>CM060690.1:16612500-17832500 GCA_030686995.1 Artemisia argyi
TCAATAAAATGAGGGAGTCCAAATAATTGAAAGCTCTATTGGTTTAGTGACCAAGTGCTTATGTATAAGGTTGGATTTTACTTTACAATCACCATGCTATAGAACATTATACAAATAAATTATTAAAAATGTCTAACCAACCTTTTTTGCAATAAATTTGCACACAGCCTTGCTGAAAACACATTATTAAAATATCTACTATTATAGCAAATCACTAACTAATATTGTAGAAAGATCAATGATTAGTATTAACATAATGTTAGTTGGTGGAGACTCAAGGACATAATGTTAATCAAGGAAAGATGCATTACCTTGATTACACGATGGACGATTGGAATAGGGCGGCGCTGCACAAAAGGGTAAAAAAGAAGCAGCTCAGAGACGATTCTTAAACGTGAAAAAGGTTCCAAAGAGCATGCACATAGTAACCATAATATTATACTATCAAAAGGAAATAGATTTCTTACATCAATGTTGAACACAACAATTTCACCAGCCCGAATAGGATCTTCACCCATCCGTAAGAACAGAATATCTCCCTGACAATGTAAGAAAACATATAAAGCAGGAACTTTTTACAGATCTTACACAACAACAGCATTATATCGTGTTATATGACCTTTTAGTATAAAGCTATATAATGGACATAATTACCCTTTGAAACGCAGGCTCCATGCTTTCGGAAAGAACCACGACAACAGGTGACTCACTGCCGGTAACAACCATAAGAAACTTCCATATAATTAGTGCAGATGAAACAATCATACCTGAAACCAAAACCATATGATATCTTAAATAATCAAACTTATTGAGAAAAAAAAATTAGGCCACATTGACATGTGGCAAAATCGAACATTCTTTTTGGCCAATTGAAATTCAAAACTGAAAAAAAATTGGTTAAACTTTGATAAATCTGGTGGAGAAAAATGGTGGAGAAAAAAAAACATAAAAATATAGGTGTCAAATTTGTTAAAACAAAAACTTAATAAAAGAGGGGGTAATTAATAAAACTTTAGCGGTTGAATTTCAAATAAATTATATGAAGTTAAATGTAAACTTACAAGTTTTCATATTTTTAAATAACTCTTAGAAATAAATAAATACCCCTTACATTTTATATTTTAAAAATACAACATATATATTGATTTAGAAATACAACATGTATATGCACAGGATTATAAATATTAAAATTAAAGCACGAGTCATTATGTATGTAAATAAATACACGATGTTGTATGTATATGAAAAACTCATGTTATTCCTCTTTATGAGTTTAAGTAAAGATATCCGAAAAAATATTTTCCACGGGTTTGAAAATTAAATATGGCTAAATTATTATTAACGGAAATATAAATATCAAATGTAAGCACGGGTTATTGTGATTATAAAAATAAATATACGCGATTGTAGTTATAACAACGACTCATGTAAATCCTATTTAAAGTTTATATAAGGATATCCCGAAAAACATTTTCAAAAAACTTTATATTTTAGCTTCATCAACGGTCATTATGTGCTATTAAACTCACATATTGTGTACAACTAGATATTAATAGTTAAATTTAAACAATAACATCAACCTCAACACCCAGTTAAACAAAGTTAAATCTTTTATCTGACAAAAATCTTATCAAAATGTGTATTAATCGATATTAATACATAATGAAAAGTTTATGTAAAAACTCGTGCATAATTATTAATTGTACTTATATCACAATTAAAAAACGTTAAACACAGACAAATACTTATATGTCCGTAAATTAAACCTAAATCTTACTATAACTAGTTTAAAGCTGCATATCAAAGCACACTTAGCATCGATCACAAACTACTGCGATGCCATTATGTCATCGTTGTTTATGTCGAGCCACATACTACCGTTAACCTCGAAGGAAATTTGCTATCTACACCATTTTTAGAAGACACCACATTGTTTTTTCTTTAATCTCCTTCAAATTAACAAGCCCTATATATAATAAAATTATAGTAACATAAATAATGAAATGAAACTACTCTTCAGTGCAAATATACATACAAAACCAAAATTGGCCTCTAGTTTCTTGAACATCATAGTAAAACATTTGCAGAAATTTCATTTTTTTTTTAGTCCATGCATGTAATTTCATCTTTCACCTAATAATCCACATTGAAAAAACTAAAATAACGAAATTATAATAAACATAATTCAAAAGATGCATTAGAAAAACATCTATGGGTTAAATGAAACTGAAAATTAACAAAGTATTTTAATTTAAGGAGGTTACCAAGAGTGATGATTTGTTCAGCAGCTTTTCTGATTTTCATGGATTTTAAGGAATCAATTGATTCTCCTATGAATCCCATCTTCTCTTTGGTTGACTATGTATGATGACACAACTCTTTGGTTTTTTTTCTATGGTTTTAAAGTTAGAAAACGTGTGGAAAGTGAACAACGTTTGTTGATTGTCTGTCTCAAACAGTCTCTGCTCTGAATTGACTTGTAAGAGTCAAACTAATTGACTTTTGAATAGCAAAAAGGGACATGTACTTTTTTTAAATGTACGGTACCTAAACTTTAAAAAAGTTGTAGAAATGTAATGAACTTTCATAGGTGTTCTAATTTGGTACGTGGTGATGACGGGTCACATTCTAAATGGTGCCACTTGTCAAACTTTCAGGTATAACACATCATCACGTACCAAATTGGAACACTTATGAAAGTTTGTTACATTTCTACTAACTTTTTTAAAGTTCACGTACCAAATCAGTGCATTTGAAAAAATACATTTCTATTCTTCGACCTAATCCCTACTAAAAATGAGTCTAAAATATACTAAAAATAACAATCGACAATGGAATATTAAATACTTAGGGCCTAAATATGAATGAACTATTGGGACTGAGCCTTGAAGCTTAATGAATCGAAGTTGACTCGCCATAACTCCTCATAGTTTGAATAAAATCTTGATATGAGTTGCAATGATTAGGAAGAACGGAACTGCCGATAGAAATTCCCAAACTTTTGCCTAAATTGCGCATATTATCACAATCATCAGCAAGGAAAGACATGAACATTAAGACATTATTATAAACATCATATCAAACTCAGGATATGCGAGATGATAATAGAAAGTCATTAGATCATAAAGCCTCTTTTAAAGGCAACCGAAAAATGGTACAACCATTAGTTTTCTCCTACTTGACCCAATAAATTGAACAGCTATAAATTAGCGTCCAAACTCACAAAGCCGCAATTTCAATCTCAATATTGTTAAGGTTGCATTTGTTCATAAACGCTAGTTAACTTAGATGAAATTTCTATAATCCAAGTGTTAAAAATCATATGATTTTCGGTAACTTTGGAAGCTTATTGATCAATCTTTGGATGTAATGGCGAGTAATCCCAGAGCACCAATAAGAGCATACTGCAACATAGAAAACAATAATGACAAATCGACAACATTAATCAGAAGCTAGAATGGCAGTTGATTCAGCATAAAAACATCACTATATGTACCTTTACAAATGGATGATCAGTCATGATGATTGTAACATAGCCAACATAAGGTAAGAATCTGCACAGGAAGAGTGGGAAAGTGATTTTGGTTAAAGAAATTGTTGTTAAGAGTTCTTGTCATATTACTTGAATTTGGTAATAATAGTATCATTCACTGAAGGAAGACAGAAAATGTATATACTCCTAACCATTCTCTTACAAAACTTTAAGTTTGGAGTCTTCATATTAAAAGAATTACGTGAAGTCTAGGGCGTTCACATCTTTTCTCTATAACGATGTTGTTTGGTTCATTTTCTGGGCCTAATATTTATACTTACAATAGGTGATATATGACTGAGTCTTACCCCACGGCTCTACCCATGATATGGTGGTGCTCAAGCCATTGCTGACCAGGCGCATATAGAACTCGGTCATCCTGATCATTATTATCCCCTGAAAGATAGACATTGTCAGAGAAGAAAATTCAAGTGAGAGATAGTCTACATTGCTATAAATAATACCTTTTGTGAGGACATCAACATCTTTTGTATCATTCCGTTGGTGAACCTGTAAAAAGAAACAGCAAGAAACGCCGTTCACATCAACAAATAGTATAAAAAGTAATAGTCTATTTCTTAGTAAATGTCATGATTAACGAGGCATATATCAAATATACATGTTAAAATAATGGAACATAATGAATCAAAGCCAATTATATTACTAATCTTAACTATCACAAATGGCAGAGGGCTAATCTAAAAGGGAAACTTCGATTTTACCAACACTAAGAGTGAAAGTTCATGCATTTGTATTGGGAATACTTAAAATTAACAAGTTGAGGATCAACATATAGATACCATGTAGCTTTGAGGATCTATTAAGGAAACAAATATGTAATGTACTTGAATGCTCAATTCCATAAAGGGGTGTTTGGACATGGAAATATGAGTAATATACTAGAAATTGGTAGTTTTCGATTGATTGCAGTATGGAATAGACAGATGGCTAGACATTGCTGTTGAAAGTTTTGGATTTAGAGTGCCTTTCATGAACTGGTTGGCTTGGCGGTTTTTCTATTTGCCAAGGTTAGCAGACATCATAAGGTATTCCTGTCTTAGCTATGAAGAATAATAGGCAGAATCTTATTTTCTGGGAGGATAGATGGTTTCAGTAGAAAGAATGTAGTGCTTTCAATATGTGCAGATTGGTTATTGTGCTGAAAGATGTTGCCTTCTAGCTTGTGATGGGAGGGCCTTTTTCAGTAGTTAGTAGGATGATGATTCTCCTGATTGATGTCTTTGGAATTTGCATGGCTTGAGTTGTGCAATTGTATTAGAAATCCTTGAGAGCTGCACTCTTTTTTCCTTCTCCAAGGTTTTTCCAAATGGGTTTTACTTGGGAAGGTTTTTAAGGAGGCAGAATCTTGGATTTCAGAAGTGAATGCTCCAATATGAAGGTTCGGGTATGGCTGAAATGCTGAATAAAGGTTTTGGATGCATGGTATCCAGAAAGTTTTGATTGGAGAAGTTGATGTTTAGGAAGTTATACTTGCATTGTCCATACAGATGTATGTATTCTCAGTATTAGTTGTTTCTCAGATAGTTTTGATTGCAGTTTTTTTGTAATGTGCGAGAAACTCGGAATTCTTAGAACTCACCAAATCAACCAACAAAACTAAAACAATTTATCAATAAAATGAGGGAGTCCAAATAAGTGTAAGCTCTATCGGTTTAGTGACCAAGTGCTTATGTATAAGTTTGGATTTTACTTTACAATCACCATGCTATAGAACATTATACAAATAGATTATTAAAAAATCTAACCAATCTTTTTTGCAATAAATCTGTACACAGCCTTGCTGAAAACACATTGTTATCCACTATTATAGCAAATCATTAATCAATATATATTTTTGTAGAAAGATCAATGATTAGTACTATCTAACATCATGTTACTTGGTGGAGACTCAAGGACATAATGTTAATCCAGGAAAGATGTATTACCTTGATTACGCGATGGACGATTGGAATCTCCCGGCGCTGCACAAAAAGATAAAAAAAGAAACAGCTTAGAGATGACTCTTAAAAGTGAAAAAGGTTTAGATTTGAGCTCAACTGGCACAATATTATACCATCAAAGGGAAATAAATCGCTTACATCAATGTTAAACACAACAATTTCACCCGCCCGAATAGGATCTTCACCCATCCGTAAGAACAGAATATCTCCCTGACAATGTAAGAAAATATATGAAACAAGAAACTTTTTACAGATCTCGCACAACAAGTAAAAAATACACAATAAAACTATGTCCATCTGTTTGTTCATCAATTGGATATTATAAGACACTAGACCAACAGGCAACAGCATTATATCGTGTTATACGACCTTTTAGTATAAAACTATATAACAGACATAATTACTCTTTGAAAAGCAGGCTCCATGCTTTCGGAAAGAACCACGACAACAGGTGATTCACTGCCAGTAACAACCATAAGAAACTTCCATATAATGAGTGCAGATGACACAATCATACCTGAAACCAAAACAACAATCTATAAAACACCACATTGTCATTAACTTATTCATATGGTTTAAAAATTTTATCTTTTTTCCACAAGATAAACAAAGTCCTAAAACCAATATAAATTTATCCTTTTTTTTTACTCAAATGGTTAAAGATTTAATAAAATGAAAATAATTAAAGATTTAATAATAGCAAATGAAACTGAAAATTAATTTTATAATAAAATGATGAGAGTTGTTACCAAGAGTGATGATCTGTTCAGCAGCATGTCTGATTTTCATGGATTTAATGGAATCAATTGATTCTCCGATGAAACCCATCTTTTTCTTTGGTTGACTTTGTGTTTGTGTCTGTGTTTCTTTTTACTTTGATCTGCTTCTGACTTCACTTTGACTTTGTGCTTGTGTTTGTGTTTCTTTTTTCTACTTTCATTTCTGAAAATAAATATTTACTCTATTATTTAATTCCATTAATTGTCTATGGATTGTTTTATACTACTCATAAATAAATTAATTAAATGTAAATCTTCAATATTATTACAGATTTTTAAATTTTTCATTAAATTTTAAGTTATGTTGTTAGACAAAAAAACTACTTGTCGTAGGGCTGTAAACAAACTGAACTTTCAATGAACATTTCATGAACTGTTCGGCAAAAAGTTTGTTTATGTTCGTTCGTTTATTAAATGAACGAACATGAATAATATTTTACGTTTGTTTAGTTAAATGAACGAACATGAACAAAAGTCTCGTCTGTTCATTATGTTCGTGAGCGTCCGATTATGCGTTCGTTAACGTTCGTTTATTTTTATTTATCTATTTATATTCATATATCATATCTTTTAATTTTATAATTTTAAAAATTTGTTTATTTAAACAAAACAGCACTTATAGAACAACATATTGTGAAAAATTCAATAAAATTTATGTTTGTTCGTCTATCTATACTTCTATACTACTATATAATGCATGGATAAACCAAGCCTAACTACTAACAAAAAATTAAGATAAGTAGCTCCAATCATGAGGTGCCATGTGTCACTTCTCAACTAACTCCAAGCATAACTCCTAACAAAAAATTAAGATAAGGAGTTTCAATAATAAGGTGACATGTGTCACTTGCCAACTTAAAATTCACCTTTATTTTCAAATTGAAATATCTATTTATCTATTTACTTTTTTAATTATCTAATTTCACCATATTTTCTAAAATTTTATGCTCTTTAATTCAACATCCATTTTTATATATATTTATGAGTTTTTAGTTTTTAGATTTTTAGTGGGTTTTTTTATTCAAAATTTTACAACTTTAACCTTTATTTCAATCAATACAATATTGATTCGTCAAAATCATATACTTTTTGGTGAGTGTTTGACGGTAAAGAGATTGCGAGGATCATTCTATATACGGGAATAATGATGTCACAGGAAAGTTACGGGAAACCCAAGCAAACACATATACATTCGGAGTGTTGTGAAACGAATTCACTAAGCGAGTAGGGAATTGCGGGGAGAGTTGGGCTAGCAATTCATTTACTACCCATATTACTATATTTTGGTCCGCCGCTGTGCGCGGGTATCCGACTAGTTTTCATTTATGTTTGATCGTTTATGTTCGTTTAGCTTTCATTTAGTGTCTTAATAAATGAACATAAACGAACATAAACAACTTATTTTCTTAATAAACGAACATGAACAAGAAAATTCGTCCGTTTAAGCGTCCGTATCCGTTTATTTGTCCGGTTAAAATTAAATGAACGAACATGAACAGGGCTCCGTTCGCGTTCGTCCGGTTCATTTACAGCCCTAACTATAAGTAATTGGCAACGCAATTTATTAAATATTTAAATAATTAATTACAGATTAAACCTCTAATTATTTTCACTCTCATTTACTTCACTCATATATACATTAAAAAAAATTACACACACAAATTAACGCTATTATACGTGTCACCGCTATGTGCGGGTAATCGTATGGTATAATAAGAGAAGATACAAATTGGACAAATGAATTTTTCAATTAAGCAATAAGAGGACTCGTTGCAAAATCGAGCCTTTTATTAGCTAATATAAATTGATTATCTCGCAAAAGCTGAAAATAAATATGAATTTAATTTGATGTATTTTTATGTGATATTGCATTAATAAGTTTCAGCTCTAACTAATTCGCTAAACAACTTTATAAAAATATAACTCTAGCTTCCAGCCTTAGCTTCAGCCCTGCCCGTTTTGGGAAACATGCCCTTAATCACATCAATCATATATGAGATAAGACTAGGTGCAATAGTCACCATTCTAAAACTTTTGACCCTTTTTTTTGCTTGCCTCACGGATGAGGTGATAATGCTCACAATGGTGTGAAAGGTGAGGGTTGCTTGCCTCACGCATGAGGTGATAATGCTCACAATGGTGTGAAAGGTGAGGATGAAGACCCATTGCAACCGGCCAGAGTACCAAGGATAAACAAGATGGTGTTGTTGACCTCTTGTTGATATATATACATAGCAGATTCCTCCTTTTTACATGAAACTTTTGACTTGCATATAAAATCATCAATCTTAAACCGAGAGGATTCCGAAATTCAAAGATGCTTCATTAGGGCTATGTTTGGCACACAAGATTGTTGAGAGATTGTGCTTATTTTTTCAAAAAATAAGCTACTTAAAAAATAATCTTTGTTTGGCACACATAACTTATAAGAGATTCTAAAAAAAATAATCTTCCATAATCTTTTAAAACCAAAGGTTACTTCATGTAGCTTATAAAAATAATATCTTTTTATAATCTCCAGCACCATCTCCAGCACCAGCACCAGTTCCAGGTCTATGAGTGCCTTTCTGGCTAGATGATTCTACACAGATCTAACGAGTCAATTAAAATTGGGGCAGGCGTTTCATTGCACTCACTTATATATGTACATAAAATAAAACCCTGATCCTGACAGAACAAATTATGTATGACCAAGGGACCAACAATGTTACAAACAAAACATAACCTAAACACTCCAATTGTTATCAAAAGCCAGATAAGCATCTGGCAATCTGGCATGGTTAAACTTTCAAGATCAGGTCCTGACTAACAAACGTAGATATTGGAATTCAATCCACAGCCGTAGGTAATTAGATAACTATGGTTTGGAGTTTGACGCTACATTCTATTATTTTTTGGCCAACGCCACATGCAATGAGATAAAACTGCCGATAGATAAACATAGTCCACACAACCAAATCACAGTGTGACATGATGAAGGGAAGGTAATTTAAACATTATAATACTAAACAACCATACATGTAAAGAAGGCTAAATAGGTTCCCAAAACTCAAAATATCAGCTAATATAGAATTTCAATCTAAATACTCAAATACCATCTAGTCTCCAAGATACTAATACCAGACATACAAGTGAAGTAAAGATCCGATAGTTGCAAAAGCTCAAAACATTAACACTCAAATCCACAGTTCCAACCAGTGCCTACTACAAAGTAACTGTAGTTTAAAACACTGAGATACGTAAGTCTCGTCTTCGCACTATCAGTTTACACACTCCATCCCACAAGATAAAGGCATCAACTTGAAATACAGACTTCTCCTTATGATGGCACTGCACAAGAAAAGGTTCAAAACAAAATGATTAGAAAAAAGTAAAATACTCTCTAAAAGTATAAAATAAAAAGTGATCTTTCTAACATGAGTCACATGACTATTTCTATATTTAACTTGTTACAGAAATTAGATGTGGTATCATTAGATAACAACCAATAAACTCAACAATAATGGTGACAAGTATTTCAAAGATAACAACCAGCAAAGGCACACTTCTGAACCTACCATTATAAATTACAAATACTATTAATTAAAGGTGGCAGTTTCAAAGCGCTTGCATATAAATGGGTCAAGTTGGGTTATGATTAATCGCTAACGGGTCAAAAAGATAATATCAGAAAGCTGGCTAATAAAAATGGGTCACATAATGGCCAGAGATTTTAAGTCGCCCAATCTCTACTTCTATTGCCATCCAACCTAATGAATCATTTTGTTCCAATAATTACACGGCCACTGAACTCAAACAATTCTCTGTAATCCTATTTGACACTAAATATCTATAGACAGATATACTTCGGAAAATACTGTATTGTTCAACCCAACCTGTATCATTCCAAATTTCCAACCCATACCAAAAACACATGTTTTGCCCAGCCAGCCCATTAATATGGAGTATCTACCAACTACACATGCTTTCTGATATTAACTCTTTAAGAGTTCGACTCCTCTGCGTGCATAGATACACTGTAAATAACTAAACTCTAAATGCAATTCTTAGACAGAAGCAGTAACACTCTAGTAAATATCAGTTACTATCATTACAGTATTATGCACATTGTGAAATAGACTTACTATATGTCGAAGTATCAATTTGCTCTGGAAGCTCCTTTATGTCAACCTCAAACCTTTCCTGGACCTGCAACATAAAAATGATTTAAAATTAGGAGCCAAATCAAAACAATGACATTCTAATTCTTCGTTAGCTATCTGGCAACAACAACATCAAACTCCATCCAAAAATAACCACCTGATTAAGAACATCAGAGTCCGAAGCAGATGCTACAAAAGTGATTGCAAGACCCTTGGTACCGAATCTACCAGCTCTTCCCACCTACAATACATTGAAACAAACCAAGTTAAGAAATTAGCTTGTGTACCCTGAAATACGAAGTGAGAAAAAAAAAATGACAAGTCTATAGTTCAAATTTAACCAACCCTGTGCAGATATGTATCAGCAGAATCTGGCATGTCATAATTTATAACAATATTAACACGCTCAATGTCTATGCCTCTTCCAACTAAATCAGTTGCAACAAGGATTCTTTTTAACCCCTCCTTAAACCCCTTGTAGCGTGTCAACCTGATTTAAAAAACATGCAAAAAAAGGTCAAACAAAATCTCAATGAATAACTGATTCAGAAAGTCCAACTAACACCTTTACTAAAAACAAAAACGTGTGTGGACAACGATTCATACTCATGTGCATCTTAACATCCCTTTGAGTTCTTTTATTGCAGATGGAATAAACAGAAAGCTAGGGAAGAGAAGGCAAAAGAGAGTTGGTATTTTATCATTTTATGTCATTCTCAAACTGGAAGAAAAGTAAAAGAAAGTGAAGAGAAGGGGAAACCAGATGGTCTCTCTCAAGGATGGGATGACTAAGGTGGTGTTTGTTTATCTGAAAAAAAAATCACCATTTGAGCACTTATATCTGAAGCAAGAATGGATTTCCAAAAAAGGGTGCAAGTTACTTAAAGAGATAAAGAACTGAATCTTTTTATCTCCTCTTTCCAAAAAGACTTGATTAGTGAAACGGAGGCAAAGTCTAGTGGCCAAATGAAGTATCGAAAGTTTGAACTTGAGTGCAAAAACAAACTTATTGATATAATGGGTAGACTGCCCCACCCATTGTCAAAGATAACCAACATTCTTTTTTAAATTGTGTTTAAACCAAACACTTGCAACTCTAATGCTTTTCTACGATAATTTATTGCAATAACTTCACGTATTCTTTAGTGTATAAATTTCATATGTTCTTCGTTGTAGGAAATTTTACATGTTCTTTATTGTAGAAATTTTGAATGCACTTTATTACAAAATCCAGCAACATTTTCTGTATTGTTGAAAACAATACAAATAAGTTGCAAGTTGCCCCTCAACAAAGAAGTGTGGGACCAAGTCCAAAGAGTACAAAATGTGTATTAAAAAGGTGAAAAGTTAAGTGTGTGCATCATTTCTGTTAAAAAGAGTTTCAATATACTTGCCTCTCTTCCTGTGACATTCCAGAATGGATGCATATAGATGGGAAGTTACACTCGACAAGTAACTTGTTGAGCTCAGCAGCTCTGCTGACACTCTTGACGAAAATGACTACTTGGTTAAAGTCCAACGCGTCTAGAAGGTCATTCAGCTTGCGGTTCTTCTCCATCTCCCCCAATTTGATATAATGCTGAAGAGAAATAAAGATCAGCAAAACAATAAATTCAAACCAGTACGATATACTAAAAGAATATCAAAGCTTGAAATGAAGAAGTACCTGAACAAGCCCATGAAGAGTTAACTTGGCTTCATCATCAACATAAATTTCCATTGGCTGAAAAGATCAAACATCATAAGTCAGCTCTTTTAGCCCGAATCTACTAAGTAACTTATAAACCATAAGGAGCAAAGAATTAAATATATTTACATCTTGCATAAACTTCTTGCACACTGGTCGAATCTCCTTGCTTAGTGTGGCAGAGAACATCATCACTTGTTTGTCATGAGGAGTCAATTTGAAAATTTCCTGCACGTCTCTTCTCATGTCTGCATATAACAAGAAAAAGAACATTAAACAGACATTCCAAAATGTAAGAGTAATAAAGATGCATTAGAAGATATCAGGCAACATACCAAGTGACTCGAGCATTTTGTCACACTCATCAAGGATAAAATGCCTCACGTTCTTCAATCCAAGCTCTTTATCCCTAGCAAGCCCCAATACTCTTCCAGGTGTTCCAACAACAATATGAGGACATTCATTCTTCAGTAGTTCCTTATGGATCTTTATGTTGACACCTCCATAGAAGACAGCAACCTTCAGATCAGGCAAGTATCTACTGAACCTTTCAAACTCATTGCAGATCTGTACAAATAGAAACAAAACAAAGCGGATGGTAACAAAAGTGAGACACGGGTGACAGTAAACAATGGTAGAAAAATTCAATAAAGTAAACTAATTTGAGTTTTCAAAGGGGTAACACTGTAATCACCTGATAAGCTAATTCTCTGGTGTGGCAAAGCACAAGGGCAGCAACCTGGCCGGCCACAGGCTCAATCTGCTGCAGTGTAGAAAGAACAAAGACAGCAGTTTTTCCCATACCGGACTTCGCTTGGCAGATGACATCCATTCCTAAGATAGCCTGTGGTATGCACTCGTGTTGCACTGATGAAGCAAAGAAAATCCCAGCCAATGAATCCTTTGTAAGTTAAAAAAATGATGCCCTTTTCCCTTAGATGGGAAGGTTCACCAGACCAGTTATCTGGCTGAAATCATGAAGACGGAAGTTAATATTTACCTGAAAAGAAGAAAAATGAAGAAAATTATTAGCAACTTGACATGTACATTGGCAAGAAGCTCAGAACAACAAACATGCATGATATGTGAGGCATATGAGAAATTTCAAAAAAAAATGACAGTTCTGTTTCTATCAGCATTCAAAGATCGTCAGACACGTATTACAGCTACACAATCCCACAAATTGCACACAAAATAGGACTACATTAAACAAAGATTGAATATAATCTGTCTTCGTTGACATTCTAATATGACCATTCAAATAGACATGATTAAGTAGTTAAACAGCAACAAAAACAGTACCCAATCCCGCCAAAGCGATTAAACAATTATACTACATAGTAACATTCTATTGGTAGAGAAGAACAACAAATGTCACACGTCTTAATATACTAGATCCACATACATGCATGATTAACCATTCTGTATGATATGCAACTTTAACACACTTGAAAATACAAGAATATCAGTTGATAAAGCACCCCAGGTTTCAGTCAAAAAACTACAAAAGAATAACAAGAATTGAATGTATAAGACTTTGCCTTCTGAAGGGTGCTCAAATCCAGAATCTACAATGGCACGAAGAAGCTCTGGTTTCAGCAAGAAGTCTCGGAATCCTGAGCTGTGAATTCCAACGTAGCCCCTGCAACATTGATTCAAGTAACAAGTTAAAATTTGGATTATCAAAGCCATGATTAATAATGAATTACAACATGCCACAATAACATATATGAACTTCCACATAAAATCATTTTCGTACTGTTACATAACTTAATTAATAGGCTTCAACCCACTCACATGTAAATGAGGTTAGTCTATTGCTAACCAGTCAAAATTCAAAAGGGTATGATTGTACTATAGCAAAACGATAACATTTACCAATAACTAGTTACTATACTTAAGTTTAACAAAAATAAGACTACAAGAGTTGATGGCTCAACCTAACCCAGCCGTTTTGACTCTTTGGCATCCAGTATCACTATAGCTTACATGTCAACTCGCAGGCACATAGGCCCCGTAATAGTGTCAAGCAACAGAAGGGTATTGGAATACGGATATGCAATGCTCTTAAGTCTTTGATGTACTTTTATATCAGCCCACTTAAGCAACTACAAGCAGTAAGTGCCAGTGTGTTCCTCTTCTCTTTATCTTAAAAAAGTGAGCTTTCCAATTTACTAAGCCAATAAAGACAAGAAAACTATCGAGAAAGCTGAGTGGTCAACCAATAAAATAACCCAAGTGTTTGTGTTAGCTTATATAGCAAGCTTATGAGCTTATATAATTTTGAAGAAGCTCATAAGCCCACTTTTTTGGATTATAAGCTTATCAAATTCACATTATAGTTTATAAAGTGCTTTAACCTAAACTTGATAAGCTCATAAGCCAAAAAAGTGAGCTAATGAGCTTTTTTCATATTTACATAAGCTCGTAAAATAAACTAACACAAACACTTTCACCAGCTAAGAAAGCAATCTCACAAAATTCAACCCTCTTAGTAGACTTAAAGCCATAAGTAATAGACCACTAGTCTAATTAATACACTTATCCAAATTGACTCAAGTGCATCTTATGTTTCAAACTTCCAATTAAACCGAACACCGCAATCCTTTACTCAAACAACTCCTCCAGTTACTATTATTAATAAGCACTTAAAACTTAATAAAGTGTTTGTATTAGCTTAGACAGCAAGCTTAAGCCCACTATTTTTGGCTTATGAGCTTATCAAATTCACATTATAGCTTATAAAAAAGTGAGCTAATGAGCTTTTTTCATATTTAAATAAGCTCGTAAACCCGCTATATAAGCTAGCACAAACACTTTGACTAGCTAAGCAACATGTCTCGCTAACTACTCTAATTAATACACATCCAAAAAAGTGCTTCAACCTAAACTAATAAGCCCAATATTTTAAGCTTATGAGCTTATCAAATTCACATCATAGCTTGTATAGTGCTTTAACCTAAACTTAAAAAGCTCATAAACCAACAAAAAGTGAACTAAAGAGCTTTTTTTCATATTTACACGAGCTCGTAAACCCACCATATAAGCTAACACAAACACTTTCACTAGCTAAGCATCAAGTCTTGCTAACTACTTTAACTTCAACTATACAAATCTCACAAAACCTTACTCTCTTAGCAAACTTAAAACTTAATAAAGGTGTTCGTATTAGCTTAGATAGCAAGCTTAAAAGCCCACATTTTTTGGCTTATGAGCTTATCAAATTCACATTATAGCTTATAAAGTGCTTTAACCTTAACCTAAACCTAATAAGCTCATAAGCCAACAAAAAGTGAGCTAATAAGCTTTTTTTCATATTTACACAAGCTCATAAACACCATATAAGCTAACACAACCACTTTCACTAGCTAAGCAACAAGTCTCGCTAACTATTTTCACTTCAACTGTACAAATCTCACAAAACCTTACTCTCTTAGCAAACTTAAACCCGCAATTAATAAACGACTAATCTAATCTATCAATACACATATCCAAATTCACTTTGCTATCATTAAACGCTTAAAACTAAATCAATTAAGTGACGTCATACAAAGCTTCAATCTCAACTAACAATTAGTAATAATTAATAAATAAATAAAAGAATATATACTTTTTAACGGTTTCGGAAGCGGGTTTTCCGTTGGTAGTATCAAGAGCCTTCTCATCCTCGTCATCGTAATCGAGCAGCTCCTCCTCATAAGCCTCGTTATCCTTCACTTCACCCATCTATACAATACAACCAATCACACTTAATTATCATATTATATTAAGTCTATAAATTAAGTGTGACAAGAAATAGAGTACCTTTTAAATCGAATAGATCGACTGAATAGGATATAGTTTGGAGATGATGTATAGAATTATAAGATAAAAAATATATATATATAAATAAATAAAAACAAAAACTAGGGTTTGAAAAAAAAAAATTAGGGTTTCGGGGTTATAACGGAGGTGCAGAGGCGGTTAAATGGATAGGAGTAGGTGTGTTTTTATAGAGGGATGGATGTGTGTGAGAGAAGTTACGTTTTTGCCCCTCACAGGTCGCTCTTGTTAGATGATGATTGATCCCTCTTTGTTCAAATGCAATCTATGACATGTTTTGACTTTTTCAAACATGACTAGTCACCAGGGGTGTTCTTCAATTCGGTCGGGTTCGGGTCAACCGAGTCGGGACAATTCGGGTCAAGGCTAAAAACCATGCCCAACCCTCTTTTGTTTTGAACTCGAGTTCGGGTCAATACCGTTTAAAAATGATACAATTTTGATGTTCAAACTTGAAATACATAAAAACTAGAAAGAAAAAAACTCAAACTGAGGTCACTCAGGTTGACCCGAACTTGAGTAAGATACATATATTAAACTCGAGCCTAACCTTGTTTAGAATTCGGATCAATTCGGGTTAACCCGATTGACCCAAATATAAATTTGAACCCAATTTACCCAACCCGAATAACCATATTCGGGTTCGGGTCTGCTTTTATGACACCCCTAGTCACCACAATATTTGGTGATCTGCACCTAGAGGTGGCCAAGTGAACCGGTTCCTAAACCTGAACCGAAAAAGTATCCGGAACTGAATCCGGTCAACACCGGTTCCGGCAAGATCCGGTGCCGGTTCCAAGAATATCCGGCTGATCCTACCCGGTTCCATGTTTTTGCTCCTCGATCCGGTTCAAAATCGGATAATTCCTCACCGGTTCGCGATCTGGTTCTTGGGAACCGGTTCCAACATATATTTCTTTTTCCTGCATTTCTTGACAGTAGCTTTTCAGCAGCAGTAGGCAACGGTATTATTACCGTTTTTCTGCATTTTGTAACCGTTTTCCAACGGATTTGTCCCCCATTTGTCCCATTTTAACATCCTAAACATTCCTATAAATACCATCCATGATTTTGGTTGAATCACAACAATCAAACACACTAAAAACACTCAAAAATTACTCACAAATTGATAAAAAATGTCTAGAAAAAACCAAGCTTCTCAATCTCATCCAACACCCGAAGAGTTCAAGAAATTTGATGTTTTGAATTGGTGGAAACAAAGGGAATCTCAATTTCCCGTTCTAGCCGCAATGGCCCGGGATTTACTAAGCGTACAAGCTTCAACCATTGCTTCGGAATCCGCTTTTTCTACTAGTGGAAGGGTATTGTCAGTAAGAAGAACAAAACTCACATTTTTATCTTTGGAGATGTGTATTTGCTTGAAGGATTATTTGGATGGGAATGAACGTATACAAGACGTTTCAATACTTGAAGAACCGATGGACTACGAAAAACAATTACAAGAGGTCGAGGTGCAAGAAGGTTATGTAATCAATCTTACCGAAGAAGAAATTGCTTACGATGAAGCTACAAGCGCCACAAGGGCCGCCGTTCAAGTTGAAATTGAAAATGAAGATGAAACCTTTGAAGAATAAATAGTCGAAATGTCTTAAATTTGTGTTTCAAGTACTTTAAGTGTGACGTCTATTAGTTTTTTAAATAAAAGTCGAAGTTTGTTAAGTTTATTGTGCGGAAAACGCGAACGAAAAAAAAAAAAAACCGGAAACGAAAATTTTGTATGACTACTGTGAAGAATTTCACCACCGGTTCTTTGGAACCGGTCCGACCGGATTGGAACCGATCCGGATTGGAACCGATCCAGAACCGGGTAGACCGGTCCTGGTTTTTGGACCCCGGATCCGAAAGGAAACGGATCGGATTGGAACCGGATCCGGTCCTTTGACTTTGACTGCCGAACCGGTCCGTTTTTTTTTGGAACCGGCATTTGGCCACCTCTATCTGCACCACCAAACAAGTGATAAAAGTAAGGGATCACACACGGTTAAGGTGGCTGCAGTGGTGAACACGTATGGTGTGAGGGCAACTACGGGCAGTGGTGCTTTCTATTACGTCCGGCCAAAGTGTTGTCACCAGTGTTATCATTGTCAATCCAATACCTATGTGTAATAGCAAAAGAAAAACGTGTGTATTGCCTTGTGGGCACCGAAAGACGGTTCCAACACTAAAACACACATGAATTACCTACGGCGTTGGTGGAGAAGAAAAGGCATAATTTTGGTTAATCGAACGGCCGACTTGTGAAGTGAGTTGTTTGTGTGTGAGAGTTGTTTAATTGGTCTTTGTGGGGTATATTTTGTGTATAGGTGAAGCATGTTTGTGTGTTGAATTTGGTGTTCTTATTACACCTTGGTGGTGGTGAAGGGAAAAGGTGATGTGGCCTGAGTTGGCAGTGTGATGTTGGTCACCACTACATCCAGCCTTACGATCATCAACTTCATCACCCAAACTTACCACACAATATACCTTATATATACTCACACATAAAAAAACAAAAAACAAAAAGAATTCCATGATTTGCACCACTGATTCAACACAAAAATTGTGGCTTTCCTCTATTAAGCATAGTCTTAAGGATTTTGCTAATGAGTACTCTAAAGGCTTAAATGATTTTTATTACAACATCAATTATGAATAATTAAACTGGATACAAATTAAAATAATAATAATAATAATAATAATAATAATAATAATAATAATAATAATAATAATAATAATAATAATAATAATAACACTTGATTGTGATCGGATAATTTTCTTACAAATAATTGTTATAAAACATACTCTTTAAGCACGGTCTTTAAAAGAACTCATATTCAAATTGTTGCAAGTTTGTGACTTCACAAAATTTTCCTAAAGAACATGATAAAAGGACTTGTAAATTTTTAGATCATAGCGGATGTTTGAAGGACCGTCACGATTGTATTTCTGGTGGCATTTTCGAATATCATTTTGTATCATTTTAAGTTAAAATAAATAAATAATCCATCAGGGAATTGATTTTGAACTTGACAGGTTGAGAAACCACTACCACTTTGGTACCTCTTAAGCATACTCGTACATCCAACTAAGTTAGCTCACCTTTGATATATCTAAAAACTTGTTTACAAGTTGGACAGTATCCATTGGAGCCCACGCGATAAGAGTGTCAGTTAGGCCGCATCATGTCTTCAATGATGTAATTTGCTGCGACACAATCACCTCTGCCCTCTACATCAACGCTATTGGTTCATACACAATGTTGTAGAATTTGGTTTATAATGACGACGCCAGATGCATAAATATCAGTAAACTCTATCGTTTTTGCACTAATAACATTGGTGCATAGACCGTTGCCTTCCAAAAGGAAGGGCATGTCTATACTAGCACATCAGATTGGCTTCACTAGTAAGCACGTTGTATTCCAGCCATTAAACTTCATGGTCATTTCCTGTACATCGTGTAACCCACCTAGCATTTTGACTTAAAACAACGTGTTCTAGAACGACCAACGAAAGAGTGATCTTACTCATATTCTTCTACATTTGGGTCCTCGATACATTGGTTTGCTCGAACACAAATTTATATACTCGGTCACACACTAACTACCAAGCCATTTTCCATCAGTGACGATTTGAATACAATACAACTTTTAGATGCTTAACAGTGATAATTATACATTGATTTTAACAATTCTGTCAATTGATAATTAGAATTTAGTCCCTTTTGTTAGCCAAGGTAAACCAACAAAATCTTATATCCAACTTCCACATTACAGACAAATTGTGTATCCAAAATTCTAAATTTAAGACCTTGATTACTACCCAAAAACCTCACTAAAGAGTGTCGATGGTTGTTATCCGAGACCCAGTAATGAAAGTGCATTGTACTGCTGCACATATTCAAACCCAATAGCAGGATTACTTAAGTAGTCTGTGCCACCAAATCTGCTTATTGCTGAGCAATACATCACTTAATCGCTTATTGTTAAGCAAATATGTCAGCACGCACATAGACAAACCATCCTCTATAAATTTGCATGCTTGTAAGTTGTAATAATTTCTAAAGAAAAGATTTGCATAAACTCTAAAAGAATCATTAAGGATTTTATCCAATATACAGACAAAATCACAAGCATATCATGACTAGCATATTGACTTTTTTTTAGCAATATCAGACAATAAAGGCTCACATTTCCACTCCAGCATGTCAGAGCATTATACATCATAAAATTGGAAATCTCCAACATTACCCAAACAAACATATCACATTTGCACAGCATACTAAAAAACACAACAAACGTGAGTCACGAAAACACTTAGCATAACAAAACACCACAACTGTGTGACAAAAGTCACACATATACATCAGTCATGACCACAGAGTCCATGTTGCATACTCGGGTACAAATTATTTATCCACCACTTACCGCTACAAAATGACGGAACCAGTGGAATCAAGTTTCATTCCACTACTAACGTTACATTCATCTAAATTCCTTCTCGAAAAATCCTCTCAAATCAACGTCTGGCGAATATCAGTAGCAGCATGTTTAGAAAAACATTCAAAGCGATACCTTTACTAACCGTACGAGATGCATAGCTAGAACAGTAGTCCAACCCATACCATACATCAGCAGGCATCCAAACATTAAAATCAAATGAAACAGCCCTGGTATTATACCCGTATACGTCTACTCTTTCAGGCAACCATCCATCATATCCGCTTCTGTACAAATACAAATAACAGATTTGATACGTACATGGACCGTATAACTCATACGTATCGCTGGAGCAACTTTCAAACGCCCTGCTCATTGGATCATCTAGTCTCGGTGCGTAAACCTATTCATCATTCATCATCAACATCAGTTCATCACTATATTCTAATTCACTCAGATGTTTGTCTTAGATATCATAATTACTGTAACGATAACCTTAATATTACCAATATACCCCTTGACATCTTCATAACTGCCATATCTAGACAAAATTTGATAGTACACACTATGGTTGTCAAACCTAGCATTAATACACTTTTTAGAAACATTTGGTAACATAGCTGAAGTTTGTAGTTCTAATTAGGAGCAGTCAACCTTTAGCATTTAGCGTTTATAATAGAAAGCTCATTTGGCAAGGAGCGTTTAGCGTTTTGCTTTCTCTAAGAAAGCTACTTTTGAAACGCTACTTGAAGAAGCATTTAGTGTTAGCATTTAGCTTTTACTGTACGTCATTGCGACTCTTTTAAAACAATCATATAGCTACGTTACCAAACACTTTTATAAAACAAATTATACTCCGTATTGTGTAAGGTAGTTATACTTTTAACCAAATTATACTGTGTAAAATGAACTAAAAGTAGCATTAGAATTTGAATGCTTGTTTTAGTAGCGTTGGAAAAACCGAAAAAGCACAGTTAAGATTTCAATGTTTGTTTTAACCGCTTGTTGCCAAACATGCTTTTTATATTAAACGTTAAACACTGGTAAAAGCTCCCAAATGCTATGTGCCAAACACACAAAATCCACAAGCTAAACGCTCACAAACGCTCTGCGCCAAACACACATTAAAATCCACAACTCGATGCCAAACAAGCATTATATTCTAAACGCTAAAAAAGACACAACCACATATATAGGGAAAGTATGTTAGCACTAACTTAATAACTTACAGAGTACTATAAAAGCAAAACCATAAACCATTTTATCACTAATTCACTAGTATATTATACATATAACTTACTAAAATGATAAAATAAATCGAACCTGATTGCCGTAAGCATCACCAAAAGCAAGACTAATCTGATCACGAGTATACTGAACTGAATAACAGCTAGTTGTGATTTCAACCGTGAATGAACACTGTTCAAATCAATACATACATGTATCATTAGTAAAATAATAACAATGCTTTTTATTTAATGCTAATATAGTGTGACCATGTACCTGGCTATGAGTATTAGTAGTAGCAGTAGTGTTGATTGTGAAGTTAGGATTAGGTTGTGGGTTTTGGATGATTGATGTTTTTGCTTCTGATGATGATGATAGGGTAACTAGTACTAGTAGTAGAATACATATTGATTTCATCATGTTTTTTTTGCCGGAATATGTTGTTGATGTTGTTGTTGTGGTAGTTGGTTGTTGGTTGGTGGGTTTATGCGAGAATCTACTGTCGATCTAAATGCCACGTTTGGTTAAATGTAAAACACTAGTATTTCTTGTTATCGAAAAAATTATATGGATGTAAAACAAAAAATGTATCAAGAAGAGTAAATTGCAAAACCGGTCCTTGTGATTCAGTAAATACTACAGGGTACCGTGCGTTGCGACGGCAGGTAACTGAAATAAAATTTTCTGATGAATCTTGTATTTTATGTATTATGTTCTTTTGAACAATAAATTTACAGATATCAAAAATTTCGTATAGCTTGTGCCCGTTCGACCGATTCAAATGCAAACCACAACCCACTTTTTTACCGTTATTTGCATTATATATATATATATATATATATATATATATATATATATATATATATATATATATATATATATATATATATATATATATATATATATATATATATATATATATAGGGGGGCTTTATTTTCAGAACCCTGTTAAGTGCGGGAACTACGAGAACTCCAATTTTGCATTAGAAAACAAGCATGTTCATATAAAACATATATGTTTCTTACATACACCTTAATACAAATACCTGCGTAACATACATGTTCATATAAAACCATTTTGCATTGATATGTTGCACTTAACATGGTTTTATATGAACATGTATGTTACGCAGGTATGTGTATTAAGGTGTATGTAAGAAAACATACATGTTTTATATGAACATGCATGTTTTCTAATGCAAAATTGGAGTTCTCGCAGTTCCCGCACTTAACAGGGTTCTGAAAATAAAGATACACTATATATATATATATATATATATATATATATATATATATATATAGAGAGAGAGAGAGAGAGAGAGAGAGAGAGTGAGGATCACGTGCGGATTTTTTTATTTCGTGCTGACGTACGGACAGATCTGGACCGCTCATTCCAGATCTGATCTTGACTTTTTGTAAAAAAAGTCAAGATACAACGCAACTATCACCGTACCAATTGACCATTAAAACGATTTTTTTAATTTTTTTCCTTTTGAGCGATCCTTACTATTGTTGTCTTTTTTAGTTTTTTTATTTTTTCAGATTTTTCTGAGCACTTTTTGGTTTGTGATTATGAGTGCTACCGTGATATTAAAGATATTATGAAGGGTTTTATGATAGTTACGGTGATATTATAAAACCAACGTGATATTAAGTTTTTTTACATGTAAAAATAAACCGTGATATTGAAAAAGTTACTTTGATATTAGTAAAAAATTTAATATCATTGTTTTTTTATTACGATAATAAAAAAAAAATTACGGTGATATTAAAAAAATTCAAAAAAAAATGTGAGTAGTAGAATGATATTAATAAAAAAACATAGTATCATAATACCTTTTAACCATGAAAACGATTCTTTTTTGAATTTTTTTTTCAGCGATTCTTAATAATATTTTGTCCTCTTTCTTTTTGTTATTTTTTCAGATTTTTTTGAATTCTTTTTTTTTAATGTTATTGTGATATTAATCCGCACATCCCTACTTAAAAGGTAATCCGCACCTGATCCCTTATATATATATATATATATATATATATATATATATATATATATATATATATATATATATATATATATATATAAAGTTAGGATCAAATAAGAAGAATAATAAAAATAGGAAGGATAGGAAGTAATCACAACCATACATTTTAGATGCACTTACAAAAAAGGATGCATCTTCATTCAAATTTTCCCTCCCATATTAAAATGTGTGGCTAGAATTACTTCTTACACTTCTTATTTTAATTATTCTTCTTATTGGATCCCTTCCATATATATATGCTTTTGTAAATTAACACTTTACCTTATAAATATTTAATTACTATTTCATTTTTATACATATTCTTTCTATACACTCTACACATTTCATCTAAAACAAATATCTTTCGATCTATTCTTTTTTACATCCAAGTTTGTCATAAGTAGTCAATAAGAGAGAAAGTTGAGGTGCAGTGGGGATGTCAGTCTCCTGGTGGTCACCGCTACACCCAGTCTAAGTTACCAGCTCTCGTGAGACTATATATGTTAGCATTTTTGAAATTATAAAAACTGCACATGCAATTTGAATAAATATCAAAAACAATTTTACAATTTACTCTTAGTTTACTTTGTCAATAAGGAATGGTTATTAGAGCATCTACAGTTTATAGCTTTTGCAAAAGCTTGATACTATTTGATAAAGTCATTTGAAAACTTTTTTGTGTCGCAAGAGTGAACTTTTACAAAAGCTTTTTAGAAAGCAAGTGGTTGATAGAAAAATTAATAAGTTATTCTCATTAAATTGTAGGGCTGATTATCAGTCGAAGATCGGATCGGACCGGACTAACCAAGACTGAGATTGAAATAGCCCAAAAGCCAAGGCCGAGACTGAATATGTTCGGTCCGGTCCGGTCATTCGGTCGATCCGGTCCAAGAAGGCAAAATGATCGGTTTTTACACCGGACTGAAACCGAAATAAGGAAAAACCTAAAAACCGAGACCGGACCGCTAGTCCTTCGGTCCGGTCTCAATCGGTCCGTTGGTGAGTCCAGAACGGTCTGTTTGCTCAACCTTATTAAATTGATTATGCATTAACCGCGAAACAAAGAAATTGATATAAAAAGTTACGCATTAAATTGATATAAAAAGTTATGCATTATAGATTCTTTTAGTAAGGTGCAAATATTAGTTGAGAAATATGAGAAATGAGAATAAATCTTTGAGTTGAGATCAAATGAGAATAAACATAAATTGAGAAGGATGGCCACGCATAATAAGAGCATCGACTTGAATTAGATACATCTTTATTCATTTATATGCGGTCCAATGTATTTTCTAACTCGAAATCAGTACATATACATATATATAGATGCATTTCATCAAATTTGGTTAAGTCTATGTATTTTTCATCATTTACATGACAAATGTATTACTAGTACTTTGCATCTTTTTCGTTTCAAATTCATGTTTGAAACTAAATGAAACGCATATAAATGAATAAAGATGTATCTAAATCAATTCGATGCATCTGAAACAAATGTATGGCAATAGTTATTTTTCTTTAACTTTATTTTAAGTTTTATTCTCACCGATTTATACCCAATTAGGGTTTTGCTAAATATGCCAATTGAGCGTGTTAACAAGTTTTTTAACATGCGTTTGTTATTTTCTTTATGATTGTTATTCCAAGATTTATGTCTTGAAAAACATTGATAAAGAGTAAGACCCTAAACACAATACATTAGACCAAGTCATATTTAGTAGAATGTTTTAATCATTTTTTCATCCAAAGCCTCATCATTTTCTTGCAATGCCCATTTTTCATTGAAGCATAAACCCCTAAAACCTGAACAAAAAGTTACGTGAGGTTTCAACTTGGATCTTTATCGGAGAATCTCAATCCTCACTGCTAAATGCAACATGCTATTTATCTACGAAAAAAGTATTAGGAAAAATAGTAGCTAATTGAATTCAGTGTGGTTATAGAATGATTTGCCTTGAAAGTAAGGCAATGCAGGGACGATCGACTTCTAAAGTCCATTAATCGTTGTTTGTATTTTTCTTTATGTCGTTTTTATTAAGTATAGTCATGGTCCTGTCGTGTATGTACTTGATTTTTTGACAACTAGCTTGTTAATTTTTCGTGAGGTTTGGTAGTGCTAGTTTATTTAGCTTCACTGTCCTCAAACTAGAGAAGGTTTGGTAGCAATGTTCAAATTACTTTCACTGTCCCCAAAATTTACATGAAGCCATTATTCTTGCAATGTAACCTTAGAATGATAGCGTAAACTCATCTTTAACTAAAATTTGTATGGATACTGTTACCAAGGCCATCACTTGCTTTTATACAGTAATTTGAAATACTAGTAATTGTTAAGCTCTAATATGTTACTTTCATTGTATCCGACACATTACTACCTTTAGATCATACTGTGATAGCTGTTTTCTAGTAACAATTGACTATGCCTCTCGGCTTTATGGTCCATAAATGAAAACAAAGTAGCCTGCTAACAGACTTAGTGTCAGTGGTACCGGGTCATAAATCACGGTTTTTAGGCTGGGATATGTATATTCAATTTGAAAGGGGAGTACTAGGAAATGTCTAGATCTCATTAAGCTATTTTGAAGAAATTTCCACTGAGTTATGGTCTGTTGATAAGAGTTACTTTCTACAAGTGACTGACAAAGTCACGTCACACTATAGGAAAATGATTGAGCCAAACCTTGCCAAGATGCACCTATTGGCACCACAAGTACCCTGTTAATTTGAAGGACATTTTATTGCTGTGGTACTACACACTTTACAGCACCAGACATTGACATTCATATATGAAAACATTAGGTAGTCTGTCATCGCACATTCGCACGTTACATTTTTTGGGGAGTAATTGAGGTTGAATGCATCAACTTAGGAACATAAAGTTCATGTCGTTTTCTCACTGATTTTGGGACTTCTGTGTTTAAGTACAATATTAAGAGATAACCCGTTGTTCAATTAATTGTTTAGATAATAGTATACTACAGCGCACAAAGGATCCTTATTGTAATTCAAACAAAACCAGATTAGGTGCGGAAGAGTTTACCACTGAGAACATATAGTAAAATATTTAACATTAACGTAATCAATGGATAGATATGAACATGGGAGTGAAGGAAAGTCTAAGGTAGTAAATCATTTTAAGTGATTGTTTTTTCATTTTACATATTCTTGAACCTGATTCTCTCCTCGGATGAACCATATAGCCAAGATTTACCAATAGAAATATAGATATTCATCATTCAACATAGGATATAAATACACAGAAATTTATGCATTTTATCGGTGCCCATATATAGCCTTACTTCTGCTCAATACAGAGGGCGGAATGTAGTGTTGATATTAGTCTGAAGAGCGTTGTGTGTGCACCAGTTGTCTTAGAGTCTCTCCACACTCTGCCAAAAGATTGTCGATTGAATTTTTTTTTATGAAGACTAATTGTTGATTATCTCCCTGCATAAATGACAAGCTAAACACTCTCCCAGTTTTCTTCCTGTACTTCTTGATAATCTTTAGAAAACCTGTCGTTTATTGGTACTTAGTACAGTCCAAGGAAATTTGACTATGATTATGATATTCTTATCCTATGTAATGAACTTGATACAAGGAGTATGTGTACCATCACAATTGAGAACATGGTAGTGAAGGAGCAAAACCAATTGATTGTGGAATTGCAGTAGATCCATTATCACTTGAGTTGCATCTTCACTGCTACATAGTTCAGCTATCTCATCTTTAAACTCCTGTGTATTTACTTAAAAAATAAATATATAGAAACTGAATTCTGGAATTTGTAGCATCTCTCATGAATCGATCCATGCAATTGGCACGAAAAATATATTCGTAATGATACCTTAAAGGCTTAAACTGGTTGAGTGGATACAGTTAAGTACCTGGAATCTTTCCCTGTATTCTTCTTCCTTTCTTGAGAAAAAATCGTTCATCTTCTCAACTTCATTCTTAAGAAATTGTCTAAAACCCTCATCACGTTTTTCGGGATCTATTTGATTCAGCAGTTTTTTTAAGTCTTTGTACGATAGACATACACCTTCCCATTCTGGCATGAAAATGGATATCTTAATGCGAAATCTCTTTCCAAATATCATATTTTCTTCTGAAGGTATTGCTCCAAAACTTGAAGTGTCATCCTTTTATGAACGCAAGCATTGTAAAGCATATTCGATATTCCAAGAATTATACCATGGTTATACTAAATTTTTTAAGCTACTAAAACCCCGGAAGTCAATAAATTCGAAGTATATACTTATTATACTTTTGTCGTTCGGATGAAATTGTCTCATCTCCTTGGCCATCCAATAACCATTACGTGCTTACCAAAACATGTCTATCAGATTGAATATTCTAATTATTCCTGTAATGCATAAACCAATGATAATGACGATAGTTCTTAAGACAGGTTCATAAAATAATTATCCTCTTTCTTCCACTTGTGGGATTATTTTATATCCAGAGAGGATTGCTTGTTTTTGCAAATAGTTAAACCTATATTGTCTGCATCTCGAGCTCATAAAGACTGGTTGAGGTTGCTTTTAACCTTTTGTCTTCTAGGTTGAGCTAAATTTAGGTGTAGTAATTTGGCTTGGTCCCTTTGCCTATTAGTCCATACTTGGATTTTAAGTACGGTAAGGTTGATTTTACACTGCAACGTTTTTCATTTTTCAGGTTTGATTATTCTTGCGTATAAGTTTGAAGCTGATTTGCCACATCGAAGTTGGTACTATGCGTGATTTTCTTCACGGTATGTCCCTGTTTACTATATTATGCTGATGCTAAAGTTTTGTTTCTCATAGTGTTCATCTCCATGTTCAGCATAATATGTGGATTAAACAAATGTCAGCTTTGTAGTTTATGTTTTTCAAAATGTACTTGATCCGAAGAATATCCTCTATAATCATTTTGAAAATATCGACCAAGTCCATGACAATACTATCTGGTTGATTCCAATTGGTGTTTTTACAAATGCAATTCTATTCCCTGTTACCTCCGGCTGAACCTTGTACCATTCACATGAGTTGTCTCAAAATCCTAGTTGTAAGTGACATGACCACTATGATGTACCAAATGGCTTTTTATGTGCCCACAACCACATGGCTAGAGGTGGAAAATTAGGATCCTTATTTCTTTCGACTACTTGTCATGAAATCTACTGATTCTAGATGTACCGTGTCATGTGCATTGTCCTCATGCTGTGAATGAGTCCTTTTTTCCTCCTTGTTTAGTATATGGTGTAGGCCAAGACAATCTAAGCACGCAAGTTCTAATTTAGTTCTTTTTCAATAGTATCATTCTCACGAGATCTAAAAAAATGATACTGTTTCAGTGTACTTAATTGAATATAAACCAAATACCACAGAGCCTATCAGCGTCTTAAGTAGTTCAAACTTACCCGATTTAAAGCTCATACGTCACTGGAAAACGATAAGGCTAGTATCAAATGAAAATTCTGAACAGAAGTGTCATTTTTAAAGATTACAGAGCACATGGGGGACCAGTTGAAGAATAAAGTATGTTCGGTTAGCATCTCAATTGTCTAGATCTATACAGTATACGACTTACAACTATATACTATATAGATAAAGAAAGCTCAACCTCTTAATCGATCACGTATAGTGTCTGCGCCCCGATTTAGCATCTAAATTGACAGTCCCCCAAGACAATATATAATGATTTTCATAGTCTTTTTTTTTAATGCTTTAAGGAAATCTTATTTTTAAGTAACTGTTCTTAGAAGAGATTAAATTATTATGTTGGATACAACTAGACATAACTGGACCCAAGACAAGTATCGTGTCTCTTAAGCAAATAATTAAGATAAAATTGACACTTTAGGGCCACTGCCTTATGCAAATAATAATCACCTAGTCGTTGTCGATGATGCTCAATGCTTCCTGAAATTGCAAAATATATCTTTAATATAACTAATAACGACTATATATCTATAAAACCAAACGAAAAATATTCGGACGTGGGTTGGGTATTAGCAGAAATTATTAGCAGTAGGCTTTTGTTCTTAAAGAACAAACGTGGAGGTGTCACTATTACGACCAATAGAAGGGCCTTTTTTGCTATCTGATCTCGATATTAGCCATGTTGTCGTTGAAAATCTTGCTGTGAGTAATCGTGAAGACCATGTTCATGGAAGTTCACATGATCAAATAGTATACAACTATACACCCCAAAGTTAGATTATAAGTTCTATTATTAGAAGTTAGAACTTTTAGCAAAATTTCATCCCCTAGGAACTAATAATGGATACACTTTAAATTACTTGCTTGCTAATGATAACGACTAAATAAACGTCCACTGTCGTACATTTACTATTAAATAGTTCCCGGGGCCATTATTGCAGCCACTAGTTTGCTAGAACCGTTAATGATGATGACTTGCTTTCTTAAAAAATACATTATGGTGTCTTTTTCAGTTAATTACTCCGTATCATTTTCTCACAGTATCAGTAGTCTCTGCATAGTCTGGAATTAATAATTGATAGGATAGCAAGGATAAAAATGTCAAGCGATAGCTTCATTAGTTGTTTATTCCGACATTGCACCACCTATTTATCGTAAACGGATGTTACGTTTCCTCAAAGCAGTACATAACTATAACTAAATCCTTGTGTCAACTTATTGCAATTAATTGATCCTTTTATGTGCCTAATCTCTAATCCATTATGAGTATTATCTAATAAGCCAAATGTAAAATCTGAATTGCCTTGTCCATTTTCTTATCGGTCTGTACATTTTGAACATCATTTGTCTCTCGTAATCAACTTTATGTGGAAGAAAGGATTAAACCTGATGTCAAATAGATCATTCTGCTCTTGTCTAAAAGCACAGACTTATTTTTAACATTTTAGTAAATATATGGAGTAAATATACATTTTTATTCTAGCTGATGTATTTTCAAGTGTGAATTGATCAAAATGCTTAACTAAGTAGGTGAAGGTAAAAGCAATTTGATAGAAATAATCATTAATATACATGTTTACCCTCTCTTTTCCTAGTACAACGGACTTGAAGTTTAGGCAACCCCGTGTATACGCACACTATAGTGTAAACTAATCAACACCATATCTTATTGCAAATATAATTCTGGATGACAACTAATCAAGAACCAGATAGGGGATAATTATCTAAAAACGTATTTAACTTATCAATTTTTCTCAAGTTATGTAGCTAGCTTTTATTTTTGTTTTTATATACCCAAACTTTTTAGTTTCTATTTTTGTGTGTATTGTGTGACCATTTTACCCCTACATGACCATTTTACCCCTACAATGTTAATAAGAGCGTTCTTAATGTAGGGGTAAAGTAGTCATACAATACACATAAAAGTCGAAATTATGGATATACAAAAATAAAAATAATAGATGAATACACAACTAAGAAAAAGTGACAAGTTAGCTACATTTATAGATCATTATCCCAACCAACCGGATAGAGAGTGACGCATGGGGCTAACATGACGGGTAGGTCCATCAATTTGTGTTGAGGAGTTCCTCAATCATTTGCAATGCAATTGCATCCTCTTCATCACCACCGCTTTCAGAAACCGAAGACATCATCATCGGTGTATCCACTGTCATCATCTGAGTTCCATCTTCAACTGCAGGTACTCTCTCGATCTCAATCTCACTTTCGTTATTCACATTCTTCTTTCCAAACTCCACAGTCATGACCCAATTAGATTCAGAATGCACACCAGCTCTTTTTTGCCATACACCAATGTGAGAACTCTCGGTATCAAGCCTGAGACAGGTTAGTGAAGGTGAGGGTGACTTGCAACACTTGCGTAGTTTAGCACTTAGTATAGCTGAGAGACCACTAGTTGTTGAAGACGACGCTTGAGAACTTGTCGTGGCAGTGACTGTACCAGTGGCATCACTTTCTCCAGAGATTTGGTCTTTGACGATTGGGAAATTAGTCTTGGCATTGCGTCCACTCATTAAAATGGCGGCCTCATCATAGGCTCTTGCAGCTTCTTCTGCTGTTTCAAATGTCCCTAGCCACACTCTTCTCTTCCTACATATAGAAAAAAAAGTTACAAACATTAGATTCACCTGTAAATCAGTTGCATAGATGTGAGTAAGTAAGTGCAAGTGTGTAAATGAATGTAGGTGCATTGGTAGTTGTGGTTGGTGTCAAAATTAAGGAAAAAAGGACAAGGAATGAGTTACAATAAAGGATGACGAATCTCGGACACCCACGAGCCCCAGTGGCGTTGGCGAACACCTCTGAACTTCTTAGTTTGTACCATATTTGTCGTACTAAATGATGTATGTGTTTGTGTCAGAAAGAAGCTGAGTTTAAGCAGCTTAAAACTCGGGAGACTCTCAAGTGAAATATATAAAGGGGTCAATAGATCATGTACGAAATTTAGTGTCGGGTGATGCCATTTTCAGTACACATTATTTGTCTTTTCTTTGGTGTAGCTAGAGATCAAAATATACACTACACAAAGTGTATACAACTAATTGGTCTACTCTACAAGTCTCACCTTTGGATGCTATATGTGTAAATATATAGGTTTCCTAGTTAGTGTTATCAATATAGTGTTTATGAGCAAACCAAATAAGTATATACTAGCTTTTTCAATGAACAAATTATTGAAATTTTAATGAACTTGCTTAGGTTAATGTCAAGACAAGGAAACACATTATAAAGTACTTTTTATCATAATGTTCATCTAAAACACAAGATCAACATCATTTGTAAGTTGGTGGCGATTTGCTTATACATCAGTTCAAATCGTGATGTGAATTGACTTGAAAATACGAGTGACTCCTACGCCTTAAACACACAAGTCGTCGTCGAACTAATTAGTTGTCCTAAAGCTACTTATGTGTTTCACTTCTTACCAAGTTTTTCAGAACTAGGGACCAGGGGGTCACTCTCACTCTAAGCCATGTTCAAATAATGTATACTACTTGTTTATACATAATACATGAGCTTGTATAAATGTTAAGTATATAATGGTTGTATTTAGAGGGGGGTTGGTACTACAAAGGTGAAAAAGAAGCCAATAATTTATCTGAAGCACACAATGTGTGTGTGTATAGTATACCAACCACTATACCATTATTTGAGAAAAACAATAATAGCAAGTAGATCATTAAACACAGAGGTAAAGCAAAGCCAGCTTTGATGACATGATTTCTGAGAATGGTGTGTTTGTCGGTGAGGATTTAGCTCATTCCCTTTCTTATGGTTTAAATTTGTGGTCCTTTTAGATCATCATGATGGACTCTAGTGGGTCTCTAATCTCTCTTTCCATTTTTACTCACTCCATTCTTATTAATTAACCAATAAAGGTTAGTTCTACTGTACTAGCTAGTAGCTAGTAGCTAGTAGCTAGCACCAACTCTTTGGGTTGACATTTTTAGGTTAATAACCCACTTGGTGTATTAATGTACGCTTTTCGGACGTGTAAAATGGGTAGGTCGGCTAGCTATGTTGTATAATGTTTTGGTTATTAGTAACTTGGATATGTCCTGTAACAAGTGTAACATGTCTTCGCTAAAAGTTTTAATCAATTTTTTTTCCCTTTTCGACAAAGTCAAAGACTGGAAGTCGGGTTTTTTTGTGGTTTATCGACTTTTGGCGAAAACATCGTGTCCTCGTCAAAACGTTCCTAGCCCGTTGTACTTTTTCTTGTTGTGAATACAGTATAGGAATGTGTTCATTTACATGTTATATATGATTGAAATGACAAAGTTAAAACCATGGCTACTTATATCATTATATGCTTATAACGATCTTAATAGTTTATTAGTTTGTGAAAAAGTTAGATTTTAATGCAACTGACAAAATAGTGTAATAACAAGTCAGTTTAAGCATAAGAACAAGCATCCGTTTCAATTATCCTAATCATTTTTCTTTACTTTTATGCGAGATGCATACTTGCGAAACACCACGAAGCAAATTGATGAAAATATTTTTAGAAACAAGCATAGCGAGTTATTGGCATTTAGAAGATCATATGTATATATTGGTTAAAAGTGTCGTCTATGTAGTAAAGTTCCCAACGCACACAATCTAGACTAACATGTACATGACATGTTCATGGTTTTCTTGAAGAGAAGTAATGCATAGTTGCATACTTTTGGTTGTAAACAAGTTATTCCACTGATTAATTAAGTGAAAAATAGTGTATAGTAGTGTATAAAATTGATGGTGTACAATTTGGACACATCCTAAAAGTCAATCAAATGTGGGGCTTTAGGCCAGACTTCCATTTACCACACTATCAGTGCCAGCTGCATCATAATTGTAGAAATTTCTTATCATGTCATTTAACTAACGTGTGTACATTTTTGTTATAAACCGATTGCCATTTTGGCCAAGCGATAAGAAAACATGTATATATTTTTATATATTGAATAGTAAGACTATATATGTCCAATACAAATTAATAGAAGTTTACTTCATTTGTCTGTCTTTCATTGATATAATCTCTCAAAGCAAGTTTCTGTATCCAAATGTACCCAAAAAAGTTCTAATCAAGTTTGTATTAAATTGTTATGAAATGTTATATATACTACATATAATAGGCAAATCACCCTCTCTCTAAAAATTTCAAATGTACAAAAAAATATGCAATGTTTACAACACTTTAAAGCAAGGATTTTTTCATAAGTACAACAAACAAAGCATTATGTACAAGCAAAACAAGCATAATACGAAATTCAAACCAAAAGCATAAAATTGTACATTAAATACCATTAAAAACCACCCCTAAACATAATATTATAGATATACTAAAAGGCAAGAGATTACTGTAGCAAGCACTGTGCTTTGCTACAGTTGTATCTACAGTAACTTATTTATTTATTTATTTATTTATTTATTTATTTATTTTTTTAGTATTAACATAAATGGTCCTTCATGTTATACATCAATTGCAAAGTCAGTCTTAGATAACTAACTTCACGTTAAATAGCTAACGGCAACAAAAGAATTCCGCAGCAACGCGCGGGTACCAAACTCGTTACAACTATTAGAACAAAATGTACAACCCCTATTTAATGCACTCAATTTTTATAATTACAACAAAGTAAGCATATTGTACAACAAAAATAAGCATAATATCATTTTCAGACCAAAATTCCATAATCACATCATTAATGCTATTAAAAACACCCCTTCACAAAAAATTACAACCATTTAAGCACAATGTACAATAACTTCAACCCTCCATTAAAACTCATCCATCTTTAAACCCAATTCACAATGCACAATGCATAATGTACATATTAAAAAAACAAAACATGACATTAACTATTGGATTATACATTATACGAATTGAATCAATCTATTTTCTAACTAAGTTGGGTCGTTAAAGAGCTAAAATATCAAACAAAAATATTTTACTTGTTGATTGTAGGATGAAACCCTTAAGCGATTCTACGAAGTTATGTACCATTGCTTGAAAGGTTGCATCTTGCAAAACCGAGAGCGATACATACAATACAATCGTAACGATTTAGAAAATATACATCGAATCAAATAGTAAGATAATATTGCCCAAACAAGTGATTTAATGAGAAAACTTGTAACGCTCGTAATACTAATCACCAAGTACTTGTAACATATGAATTGAAAAAAATATATTGATAACATTAAAATGTCAGTTATCTATATTACTATATAAATGTTTGTCTAACTTCTCATATAAACCATACAACAAGAACAAATCTCAACACATCAACTCCAAGATCTCAGATTTTGTAAACTTGTTTACAAATCTTTAACAGATTTTACAAGTTTTATTCAAAAACCCATCATAGATCCGAAACAAAAAGAACTACAAGATCTCAGATTTTTTTTTTTTTTTTTTTTTTGTGTGTTTCACAAGATATTTCCAAACGAAAATAAATCTTAAACACACGAAAAAAAAAATAACATCATAGATCTATGTGAAGCTTTGCTTCTTGTTAATATCCAAAACATGTAAAGAAAGAACAAAACCTCCGTTTCATTCTTTCCTTTCATTCGGTTCAAAATAAAACGAAACAAAAGCAAACAAAGTATACCTACCCGAGACCTCTATGAGGTCTTGAAGCCGCATTCGAACTGAAAATTCTAACATATTTGTGCTTTTGTGTTTTCGTGGGTTTGAAAGTAACAAGAAAGGGTTTTTTTTTTTTTTTTTTTTTTTTTTTTTTTTTTTTTTTTTTAAGATTGAAGTTGGTGTTTGTGTGGTGTGCGATCAAGAGCAGAAGAGAGAAGGAGATGGGGGCGATGGTGATAGTTATGTGTGATTAGGGTTGTCACAAATGATTAGGGTATGTATGGTTTTTTGATCGAGTTGGATAGGATAGATCATGGACTGGGCTTTTGTAATTTTAGTGTTACTATCTTTTGAGATGGGCCGTTGGCACTAATGTTGGGTTGGATATGTTATAGTACAAGTAGCATTAATCCGATTATTGAAAAGTTGGTTTGTTTTAGCTGAAATATGGGTGTTACAATTTTTTGTTATTTCGGATTATTGTTAATTCTTGGTAGTATTTTGGCTAATAGTTATTTTTGGGGTACGTGTTATTGACAAAATCATGATTAATCCATTATCAAGATTCACTTAACCAATAAAAGGCTACAAATCTTCTTTTTAATCTTCGAACCTTATAAAGAAATAACCAAAACAATTTTGTTTCAATTATTTCTTTCATTCGGTAAGACTTAAAACGGAAAATCAAAACTCAAAAATGATATACAAACGTCACCTACCCAACACCTCTTTTCCAAGATCTTGAAGCCACCTTTCAACAAAAAGAAATTAGAAACCGTGCATACTCATGTCTGTGAGACGGTTTGAAGCAAATATAGTTTGCATTGTAAAGCTTAAACTTATTTTAATTTAATTATCATTCATTTGTACAATTATTGTTAGAAAAAACGTGTAACCAAATAACATTTGCTCGCCATAATATAGTCACAGGGTACCCGCCGCCGCATTGTGCGGGTACCCTGCTAGTTGATATCTAATGAGTAATGACATTTATGTCTTCAGAATATTTTTAGCAACTCCGAATTCTACAAATTTAATTTTGAAACAACAAAAAAGCTCCACACCGCTCCGTGACAAACATACCCTAAAACTAAAGATCGGGCATCAGAGACATTTTTGTTGCATGTGTTTAAATGTCTCACTATATAAAATCTAAAATTAAATTTTGTGATATTGAATGTACTACCTAATAAAAATTTCTTTCTTGGTTGTAGGCTGTTCGGTATTTGTTGATCACAGTTTATTTTTGCAAGTTAAGTAACTAAAAGACATTGATATACAGATTTATGCTATCATAGGTCATTAAAATGATTTTACGATGTTTTGGCAAAAATTTACCCGTAAACATCAAATCGTCTTTTATGATATATCTTAATATGTAAGTTCCCCAGAAACATCATGGTTAACAAAGACGGCATAAATTTTGTATTCCAACCTAACATTCTTATCGTAATAATTTTGTGCAATAAAGCTTATTGGTCTCATTTCATTGGTCTCTAAGGTAAAGTCTCGCTTAATCATTCATCTTTTTTTGTAAGGCTTCAGGCTCCACGAATTCCGATTTCTGTTTTTGTTTGTATTAAAGTGTTGGTAGCTTCTAGCCTCGCGCTTCTCATTGAGTTCCCGGTGAATATTTAACTTAACAATGCATGCAATTGGTGCCAAGCATTACATATTTGCTCCAAGTGCAACATTTTGAGTTTACAGTGCAACTTCAGTACTTCACTCTTTGTACCTATACACTATTGAAATGTGTGTTTAATTTTAATACAACAATACTTTTATGGGCAAAGGGTTTTTACCCTGGAAGTAGTTCATGTTTAACTGCTGCTCAATCCTAAGTCTTAAACCAAGTCCAATACTCCTATATCTTTAAGGAAAGATAGTTGTTTAACTATTTGAAAATCATTGTCATAAAGTATTACAGTACTATCCATCATGAAGCTATTCTTTTTCTTCTTTCAATTAGGCTTGAACAAATAGTATATCTAATAATAATATTTCAACTATATTTACTCGGATTTGAAAATATGGATATTTTTTTATTTTATTTTATTTATTTTAATAATCCTATTGTTTGAGTAGTTTAATTTGATATTTTAGAATTCAAAATTGAATTTAAATGTTTATATATGTTATACTTAATCTCGTGCATATATTTATTAACATGTAGGCGTACGTTGGTGGTGTTTTTGGTATTACAATCAATTTAATAATGATGATGATGATGATGAGGACGACGACGACGACAACAACAGTAAAAATTTATAAAAAAAAAAAATAAATAAAGTATATATAGTTGTATATTTTTTTATAAATTTATGAAATTTGTGGATTTTACACTTAAGTCCGTAAAAATTACATTTGAGGCGAGTCTCTTATTAAAAATATAAGGTTTGATTGTATATTCTATTAACCAATCAAATATAACGTTTATCTACAGATAATTCTGAATCACAAGTTTATGCGTATTTTCATTATTTTTTTCCCACCAAATTTCTCTCCGTATGTTATCAACAGTTTGATCAAACTAATTTAAATTTGACTTTTGTTAGTCAATGCAGGGTTTGATTTTGTAATTGAGTTCTCTTATTAGTTAATAAAAAATGTATTGTTTACAAAACATTTTTCTTTTCTATATAAAAGATTTGAGATATCGTGTATATATGTAAAACATACAACAAGTTTATGACCTATGTGAGACATGCATGTATCTTGTGTCTAGCTTTAAGCATAATGCTTTCAAATCTTCAATAAAGATAAAAGAAACAGGTATATTACTGAATATCAAACAAAAGCATACATGCATAGACAGTATTTATAACAATGCCAAATGAAGAATGAGTTCTAAGCCAAAAACATGTGTGGTCTGATTTTACACACATGGTTTTGGAATCAAAGTACAAACTTGATGTGGAATAATATGTTGCAATGGTTATTATAAAGTCAAGGAAATTTAGGCATTTCTATTCTAGTTTGCGATATAAGGATGATAGTCGTCACTCGTCTAGAATGTGCTTGCAGTCGATATGAAGTTGTTAAAGGTGTAATTAGATTCAAATTCTAGGCAAATACTTAAATTTGTTAAATACATTAATAAAAAACTCTGTAGCATATTAATTGAGCCTATGAACCTTCTTCTCACTCGAGAAACGTATGGTAAGAAAACTAACGCCATAACTTTATTTTTAGTAGCAATTTCATCTATATATTTGCAAATGTTAGAAATTACATCAATATCTTTACGATTACAAAAATATCCTTCAAAAAATTTACAATACTCATTGATATCCAAATAAATAATTAAATCACAACTAAATGATTTTTATATTTATTTATTTATTTTTATCTAAATGTCAAAAAACAGATTTATAACCTTTTAGCTCATCAATTACCATTAACGTTTCTTCTTCCTATTATGATTTACCTTTTCTCACCGGTGACCATTCAATGTTTGAATAAGCTTCCAAGAGTAGGGCCGTAAACTGAACGTTAACATTTCATTAACCGTTTGGTAAAAAGTTCTTTTATGTTCGTTTATTTATTAAATGAACGAACATGAACAATATTTTACGTTCGTTTAGTTAAATAAACAGACATGAACAAAAGTCACGTCCGTTCATTTATATTTGTGAACGTCCGATTATGCGTTCGTTAATGTTTGTTTTTGTTTATTTATTTATTTATATTCGTATATTATATATTTTAATTGTATAATTTTAAAATTAGTTTATTTAAACAAAACAACACTTATAAAACAATATATTGTGCATAATTTAATAAAATTTATGTTTGTTTATCTAGCTGGCCGAGGCCGACGTTATGGCTAGCTGGCACCGCGTTGGGCGGCGTTACCATACCATCCTTGTGGCGTTAATCTCGGCATTTCCACTTGAGTTAATGCATAAACGTGGGAGGAAACGCATATGTAGAAAAAAAAAAAGAAAAAAAATTACAAAACCATATTTTCCTTTTTTTTTCTCTCTCTCTTGAGTTTTAAATGGTTTTTGTATATGTTTTTAGTGTGTATCGAGAGGAAGAAGAAAGGGTTTGAGGTGTCGACAAAAGAGAAAATGATGTTTAGGTTAAAAATAAATAAAGTGGTTATTAGTTGGGCCAGGTAATATGTGGGCTACTGGGCTTCATTTTTTTCTCCTGTGATTCTTGAAAATAGGTTATAATTTGTATTTTAACTAGATGGGCCCGTGCTGCCGCGTTGCAGCAGGGCGTCGTTTTATGTCGTTAGTAGTTGCATCGTATTTTGTTTTGGTTTGAAAAGGATTATATCTTTTAGTGGTTGTTATTTTTGGATATGTTATTTATTATTATTTTTTATATGAGTTTGCTTTTTTAGAGCCAAATTGGTAATAGGCTGGAAGGAGGCACATATGTTTGTATCTATTTATTATTTTTGTTGAAGTAAACTATGTAATTAAAAAAAAAATAAAAGTAAAAAAAAAAAATCAAGGGCTGATATATATGTATTTTTTAATGTAAGTGTGTTTTGGTCACACGTTCGTTTAACGTGTACAACAAATCCATTAAAAATCAGAATGGGCCTAAGATCAAGGTGGATAGATGCAAATGATAGTTGAAATTTTTGGACTGGATCAAACCATTGGTGGGGTAAAACGGGAGCCCAAAATTTGTGGTAGGAATCCAGCGTCAAAACGACAACGGATTTGACGCTCTATTATATATATATTAATTTAATTAATAAAAAGTTAGTTTATTTAAATAAATGGAAAAGAAAATAAAAATGTAGGTATCAAAAGGTGGTGTTATGGGATGTTATAATAAAAGGGTGATTTTTGGGTGCTAAATGTTGAAATGTTGAAGTGATATAACGCTAAGGTGATGTTATTTTTTTTTACTGTTATGGTGTTATAACACCTTAGGCTTTAATAAAAATAATACGATGTATTACTCTATATATACATTTAGCAGGATTGCTAAAGAGCAATCTCTTTTTTGCTATTGCCAAAACCAATGGGTGTCAAATGAACATTAACTAACGTGCCTTAGTTAATGGCCGTTATCTATTAACGATTGTTAACTAACGACCGTTATTCTTTTTTTATATTAAAAAAAATTACGTAATTTGTCCTTCATGTAATAGGTCCGTTGCAAACTCAGTCTTTCATGGCTAACTTTGCAACAAAACGCTAATATAAAAATAATTTCCGTAACAAAATTAAAAAAAATAACAAAAATAATCCTTGGAGTTATCCATCTGTTACAGAGTTAGGCCTCGTGTTCTACGGCGGCTCGCAACAGGTTCTAATAGTTTTGTATTAAAAAATCCCGCCGCGAAGCACGGGCCTTCACACCTCGTATATTTTATTTACTAACATGTTTACTCTATGTTTTTACACATGGATGATGACAAGAATCCTAGTTAAAAAATGGAATTGTACGGAAGTGAGTGAATGAAAGTGAAGCCACATGGTTGTACACTTGTACCTGTGTTTGCTTTATGCCCCCACAACGTCTCGATTTATCCCTTTTATTTGAGTTTATATATTGTCGCACTCAAACCGGTTAATTTACAAAAATCTGGAACTCGTACAAGTTCTTCCTACAAAATATTCTACTCATACGATCTTGACAAATATAAGAACGGTCGGTTTAGATGCAAAAAAAGAATAAGTGAGAAAAAACTATATAATATTATTATCTGTGTAGAAGGATTTTGTAAAATAAAATGATAGGAGGTTGTAACAAAGCTCGTTAATTTATTCATTTATTTATTTTGATGTGATTTCTTCAAGGTTGTTTGCTCATGCCATAATTTGAACTTAAGATCTTACATATTTTGGTAGGGCAGAGCAAATCCACCCAAAAACCGACAAACCGGCTGAAACCGTATCAAACTGACCATTTTTGGTTCGGTTTCGGTTTTTTATATTTATTTCGGTTTTTTTCGGTTTCGGTTCAATTCGGTTTTTGTCATTTTTTTGTTCGAAACCCGAAAACCAGCCCAAACCGAGTTATTTGGTTCGGTTTCGGTTTTAATATATATTTTTCGGTTTGGTTCTCAGTTTGAGTTTTTACCTTTTTCGTTTTTTGTGTCGGGTCGGTGTTTGTCGGTTCGGGTCGGGTTTGACCCGATGCTCACCCCTATGTTATGGTGTGATAGTTATAAGTCTTTTTGCAGCTACACCACTCACAAGTGGTTTCTTTTTTGTGATTTTTCCTCGTACTTACACGGTTTAATTGGGTTAATTAAGTAAATAGATAAAGTTTTCTTTACGAGTCGCTGCTCATATGTACGTGGTTTAATCAAGTTTACCTCGTAACCATCTCAAAACCTCTTCTTCTCAACCTCCCCCAAAATATGTGTAAGATTTTAATTGTAATAACACCAATAAACTTCGTGACTATTAGTACAACATACGTGCATTAAATCATTGTGTGTAATTTTTACGAGAAAGAGAGTAACTTATTATGATTCACGTGTTTAAGCTATGATGACGTTATGAATAATTTATAAGTCATTAATAAAGCAAATAATTGGCCTTTGATTAATTAGTATCGTTTAAATCGTTAACAAAATACTTATACTTATAGGCCTAGACTTTAGTAGTAATGCGACGCCTTTATTTTGTTTATGTTTAGTTGTCTACTAAATAAACATCTAAAATTATAAACAGAATCTGTGGTTTTATTTCTTATGTTTAGTTGCCACATTAATTTTTGCCTTTTGATTTAGTGGCTCGTTCAAAGATATGTTTAAATGTATACACGTGCATACATTCTACCTTAAATATTTACATCGCAAAATTTAAACATATACTTTAATCAATGTCTAAACTGGTTTATAGTACGAGTAATTTAATTTATAACATATTTTTGATTATTTGACAAGCTAGCTACTGATCATTCATTCATTGTACCTTCTGTAACAAACATGCAAACTAGATAGGTTACACATTTAGTAATAAATGAAAATTCATCTTGTTATACTTCTGCTTTGTATGTTACTACGTTTTTCGAGTATTACGTAAACCCAAAATCTGCTTCGTAAAGCAATATCAAATACTCGTTAGAGTGATATATGTTACTACTCCAGAAATGATTTTTATAAACTTCATAATATCACAACTATTAAAACTTGAAAGTAAGTATGCAAAATTATTTATAGAAGTGATTTGGTAAGTTGAAAGTTCTCGAGGTCGTAGGTTGTAATAATCCCAAGTGGTACCCATCAAAAGAAATAAATGATTAAATATGAGGGGTCTACTTGTAGTATATAACTTATTGGTCTTTTAATGTCTTGATGGTTGGTAGACTACTTACCTCAATCAATACTAATGTTTAAAGAAGAAATCATGGCTTAGCTCAGTTGGTCACATGAATTCTTTTTAGAGTTTGGGAAGGGGTTTTATCTGGATTCAAGTTTCGCAAGTGACAAAGAAAATCTAGATTTTTCTCTTAGTGCAAAGCTGTGAGTTCTAGAGGTTTCTCTTCGCGGGTCTCTCCTAGTGGTTCGGGTCCCGGGGCCTGCCCATTTGGATAGTTTAACTTCGGGGGTCGGATTTCAAGAGTGGTACCGTTCTAAAAAACATAAAATTATGCCGACGCTATAATACTTAGATAATGAAAATCAAAAGAACAAGCCTGTTGGATTTGGACGTACATGTAATTGACAATATCCAGTTAGAGTTGAGCCCAAGCCCAATTCCAAAACTGGACCAACTACCAAGTTCAATATTTGAAAGTTTGCTTTGGAGAAAATCATTAAATAGTAAGCAAATTTGAGTTTTGTTTGATCTCTCTGACGTTTATCGATTGTAAAAAACCACTGAATTTTTTTGTTAACAGTGTTTTTTTCTGTGTAATTTTTATATTTGAGCGACAAAAATAAAACACTTATCAAACTTCGTTATTATTTTGTAACTTATATTTATTTTTACATGTTGGTTGTATATTAAATTGTTTGAGATTAATCAAAATTAAAATGTGAGTGTTTATTATTAAGGTATAACTAATGCACATATTAAAATTTTAAACATAGTCTTTAGAACATTTTACAACTTTTTTTTTAACAATAATCTTTTCACACCCTATACACCACCTATCTCAGAATTGCCTCCAACGAAGCTTAAACCCACAACCTTTAGAGTTTAGGTTAGTGGGCAACTCACATACCACTAAACAAAGCCCTTGGATATCTTTACGACAATGAAAAAGTATTGAAATTCGAATGATTTATGTGGATAAAATAAAATTTCAGTGACTCAATTGGAACAATAATGACAATTTGTTACTATTAAGCAACATTTTCCCTTTGAGAGTCATAAATAATTCGTTATGTTTATAAGTTATGGCTTTATGTAATTTTATCATCAAATCTTTGGTTTTTACTAATAATTAAAAAAAAAATTGTAAAATTTGCGAAAGCTATTTATTTTGGGTAAAATATATAGAAATTTCTTTCTTAAAGAAATCAAAAGAAATAAATTCAGATGTTGAACCATTGTAACATTTGAGATGTTGTACTTATATGGAGATCTAATTTAATGTTAGTAAAATAAAACGTATGAATTCCTGTATCAAATTCCTAAAAATAAAACAGTTTTTTCGGTTAACTTTGAGCCATCAAACAACTTTTTTTACGGATCATTTTTCCCTCCTTAAGTCCCTCTTATTACCTCAGCCATTACACTTTTCTTCATATTCTATGCGTTTCATTTAACTTTGCTCCATCCACAAGGTAATCACATTTTATAAAAATCATAGATCTTTCCATATAAACATACGTTATGTTGTGATCGAGCTATATATTGAACCGATTGATCTACCAATATCACGTAGTGCTAGTACGTGCTTGTGCGTATATCATGTCATAAAAAATATATTTTGTGTGTTCATGTTATATATGGTTAGCAAATGTGATTATAACATTATATATTTATATGGTAGCAATCTGATAACGAATGTGATGATAAAAATGCAGGCTGCAAAATGTCTAAGGTATTGCTCCATGGAACTCTTCATGTTACGATCTACGAGGTTGATAAGCTTCATGGTGAAGGTGGTGGCCCTAATATATTCGGGAAGGTATATCATACGTTGTTCGTTCTAGGCATATGCTCGTTTTTTAATAAGATGTAACGAGTTACGTACTTTCTTCTTTCGTTTGAAAAATATACAATGTTTGATTTAGTATAGCCTAACAAGTGCTTTTGATACGGATTAAAAGCCTAAAATACCCATCAACGCATACTTACCAATAGTTTGATGACACGTTAATTCTGTTAGGATGAAACTGCTTGAATAAGTGCTTATCTGCTCCCTTTTTTGAGAATCACCTGATTATTTTTTCGTTGCAGCTTATGGCAAACATACAAGAGGCTGTCGGTGTTGGGGAAGGAACTCCCAAATTATACGCAACAATTGATTTAGAAAAATGCAGAGTTGGACGAACTAGAATGATTGAAAATGAACCCCAAAACCCGCGTTGGTTTGAATCATTCCACATCTATTGTGCTCACTCAGCTTCTAACGTCATATTCACAGTCAAAGATAACAATCCAATCGGTGCAACTCTAATAGGAAGAGCTTACATGCCCGTTAGCGAACTTACAGATGGAGATGAAATAGACAAATGGCTTGAGATCATGGACGAACACAAGAACCCAATAGCGTCTGGTGCTAAGATCCACGTGAAGCTACAATTCTTTGATGTCACACAAGACCGTAACTGGGCCCATGGAATTAAAACTGCAAAATACCCTGGTGTTCCCTACACGTTTTTTGCTCAAAGACAAGGTTGTCGAGTTTCTTTATACCAAGATGCTCACGTCCCTGAAGAATTTATTCCAAAAATACCTTTAGCTAATGGCAAGTCTTATGAGCCGCAAAGATGTTGGGAAGATGTGTTTGATGCTATTACTAATGCTAAGCATTTCATTTACATTACTGGATGGTCTGTTTACACTGAGATTGCTTTACTACGTGACTCGAATAGACAAAAACCTGGAGGTGATATCACGCTTGGTCAGCTTTTGAAACAGAAATCAGAAGAAGGTGTCCGTGTTGCTATGCTTGTATGGGATGACCGAACCTCAGTGGATACATTGAAACGGGATGGTCTAATGGCTACACATGATGAAGAAACACAAAACTTTTTTCAAGGAACTGAAGTTCATTGTATTTTATGCCCACGTGATCCTGACGGTGGTGGTAGCGTTATTCAGAATCTACAAGTATCCACCATGTTTACTCATCACCAAAAGATCATTGTCGTTGACCACGAGATGCCTAATGGCGGATCTAAAAGGAGGGTTGTGAGTTTTGTTGGAGGTATTGATTTATGTGATGGTAGATATGATTCAGCTCACCATCCTCTTTTTAAAACACTTCACTCTATTCATCATGATGATTTTCACCAACCGAATTACACGGGGGCTGCGATAACTAAAGGGGGCCCACGTGAGCCGTGGCATGATATTCATTCACGCCTTGAAGGCCCGATTGCTTGGGATGTTTTGTTTAATTTTGACCAAAGATGGAGGAAACAAGGTGGGAAAGATGTGTTGGTTAACTTGCACCAACTTAAGGATATACTAATTCCACCATCCCCCGTCACGTTCCCAAATGATCAAGAAACATGGAATGTTCAGTTATTTCGATCCATTGATGGTGGTGCAGCATTCGGGTTCCCAGACACACCAGAAGAAGCGGCTAAAGCAGGTCTCGTGAGTGGTAAAGATAACATTATTGATAGAAGTATTCAAGATGCTTATATTCAAGCTATACGCAGAGCCAAAAACTTTATCTATATCGAAAACCAGTATTTTCTTGGAAGTTCATTCGCGTGGAAATCTGAAGATATTAATATTAATGAAATTGGTGCTTTGCATCTTATTCCCAAAGAACTTTCTTTAAAGATCGTTAGCAAGATTGAGGCCGGTCAAAAGTTCATTGTTTATATTGTGGTCCCAATGTGGCCAGAAGGGATCCCAGAAAGTGGATCCGTTCAAGCGATATTGGATTGGCAACGAAGGACAATGGAAATGATGTATAAAGATATTGTTAAGGCTTTACAAGCTAAGGGACTTGATGCTGATCCAAGAGAGTATCTCACTTTCTTTTGTCTTGGAAACCGTGAGGATGAGAAGGACGGAGAACATCAACCTTCGGAAGCACCTGAACCAAATTCGGGCTATCATCATGCCCAAAATAATCGGCGTTTCATGATCTATGTGCATTCCAAAATGATGATTGGTATGTTGCAACTCTTAATCTTTCGGGTTATATTAGAAGCAGCAATTATATACCCTAGACAACATAACATGGTCAAATAGAGCCCTTATAAACGTGTTTGACAAAAAAATGTCAAACGGATCAAAATGAGCTAAAACCAAAAAAAGGCTCAAGAATAATGAGTTGCACTGTTGCAGCATGTTGAGCTTATTCATTAACATTTTTTTTTACCTTTTACATCATCTATTATAATTAGCACAAGCGCACAATAGTTAATGAAAGTAAATTTCCAGACATTTTTGCCCAACCCATCTGTAACAGCTTGACCCATTTTAGAAAGGAAGTGATCACCACATTTTATCGGGTTGAAATAAAGCCATGGTACATTCACATTCATAAATAAATGTTATTCTAACATCAGACCTACAATGGTGCAGTTGATGATGAATACATAATAGTCGGATCAGCAAACATAAACCAACGATCTATGGATGGTGGTCGAGATTCTGAAATAGCTATGGGAGCCTACCAACCATACCACTTAGCTGGCAAACAACCCGCTAGGGGTGAGATCCATGGATTCCGTATGGCTCTATGGTACGAACACCTTGGCATGATTGATGAAACTTTTGAGCACCCTGAGAACCCTGAATGTGCAAGAAAGATCAACGAAATTGCTGACAAATACTGGGATATGTATGCTAGTGAAAACATCGAAAGTGATCTCCCTGGTCACTTGCTTCGTTACCCCGTTGGCATTACTAGAGATGGTGATATTACTGAACTACCTGGAGTCACTAATTTCCCTGATACAAGTGCGAAAGTCCTTGGTACTAAATCTGATTATCTTCCACCTATCCTTACTACCTGAGAAAGATTTTGTTTCGTTTTCTGAACCGGAAATAAGTAGTTTTTGTGATACTGTAATAAGCAATGTTTGCATCATTATTTGCATTTTGGCATCGTAAGCAAATTAATGTACTAATAATCAACTTTTATATGAAGTATATGCAACTTTTTGTTCTGATATTTATCATGTAGAATGAATTTTTTCTTTACACTCTTAAAACAACTTGCATGATCACTAATACACTAATACACATTGCACATTTTCACCTGATGACCAAAAAATGTCCAACTTATAACCCAAAAAAAAGTCAAACTTTGAGCCTTAAATGAGGAAATTTGTGGTCAACAGTTGGACCAAATAGCCATAAGCACTAGACCACTTCCTGCTCACTACAACTTGCAAATGTGATGGTTATGGCTTATGGGCTCCCTAATTGCTAATTATTCAATATGTTCCGCATCAATAATGCCGCGCTCCTTTGACAACATCCTAACACAATGGGTCAAGATTGTATTTATCAACCCGACTAAAGCCCGTTTTCGGATAGAAGAATGAGAGTCTAGGCTTTTTTTTTTTTTTTTTTTTTTTGAACTAGGATAATATTTAACCCAAATCACTCCTCATCATAGAGGTAAGTTCAGCAGGAAAGTTTAACATTGGAAAGTGACATTGATATTGATAAATTGTACTGATCTCAATACCATGATCAGAGAACAGAAATTAAAGAGGTTGTATTATTGTATAGCCAAAATTTATTAATGATATGAAATGACAATATTGACCCGCTAATGATAGAAAGTGAAAGACCAAGTTGCACACTCCAATATTGACCAACTCAAACCATATGTCCATATCACTTCCTGAAGTCCTCAACCACTATTGTTCAATTGGCTTTAATTGAATAAGGCCCACAATACATGGTCTACACTATGAACCATTTCTTCCTTCACATTTCCGATCCCACCACAATAGTACACTCCACTACTCTTTGGACTTTGGTCCATATAAGAACGGTGACGTGTTCGGCGCAAAGCGTTTATGAGCATTTAAGAACGGTGAACGATGAGGGTTATGATTTTTAATGCTCGTTTGACAAGCAGCAAATAGCTTCATCTTTTTTCCGGAACTGTGAGCGATGAGCGCTTTGATTTTTGATGCGTTTGACAAGCAAAAAATAGCTTCATCTTTTTTTGGAATGCTTAGTTTTCACGCTCCATGTAGTTATACACATTATAATTACATCTACATCTACATTACCAAACATTCTACTCAACTACTGCTACTCACTGTTACTATTGTTTACCTCTTGGCTCTTGCTACTACAAACGTTTTCTGATACATTCTTTAGTAACTATAGTTTTTAATTTTTGGCCGACTAATCCAAAAGATTTGTAGCTGTCGTTACACAGACACCAACCGGGTAAAGCATTTCTTTTTAAGTATCATATATAACGAGATGCATAGTTTAATTTCTAAATACACTTTGACATGTGATATTAGACAACAACTGAACAACCAATATTGAAAAAGACTTGAACATAAATTCCAAGAGTCTTGTCTTTTGGGGTGTTTCTAGGAAATATATTATCCTTTGAAAGAAAAGAATTCCAACTTTCTCACCACCAAAAAACACAATAAAAACAACCACATTCTTTGTTTGTCACCATCTATATATGTGTTCACAAATTTAAAATCATAACCACTCAGAGCAAATCAACACTTTCATAGTTCAACTAAAACAAAGATCAAAAAACCATGTCACCAGCTTGGAGTTCACATGGAGTTGTGACAGTGTTAGCTACAACTATTGCGGTCTCGGGCACCTTGATATTCCTCTCGTTGCTACGGACTACTACTACTACTACTAACACTTCCTCGATCAAGAACCGCGATTTAAGTCATGCAGAATCACCATCACAACCACCGCGAAGGCGTTCTTGTTTATCTTCCAAGAAGAAAGACCGAAAGATCAAAAAGAAAGTACGATTTGCTGAGAACGTTAAGGATATTGAATATGTTTCTAATTGTGGAAGTGAAACAATTGATTCTAATGGTGCAAGAAATTTACTAGTAGAGTTTTCATGCTAAAATGTTTTTTGGTTCATATTCTTTGATTTTGTTATGAAAACATATTGTTTGGTTCTATGATATAAATGTTTAGACTTTATTTTGGGTGATGCATATAATCTGGTAAGTTTTTAATACATTTTTTTTTTTGAATTTGGAAATTAATTAATTTGATTTTAGAATAGGGTGTGTTGCTCTTACAAATGACTTTGTTTCATACTTAAGAATCATGAGTAAGTTAAAAGGTTAGTTTTTTAGTATTACAACAGTTTAAAAATGCAACAGCCTGATGTCCAACTTTCAAGCTTTTCAATGGGGTTACATGTTAAGAATGAAATTTTATTCTATTTGTTCTTCTTGGCTTTGATCTACTCGTGATCGGGATTATTGTATAACATGGTTCGAAAATTTTATTTACAGTGTAATAAGTTGTCCCACATAGATGAAAAGCAAAAATGGTGCTATCGTTATAACCACAAAGGGCAAGCAATAAGTAATCTCCTGTGCTAAATCCAATAAACAAATTGTTTGTTGGGTTTATGTATTTGGAGTTTTTGTCTTTTAACTTTTTTTCAAGTGTGATTTATTTTTCTCTCAACTAAATACTTACCATACACCATGTAAACTTTTATCAGTATGTATTCGTGTTATTTTCATGAAAAGCAAATGATGACCGAATGTACAGAAACTAAAAACCGAAAAAACAAAGAGCAGAATTAATAAACGTATGGTCAATTATTTATATAAATGCTTATATAATAATAACTTATTCAAGTACGTTCGGTTTTGATGCAACGTAGAAGTTCAATCTCGTTAAAGTGAACTATTGGTCTTCATAAGCCGAATAAATTTTCTTACACAATATCGTCGAATCATTAATACTTCTAAACGATAAATGTAAACTGTAAAAAAAAATTCTTCATTACAATTGGTTCGGAATGTTTCTTTTTCTACAATACCACCTAGGGGTGAGCAAAACCGACCCGATCCCGAATCCCGTCCCGATCCCGAGTCCCGATTCTTGTCCCGAAACCGAACCGACGTCATACGGGTCGGGACTCGGTTTGAGTTTTTCGGCTTGTCGGGATTCGGGATAGTCGGGATCGGGTCGGGACGGGCCAAAAACCGAAAAAAAAACAAACAAAACCGAGAAAACCGACCGATCCCGTCCCGTCCCGACTGTCCCGAAACCGAACCGAGCTTAATCGGGTCGGGACTCGGTTTGTGTTTTCCGGCTTATCGGGATTCGGGATATTCGGGATCGGGTCGGGACGGGTCGGGAGAGGCCCGATGCTCAGCCCTAATACCACCACAACCACCCCGAAGCGTTTCTGTTTGTCCTCCACGAAGAGAGACCGAAAGATGAAAAAATAAAGAAAGTGTGATATGCTGAGAACGTTAAGGGTATTGAACATGTTTCTAATTGTGCAAGTGAAACAATTGATTCTAATGGCACAAGAAATTTACTAGTAGAGTTTTCATGTTAAATGGTTCTTTGGTTCATATACGTTCCTTTTGCTATGAAAAGCCATTGGTTGGTTGCATCATCTTTGTTTTAAAATACGAGTGAATCAAACAAATTATTACGTAGTAATCTACTTGTGATCCCATGATAGATGTACGTACTTCCACAAATAATACTCCCGTTTGTTGCAATATTTTATTAATTTTCATGGTTCTCGTTTTCTTGTTTCATCTTCTAACTTTATTGAGGTGTTATTGTCTGTGTTTGATTAAATATATTCCGTATATAAAACTAACTATAATTCCTAAATTAATGACATGATTTTTTCTATATGTCGAAGCCCAGTTAGAAATGTCCAAGACTACTTGGGGTCCAGTGGGGACAAGCATCTATAACCAAACTGAAATTTTCTCATTAGCTAATTAGTCTATAAGCAAACTGGAATTCTCATTAGCAAACTGAAATTTTCCATTTTGACAAATATGTTCATGCGATTGTCACCTAAAAGTACTATATAGACTATTCAATTTGTAGACTTAGGTCAGATGAGAAGAATTCTTAAAATGAGAAGGATGAGAAATAACAATAACCACACATTAGAGATGCATCAACTTGAATTAGATGCATCATTTATCTTTTAGATGCGCTATAATATATTTTCTATAAAAAAACTTAGATGTTTATACATATATTAGATGCATTTCATCAATTTAGACGAATCATATGTATTTTTCATCCTCTGGCGGGTTAAATTTGTTGTTAGTACTACTTTGCATCATTTTCACTTCAAAATCACTTTTAAAACTAATTGTGATGCATCTAAATGATTAGAGATGCATCTAAATCAAGTCGATGCATCTCAAATATGTGTTAATAGTTATTTCTCGTCCTTCTCATTTTAAGTTTTCTTCTCACTGGATCCTTACCCTCAATTTGTAAACATGTGAACTTTCATTGGAAAAAAAAAGGTTTATTTACCAATGTTCTTGTTATAAAAGGTGGCAATATCGTAGCAAGTTGTTATAGCACGCATGTCAAAATAAGTCAGTGCAACCTAAGTGTTGTGTTTGAATTTTACTTAATATGAAAATCAATATTCAAATAGTCGAGTTATTCTACAAACCAAACATTCACAGGGACTTATCCCCACCATCCATTTAAAAAGGAAATCAATGGTTGAGATTAAAAGGATTTTATTATTTCACCCATTTTTTATAATTTAAATATCTCTTAAACCGTTAATCGTTAAGCGAAAATAATTACACCATCGCGACGGGCATTTAATTATCTTTCTATAGACGGGCACTTTGATATACTTTCGAAAAAAAAAAAATCGTTTTTTTCACGTTTTTTTTTCCTGACCAAAAAAAAATCATATATGATAATGCATATCATATATGATATTACATATAATATCATATATGATATTACATATCATATCATATATGATATTTCATATATCATATATGATATTATATGTAATATCATATATGATTTTTTCGGCCACGAAAAAAAAAACGTGAAAAAAACGAAAAAAAATTTTGTTGAAAATATATCAATTAGCTTATCTATAGAAAGATAATTAAATGCTCGTCGTAACGGTATATTTTTTTTCGCTTAACGATTAACGGTTTGAAAGATATTAATATTTGAAAAAAAAAGATGAAAGTGGGTTTTTTAAATTGTTAGGATTAATCTCATCCATTAGATCAAATAAAGATGAAGGAAAAATGGAGGGTGGAGATTAGTTCCTTGGTATTTAAAAAAAGTTTGGTCCTCAAATTATGTTTACTTATATTCAAAAAGACAAACATAAGTACACTTTGACATGTGACGTATAGCGAGATGCATAATTCAATTGCTAAATACACTTTGACGTACATGTGACATTAGAGCACAAGCTGCGACAACAAGCATTTGCCTCCTCATTCGGGCCCCATCATGTCACATCATCAAAACATCTCAACTTCAACTAACAACAACAAACCCACCTTCACCAAACAACAAACATCAACTTCCCCATTCGGGCCCCACCTCTTACATACTTATTTTTTTATTCATTTTATTAAAAAAATTAATTTTTTTCACAAATACTTAAAAATAACACAACACATTAATTTTATTTCATCAAAAAAAAAAAAAAAAACACCATATTTCTTTTTCTTTCTTTCTTCTTGTTCGAACAAACAAAGCAACCCAAAACAACATTTTTAGTTTTGCTGCTGTGTCTTCTTCTCCAACCAAAACACACACAAACACACACTAAAACCATAACCATATTTCTTTTTCTTTCTTTCTTCTTGTTCGAACAAACAAAGCAAAACCATATTTCTTTTTCTTTCTTTCTTCTTGTTCGAACAAACAAAGCAAAACCTGCACACTTGTCAGAAACTTTGCTTCGCCGCGGCCACGACGAGTTGGCCAACGGCGAGGCTTCTCCGGTGTGGCGGCGAGCAACGGCTCGCCGTTGTCCATGCCACATCGGACGGCGAAGCACCCTTCGTCGTTTGCACCTTGTGCTCTTAGATAAAGATCAATATTCAAAAAGACTGACATAAATTCCAAGAGTCTTGTTTTGGGGTGTTTCTACGAAATATATTATCCTTTGAAAGAAAGGAATTCCAACTTCTCCACCAACAAAAAATACAATAAAAAGAACAACCACATTTTTTGTTTGTCACCATCTATCCATGTGTTCTAAAATTTACAATCATAACCACTCAAAGCAAAATCAGCAATAGCATAGTTCAACTAAAACAAAGATCAAAAAACCATGTCACCAGCTTGGAGTTCACTTGGAGTAGTGACAGTGTTAGCTACAACTATTGCTTTTTCAGGCACCGTGATATTCCTCTCGTTACTACGAACCACTACTACTAATACTTCCTCGATCAAGAACCGCGATTTAAGTCATGCAGAATCACCACCACAACCACCGCGAAGGCGTTCTTGTTTGTCCACCACGAAGAAAGACCGAAAGATTAAAAAGAAAGTGCGATTTGCTGAGAACGTTAAGGATATTGAATATGTATCTAATTGTGGAGTTGAAAATATGGATTTTAATGGTGCACGAAATTTACTAGTAGAATTTTCATGTTAAAAGGTTCTTTGGTTCATATTCTTTGATTTTGTTATGAAAACATATTGCTTGGTTCTATGATTTAAATGTTTAGACTTTATTTTGGGTGATTCCTATAGAGTATACACTATTTAAGTATTTTTATAAGCTTTTTGTTTTCAACGTAACTCGTACAAGTGGCTTTCTGTTTTACACTTGAGAATCACGAGTAAGGTAAAACGTTAGTTTTTTTAGTATTACAATAGTTGTTGATACAAAAGTTGGGCGTACCTGGTTATTGGGCTCTTGCTCTCGTACCAATTCTCTTCTTAGTAGGGGTGAGCAAAACCGACCCGATCCCGAATCCCGTCCCGATCCCGAGTCCCGATTCTTGTCCCGAAACCGAACCGACGTCATACGGGTCGGGACTCGGTTTGAGTTTTTCGGCTTGTCGGGATTCGGGATAGTCGGGATCGGGTCGGGACGGGCCAAAAACCGAAAAAAAAACAAACAAAACCGAGAAAACCGACCGATCCCGTCCCGTCCCGACTGTCCCGAAACCGAACCGAGCTTAATCGGGTCGGGACTCGGTTTGTGTTTTCCGGCTTATCGGGATTCGGGATATTCGGGATCGGGTCGGGACGGGTCGGGAGAGGCCCGATGCTCAGCCCTACTTCTTAGCACTTGTTACCTGCGTACTAAGAAAATGAAACAACACCGTTAGGCTTATCGAGGGATTGTCTCCCCCGATTAGACTCCGGCGTGAGAGTAAGTAATCGATTTAGGGTTCTCGTAAAGAGTTAGGGTTTGTATATCGTACCTTGAATGAGAATCGTGTGATTCTATATATAGGGGCTAAGAAACCGTGTTTCTTGCTCCTTACTCTTCGCACGCGTGGTGCTTATCCGAGGTAAGGATATCTATTCCATGAATAGATAATCCTTATCGTGTACCCGGTGGATTGGATTGGGCATTGGGCTTCGTGAGCCCAAAGCATTAATGCTGCGGCCCGTACCATTGTCTTGGTAGCCCACTCGTGGTGGACTTAGGTGCGAGTAATGTCTATCATTTGGGCTCGTGGCCCAGATATAGGCTATATGTCATCATGTCCCCCCAGTCTAGTGTGCGCGGCTCATGGCCGTGGATACTAGACTTAATACCATCAGCGGTAAGCGTGGCGGGAGATCGAGGAAACGTTACCGCCTATTTTTAGGTGCAATGCACCTAACTAAAAAGAATTTCAAAATGGATGCCTCGAAAGTCGGGGGTGGTGTCCACGTAGCCCTCGTAATTCGGGAAAAAGTGCATGTACCCGTTCAACTCCTAGCCATACGTTTTCTGTGAGTGGGTTCCACGTGGAGAGAAATTAGGGTTTTTACCACTCCCTATATAAGAGTCACCGCCCCACTTTTTACAATCACGCAGTAAAACACACACTGATCACTATTCACCTTCCTTTTGAGCTTTTTTGCAAAGAAACTACTTCATTTTCATAGGTAATTTGTGTGCGTCCCACTTAGTATTCTGATGAAGATGGTTGCTCAATTGGAGGATTTTCGCTCTGTGATGTCCATTGAGGATGTTACTCAGTTTACGTCCGACTATTTCGTGCCTTTGGATGTCCGTCCAGAGGCTCCAGATGTGGACGCATGTATAGCTGATTTCCCCGAAGGGAAAATAGGGCTATACACGAAATTCTTTGAGTACGCGAATTACCGCGTACCCATATCTATTTTTCTGAGCGATTTGCTCAATCACTATCGCCTTCACATCTCTCAGCTGCACTGTATATGATGACGTATAGCCTATATCTGGGCCACAAGCCCAAATGATAGACATTACTCACACCTAAGCCCACCACGAATGGGCTACCATGACAATGGTATGGGCCGCAGTATTAACGCTTTGGGCTCATGAAGCCCAAAGGCCCAATCCAACCCACCGGGTACACGATAAGGATTATCTATTCAAGGAATAGATATCCTTAAGCACCACGTGTGCGAAGAGTAAGGAGCAAGAAACACGTTTTCTTAGCCCCTATATATAGAATCATACGATTCTCATTCAAGGTACGACATACAAACCCTAACTCTTTAAGAGAACCCTAAATCGATTACTTACTCTCACGCCGGAGTCTAATCGGGGGAGACAATCCCTCGATAAGCCTAATGGTGTTGTTTTATTTTCTTAGTACGCAGGTAACAAAGTGCTAAGAAGCGAATTGATACGAGAGCAAGAGCCCAATAACCAGGTACGCCCAACTTTTGTATCAACAGTATAGGTGCGGCGAAGGTGTCGAATTTTGAAGTAAACTGCCGTTTACTTGCGATAGAACCGACCGTGGCCTTGTTCCGCTCCTTTTACCACACGACGTGGTCAAATGGTTGGGTTTCTTTTGCGAAGCGCCAGGGGGCGCTTCAGTGTTATACGGAGAAAGTTGACGCCCTAAAGAATTGGAGGGAGTACTTCTTTTGGGTTGATGACGTGGTCTTTCCCTTTCCCTATGAGTTTTATACTCAGGATTCACTACCAAGGGATGGGCGCCCCACACCCGGTTCCTACAGGCTTGCTGACGCGCAGACTCTAGATGTCAATCGACTGGCCATTAACCCCTATCCGGAGGAGTTTTTGGTACATGTGGGGTTGAGCCGCGCTTATTTTGGCGCTGCGAATGAGGTTCCTACTTTCTTAAGTGAGGATGGCCGGGGTGGGTGTTCATCCCTTATACTTCAAGCTTTGTAAGTCTCTTTTTTTTACGCGCGCTTTAAATAACTAATCCGTTTTTTCTTTCTTTCCTTGTTGATGTGCGCAGAGATGGATTTGTTTGCTGTGGTTAAGCTGGACAAGCCGAAGCTGGTAACTATAGGGGTGCGCCCTTTGAGGGAAGGAGAGCAGCCCCTACTGGAGGCGACGGAGGGGCACTTGACTGTCCTGCCTGAGGCGGTCCCTGAGAACACGCCACCGCTCCAAGTGACGCATGTCCAGAGCGTGGCGCCTGATGCGGAGGTGGCGCCCACTGTGGAGGTGGCGCCTAATGTGGAGGTGGCGCATGAAGAGGCGCAATCGGGGTCGTCTGACAGCATAAAGATCCTTAAACCGGAGGAAGTGCTGAAGGAGGAAGTTGTGCAAAATATTAAGCGCAAGGGAGAGGCCGGGGGCAGTGGCACCAGGAAGAGGCGTCGTCACGTCATTGGGGACGCGGAGTCCAATGCGGAAGATACATCTACTTCCGGCGCGGGGTTAAAGGTTGCTGAGGCTTCTCCGTTTGTGTAAGTGTCTTCGTTTTTATCATCTTTCTCCCCCTTTTTTTATCATATTACTTGTTGTAATATTTACTAATTGTTTTTTTGTTGCGTAGGGATGATGCTGCGAAGAATGATGGAGTCTTCGTTGATGAGGTTTCCTCGCTACAGAATGAAAACAGGGAGGGGAAAGCCAAGGTTGCTGATGGTGGCGAGGCGCAGCAGCTGATGGATGAACTGGCTGCGACCGCTGCGCGCCAAGCTGAGCTGGTGGCTCAGCTAAAAGAGAAGTATGTCGGGGAGAGCAGTGCTCTTGCCCAGAAGGATGAGGAGTTGGTGAAACTCCGTGCGCAGTTGGCTAATGCGCAAGTGGAGTTGGAGGCCTCGCGGGCGCATGCGGAAAAGATCGCTGGGGATAAGGTGAGTATGCTAGCCGACCTTAGGTATGCGAGGGCTAAGCTCAATCAGATAAAGGCTAAAGCATCCTGGTCGGTGGCCTACCTTGAAGGGAAGAGGGCTGAGCATCATGCCAGCGTCCAGGAGTTCCAGGAGCGCATCGAGAAGGTGATTGCGTTGCAAGAGGAGAAGCTGCGCGCCCTCAGTATAGAGTATGACGAGGAGCTGTATCCACACTTGATGTCTACTATTGCTGAGCGCATGTATTTTTGTTTACTTGTCTTCATAATAACTTTATCGCCGTGCTTTTTACTTACACAAATTGTCTTTGTGAATACAGGTGGTTGATTAGCCACGGGCTGCGCCTAGCAGCCATGGGCACGCTAGAGTCCCTAGAGGTGGTGGACGCCTTTGGGAAGGTGGTGCATTGTGCGATGGCGCGTGGCAGGTCCCAGGCTATGGAGGATCTCCACGAGGCCAAGCTGCTGAAGAAGGACTTGGCGGAAGTTCCTGGGTACAGCCCTACAGCTTATGATGAATTGCTGCAAGCAATGGCGGAGTTGAAGGTTCTTGAGTTGCCGCACATTGGGAGGCTGGAGCGCTATCAAGATCACCCTATAGATGTACTTATGGCGGGTTTGACATTGCAGCACCATCTTGGGGATAATGCGGAAGGGGAACCAAATTACTATCTGAAACCTGATGTTTCGCAGCTTCAAGTTCCTGTATTCGCGCCGCCTCGCGACATCCTCAAACCCTTTGCTCTTGAGAAAGAGACTCCTTTGAAGGAAGTGCTAGAGCGACATGAGCAGAGGGTTGCTGTGAAGAAGGGTATTAAGGGTAAGGCAGTGATGTGTGGCATTGGCGCTGCACACGTCCCTAGGTCAGATGGTGTGCCTGTCAGCGTTCCAACTGTGTCTATGCAGGATGCCTTAATTTTGAGGAAGCTGCAGGAAGCGGGGAGTTCCGCCGCCCCGGAGGAGAGTCCTGAGCATCGCCATAGCATATAGGCTTGTTGTGCTTTATGTTTTTGCCTTGTAATATTTGTAAATAACTTATGAATAAGATAATATTTTTGTTTAAGTTCGTGACTTGAAATATACTTGCATTGTTTGCCAGAAATTATTTAACCAAGTTTTTTAAGTGCGTGACTTTTAAGAAATACTTGCATTGTTTGCGAAGTTTTTTGGTATTTGACCAAGTGTTTTGGCTCGTGATTTCCAAAGCTTGTACAGTGTACTTAGTATGTGCGCATCCGTCTTGGGGTGCGAACGCGAAACTTACCTTGACGTCTCAAGAGTAAGGCGCTTAGCAAGGATACGTGATCCTATGTTGATGGGTTTGCAACCCTCTTACTCAACAAGTGAATTAGTAGGTTAACTTATCATTTATGCCTTTGTAGGTCTTTAAGTGGTGCATGCACGCCATGTAGGCAATAAAAATGTAAGATAACAATATTGACATTTATTATGTATGCAATAAAGTAAAATACGCTATGGAGTTAGCTAAAAACCATAACATGTTATTGATACTTGCAAGTTTTGAAATAAAATAAAAAAAATACGATTCCTAGGAAAGAAAAAAGAACAAACACTTATTGGGCATCACGTAGGATGTGAGGGTGTCTGTGTAAGGGCCGTAGCCTAGAAGTAACATCTTTTAAGATTGCAGATGTTCCATGTGCGCGCTAGGTCTTGGCCTTCCATATCGCGCAGTCTGTATGCGCCGTTGCCGAGCGCGTCTGTGACCTCGTAAGGTCCTTCCCATTTAGGTCCGAGCTTGCCCGTGTCTTCTACGTGGCTCGCGTCGTTGGCGCGGTAAACAAAGTCTCCTGGTCTAAATGAAGTGTGTTTGACCTTTGCATCATAATACTTCTTCATTTTTGCCTTAGCCTTTGCTTCGCGTATAGCTGCGCGTTCGCGTCTTTCTTCCAGTATGTCTAAGTCTATGCGTCGTTCCTCGTCGTTTGTCGTGACGTTGACCTCTATTGTGCGTATAGTTGGCATTCCTATCTCAGCTGGTATGACGGCTTCTGTTCCATAGACTAGGGAAAATGGCGTGTCGCCAGTACTGGTTTTGATTGTTGTGCGATGTGCCCACAAGACATGCAAGAGCTCATCTACCCACCTTCCTTTGTGTCTGTCAAGGCGCGCTTTTATTCCTTCGCTTAGACTGCGATTCGCGCGCTCAACTAGGCCATTAGTTTGTGGGTGTTTGACTGAAGCAAAGTGTTGTGTGATGTTCAATTGTGCGCACCAATCTTTGAATGGGTTATCACAGAATTGTTTTCCGTTGTCTGATATGATTGCACCCGGTAGTCCGAAGCGACAGACAATGTTGTCCCAGACAAAGCGTTTGACTTGGTTTCCCGTGATGTTCACCACCGCTTTTGCTTCGATCCACTTCGTAAAGTAGTCTATGGCTACGATGAGGAACTTTACTCCTCCAGCTGCGACAGGGAAAGGTCCTGCGATGTCAATACCCCATTTGTAAAATGGCCATGGTGAGGTAATTGGTGTTAGCTCTTGTTGTGGTAGGCGCGGAATTGGCCTATATACTTGGCAGTTGCTGCATTTTCTTATCAGATCGCGTGCATCGCGATGCATTGTTGGCCAATAGTATCCTGACCTTAGAGCGCTTGCCACCACGGATCGTGGCCCTGGGTGCATACTACATGATCCAGCGTGAATTTCGCGGAGTACGTAGTCTGCTTGAAGGGGTCCAACACATCTGAGCCATGGCTGTAAGAAAGACCGTCGATAGAGTACGTTGTCGCGTAATTCAAATCGTTGCGCCGTGCGCCGTATTCTTCGAGCGTCTTTATGATCTTGGGGTAGTATTCCCTTGCTAATAAATTCGATGATCGGTGTCATCCAAGTAGGATCTTGTTCCTCTATCACCGTTGATATCTCCATTTCCAAGATTGACTTGTTTTTTAGGGTTTCTACCAATACCTGTTTTGAGAGGTGTGCGAAGCTTGTGGATGCGATCTTGCTGAGTGCGTCCGCCTTCCTGTTATCTCCTCTAGGCACCTGTTTTATTGTGAACCTATCAAAGTTTTTGATCAAAGATTTTGTCTTTTCCAGGTATTGGATCATGTGTTCATCCTTGGCTTCATATTCACCTAGCACGTGGTTAGCAACTAGCCGCGAATCTACATTTGCTTCTAGGTTGCGAACGCCCATTTGGATTGCGATGCGTAGTCCGGCTAGTAGGGCTTCGTATTCTGCCTCATTGTTTGTGGCTGTGAACTCAAAGCGTAGCGCATAGGTGAATTCCATACCTTCTGGATTTGTAAGAATAAGGCCTGCGCCTGATCCATCTACACATGAAGACCCATCTGTGAACAGAATCCACGGTTCCTGTAAATCTGTCTTAGTTACAGATGTCGGGCTGTCGCTGTCTGGCTTCTCCACGATAAAATCGGCTAAGACTTGTCCTTTGATTGCAGTGCGCGGTCTGTATGAGATGTTATACTCACTTAGCAGTACACTCCATTTTTGTAAGCGTCCTGATGCGTTAGGCTTAGAGATAACTTGTTTAATTGGCTGATCAGTGATTACAGCTATTGGATGCACTTGAAAGTATCTGCGTAGCCTTTTGGCTGCGAACACTAGAGCCAAGACCAGCTTTTCCATAGCACTGTAGTTAACCTCTGTTTTCTTTAGGGCTTTGCTTACAAAATATATGGGTGTCTGGACGGAGTTTCTGTCTGTCAATAGTACTGCGCTGACTGCTCCATGGGTTGCCGATAAGTACATGATTAGTTCTTCCCCTGGTCACGGTGCGACGAGTTTAGGAAGAGATGCCAGATGGTTTTTAAGTTGTTGGAAAGCTTCCTCTGCTTCGTTAGTCCAGCGAAAGTCTCCCTTTTTTGTACACTTCGTGAGTGTTTTAAAGAGGGGAAGGGATTTGTCTGCTGACTTAGATAAGAAGCGGTTTAGCCCTGCTAACTTTCCATTCAGTGACTGGACTTCTTTGAGTGTGCGCGGGGAGGGAAGATCAATAACAGCCTTTGTCTTCTCTGGGCAAGGTTTGATTCCATCAGGTTCTATCAAATATCCGAGGAACATGCCTTCAGTTGCGCCAAAGGTGCACTTCTTGGGATTCAACTTCATGTTTATCCGCCCCAACGTTCAGAATGTTTCCTCGATGTCGCGCACCAATTCGTCCTCTGTATGGCTTTTGATGACAAGGTCGTCAACATAGACTTCCAAGTTGCGGCCTACTTGTTTTTCGAAGGCTGTGTCCACCAGTCGTTGGTATGTCGCACCTGCGTTCTTCAGGCCAAAAGGCATTTTTGTGTAGCAGTATACTCCTTGACTGGTGTGGAAAGCTATTTTTTCTTCATCGTCCACTGCCATCTGGATCTGATGATACCCTTTATATGCATCTAGGAAGCATTTGAAAGGGTATCCGCACAAGGACTCGACCTTCCAGTCTATCTCTGGCAGTGGATAGCAGTCCTGCGGACATGCTTTGTTGAGGTCCGTGAAGTCCACGCACATCCTCCAACTGCCATCGCTCTTCTTTACCATAACTGGGTTAGAAAGCCAGTCGTGATAGTATACTTCGCGCATGATGCCTGCATCCACTAGCTTATGTACTTCTTCCAGAATAGCCTTTGCACGATCTGGGGCCTGACCGCGTTTCTTTTGTCGTATTGGAGGGTACCCTTGTCGGATTTGTAGCTTATGTTCTGTGATAGAGCGCGGTACTCCTGTCATATGCTTTGGTTCCCATGCAAAGATGTCTAGGTTCTTCTGCAAGAGTGCGCATACAGCTGCTTTACCTTTGTCGGATAAAGATCCTCCAATCGAAACTTGTTGTTCCGGATAATCTGGATGAATGGCAACTTTTAAATTTGGCGTTTTTTCCATGCGCTGTTCTGGAATGGTCTCTGCTTCAGTTGTTACTGCGATGCATTCTCTTGGTGGTACTGTTGTGTTATAGAGGGTGACAACTCCTCCTTCCACTGGGAATTTTAGCATTCCGTGTGCTGTGGATGGTACAGCGCGCATGGATGATATTCCCGGTCTCCCAATGATACCATTGTATGGTGAAGGGGACTTTATTACTATAAAGTTTATCCATGTTGCATTTGAGTGTTGTTCATCTCCTACGACCACCAACAAGCGTAACTGCCCCATGGGCCAGATCTTTTCTCCTGTGAATCCTGTTAATGACGTTGTTGCTGGTATCAATTGACTTTGAATCTCGGGTCGCAGTCTTTTGAAACAGTGATCGTACAGGATATCTGCGGATGCTCCTCCATCGATGTACATGCGGTGGATATCATGTCCTCCTGTATGTATTTCAATGGTTAGAGGCTCTACGACTGCGTTGTCCGCAGCTATAGTAGGGAAAGATATTTCTTTTTCTGGAGAGAATTTTTGGCTGACTTTTTGTTTTATCTTGTGTTGCCATGATTGTATCATGTATATAGTATCAACTTTTTCCTTTGGGGGTTCTTTCTTGCCCTCGTTTCTCTGTTTATCTTTTCCCTCTTTGATGTTTTTTACGAGGTGGTCCATCCTGCCTTCTCTTACTAGCTTTTCAATTAGTTGTTTTAGTTGGACGCACTCATTAGTTGTATGGCCTTTCTGGCCGTGGTACTCGCAGTATCCACTGCCTAAGCGCTTTTCTTCTGCAGTGCGCATTGGTGGTGGTTTTGGGAAGTTCGCACCTTCTGTTACAAATATTTCTCTCGGAGTTTTTGTGAGAGGAGTATATTTGTCGTTGTCTCTTCCACTGCTATAACTCCTGCTGCGGTTGTTATTCTGATCATTGGATTGTCTTCGTGGCTGTTCTTGTTGCCTATAGTTTGAATAACCTTTTTTGCTATCCGCAGCAGCTGCTTCTCCTTGTATAAAGGATCTAGTGCGCTTTGTTAACTCATCAAAGGTCTGTGGAACTTTGTCGTTCAGCTTCCGGATGAGTTCTGGGTTATTGATCCCATTCATGAACCCTGAAATTTTTAGGATTTCAGGACATGCTTTGACTTGTATACACTCATCCTTGAAACGCTCCATAAAAGCGCTGGTTGATTCTCCTTGACGCTGTTTCACTCTTGCTAGCTCCACAGGATTTTTAGTGCACTTCTTTCGCTGGGTGAAGTTGAGGCGGAATGCTTTCCGTAATTCCTCAAACCCACCGATGCTCCTACGTGGGAGTTTGCTAAACCATGTGCGCGCGTTTCCTACTAACGTGGAATTAAACATGCGGCACCACATAGGCTGTGGCCAGTTTTCGATGGTTGCGGCTGATTCGAAAATTTTTAGGTGATCGTCTGGATCACCTGTTCCATCATATGTTTTCACGTTAGCGGGCATGCGCCTGCGTTTGCGATCTGAGTAGTCACTGATGCGCCGTGTAAGCGCATCAATTTTCTGGCGTCGCCATGGGAGAGACATATCTTCATTCTCTTCCCCGCGACGTCTTCCTCTTGACTTCCAGTGTCCTGTTTCTTTATCCTCGTTGTCCGAGGAGTCGCTGGAAGAAGGGTAGTCTCTTTTTCGGCGCTTGCGCCGGCTTCTTTCAGAAGAAGAGCTTGAGGAATCTCTGCTTGGGGATCTTCTTCTCCCCAATCTATCTTGAATCCTCCTACTCCCAGGTTTGGAAGATCCTTGGCTTGGCGAATGTTGAGGCCCTAATCGATCTTGTATTCCCCGACTGCCAAGTCTGGAGTGAACATTGGTGCGCCTCTCGCTGTCTCCTGAATATTGTGAATCAGATATCGTACCTAACCTATCATGGATAGTGGTACGTTCTGCGCGTCTTCCTCGTGGGTGACGCAATGGTGATGGTTCGCGTTCAGGACCAAAATTGAGTCGGGCTTGTAGGTTTGCGCTTGCTCTTCTTGTTGCTTCTTCTTGCATGAGGGCGGTTAGGGTTTCATAATTTTAGGATACAAAGTTTCCCAAAGTTAGATCGGGTGCGTCCTCAGTTGTTGCAAGAATTTCTGCCTCAGTATTAGCCACCCTGTTTCGTTCAGGTGCGCCTGGCGTCGCAGTGTTGTTCACTGCGGGTGTGGCTTGATGAGGAGTGGTGAAGAGGGTGCGCTGGAGTTCCTCAACGCTTGGGACCACTGGTGTGACTTGGGTAGTCCTTATAGGCAGTTCTACTGCTAGACGAGGTGGGGTTGTTCCTGCCTCGTGGTGACCAGGTGCGCTGGTTGTACCTGCAACTTGTCTAGAGGTCGGATCTTGTTGATTCTTACTCTGATGGTCACGCTTTTCTGACTGCGGAGTCCGCTGGCTTGAATTCTTATGTTTCGTCATTCTAGTTCTTAGTAGGGTCCCACGGATGGCGCCACTTGTTGATACAAAAGTTGGGCGTACCTGGTTATTGGGCTCTTGCTCTCGTACCAATTCTCTTCTTAGCACTTGTTACCTGCGTACTAAGAAAATGAAACAACACCGTTAGGTTTATCGAGGGATTGTCTCCCCCGATTAGATTCCAGCGTGAGAGTAAGTAATCGATTTAGGGTTCTCGTAAAGAGTTAGGGTTTGTATATCGTACCTTGAATGAGAATCGTGTGATTCTATATATAGGGGCTAAGAAACCGTGTTTCTTGCTCCTTACTCTTCGTACGCGTGGTGCTTATCCGAGGTAAGGATATCTATTCCATGAATAGATAATCCTTATCGTGTACCCGGTGGATTGGATTGGGCATTGGGCTTCGTGAGCCCAAAGCATTAATGCTGCGGTCCGTACCATTGTCATGGTAGCCCACTCGTGGTGGACTTAGGTGCGAGTAATGTCTATCATTTGGGCTCGTGGCCCAGATATAGGCTATACGTCATCAATAGTTGAGGTCGTTTTGTTTAAAAATACAACGGCTTAGAGGTTCAACTTTCAAGCTTTTGAATGGAGTTACATGGTACAAATGAATTTCCAATCTATTTGTTCTTCTTGGCTTTGATCTACTTGTGATCGGGATTATTCTATAACATGATTTGAAAATTTTCTTTACAGAGCAATAAGTTATCCCACATAGATGAAAAGTAAAAGTAGTGCCATCCTTATAACCACAAAAGGCAAGCCACAAGTAAGCATTGGAGTTCATGAATCCTAATAAACAAATTGCTCATTGTTTGTTGGGTTTATGTTCTTGGTGTTTTTGTCTTTTAACTTTGGTTTATGTGTGTTTTATTTTTTTTCTCAGCAAAAATACAATACACCATGTTAATTTCTAGCAGTGTGTATGCATGCTTTTTAATGAAATCAAATGATGACCGATTGACATTGGCTCGTGCATTAGTCGTGCAACTTTGGAAGCAATCTAACCCAATCCCAATGTACACAAACTAAAAAACAAAGAGCAGAATAAATGTATGATCAATGACTTATATCAATGCTTATAATAATAACAGATTCAAGTACCCTCGGTTTTGATGCAACGGAAGTTCAATCTCGCTAAAGTGAAATATTGGTCTTCATTTGCCTAATTAATTTTCTTACACAATATTGTCGAACCACTAATATTTCTAAACAATAAATGTAAAACGTAAAACAACTCTTCATCACAATTGACTCAAAATGTTTCTTTTCCTACATTACCACCACAACAACCACGAAGGCGTTCTTGTTTCTCCTTCACGAAGAAATACCGAAAGATGAAAAAAAAAAGTGCAATTTGCTGAGAACGTTAAGGGTATTGAACATGTTCCTAATTGTGGAAGTAAAACAATTGATTCTAATGGAGTAATAGTGCAAGAAATTTACTTATTAGAGTTTTCATGTTAAAAGGTTCTTTTGTTCATATTCGTTCATTTTGTTATGAAAACATATTGCTTGGTTCTATGATATATATGTTTGGACTTTATTTGGGTGATGCGTCTAATCTCGTAATTTTTATATACGTTATTTTTTGGATATTACTTACTTTGATTTAGAATAGGGCGTGTTGCTCGTACAAGTGACTTTTGTTTCATATTTAATAATCATGAGTAAGGCAAAAGGTTAGTTTTCTAGTATTACAAGGTTAGTTTTGTTTAAAAATACAACGGCGAGGTTCAAATTTCAAGCATTCAATGGGGTTACATGATACGAATGAATTTCCAATCTATTTGTTCTTCTTGGCTTTGAGCTACTTGTGATTGGGATAATTGTACAACATGATTTGAAACTTTTATTTACAGAATAATCAGTTGTCCCACATAGATGCAAAGTAAAAGTAATGCCATCCTTATAACCACAAAAGGCAAGCAACAAGTAAAGACTGCAGAACATGAAGCTCAACAAACCAAGAAACAAATTGTCGTTTGTTGGGTTTATGTTCTTGTTCTTTTTGTCTTTTAACATTGCTTTATGTGCGTTTTATTTTTTTCTCAGCTAAAACACCATGTTAATTTCTAGCAATATGTATGCATGCATGCATGCATGCTTTTTAATGAAATCAAATGATGACCGATTGCCTGTGCATTAGTCATGCAACTTTGGAAGCAATCTAACCCAATGTACACAAACTAAAAACCGAAAAAACAATTTGCAGAATAAACATGCGGTCAGTGACTTTTATCAATGCTTATAATCATAACATATTCAAGTACGTTCGGTTTTGATGCAACGTAGAAGTTCAATCTCGTTAAGTGAACTATTGGTTTTCATATGCCTAATTAATTTTCTTACACAATATTGTCGAATCATTAATATTTCTAAATGATAAATGTAAAACGTAAAACAACTCTTCATCACAATTGACTCAAAATGTTTCTTTTTCTACATTACCACCACAACCACCACGAAGGCGTTCTTGTTTGTCCTTCACGAAGAAAGACAGAAAGAAGAAAAAAGCGATTTGCTGTGAACGTTAGGGTATTCAACATGTTTCTAATTGTGGAAGTGAAACAATTGATTCTAATGGTGCAAGAAATTTACTAGTCGAGTTTACATGTTAAAAGGTTCTTTGGTTCATATTCGTTCATTTTGTTATGAAATATTATTGGTTGGTTCTATCATCTGTAGTGACTTTTGTTTTATAGTTCAGAATCATGAGTAAGGTAAAGTGTTGGTTCTATTATCTTTGTTATAAAATACGAAGGCGAGGGGTTCAACTTTCAAGCATTGGGTTACTTAGTACGAATGAATTTTCAATCTATTTGTTTTTCTTTGCTTTGAAATCAAACAAATTATTGATCTACTTGTGATCGGCATTATCGTATAACGTGTTACCAAAATTTTCCTTCATTAAGTTATCCCACATCTTTTTCCTAATAAAACAAAACCCTTATTGGGAATTTTTCATTTAAAAAAAATCAATTCATACTTTATTTGGTAATATTTTTTTTTTAAATTGAATTTTTTTCATGAATTTTGAAAAATAATTCAACTTAATTATTTCCTAATTTAGCAAAAAATTAAAATTTTCGTCTATACATATTATTTGTTTGGAAAACACTAAATATACATAGGTACTTGAGATTTAATACTTAATAGATTTGAGTGCTAAGTGTAAAATTAGAAAAAGCGGAACCCAAATTTATCGTAACATTACACAAAGTAATTAAAAAAGAAACCGAACGACACAAAAATACCACACTAATCAAAAATAAAAACCTCATATTGAGCATCTGTCACAATTAACCCGCGACTAATTTCCTTCATAACACAAAACACTATTCAAATCTTGAACTCATTGCATCCATCTTTTCAAATGATTGTGTGTTCAACAATCATGGTATGATTTTTCTTTACATGATACATTGGATCGAATTAATAAAAACCCTAATTCGATTTGCTATCATTTTTTTTCTGTTAATAAATTGAATTACTGTTAATTTGGTTTGCTTATTGTTATTTCTTTTTCAGTTAATTGATAAATCTGAATTCGATTTGTATATCCAGTTTTTTTTTCTTTTTTTTTTTTTTCGTTAATTCGATCTTTGTGGCTAAAACTCATTCGAACTTGAGGCTTGTCTGTATACATTTGTTAATACATTCATGTAGTTTAATATAAAAGATAGGGCTACATGGATGTTATAATATCCATTTTTTTTACCATTCCATGCTTACAGGGTTAAGAAAAAAAAACCCTTTTATAGCTTTTAATATCGAGATAGTTGATGGTTAGATATGGAGAATATCAATAACGTTTTAGATGAATTTCTTATAGTGAGTTGGATAGTTATGTGTTTTGTTTGGTTTAATTATTGTTTTTTTAGTGTTCATATTCATGAATGCAACAATAGGTTGTTATTAATAATGCGAGTTTCTCTTGAGATAAGTTTACAAGTAAGACTACTATCATAACATGCCATACATTTGTGTTCTTATAGTATTGTGTATCACACTACATGTTTATAAATGCAAACTCATTTGTATTTCAGGGCTTATAAAAGTGAGAAAGAAGATAGTCTTATTTGTAATATGCTCGGGTTTGGGAAGAGTAAGATGAGCTTCATAAGACAAGTATCATTTGTCAACTGCCCAGTAAGTAACGAGCTTCTTAATTTAGTCTTGAAAGTTACATTTATGGTTATAGGAATCTTTTGTACTCATATTTAAAAAAAATACTTAAAACCCGAAATTAAAAATAATAATTTATTTAAAAGATTAGAAAAAATCTTGTGCGTGCGCGCGCATTATATCTAGTAGATAGAATGTAAAATTGCCACATCCTTATAAATTGAAAGGGCGCCTAAATAGAATATAACTAAGTGTGATATCCTTAACAAAAACTTGTTTGTTAGGGATAATCTTCTTTGTTATTTTTGCCATTGTGTGTTTATTTTAAAAACGAAGACAACGATAAGTAATAAACGGGTACAAATAAGTTCTATTTTGATGCAACGTTAATCTCTTTAAAGTGAAAATACCAACAAATTATTTGAAACAGGTTTTGTATACTTTTAGCTTAGAATGATAAATGTAAAACATAAAGCAAATTTCTCATCACAGTAAGCTCAAAAAGGTTTTCTTAATACATTACCACCACAACCACGAGTAAGCTGTTCTTGTTTATCCTCTACGATGAAAGAGACTAAAAAGAAAGTTCGATTTGCGAAGAACATAGTTAATATGCTTCTAGTTTTGGAGTTGAAACAAATAATGGTACAAGAAACATACTTGAGTTTTCATGTTTATTGGTTGTGTTCTTATTCTTTGATTTTGTAATAAATCAATACTGCTTGGTTCTATTTATGAGATAAATTCATAAATGATTATATAGACAACAGTCCTTGTTTTGAAATACGATAGGCATGTATTTTAAGCATTTCAATTAGGTTACATGGTACGATCGAATTGGTTTTCAATTTATTTGTTCTTCTTCGCCATGGCCCGTGTGATAAAACAAGTTATCAATCTGCTTGTGATTGTGATTACACTATGACATAGTTTAATAACTTATCCCACATAGGTAGGATTGTTGGAATCAAAAATACTGAGAACTTTATAACCCCAAAGATGATTTGGTAAGTTAATTATGTCATGAGAATCTCACAATAATTTACTTGTGAGGTTGCTCATTGATTTTTTTTTTTTTTTTTTTTTTTTTTTTTTTTTTTTTTTTTTCTTTTATGTACGCATAAGTAAGGCTTAATATCGAAACCCAAGAGTGACTTTAGACAAAACCGGATATTCAAAAACAATAATACACATAAATTAGATGTTACACGGAAATAAAAAAAATTCTAACTTTCTCATCACCAAAAAAAGAATACAAAAACGACAACTATATTCTTTGTTTGTCACCATGACACGATTTATATGTTCATAATTTGAATTTCATAGCTACTCAAATTAGCAAATAAACATTTCTAAGCACAACAAAAACAAAGATCAAAAGACATGTCACCAGCTCGTAGTTCCCACGGGGCCGTGACGTTTAGCACTACCTCTATAGAGAACCAAGATTCAAATCATCCAGAGTCACCACCCCGAAGATGTTCTTGTTTTTCATTTATAAAGAGAGACAAAAAGATTGAAAGAAAGTGTGACTTATCGAGAACTTTAAGGATAATGAATTTGTTTCATGCAAGTAGGATCTTAATGGTGCAAGCACGTTACCTGTAAATTTTTATGTTAGTTGGTTTTATTGTTTATATTATTAGATTTCATTATGAAAATTTGGTTCTTCAATATAAAATGTTTTGACTTTATATGGGTTCTGATGCCTATAAACCAATACGAGTACTCTTTATAAGTTCATCTTTTTTGTAAAACAATAATTTTGATCCTGAATAGGGTTTATTGAAGACAACCTTGTTTGCAAGGTAGCTCGTATGGGTATCGGTTAATATTTAAGTGTCATAGGGTAAAAGGCATTAGTATCATGTAACATGTTTGGTAATGATTTTTTCACAAAGGTTATCCCACATAGCAACAAATAGAAATGGTCAAATCTTTATAGTTCCCGCTCATCAAATAATAATGTCTGGCTATTTGTTGTAATTTCTATATCGTTACTTTTACCTTTTAGTTCTCTTTTCATTTCGTTTCTCAACTTTACTATTTATATATCCGTGCATATACGAAGTTTTGTCATAAATCTAATATGTTTTAAAATAAGTAACAATATGTTTAAAATTTAATTATCTGTGCATAATAGTCGTATTTCTAAGTTCGATAATATAATTGTTTAAGATGTAAATTTTTATCTTGGCATGCTAAAGCATGTATGGTACATCCAAGAGGTTGTTAAACAAGATTTATTGATAACATTAAGTAAAATCTTTTATACTTATATATTTATAATACACGTGCATATGCGAGATTTTACATAAATTTTTTACCATGCATCAGTATAGACTAACATTTTGTAAAGATTTTTTTTACCATGCATTAGTGGGCCAAATAAGACAAGCATCTATAAGCAAACTGAAATATTCTCACTAGCTAATAGTCTGATACCTTCATACATTGTGGAAATTTAAATCCTTATAACGAAGTTTAAATGACAATTTACAATGCCATGTGATTTTGTAAAACAAAATTTTCTGCAGAGAACCTCAAGTGAAAAAATTTCAAGTCCAAGAGTCCCACATGGCCACATAATGAGTTGTGTGTCCACACTAGGACCAAATTAACTAATGTCATCTGGCATGCGTCCATTTTGTCAAATATTTTCTTGCCATTGTAACCTAAAACAAGTACTACGTAGTATATACTATCCAATTTGTAAACATGTGAACTTCCATTGGGAAAAAAGGTTTATTTACCAATGTGCTTGTTATCAAAGGTGGCAATACCGTAGCAAGTTGTTAAAGGATATGCATGTCAAAATAAGTCAGTGCAACGTAAGCGGCGTTTGAATTTTACGTAATTGACTTAATATGAAAACCAATTTTCAAAAAGACTAACATAAATACACTTTGACATGTGACATATAGCGAGATGCATAATTTAATTTCTAAATACACTTTGACATGTGACATTAGACAAAAACCATTCAAAAAAAATTCACTTAAATTCCAAGAGTCTTGTCTTTTGAAGTGTTTCTACGAAATATATTCATTTGAAAGAAAGGAATTCCAACTTTCCCACCTCCAAAAAACACTATATGAACAACCACCACATTCTTTGTTTGTCACCATCTATATATGTGTTAAAAATTTAAAATCATAACCACTCAAAGCAAATCAACACTTTCATAGTTCAACTAAAACAAAGATAAAAAAACCATGTCACCAGCTTGGAGCTCCCACGAGGTCGTGACAGCGTTAGCTACAACTATTGCGGTTTCGAGTACCATGATATTCCTCTCGTTACTACGAACCACTGCTACTAACACTTCCTCGATCAAGAACGGCAATTTAAATCATGCAGAATCACGATCACAACCACTGCGAAGGCGTTCTTGTTTGTCCTCCAAGAAGAGAGACCGAAAGATCAAAAAGAAAGTACTATTTCTTGAGAACGTTAAGGATATTGAATATGTTTCTAATTGTGGAAGTGAAACAATGGATTATAAGGGTGCAGGAAGTTTACTAGTTGAGTTTTCATGCTAAAATGTTTTTTTGGTTCATATTCTTTGATTTTGTTATAAAAACATATTGCTTGGTTCAATGATATAACTGTTTGATTTAGAATAGGGTGTGTTGCTCGTACAAGTGACTTTTGTTTCATACTTGAGAATCATGAGTAAGGTAAAAGGTTTGTTTTTGGTACTACAACAGTTGAGATCATTTTTGTTAAAAAATACAATAGCTAGAGGTTTTGGCTTTTAGGCATTTCAATGGGGTTACATGGTACGAATGAATTTCCAATCTATTTGTTCTTCTTGGCTTTGATCTACTTGTGATCGGGATTATTGTATAATATAATTTGAAATTTTTGTTTACAGAGTAATCAGTTGTCCCACATAGATGAAAAGTAAAAGTGGTGCCATCGTTATAACTACAAAATGCAAGTAATAAGCATCAATTCATATCCAAACCCAACAAACAAAGAAACATATTGTTTGTTCGGTTTAGAGCCGGCAAATCGTGTTAGTCTTAACAGGTTTTGAGCGCGCGAATAACATAAGTTTCAAATATGAAAACGACTCGTTTAACACTTGGTTTTGGTGGTTTGAGTATGACAGATATACGTTTTATGTATAAAAAAAGTTAAATATTGAACCCTAAAATACTAAAAATAATTATTTAAAAAAATAAAAAAAATTGCATAGTACATTTTTTCCCTTAACAGGTCCTAACAGGTACCCAATTTGCCAGCTCTAGTTCGGTTTATGATCTTGGTGTTTTTGTCTTTTAACTGTGATTCTAGTGTCTTTTATTTTTATCTCAAAATGCCACACGCCATGTTAATTTCTATGAGTATGTATGCATGTTTTTTCATGAAAAGCAAATGATGACTGATTGACCGTGAATTGGGCCATATTTAGGCGTGCAACTTTTGAAGCAATCTAACCCAATGTACACAAACTAAAAACCGAAAAAACAATTAGCAGAATAAATGTATGGTCAATGACTTATATCAATGGTTATAGTAATAACAGATTCAATTACGTTCGATTTTGATGCAACGTAGAAGTTCAATCTCGCTAAAGTGAAATATTGGTCTTCATTTGCCTAATTAATTTTCTTACACAATATTGTCGAACCACTAATATTTCTAAACAATAAATGTAAAACGTAAAACAACTCTTCATCACAATTGACTCAAAATGTTTCTTTTCCTACATTACCACCACAACAACCACGAAGGCATTCTTGTTTGTCCTTCACGAAGAAATACCGAAAGATGAAAAAAAAAAGTGCAATTTGCTGAGAACGTTAAGGGTATTGAACATGTTCCTAATTGTGGAAGTAAAACAATTGATTCTAATGGAGTAATAGTGCAAGAAATTTACTTTTAGAGTTTTCATGTTAAAAGGTTCTTCGGTTCATAGTCATTCATTTTGTTATGAAAAAATTATTGGTTGGTTCTATCATCTGTAGTGACTTTTGTTTTATAGTTAAGAATCATGAGTAAGGTAAAGTGTTGGTTCTATCATCTTTGTTATAAAATACGAAGGCCAGGGGTTCAACTTTCAAGCATTTTAATTGGGTTATATGGTACGAATGAATTTTTTAATCTATTTGTTTTCCTTTGTGCTTTGGAATCAAACAAATCGTGGATCTACTTGTGATCAGGATTATTGCATAACGTGTTACCTAAAATTTCCTTCATTAAGTTATCCCACATAGATAGACGGTAAAAATTGCGACATCCTTATAAATAGAATGAAATGAAGAATAATATTCCTAACAAAAACTTGTTTATTGAGATAAACTTCTTTGTTATTTTTGTCAATGTGTGTTTATTTTGTAAAAGAAGACAACCTTGTTCTTTTAAATACAGTAAAATACTACACAACATGTAAATTTCTCTCAGGATGTATGTTTTTCCTTAAAAAGCAAATCATGACCCAATATAGACAAACTAGAAAACGAAAACTAATAAAACAGAATAAAGCATGGTCAATGATTTATATCAGTGCTTTCAATAATAACGGATACAAATAAGTTCCATTTTGATGCAACGTTAATCTAGTTAAAGTGAAAAGACCAACAAATTATTTGAAAATAGGTTTTGTAGATTTTTAGCTTATATATCAAGAACGACCTATCAATATGAAATCCTGGTCTTCGTACGCCTAATTACATTTCGTGCACAATATCGTCGAACATTAATCTTTTTAAAATGATAAATGTAAAACATAAAGCAAATTCCTCATCACAGTTAGCTCCAAATGGTTTTTTTATACATTGGCCACCACAACCACCACAAAGCCATGAAGGCGTTCTTGTTTGTCCTCCACGATAAAAGACAAAAAGACTAAAAAGAAAGTGCATATGCGTGGAACGTCAAAGATACTGATCGGAAATGGGGAGTTCAATATGTTTCTAGTTGTGGATTCGAAACAATGGATTATAATGGTACGAGAAACTTACTTGAGTTTTCATCTTAATCGGTTTTGTTGTTCATATACTTTGATTTTGTTATTAAATAATATTGCTTGGTTCTATTTATGAGATTAATCATCTTTATAACCACATCAGTCCTTGTTTTAAACTTATCCCACATGAGTAGAAAGCAAGCATATAAACAACCAGGCCGTCCTATGAATTTATAAAAAATTTTAGGGCCCTGGACGAAATTAAATAACGAGGCCTTCCGATAAGGAATGCTATATATAAAGTGTCACCATTTATAAGATATAATGCAATTAGTTAGCCAAACGTTCTAACATATTACTCATTTAAGATACTTTCTCATCGAAATACTTTTTCTTTGTGAAAAATATGCGTATACATGCATATAACTATTAACGGGACAAATTTTGAGGCCCTTAAAAATTTTGAGGCTCTGTGCGGTCGCTCACCTTGCACACCCTCAAAGCCGGCCCTGTAAACAGCTATATAAGCCCAAAGATGATCACATCTGGTGGTTTCTCCAAAGGTTGCAACTCATCTGTCGTGACTCTCATTCCGAAGATTATCGACGCCAAATTCGTTAATGACTTTCGACCCATTAGCTTAATTGGATGTGTTTATAAAGTTATCACTAAGGTTCTTGCAAACAGATTGGTCTCAGTCATCGGAGACCTCGTTTCAGACACCCAATCTGCTTTTGTTGCTGGAAGACAAATTCTTGATGGGCCTTTCATCCTTGATGAAATTTTAAAATGGTGCAAAAGGATGAAAAAGCAAGCCATGTTTTTTAAAGTAGATTTTGCGAAGGCCTACGACTCGGTCAGATGGGATTATTTAATTGATGTTCTTGAGGCGTTCGGTTTTGGGTCTGTGTGGTGCAATTGGGTTCGGGGTATTCTATATTCTAGTAAAGCTTCGATATTGGTTAACGGAAGCCCCATTAAAGAATTCTCTTGTTACCGTGGTCTCAAACAAGGTGATCCGCTTGCTCCGTATCTTTTTATTCTAGTCATGGAATCGTTGCACTTGTCATTTAGTCGTGTGGTTGAAGAGGATCTTTTTAAAGGTATTCAACTGCCGAGATCGATCTCTATATCTCACCTTTTTTATGCGGATGACGCTATGTTTATTGGTGAATGGTCTGACAACAATCTAAAAGGTATTACTAATATATTGAGGTGTTTCTTTCTTGCATCGGGGCTTCAAATAAATGTTCATAAATGTCAATTGTTGGGAGTGGGTGTTCCGAACAACGTGGTTCAGCAGGCGGCAGATTCTATTGGATGCTCTATTTTGAACAATCAGTTTCGATATCTAGGCGTGATGGTGGGAGATAATATGTCCCGTCTTAAAGCTTGGGATGACATTATCCTGCATATTAAATCTCGTCTCTCAAAATGGAAAGTAAAAACTCTCTCGATAGGTGGACGTCTAACTCTTTTGAAGTCGGTTCTCGGTGCTTCTCCAATTTATACTATGTCCATTTTTACAGTTCCTTGTGGTGTTCTGAAATCTTTGGAGCCTATTCGTAATCGCTTCTTCAATGGTGCGGATCAATCGGATAATAAAATCACATGGGTCGCCTGGGATAAGGTTCTTGCTTCCAAGAAAAAGGAGGATTAGAAGTCTCGAGTTTTTTTGCTCTCAATCGAGCTCTTCTTCTGAAATGGGTGTGGCGATTTATGTCTCAAGACGGTTCCCTTTGGTGTCAGGTTATTAATGCTTTATACGGTTCGAAGGTAGATTCTCATCAGACCCATTATTCTTCGAATTGGTGTTCGATATTACGAGAAGTTCATAAGCTTAAAGATAAAGGTTTTGACTTTTGGTACCATATCAAAAAGCGAATTGGGAATGGAGCTGATACAAGTTTCTGGTATGACTGTTGGTTTGGAGACATTCCTTTTTGTGTTAAATATCCCCGCTTGTTTGCTTTAGAGTTGGACAAACAAATCTCGGTGGAATCTAAACTCCTTTCTTCAATGGAAAGTTCTTTTCGTCGGAATGTTCGAGGAGGGATTGAACAACATATGTTGGAGGAATTGACATCTACGTTGGAGACGGTATCTTTATCGAACCCTTGTGACCGATGGATTTGTGATTTGACAAGTGATGGTGTATTTCGAGTCAAGGAGGTTCGGAATTGTATTGATGATATTTTTCTTCCGTCGCAAGTCATCGAGACTAGATGGGTGAGGTTTGTTCCTATAAAGGTTAATATATTTATTTGGCGAGCCCGTCAAGATTGTTTGCCGACGAGGGTTAACTTGGTTCGTAGAGGTATTAATGTGGATTCTTGCGTATGCCCGATATGTTCGTCTGGAGAGGATGAGATTAATCATATTCTTTTCCGGTGTGATTTGGCCCAGCAGGTTCTTCGTCGTATTTGTAGGTGGTGGGATTTAGATCCTTCTGATTGGAATACGTTTCAGGAATGGTATGATTGGTTCTCTTCGATCAGATTATCTTCCAAGTCTAAGTCGCTGTTGGAGGGCACTTTCTTTGTAGCGTGGTGGCATATATGGAGGATTAGGAATCGCATCATTTTTGAGGGAGTTCTTCCCAGACGTTCCGAGGTCTTTGATGGTATTAGTTTTTGTGCTTTTAATTGGTGTAATAATCGTTGTCGTAAAGTTTTCTCATGGGAGGATTGGTTAAAAAATCCCCACCATATTTTTTTGTAATGTTGTTTCTAGCATCTTGCTAGTTTAATAAAATTTCCGCCGTTCAAAAAAAAAAAAAAAAAAAAAAAAAGGCCCAAAGATGATTTGCTAAGCTAATGAAGTGATGTAAACCTCACAATAATTTACTTGTGAGGTTTTTCATTGCATTTTTTTCTTTTAAATTTGTTTAAGAGTATTTCCTAATATGGACTAAGGGCCTAATATCGAAACCCAAGAGTGACTTTAGACAAAACCGGATATTCAAAAAGAATAATACACATAAATTCGATATTACGCGGAAATTAAGAATTCTAACTTTCTCATCACCAAAAAAAGAATACAAAAACGACAACTACATTCTTTGTTTGTCACCATGCACGATTTATATGTTCATAATTTGAATTTCATAACCACTGAAAGTAAATTAACTTTTCTAAGTTCAACAAAAACGAAGATCAGAAAACATGTAACCAGCAAGGAGTTCCCACAATCCCTGCTTGTTTGTACACCACGAGAAAGACGAAAAAAAAAGTGTGATTTGTTGAGAACTTTAAGGATATTGAATATCTTTCTAAGTGTGGAGGGGAAAATATGGATTTTAATGGTGCACAAAATTTTGTTAGTAGAGTTTCATGTTAAATGGTTTTTTGGTTCATATTCTTTGATCTTGTTATGAAAAACACTGCTTGGTTTTATGATATAAATGTTTAGACTCTATTTGGGCGATTCCTATACACTCATAAGTATTTTTATAAGCTTATTTGTTTTCAACGTAGCTCGTACAAGTGACTTTCCGTTTTATACTTAAGAAACATTAGACATTAGCTAAGGTAAGAGGTTGGTTTAGTACTAGAACAGTTTAGGTCTTTGTTTAAAAATACGAAGGCCATGGGTTAAACTTTCCAACATTTCAAAAAATGAATTTTCAATGTATAGTATTTCTTCTTTTTTGCTATGGAATTAAACAAGTTATTAATCTAATTGTGTCCTAGATTATTGTATAACGTGATTTGAAATTTTTTCCATCTTCGAGTTATCCCACATAGATAGAAAGTAGAAGTTGCGACATCCTTATTAGCAAAAAATGTGACTTAAAATTTGCGATAAGGTCGTGTGTCCTGACAAAATTTGTTGAGATACTCTGCTTTATTATTTTTACCATTTAAGTGTGCTCTTCTTTTAGTTTTTCAAAAGAAGACTTAATTGTTTCAACTTCAAAGTGTCATTTTTTTTTAACGGCAATTTTATTATAAAACTAGCAAGAAGCTAGAAGAAATTACAAGTTAAGTAAATTAGGATTCTGCATCCAAGAAGCCCAAACGAGCTTGTATTTACAAAGTGTCATTACATCATGTTCAATTAAATACACAAGCCAATGTTCTTTTTAATCAAGGGTAAAATGAAAAGGTAAATTGGTCACAAAATAATTAGTTATTAACATTTACATGTCTTTTGCTCTTTAACTAAATTTTTATCAGCATGTATGTATGCTTTTTTCCTAATAAACAAATAATGATCGTGCAAGAATCGTGTGACTTCGGAAACAATGTAACCCAAAACGAAAAATCAAAACAGATAAAGCGTAAGGTCAATGATTTACATCAGTGCTTTTATAATTAACAAATTCAGATAAATTTTGTTTTGATGCAAAGTAGAAGTTCAATCTTGTTATATTGAAAAGACCAACAAATTAACTAAAACAGGTTTTGTAAATTTTTAGTTTATATATTAGTAACAATCTATCAATATGAAATCTTGGTCTTTTATGCCTAAGTTCAAACAGTAAACTGGTGAGCATTAACCCTTTTTAAAACAATAAACGTAAAACATAAAACAGATTACTTGCCACATTTAGCTCACAATGGTTTTTTCTAGAGATTGGAGTTCACATGGAGTCGTGACAGTGTTAGCAACAACTATTGCGGTCTCGGGTACCATGATATTCCTCTCTTACTACGGACGACTAATACTAACACTTCATCGATCAAGATCTGTGATATAAATCATGCAGAATCATCACCACAAACACCGCGAAGGCGTTCTTGTTTGTCCTCCAAGAAGAATGACCGAAAGAGCAAAAAGAAAGTACAATTTGCTGAGAACATTAAGGATATTGAATGTGTATCTAATTGTGCAGTTGCAAATATGGATTTTAATGGTGCATGAAATTTACTAGTAGAATTTTCATGTTAAAAGGTTCTTTGGTTCATATTCTTTGATTTTGTTATGAAAACATATTGCTTGGTTCTATGATATAAATGTTTAGACTTTATTTGGGTGATTCCTATAGAGTGTACACTCTTTAAGTATTTTTATAAGCTTATTTGTTTTCAACGTAGCTCGTACAAGTGGCAATCTATTTTACACTTGAGAATCACGAGTAAGGTAAAAGGTTAGTTTTTTAGTATTACAATAGTTGAGGTCGTTTTGATTAAAAATAGTAAAATACAATGGCTAGAGGTTCAACTTTCAAGCATTCAATGGAGTTACATGGTACAAATGAATTTCCAATCTATTTATTCTTCTTGGCTTTAATCTACTTGTGATCGGGATATTGTATAACATGATTTGAAAATTTTATTTACAAAATAATAACTTGTCCCACATAGATGAAAAGTAAAAGTGGTGTCATCCTTATAAGCACAAAAGGCAAGCAACAAGTTTACACATTGATCGTTAATTCTAACAAACAAAGAAAGTGTTTGTTGGGTTTATGATCTTGGTGTTTTTGTCTTTTAATTAGCTTCGTGTGTGTTTTATATTTTTCTCCACTAAATACCATACACCATGTTTTTAACTTTGCTTCAAGTGTGTTTTATTTGCTTCGGTGCCTTGTAGGAAAAAAAATAATAAAAACTTTGGTCAAGTGTAATTTGAGATCCTAATATCGAATTTAAACAACTAGTGCTTGTTCGTGGGTTTTATCTTGTCTTATAATTTTGTTTCAAAATTGAAAAAGTATATTTTAATACACTTCAAATGTTCTTGACTCTTTTGAAAACCCGATAATGACTTTAGACAAAATGCAATATTCAAAAACAAAAAGACACATTAATTCCACATTCTTTGTTTGTCGTTAAAATTCATTACAACTCAGACAAAGCAACACTTTCATAGTTCAAGTAACTGAAAAAGATCAAAAAAATATGTGACTATCCTAGAGTTTCCTCAGGGTTGTGAGTTGTGACAGTGTTATAGCAAGAACTATTGCAGTTTCGGATATCATGATATTCCTCTCGTTACTACAGACTACCACTACTACTACTTCCTCAATCAAGAACCGCGATGTATGGAGGGGTGACTCCACTTTCAAATAAGGGCATCTACTTGATGGGTTTTCTTCACAAAAAAATGGGTAATGGGGAAGATACTCTTTTCTAAGATCATGAATGGAGGGGTGACTCCACTTTCAAATCTCTATATCCAAGAATGTACGCTTTGGAGAGGCTTAAGAATGTGACAGTGGCTAGTAAGATGTCTCATGCTTTTTTATCTTCCTCGTTTCGTAGAGCTCCTAGAAGTGGTGTTGAACAAGATCAATTTAATCAACTTTTGAAGAGTGTGGAGGGTGTTTCTCTTGTCGACATGAAGGATAGGTGGGTGTGGTCTTTGGCAGGTAGTGGAGAGTTTTCAGTTGCTTCTATTAGGAAGGCTCTTGATGATAGATTTTTGCATATGGTTTCTTCTAAAACCCGTTGGATTCATGCCATCCCTATCAAAGTCAACATTCATGCTTGGAATGTTACGATGGATAACTTACCTATGGGATTGAACATCTCTAAAAGAGGTATGGATATCGATTCGATTTTATGTCCTATGTGTGATAAGGAAGTGGAATCGAGTAGGCATATTTTATTTACATGTCATATTGTTAGAAATATCTTCCAAAAGATTTTGTCTTGGTGGGATATTAACTTTACGGAGGTGTCTTCTTATGAGGAGTGACTAGAGTGGCTCGTCAATATCCGTTTCAACTCTAAACACAAAAAGCTGCTAGAAGGAGTTTGTTATGTTATTTTTTTTTTGTTATGTTATGTGGTGGTATATTTGGATCTTTCGTAACAAGAGTATCTTTGGTCCAACTTGACTTTCGAAGGCGATTATTTTTGACGAGATTATGGCTCGTTCTTTTCTTTGGTATAAGCATAGATGTAACTTTTCTTTTAGTTGGATAGATTGGCTTAAAAACCCTCATTTTGTTAATTTGTAATTTCTAGCTTCTTGCTAGTTTCTTTAATAATATCCGCAGTTAAAAAAAAAATCAAGAACCGCGATGTACTTGGATAGGTTTCTTACAAAGTCCTATGTTGGCGTTCTTGTTTGTACTCCATGAAGAAAGACCGAAAGATTTAAAAAAAAAAATGAGAATTGTCGAGAACGTTAAGGATATCGAATATCTTTCTTAGTGTACTTGCGGTGGAAAATATGGATTTTAATGGTGCACAAAATTTTGTTAGTAGAGTTTTCATGTTAAATGGTTTTTTGGTTCATATTCTTTGATTTTGTTATGAAAAACATTGCTTGGTTCTATTATATAAATGTTTAGACTTTATTTGGGCGATTCCTATACACTCATAAGTATTTTCATAAGCTTATTTGTTTTCAACATAGCTGGTATAAGTGACTTTCCATTTTATACTTAAGAATCATGAGTAAGGTAAGATATTGGTTTTTTAGTACTACAACAGTTGAGGTATTTGTTTTAAAATATGAAGGCCATGGCCCATGGGTTAAAGTTTCCAGCATTTCAGTTGGTTTACATGGTACTAAATGAATTTTCAATCTATTTCTTCTTTTGTGCTGTCATATTATACTAGTTATTAATCTAATTGTGATCGGGATTATTGTATACTTTCCTTCATTAAGTTATCCCACATAGATAAAAAGTAGTAGTTGCGGTATCCTAATTAATAAAGAGCACAACAAACATGTTACATTAAAAAGGATGTTGTCCTAAAAAAATTGTTTGTTGGGATAACGTGCTTTGTTGTTTGAAAAATGATTCTTGTGCCTACTAATCAAGCCTACAAATGAACCTAATGATTTGATTGGTTGATTTCAAAAAATGATTGGTGAAAATTTGGAGAGAGAAAATACATAATACAATTGTATAAATGATTTATGCATTAGGCATGTTTTTCGCCAAACATACCGTAAGTGTGTTCTTCTTTTACTTTTTCTAAAGAAGACTTATATTTGTTCCAACTTCAGAGTGTTATTACCATGTTCAATTAAATACACAAACCAATGTTTTTTTTAATTAAGGGTAAAATGAAAGGATAAATTGGTCACAAAATAATTAGTTATTTACATTTACATGTCTTTTGCTCCTTAACTAAATACTAGAAACCATGTAAATTTCTATCAGCATGTATGTACGCTTTTTCCTAATAAACAAATAATGACAATGCAAGAATCCTGTGACTTTGAAACAATGTAACCCAAAACTAAAAATCAAAACAGATCAAGTGTATGGTAGATGATTTATATCAGTGCTTTTTTAATTAACAAATTCAGATAAGTTTTGTTTTGATGCAAAGTAGAAGTTTGATCTCGTTATATCGAAAAGACCAACAAATTAGCTAAAACAGGTTTTGTAAATTTTTAGGTTATATATCAATAAACAATCTATCAATATGAAATCTTGGTCTTTTATGGCCAAGTAGTTTTCATAAAGTCGACTGTCGAGCATTAACCCTTTTTAAAACGATAAACGAAAAAAGGAAAAAGATTCCTCGTCACAGCTAGCTCAAAATATATATATTTTTTTTTTTTTTTTTTTTCCTTTGTACATTACCAACCATGAAGTCATTCTTTTCCTCCACGAAGAATAAAGAAAGACTAAAAAGAAAGCGTATATGCATAGAACGTTAAAGATACTGATCGGAAGACATGGAGGGAAGTTGGATAAGTTTCTAGTTGTCGAAACAATAGATTATAATGGTACAAGAAACCTACTCGAGTTTTCATGTTAATTGGTTTTGTTGTTCATATACTTTGATTTTGTTATTAAAAGATATTAATTGGTTCTATTTATTACAGTAAAAGATACTTTGATTCTGGTTTAAAGATTCCATTTGTAGTCATTACAAGAAAAAAAGTCTATGAGTTAAAAAAAAATGATAAAAGTTAAGGATTAAACAATATTTAAAATATTAATGTAGTGGTAGATATTGTTATAATTTTTAATTTAGTATGTAATAGTCGCATAACATTACCCAAACTTAACTCATTTTAAATTTTAAAAATAAACTAGTTATAGCACGGGGTTTTGACATAAAATTTTTATCATATATTTAATACCGAATATATTATTTTAAAATGTTTTGAACTTTACATCTAATAATTTAGTATAAGTCAAATTTATTTTGCAATAACAATGCCTATTAAAAATAGTCGCAACACTCCTGTAATTGGCTATTTTTATAGTTCCAAACACCCCTAAAATTAGCAATTGAAATAGTCTTAAACACCATTGAATTCAGCTATCAAGGCAGTTTCAAGCACCCATCAATTCAGCTATTAAAAACAGTTACAAACGAATTATGCAATTAAAACAGCCATAAAAACCCTTTAATAACTATTAAGACAGTCATTAAAACAATCATAATCACCACTGAACCTAACAATTAAGACGGTTCCAAAATCCTATAAAAACTTATTGTAATTAATAGAAAATAACAGTCTCAAACTCTAATAACTTAAGCAAGTCAAACTTTAGTAAATCGACTCATTCTTTTCGCAACAGATTTTCAAGTGAATTAAACACATTAGTTACATCTCTTTCTAGATCATCATATTCTTTTTTTGAAAAGCAAGCATAAAATAAACCAAAAAAAAAAAAAAAAAAAAAAAAAAAAAAAAAAAAAAAAAAAAACACCAAAGAACAACACAATAACCAGGAGCCCATTCTTCTAACAAGAACTTAAAATAATGGGCCCCAAGAGAAACCAAAAAAACTACCCGCGAAGGAGTATACCAGCAAGGAAAAAACAAAGGGTAAAGCTAGAAAATTAATGGCCCCACTACATAAAACACTATCACTGAGTTAATAAGAGGCCACTAACCCAAACACCCAACTACTTGCTTCACTCTACTGCACAAAAATAGCCAAACACAGAAACTGATAGCCACATTACACAACCTCACTCCCTGTCAAATTCAGTAACGTTGCAGCAACTATGAAGACGAAAGGTGCTGCGCACCACTTAACTCACACCATGACAACCGAATAGAAACAAATCACAGCAAGCTTAGCGATGCCATCACTGAATTCTGCAGCTTGAGGGATTGATGAACCATTTCTGCCAGTCGAAGGAGGCTTTCTTCGATCTCCTTGAAACCCAGTCAAAGCTCTTAAGTTGAATTTCATGAAAAATTTTATTAATAGTAGCCACTTTTGCTTTAAAAACGCGAGAATTACGCTCTTTCCATATGAAATACCCGGCTGTCCATATTACCAATTGCCACAAAGATCTGGAATAAGGTTGAACAGCCACATTCCCACTAAAGCGAAACAAATCATTTGCCGAAAAAGCGTTACCTGGATTGATCTTCCACCATTCAAAAATTTTGTCCCAAACACTTTTTGCCACATTACACGTAACTAGGCAATGATCACACGATTCCACACTATCATCACAACATGGACATAATATAGAATCCAACTCAATTCCTCTTTTGTCGAGCTCTACACGAACCGGAATTCTCCCATGTAAAACTCTCCAAACAAAAACGTTTACTTTTTTTGGAGCAAGTTTATTCCAAAGCGTCTCTTGAGTCGTATTTCCCACGCGAAGGCGTATATCATCCACCATAGCAGCCAAGTCTTTAACCTTGAAACTACCATCTTCAATAAGATTCCAACGCCACGAGTCCCTGCAATTAAGAGATAAAGTAACATTTTGTAAAAGTCCTGTTAGCTCTACTACATCGCCACAGGCTCTCCCTCTAGGCTCCCTCACCCAATCCCATTCCCACCTCCAGACCCCCTCACACCATCTCCCTTTATCAACCACCCGAGCCTCCTTACGCCTATCTAATTGAAATAACCTAGGGAATCTTTCACGAAGCCTTATATCACCAACCCACCTATCTTCCCAAAAAAGCGTATCACCCCCATCACCTAACGTTTTTGAGAAGGAAGAAGAAAACTCAATCCCGACTTTGTCGATGTCTAGCCCTACCTTCACAATATCACTCCAAAGACCACTCCTACTCACCCTAGAACAAACGCCATCAACCTCTAAACCACCACTCTCTCCATAAATACTTTTGATCACCCTCACCCATAATGCATCACCTTCTAACTTGAACCGCCACCACCATTTTCCCAATAACGCCCAATTTTTAGCCCTAAGAGACCCAATGTTTAACCCCCCAACCCCATAAGAAGATAAAACCTTATCCCATTTAACCCACGGTAATTTTTTATATTCACCCACCCCACCCCAAAAGAACTCTCTCCTAATACTCTCAAGTTTCTTTATCACACATAAAGGTACACGGAACATTGAAAAATAGTACAATGGCAAACTTCCTAGAACCGATTTAACCAATGTCAATCGTCCCCCAAAGGACATCGTTTTTGCTTTCCACTCAGATAATCTCTTTTTGAATTTCTCAACCACAATTCTCCATGAACTTTCCCGACGCATACAATCCCCAATCGGAAGTCCCAAATAAGTAAACGGGAATTCACCTACCCTACATTGCATCCAACTCGCCATATTGGACACATCACTCGTATTTACCCCAACACCATACAATCTACTTTTATTAAGGTTTACCTTCAGACCCGACACCCTTTCAAAACACTTCAAGATACACATTAGATTCTTTGCATTTTCTTTATCCCATTCACCAAAGAAAATTGTATCGTCAGCATATTGTAAATGAGATACAACCTCTCTCCCAGATCCCACACTAATTCCTTTAAAGATACCTTTGTCAACCGCCTCTTTAATCATTGAGTTTAGCCCTTCTGCCGCAAGAATGAACAAAAATGGTGCCAACGGGTCACCTTGCCTAACACCACGTTCCAAACCAAATTCGATTGTCGGGGACCCATTAATCAATACCGACATTGAAGATGATTTTAAGCAAGCATCAATCCACGAACACCACTTTTCCCCAAACCCCAAGCTCTTTAAAATATTGCACAAGTATCTCCAATTAATACTATCGTAGGCCTTTTCAAAATCGACTTTAAAAATCAAACATTTGCCTTTACTTTTTTTCACAAACTCAACTGTCTCATTTGCTATTAGGATGCCATCGAGAATAAACCTGCCACCAATAAAAGCATTTTGAATCTCACCTACAAGTTTCCCAATCACTGGTTTAATTCTCTCTGCCAAAATCTTCGCTATAATTTTATAGTAACAACCTATTAAACTAATTGGTCTATACTCACCAAGACCAATCGGATCCGCCACCTTATGTATCAATGCCACAAATGATGAATTACAGCCCCTTGAGATTTCATTTCTATCCCAAAACCATTTAATCGCATCTATCAGATCATTTTTAATAACATCCCAAAACCTTTTTATATAATTAAAACTAAACCCATCCGGTCCGGGAGCCTTATCCCCACCACAATTATTAACAGCTTCGCATACCTCTTTTTCCTCAACTGGTTTTTCCAGCATGTTTGCTTCATCACTCGAGAGCCGAGCTAATCCGTTACATAGTTGAGGTCTTGAAGTTACCTGTTCCGAAAATATAGTTTTATAAAATCTATACGTCTCTTCTTTAATTTTATCAGGATCTTCGTGAAACGCCCATACTAGGATATATTTTTTTTTTCCATAAAAACTGCACATAACATTTACTATTCGCTTAGGCCGTACATAACCAAAATGGGTCATTTTGGACTAGAATGACACTATGCCAAACACCCTTTAAACTTTAAAACATTACATACTACTAGTTTAACACACAAATATGAGCTTACATGTTTATGCACAAAAACATAACAACCTAGGGCGTTTCTTGGTAAAAGAGAGGGTTTATGATAAGCTCGATTACCCATGAGCTCCACTGGTGGCTAACCCACGGCCTTTAGTCTTAAACATAATCTCACCTATAAGAAAGACATGAAATGAAGCAACGTAAGCAAAAAGCTTAATGAGATAACATATATAAAGCTGAAAATAAACATGACATTAATATTAGGCGTTGCTTCATAAGAACTTCCCTTGTGTAGCCATCTTGGTGTCTTAACACCACTAATTCCCCCACGGGAATATGTCCTTGCATCGTGTCATGCATTAAGGGGCTAGATATTTCATCATAACGTTAGAAAGTTCATGCTTTTCATGAATTCACTAGTCGTCCACTTAGGACGTCTTGAACCCTTATTCGGTTCATCATATCATTATATGCTCTAGTCGTCCACTTAGGACGTCAAGTCTCATTTTAAAGACTTTTCTTATCATGATGTGCTATTCATCCACTAAGGATGTCTAAGTTCCGTTTTGGAACATGTGATCACATAATAGCACGTGTCGCCCACTAAGGACGTCTATATCACATTCTTGGTCTTATTGCATATAATTATGCAAGTCATCCACTTAGGATGTCTATTCTAGCCATGTCGTCCACTAAGGACGCTAAACAAGTAATAATACAATATTTTGACTAAAAACGCATAACTAAGACCACAAGGGTCATTTACGGGCTGTTTTGACCCGTTCACATTATTTCACATATAAGCTTATTATACCACGTAAGACATTAAAGCTCATAATATGCAATTATACTAAAGTGATCTCGTTACACGAGTTTAACGCATGAACATGCTATAAACTTAAACATGAGTGTCACGAATTATGTGGCCCTTCTAACGGGTTACTAAAATCCGTTTCTATTCTTATATATGTTACTCACCTCAAAATGCTTGAATACAATAACGAGCTCCCGTAAGACGTCCTTGGATAATCCTTATAACCTAAGAACATATGATTCACATGGAGCTTATAAGGAAAATACTTAGCTTATCATAAAAAGCATTAAAAGATGAATAAGCCATAAGGGGTTGTTTGGTTCCGCGATTTATATGACCACAGCAACATACTTTCTGAAAACTAACACCACAAATTGGTGTTATGGCACCTTAACAAGGTACCCACCACTTTTCTAAACATTAACAAATAATTAACATGCGTTCTTAGTGATTTTGGAAAATCACAAATTAGCATAATCTTCCAAATTTCTACATAACCCCACTTATATCATAAAAATATAATCTTTAATCATAACCCAATAACGGGTAATCTTAAAAACGAATTCAAGAACATGGAGATGATTCTTACCTCGAATTAACTCATGGGAACCCTAGTATTCTTTTGTTTCTAAGCTTCCATACATCAATTCCTTAGCTTAAACTTGAATAAAATCAAGTTATGAATTAAACCCTAGTGATTTCTTCATGTGGTTGTGTGTGTCGATGTGGAGCAGAGGAAGAAGGGAAATGAGATAAGAACAATTGAAGTATCCTGATACTTCTATAACCTTATAGGAATTATAATATAAATTTCACCATTAGGCAAGGTTAGTCCCCGTTAATGAAAGTATTACATGGATGGTCCTTATTCCTTTGCAACAAATTTCATGGAAGGTCCTGAGGCTAACAAAAGTTAAGTGGGAAGCTTTAAAATATAGTAAAATCAATACCGTAAAAGTTGAGGTGTTACAACTCTCCCCCACTTATCCAGTGTGTGTCCTCACAAACCTTTCCTGATGATAAGAAGTGCATAATGGTTCTTATCTGTATTCTAACCCCCTTTCTGTACTTCTATCTGACCTTAAAAGGAGGACTTCTTAAATCTGAGTATATGGACCTTAACATCAAGAGTTTCTGCTGGTATCTCAACATAGTTGAGCTTTTATTAATCATAACACCTTCTAGAGGGACATGCTTTGCCTAGCCTATTAAGCATAATCTTAGATTACATGGTAGGTGCTAAGAACACTATTGAGTTCTTTTGATAATAAAAATCTGGATGGCACATTTTTAATTCGATATGCTAACTCGGATGACTCCTTTCTAAAGGAATTCTGTTAAAATACTTAGATCAACAAGTGGAAATTTACTGCTCGCCCTTCTCTTATCCTCATGGGATTTCAACCTATTTAAAATTAACTTAAGTCTCTCTAAAGTCTGGTTGATCTTTTTGAGTGGTCGTAACATTTGACCATCAGTCTAAGAATTATAGACAAAGCTGAATTAACACAAATGCCCAAATTCTTATGGGCATTCAGTTTGAATTTGGAAGAGTCTATTGTCTCTATTAGAACTATAGAGACGAGTACTCTATGACTCACAACGATTACACAAAGATACAAATTCGTGAAGGTTCTAGAACACTGATTCCTTGATAAATATTTGATGAAAACCGAAAGTGTATTCTAGTTACAGATGTCAAAATCTAACAGTTGCATTGTTTCGTATGACATGAGTCACAACCTGATCATGATAAACTTTCAGGCATACTTAATGCCACACAGGATATTTTAAACATCTTGAGTTCATTCTCTATAAATTTGACCAATTACACATGGTCCTTACTCTAATTAAGTGCACATAACACATTTCTGACTAAATTCGGAGTAAACACTGAACCGAATTATAGAATTGTTCTTAAGCTGATTTCTAGCGATTATAAGCTAAGCAATACCACTATACTCGGAACTGATCAATCCAACATTGGATACTAGGTATCTCTGAACTCAAACCTTAATAGTGACCTAATAATAAAACTATGTGTGGAACTTACTATTGAAATTGCACACATATAGCATGATGCTAAATAAGTACATACAGTACTATTACTGAGTAAGTGTATAATGTGTAAAGCACATACTGACTACATGCATAACTGACTGAGTACCTAAGCACATTCTTAGTGCATAAGTACTTTCTAACTGAATGTATCAAGTACTATTCAGGTCATATAATCTGCATTACTAAAAAAAAAAGGTGTATAAAATACAACCATATAGAGATTGTCACATAAGGACTCTCTTAAGAGAAAGTGATCCAAATTGTTGCCAGAATCTCATGGCAATTAATTTAAGCACGATTTTCTACAAACAAATGACTTTCATTCTGACCATTTTCATGAAAATGGTATACGGTATCTGGATTCGTACTAGTAAAAGATTCTTCTGAAACCTATATCAGAAGTTTAAACGCTAATATGCTGATTTTGACTTGTTACGATGAGGATAAGCATTCTATGTCTGACTACAACTTCGTGTAAACACAATTTTAGATAAATAAACAATCCGATTGTTGTTAAAACAGTTGACAGAGATTCATGAAGTATCATGCTGATATGTTATTCTAAAAATTTTGCGGTAGATTCTCTGGCGATATTTTCCATTCCACACAGGAAATTTAGAGACTGCAATTTTCCAACTATTCATAGATGTTCTAACATAACTTGACAACAGGTAAGGCATTGCCCTACATGTTCTACTATGCTTCTTTCTTGCTCAGCCACTAATTGGACATCGTAACACATTCAAGTGGCATCTAGATGTGTAGAATAATTTAACTTGAGTTATGTCAAGTGATACATCAGGAATTATTCATTACTTTAGTACTTAAATCCTATCAGATTATATTTCGAGTTCTCTTGAGCTTACTACAGAGCTATGCATTTAACCCACGAGATTAACTCGATCTGATTTTTAGCTGAATCGACCTTAACGTCTCTACTATTCATGGCATGTTCGAGGAGTTGAACTTCTCGTGACTAGAATTTACATTTTGAGAGCTTAGCATGAAGCTTTTCTTGTCTCAACATACTGAAAACTTGGCACAAATGAGTTCACGATTGCTGACTGACTTAGAATAAATCAGGATATTATCAATGAATACAATAGCTGACTTATCTAACATCGGATGACAAACCTGATTTATCAAGTCTATAAAAGCAAAAAGCTGTTGGGGAATTCGTTAAGCCAAATGGCATAACAACGAATTCATACTTCCGATAAAAAGGTTTAAAAGACTCTGTTTGGGATATCCCTTTCCCAAATCTATAACTGAGGTATCCTAATCTTAGATCTATTTTAGAAAGGAAATTCGCACCCTAAAGCTGATCAAATAAATCATCAATCCTGGGTAAAAGGTGTTAATTCTGGACAATGACCTATTAGATTCTTAATAGACAATATACCTTTGAATACTATTATCTTTGTTCTCAACAAGAACCGGAGCTCCCGAAGAGGAACTACTGGGGCAAGTAAAGCTTTTGTATAGTAGTTCTTGTAACTGCCTCATTAATTCTTGTAGTTCCGACAGAACAACTGAGTAGGGAGTTTTAACAATAAGGTACTCTCGGAATAAAATTGATACGAAGTTCTATTTCGTTTGTTAGGTAATTATATGGGAATTCTTTTGGTATTACATCATGAAATTCGTGGACAGCTTCGAGATCTGGAATAACCTCCAAAAATTAAACATAAGCTAGATAGACTTAAGAGGCACGAGTCAGGTAATTCTTGGCTATAGTATTCATACTTAAAGTCGGGGAGGCTTTCTTATACTAAGCGTAAATGAGGTTTCTCCCCCACTTAGGGTCTTAAGCCAGATTAACTTATTCTGACATGAATAACAACTTACTCTTATTGAGCTATTACGTACAAATGACAACAGGAAATTCCCTATAGTTATAGGAAATTCGAATCAACAGGGAACTTTTCACCATTAAAATTCTATTTAAGTCTTCTTGAGTATAGAGGTCATATGTCAAATATTATCGTCTGCTGCCTCTTTAAGTCTAAGGAGGCCTATACTGACTTGTCGATCGACAACCTTGACTAAGTAACTTAGTTATAGTTGACTGAATCATACAAGGATCAGCTGAACACACGAGCAGGTATTATATTCACAACAGAGGTACCTGTCATAATATCGTGTCACTCATAAATTCTTGACTAACGCTAGAAGGCACGATCTGAAGGTCTTAGCATCGAGCTATAGAATATGAGCATCTTCACGCTCAATTGTTACAACGTGTACGGAAGTAATTCCCAAGATTCAATGATTATATATTCATCGTAGTTGGGTTTGGTCATGAAAATCTTATTAATTCTATAGACTGATAAGTGTATCTGATACGTCGATAAAGACTTCCGACATATTTCTTAATTTCCATATAGGAAGGATTTCTGCGTATAGAGTCTCTCAGACTCATTATAAAAAAAAATTGCTAGTTCTGATTCACTGCTTAACGTGAAATGCATATGTCTTATAATCCTATGCTCACACCTACCAATATGTTCAATCCTTAAGTATAATATGATGTCGTTAAACACTCGTTATGTGATGCGATTATTACCACGTTGGCCAGACGTCATAATAATCTCATCAGATAACCAAGTCCTCACCGTCATCATGTTATACTAAATTCATGAACAAACAAAATATGCATTACATGCTAATTACATACACAATACTGTTACTGAGACTACATGCACGTGCGGAAGCATATATATACACTATGGCCCAAGAGCCTAGGTTTAAGTCTAAGTACCCATCTACGGTGGATACCTAAATCCCTTAAACCACAGCTCTGATACCAATTTGAAACGCCCATACTAGGATATATTTTTTTTTTCCATAAAAACTGCACATAACATTTACTATTCGCTTAGGCCGTACATAACCAAAATGGGTCATTTTGGACTAGAATGACACTATGCCAAACACCCTTTAAACTTTAAAACATTACATACTACTAGTTTAACACACAAATATGAGCTTACATGTTTATGCACAAAAACATAACAACCTAGGGCGTTTCTTGGTAAAAGAGAGGGTTTATGATAAGCTCGATTACCCATGAGCTCCACTGGTGGCTAACCCACGGCCTTTAGTCTTAAACATAATCTCACCTATAAGAAAGACATGAAATGAAGCAACATAAGCAAAAAGCTTAATGAGATAACATATATAAAGCTGAAAATAAACATGACATTAATATTAGGCGTTGCTTCATAAGAACTTCCCTTGTGTAGCCATCTTGGTGTCTTAACACCACTAATTCCCCCACGGGAATATGTCCTTGCATCGTGTCATGCATTAAGGGGCTAGATATTTCATCATAACGTTAGAAAGTTCATGCTTTTCATGAATTCACTAGTCGTCCACTTAGGACGTCTTGAACCCTTATTCGGTTCATCATATCATTATATGCTCTAGTCGTCCACTTAGGACGTCAAGTCTCATTTTAAAGACTTTTCTTATCATGATGTGCTATTCATCCACTAAGGATGTCTAAGTTCCGTTTTGGAACATGTGATCACATAATAGCACGTGTCGCCCACTAAGGACGTCTATATCACATTCTTGGTCTTATTGCATATAATTATGCAAGTCATCCACTTAGGATGTCTATTCTAGCCATGTCGTCCACTAAGGACGCTAAACAAGTAATAATACAATATTTTGACTAAAAACGCATAACTAAGACCACAAGGGTCATTTACGGGCTGTTTTGACCCGTTCACATTATTTCACATATAAGCTTATTATACCACGTAAGACATTAAAGCTCATAATATGCAATTATACTAAAGTGATCTCGTTACACGAGTTTAACGCATGAACATGCTATAAACTTAAACATGAGTGTCACGAATTATGTGGCCCTTCTAACGGGTTACTAAAATCCGTTTCTATTCTTATATATGTTACTCACCTCAAAATGCTTGAATACAATAACGAGCTCCCGTAAGACGTCCTCGGATAATCCTTATAACCTAAGAACATATGATTCACATGGAGCTTATAAGGAAAATACTTAGCTTATCATAAAAAGCATTAAAAGATGAATAAGCCATAAGGGGTTGTTTGGTTCCGCGATTTATATGACCACAGCAACATACTTTCTGAAAACTAACACCACAAATTGGTGTTATGGCACCTTAACAAGGTACCCACCACTTTTCTAAACATTAACAAATAATTAACATGCGTTCTTAGTGATTTTGGAAAATCACAAATTAGCATAATCTTCCAAATTTCTACATAACCCCACTTATATCATAAAAATATAATCTTTAATCATAACCCAATAACGGGTAATCTTAAAAACGAATTCAAGAACATGGAGATGATTCTTACCTCGAATTAACTCATGGGAACCCTAGTATTCTTTTGTTTCTAAGCTTCCATACATCAATTCCTTAGCTTAAACTTGAATAAAATCAAGTTATGAATTAAACCCTAGTGATTTCTTTATGTGGTTGTGTGTGTCGATGTGGAGCAGAGGAAGAAGGAAAATGAGATAAGAACAATTGAAGTATCCTGATACTTCTATAACCTTATAGGAATTATAATATAAATTTCACCATTAGGCAAGGTTAGTCCCCGTTAATGAAAGTATTACATGGATGGTCCTTATTCCTTTGCAACAAATTTCATGGAAGGTCCTGAGGCTAACAAAAGTTAAGTGGGAAGCTTTAAAATATAGTAAAATCAATACCGTAAAAGTTGAGGTGTTACACTTCGCACCATAAGCCATCAACCATTAGCCCTCGAATATTATTCTTATTATTCCTCCTCTTCACAAAAGAATGAAAGAATTTGGAATTCTCATCCCCGTCTATATCCCATCTCACTCTTGCCTTTTGTCTAAGCATGTAAGTCTTTTCCCTTTCTTTATCGATCCACAAACGCCTTGCTTCCAACCACTTGAGCCTTTCTTCATCATCAAGGGCCCTCGACTCTGCTTCTAATTCCCATCCCATGGCTTCCCTACTATATTCTTTTATTTTATCATTCAATCCACCAAACCTCTTCCGACTCCACTCCTTTCATTCTAACTTAACATTTTTAAGCTTATCCCGAAACCGACAATCTGGCCTCTTACTCTTCATATTCTATATTACAACAAATTCAAAAGCAATCAATTTTTTTTTTCTTTCCTTCCTTCTTCTTCTTCTTCTTTTCCAACTTTGGAATAAGGTTAATGCAACACATATCAGTGCCTGAGACAAAGATATTTATATAACGTTAGCTTGAGATTATGTGAGTTAGCCGTTTAACTACATAAAAATTCAAGAGACAACTTGATGTTAAAATTCAATAAGCACATATACCATATAAGCAAATACTTATATCTAATTTATGTTCTAAGTAACCTTAAAAGTAAATCTGTAGTTGATGCATCAGGTGTAGTTTCGGGGGTTTTATGGTTCCTACTTTAGCATACTTGGTGATGAACTTGTATTCCCAGTCTCTAATGTGTCAAGTTCGAATAAACAACGCATAAGGACCAACTGGTATATAAAACATCATGAAAGAAACATAAATCAGCTAATACTCAAACTATTGGCACAAAACGTACACTTTTTTTTTCTTCATTTCTTTCGAACTTAACAACGCGCACAATACACTTTCTGCTAAAGTAATAAAAAATAGAAGGTGCAGCCTAATAGTGCATATTACTTGTCAAAATGAGTAAATTAGCTTTGTATAACGTTTTTAACTGACAGACATGCTAAGGTTGATGTTGATGTTATTGTTTAACTTTAACTATTGATATCATGTTTTACAAAATGTGCGAGTTTAGTAGCACATAATAAGCGTTAATGAAGTTAAAATATGCTCCGTAAAGTTTTTAAAATGTTTTTATGGATATTCATATATAAATTTTAAATAACAATTTCATGAGTCGTTGTTATAAGTAGAATCGCGTATATTTATTTTCATATCACAGTAACTCATGCTTACCATTTGATATTTATATTCCCGTTACTAATAATTCAGCCGTATTTAATATTCAAATCCGTGTACGCATAAATTAAACTTTTAAATAGAATAACACGAGTCCTTATTTAAAAAAAAATATTCTAATTGATGAAAATCTAAAACTAACAATATTAAAACTAATTCGCATATTTACCGAATTTTGTAATTTTAATGGATGAAAATCTAAAAACTAAGACTAATATGTAATTTTAAACAAAGTTAATATTATAAAGTATAGAGGGTATAAAGTGTAAGAGGTTATTTGTGTTTTTTCTAAAGTTATTAAAAACATGAAAATTTATAATTTTACACTTTACTCTATATAAATTATTTAAAATTCAACCACTAAACTTTTATTAATTACTTCCTCCTTTTTTTAAGTTTTTGTTTTCATAAATTTGACACATATATTTTTATGCATTTTTTTTCTTAATCAAATTTCTCCACCAAATTTATTAAGTTTGACCAAAATCAATTTAATTTTGACTTTCTATTAATCAATCACGTTGCTCGATTTCGCCTACGTGGTAAAATCAAGCTCTCCTATTGGCCCAATTTTTTTTTTCAATGAGAAGGGATTTGCAAAAATACTCCGAAATGACGTAATTCTTTTATTATATAAAAGATATACGCTCTTTATAACTAGTAGAGATTAATGTTTATAACCACAAGTCCACAACCATCTTGTTTTGAAATATTATAGGCAGGTGAAATATTACATGGCACGAATTGATTTTCAATCTATATGTTCTTCTTCGCCATGGCCCATGGGATAAAAGTTAAAACAATTTATGGATCTGCTTGTGATTGTGATTTCTGTATGACATAGTTTAATAACTTATCCCACATATGTAGGAAGCAAGAATATTGAGAACTTTAATTGTAAGTGCAAAGATGATTTCCAAAAGTATAAAATAAAAAAGTAAAAAACACTTACTTAGTAGAGTAATTATTATTATTACGAGTTGGGAGGCGGTCTGCCGCGTTGCGGCAAGGCATTGTTTTACGTCGTCGATCATTGCATGGTATTTTTTTAAGTAGAAAGCGGTAAACTGTTAGCATCTATATGAAAGTGCAAATTACTATCACGACATGTAATGCATTAAAATACTTGAATGGTAGCCGGTGGCACTATAGTATTGTGACTGACATTAGATATGTGTCAGTCACCATATAATGTTAGCATCTCTATGAAAGTGCAGATTACTATCACCATATAACGTTTGTACCAACATGCGGTAGGATTACGGGCTGCAAAGATGGGCAAAACATATGAACATAGTGGGCTGAAACCAACCAAAAATTGGGCTGAATGAATGGGCAACCAATGACGTCAAATTGACGCAATCAAAACGACGCCGGATTTGACGCTGTATTATATATATAGTAATTTTTATTTTTTTTTTCAAGTGTAATTCCTGATATCGAAACAACGAGTTTAGACAAAACCGTATATTCAAAAACTAGAACACGGCTAAATTCGATATTATGCGGAAAAAAAGATTTCCAACTTTCCCACCACCAAAAAAAAGACTAAAAGCAACCACATTCTTCGTTTTTCACCATCTATATCTTCATAATTTTAATTTCATAACCACTTAAAGCAATCAACTCTTCAAAGTTCAACGAAAACAAAGATAAAAACATATTACCAGCTTGGAGTTCCCACGGGGTCATGACGCTGTTAACAACCGTTGTGTTGCGTTTCTGGTACCATTAGCACTTCTTCTATAGTGAACCAAGATTCAAATAATCCAAAGTCGCGACCACCAACGTGTTCTTGTTTGTTATCCACTAAGAAAGACAGAAAGATTGAAAGGAAAGTGGGACTTATTGAGAACGTTAAGAGCACGCGGTAAGGTGGTGGTGTGTTAAGTCTTAACACACTGCCACCTCAGCGCCACGTCAGTTTTTCCCTTTTAACCTTAACTTTTGACTTTCCACCCCGGTAAGGTAACTCACCTATAACTCACCTCCACCCCAAATATTTTCAATTTCAACCCCAAATTTTAACAAACACTTCATTTATTTAAAACATAAAATTAATTAAAACACAACATTACATTACATTACGAAATTAAAAAAAAAAAATAACGATACTAAAAAAAAACGAAATCAATAAAACACTACATCACATAATTATTCATAATTGACGCGGAGGCAACCCAAGTTTCATGGCGATTCGATCCTTTTCCACGGCTTTTTGGTTTTTGAGGAGAGTTTGGTGTTTCTGGAACTTCATATGTTTCCGTTTGGGAATGTTGTGAGTTTTGGGAGAATTGAAGATTTTGGAAATTGTAATTTAAGTTGCTTTGTTGACTTTCGGTCCAATATTGGGAATCTTGTGGGTTACCCCACATCGGTGGTGCCGAACCGTCGTTTGTAATTTAAGTTGCTGTTTACAAACAGTCAAATAATATAGGGGGTGGAAATGAAAGTTTTTTTTTTTTTTTTTTTTTTTTTTTTTTTTTTTTTTTTTTTTTTTTAAAAAAAAAACTAGCCGTTGGACTTGATTGTATTTTTTTTTTTTTTTTTTTTTTTTTTTACAATGTTAACGTGCGTTAACCGCTTGCCCAAGCGAGTTAACACACCTCTTGACTTTCAGTGGTGGTAAGGTAACACAATGTGTTAAGTTGGTGAGTTAAGGCTTAACACACCAAAGTGTGTTACCTTACCGAAGGCTCTAAGGATCTTTGGTTCAAGAAATTTACTTGTAGTGTTTTCATGTATGTTGGTTTTGTCGTTCATATTATATTAGATTTCATTATGAAAAAATATTACCTAGGTTAGTTCTATGATATAAATGTTTAGACTTTATATGGGTGATACACTCATTCTAATGCCTATAAACTCATACGAGTACTATTCTTTTTAAGTAATTATCCTTTTCGTAAAACAATAACTTCGATTCTAAATAGGGTTTATTGAAGACAACCTTGTTTGCAATACAGCTCGTATAGGTAACGGTTTATATTTAAGTGTCATAAGGTAAAAGGCGTGAGTTATTTCTTTCATGAGATCTTTATAGTTTCAACTGTCATATTCACAAATGAACCTGAAATGAAATACACACAAATAATAATGTGTGGTTATTTCTTTCATGGTTTTTTGTTTTTTCATTTCGTCTTTTAACCTTATTCATGTGTAAATATAACCATGATAGATGTACGTACTTCCACAAGTATTAGTCTGTTGCTATATTTTTATAATCTTTCATGGTTCTCGTTTTTCATGGCACACAACATTAAACATACTCTATTAATGACACCATAAGATAAGCATCTATAAGTAAAGTGAAATTTTCTCATTAGCTAATAGTCTGACACATTGTTGAAATTTAAATCCTTATAACAAAGTTTAAATGATGACAATTTACAATGCCATGTGATTTTGTAAAACAAAATTTTCTGCAGAGAACCTCAAGTGATAAAATTTCAAGTCCAAGAGTCCCACATGGCCACATAATGAGTTGTGTGTCCACACTAGGACCAAATTAACCACTAGTACTAATGTCATGTGGCATGCATCCATTTTGTCAAATATGTTCATGCGATTGTAACCTAAAACAAGTACTATATAATATATATATATATATACTATTCAATTTGTAAACATGTTCAGTGCAACCTAAGCGGCGTTTGAATTTTACTTAACTGATGTAATATGAAAACCAATATTCAAAAAGACTAACATAAATACACTTTGACATGTGACATATAGCGAGATGCATAATTCAATTTCTAAATACACTTTGGCATGTGACATTAGACAAAGATCAATATTCAAAAAGACTAACATAAATTCCAAGAGTCTTGTTTTTGGGGTGTTTCTACGAAGAGGTAAAAGATTGTATAACATGACTTATATGAGCGTTTTGATTTTTGATGCGTTTGACAAGCCACAAATAGCTTCATATTTTTTCTGGAATGCTCAGTTTTCACGCTCCATGTAGTTATCTTTTACCTAATAAAATAAAACCTCTAGTGGGGACTTTTTCATTTCAAAAAAATCAAATCATACCCTATTTAGTAATATTTTTTTAAAATTCAATTTTTTCCCTAAATTTCGGAAAATAATTAATTTTATTTCATTCCTAATTTAGCTATAAAATTGCAAAAATCGTTTTTATATCATACATGTTCCAAAAACATGTACATACACATGGGCCTGGGTGCTATTTTTAATAATTTTAGGCCGAAACTGTAAATATGTTAATAAAAGCGGAAGTACCAAAGGCCCCTCCTTGCGTTCTCATATGGATTTGTACAGAATAAAAACATCTCTTTCTAACTAACCCTTAACTTTATATATAATTAATAAGATGAAGTAGATCATCATTGTTGCTGCTTCTTCACCCTTCAATAATGCTGAAGATGAAGATCATCACAATCCTCCCTATGCTGAATTGTTGATGCTCCTGCTGTTATTAGTTCCTACTCCTTCCTTTCTCTCTTTGAAGATCAAGTTGGATTCATGGACCGGTATTTTTTTTATCCAATCCGATTTTCAATAATCAAATCGTGTCAATATGATTAATAACAACCCATTGCTGCAAGAGGAAGAGTTTAAGCTAAATTTTTATAATAAGTTAATGATTTATTGATTTGAATTTGGTTGAGATTTTGTGTTATTAAAAACTTAATATAGTTTGTATTAGGTCTCCACACCAAACCAACAGGCTGGTAACGGGTTTAAGGAGTATAGGTTGTCAGGTTATAGTGGTTAGTTGACAAGAGTAAACAATGAAACAAAGATCATAATATGATTAGTAGTTGTTTGATTGATAGTAAGGTTTCTAAATATGTTTCTAAAAGTTTGATTACTTTTAAAAATACTATTGTTGCAAATTTTATGGTTTTTTATTGTTGTGTATGGATATTTGAGACATTGTGTCGTCTATATTGTTTTCTGTTTATATCATCATCTTAAATAAGATGAGATGGTGACAACTCAATTCATATTAAAGTTTTTGAAAACTTTAAGCCTGACTTCACTCGCAATACTATTTTGCAACTTATCTCACTTTCTTTAGCTCCAATTTATGGTTAATACTCAACTCATATAGCGGTTAGCCTATATTAAAGACTTATTTAACCTATTCACATGTATTGATATCATAACAAGCATCATCCAGCAATTTTTATAAGAAATCCTAAACAACATATCTTACTTTTTATATTGTTATAATGAATGTGAAAAAAGTGTTGACTAATCTTTATATTGGATATCATAGGAACTACTAAAAGCATGTTCACTTTAAAAGAATATTGGAGCCGTCAATAACAATCACAGTCATGTTCCGTTTATAGGGAATAAACTGACCGAAATTGTTCAAGATCCAATCGTTGGGTAAGCTTTATATTCATTTACGCTCTTTTGTAAGCTAAAAAGCACAATTGATAAGTAGCACTTCGTGTAATGGCATCTTATTATATAAGTGTAGTTCATCTTTTACAATTTTTGATCCCGTTTAATACTAAAGTATGTGAGATGCATGTGCTTTTGTGGGTTGTCACTGATTTAATATAATTGAGTAATTCTGATTGCTACAGTGTGAAATGGGTGGAACAAGAATTATGGTAGAGGGATGAGAAACGTTTGATTGGCATTTTGCCAATTCGAGATGCTGCAGAGACGTTGTCAGTAGCTTCCATGCTAACTTAAGGTAATTAATATACATTGATAGATTTATTATCTCACTAGGATATAACTCATAGTCGTATTCATATACAAGGATTGATACGTCAGTCAGGCTGATAAGCTTGAAGGAAAAAATCAACAAGAGCCTGTTCATTGGCACTATCTGTGATTACCTTAAAGGGTAGAAGTCATAATACTAAGTAAAACCATGCATATTCAATGCACCCCTATATTCATTTTGTGAGCTATTAATACTTTTTGTTATATTGTTTCTGTTTATAGATAAATAGACGATGCTATAATGAGATCTATATATAATTGAACAAAAATAAATATTTTAGAACTACAAAATTATAAGAATGCACCTGATGAACAAGGACACTTTGAAAGTTTTGGTTGGGTAAATGAACACAAAATAAGTGAGAGTTGCATGGACACACAAGTTTCTCTCATATTAGACCCATGCCGCGTAGAGTGTGAATGGCCAAGAGTGAATATGCCTTTTTATTCTAGGAAGTTGCAGTTGCAACCACTGAGAAGAAAAATACAGCAAAATGGAGCTGCTTCTACTACTGTTGACAAAAAAGAAAATAGTATTCAAGTAAGTCAATTAATACTTTAGACCCATCGGTTATATGGCTCAAGTTGGGTAATATTTATGAGGTGATGTATTTTGTTGGGTCTCCCTGTTTATTTAGATAGGTTCAAAACTTCAAATGGGTATTTTAATATAACCTCCAATTGGATAACAATTAACCAATGGGTCTTACGGGTCAAAACAAATTTTGAGTACCTCTTTTCATTTTTCAAATCAAATAAAAAAAATGTTGTGAAAATCCGATGGGTCAACCCAACCCCAAACCTGTTTGACAAGCCCTAAAGGTACCCACCATTTATGTCTTAATCGGCATTGCATGCTTATTAGTATAAATATTAACAATATAGTGTTTTATGTAGGCGAATACCCATAACCTCTTTTTAACCAATAAATAACGTAACAATGGCAGTGTTGAGTGGCTGAATGCCAGTATTAGACCAACGTGTGCTGGGTAAATGGACAATCACACACTAGCTAAGAAAAGTGTATTTTGATTTCATCAGTAAAACTAGACATCTAGATCTTTCTAGGCATATAAGAAATATAGATTTTGGACATCGAAATCATTCCAGAACTTCAGACAAATACTACTGGTAATATGTATATTTTGCCACTTATAATTCATAGCAAGAAACAAACCTCTTGTGTAAGCACAAACGAATGTTTGAGTTCTATGTTTGATTTCTTACTTCAAATATATATTTTTACGTTTAATTGAATTGTTCTTGATATGGTATATGTGCCCTTTCTTGAAGTCCTTAGGCATATATGTTTCTATAGAAATTTGAACTATATCGACAATAGTAAAATACATTCTGATTTACTTATTTTTATTATGCCCATCTCATTTGTCGACTTTGTAGTTTGAATACAGTTTCATGCAAGAGCTCTTCAAGAACCCGGGATGGTCATTTCAGTTGCAATCACAAAATTGAAGATATAAAGATTTTCTTGGAAGAAGGTTATGTACATAATCTCTGCCGCTTTTGTATTTAATGCAAGTTCTTAGTCTTAATGTCTTATAGCTATGAAAATTATTACTTTGAAAAATCGCATGAAAATGGTAAACATATGCACATTATATCGCTTTTCAAAAACAAATAAAACAGGTAAACGTCTCTTTGAGTGTTTGGACACACGTTTTGCTGATGATTATCTTTATAGTTGATGATGGAATAAGCAGTGTGAGAGTTGCTTCTTCAAACACTATTATTCACTATGCATTTAGTTACAACTGAATCTTATATATGGTAAGAGATAACACAAAACTGAAATGAGTACTTTGGATAAAACCAAATTAGACCAGTAGGAGAACTCAATTTCACCACGTGGCAACATTGAGTCCTTTAAAGAACTGGTGATGGTGAGAAAACAGTTGGAGGTTGGTTAAAGGATAGAAAAATAGAGATAAAAAGGAAAAAACCAGAGCTTATATAACAGCCCATAACGCCACTGTCAGTTGCTGGTGTTGATGTTATTGTTGCTTCGGTTTTAGGTGCTATTGCCACCTCATTGGGGCATAGAAAGGATGAGGAGATGATGAAAACTAACTTGAAGGTTGCATTCGCAACTACCCTGATAGCGGCTGAGTGTGTGGAAGCTGCCATGGCTATGGGTGCTGAACGTGACCATTTAGCCTCGGTTGTTAGCTCAGCAGAAATGTCCGGTCACCTGGCGATATCATGACTTTAACAACTTTGGACGCTACCAGTAACTTCATATATTTTTTTTTAATTTTTCTTCTCAACTTCCCTTGCAAATAACCCTTTTTGGCGATACCATGTTGGTTGTTTAATAGAGAATGGAAGATGTGATTGAAAATAAGCCAAAAAAAACTTTGTTTTCATCTAATCACTTGGTATATTTATAGGCTAAATATTTTTTTGGTAATCAAGTTTAGCACATTCATAGTTTAAAGAAGAATTTCAAAATGGACAAAGTACATGTGAAGAGAATATACCAGCTCCCAGGCTTCAATTTCTCGCTCTAAAGTATCAAGCATGAACCTTCTGATAAGACAGAAAGAGGTTAATTATTTTCACCTTCTAATTTCATTATTGACAATGCACACTCACCGCATACGGTAGTTTCTTGAAGCATGATAATTTAAAATAGTACGATGTTGATAGTTCAGATATACAAAATATAGTAGGTTGAAAACTGCATAAATACTATTACAAAGAAAGTAATCGCACTTACTGCACTCCATGGTGTACATCACGGTGATTACAGTGACCTGACACACCATACTTATCGAACGTAATAATCTGCAACAATATAGAAAAAACTGAATTTACAAGGGATCTTCGACAGACTTGTAAGTTAGGACAGTAACACGAAACAAAGGAATTTCTCATATATTTATTGAAGATGTATATGTTTTCAAAGATGGCCTATGTACTGATACTGAAATCAGAGGTTACCATGTCAATTGCATGATCATGAACTTCCTTTTCCACAATCTTCGATAGCATGTTACTATCCCATACTTTCCAAAACCATCCTGGCGATGAACATAATATTAGATATTGTTCATAGACAATGAATTATCGAAGTGTCATGAAACTTTTTTGAGAAAAGAAATAAACCTGAAAATCCGGATGATCCATTACTGTCACTTTCATAAAATTATAAAATAAATGCACATATATATATATATATATATATATATATATATATATATATATATATATATATATATATATATATATATATATATATATATATATATATATATATATATATATATATATATATGGATTTGTTTCCATCACTGTGATACGATCCATTGTGCCATTTTCAAGGTTTGGTTACCAATGGAGGTGTAATTTCAGGTTCAGTGTTGAGTACAATAAACAAGAAAGACACATAGAAAGAACTAATCAATGGAGTCCCAATGAATTAAGATGGTGGATGTTAACTGGGAAAGCCGCTATCTTGAACATTTACCCCTGTTGTGAAATGCTACTACCATTTCGCGGGTATATTAACTGAAGTGATACTGAAATAATGGTCATAAAAGAATGATGTTAGAATTCAATTGTGAGATTGATAAAGTATGCGTCTTTGTTTTTTCTTGCCATCCATACGGCTTCCACCTTTGTCAATAGATTATATCATTATCAAGTTTGTGTTGTTCAAGTTACTATTTGTTATGCTACAATTATGATGTATCCATGTCCAGGAGTGTTTTGATCTCATTATGTGTATGTGGGTCATGTTTATTAGTTAAACCTTAAATCAAGTAAATGGAGTGTCATGTGCAATATGTAGAATATGTATTTGACTTATTCAAGTCAATATTTTCAAAAACACAAAGTGTTTGATAGTAATACATTATACATTAACTATTTTTGATGTACGTACAAGAAATTCTTTGGTCATGTTTGTACAATATAATAAGGGATTACATCATTTCAGATCAATTTTTATCAATGCGAAAATAGGATATACGATAAGTAAACTTTGTTTATAAGTTTTGTGATAACACTTTTTTTAAATATATATGAATCCTTGCTACGCGTCAAAAATAATTATCAACCGAAATTAAGAATCATAATTAAAATAAGAAACGAACATAAAACCCGTCCAACTCATTTTTACCCATTTCCAATTTCATGCCATGCCTTATTTGGTTTCTAGAATATCATAATTTCTACCTTCATTCAGCTTAACTCGTCCAAACCATTTTAACCAATTCTCGAAGTAATACTTGTGGTTTGTCTATAACTACATAAACAAAATGAATACAGTGGAATTATGCTTTGTTCTATTGCTAACTTTTTGTTTTGTGTAGCCATTAACATGCGGTAGCTAAACTTTATACGTAAAGATGAGAATGCTTTTGAAAATACCATATATGAATTTTTACCATGTAAATCAAACATAATTATAAATCAAAATTAAGAATCATAACTATATAACAAAAAACAAAAATCAAGTTATTTGTTTTTTAATAAATAAAAAGTACATTATTTAAAATTTTAGAAAAAACCCCGCGCGTGCGCGGGTATTAAAACTAGTACACATTATAATTACATCTACATCTACATTATCAAACGTTCTACACAACTACTGCTACTCACTGTTACTACTGTTTACCTCTTGGCTTTTGCTACTACAAACATTTTCTGATACATTCTTTAGTAATTATAGTTTTTAATTTTTGGCCGACTAATCCAAAAGATTTGTAGCTACCGTCACACAGACACCAACCGGGTAAAGCATTTCTTTTTATGTATCATATATAACGAGATGCATAGTTTAATTTCTAAATACACTTTGACATGTGACATTAGACAAAGATCAATATTCAAAAAGGCTAACCTAAATTCCAAGAGTCTTGTTTTGGGGTGTTTCTACGAAATATATTATCCTTTGAAAGAAAGGAATTCCAACTTCTCCACCAACAAAAAACACAATAAAAACAACAACCACATTTTTTGTTTGTCACCATCTATATATGTGTTCACAAATTTAATATCATGGTGCCCAAGACAGCTACAACTATTGCTGTCTCGGGCACCATGATATTCCTCTCGTTGCTACGGACTACTACTACTACTACTAACACTTCCTCGATCAAGAACCGCGATTTAAGTCATGCAGAATCAGCATCACAACCACCGCGAAGGCGTTCTTGTTTGTCCTCCAAGAAGAAAGACCGAAAGATAAAAAAGAAAGTACGATTTGCTGACAACGTTAAGGATATTGAATATGTTTCTAATTGTGGAAGTGAAACAATTGATTCTAATGGTGCAAGAAATTTACTAGTAGAGTTTTCATGCTAAAATGTTTTTTGGTTCATATTCTTTGATTTTGTTATGAAAACATATTGCTTGGTTCTATGATATAAATGTTTAGACTTTATTTTGGGTGATGCATATAATCTCGTAAGTTTTTAATACATTTTTTTTTTTTTGAATTTGGAAATTAATTAATTTGATTTTAGAATAGGGTGTGTTGCTCTTACAAATGACTTTGTTTCATACTTAAGAATCATGAGTAACTTAAAAGGTTGTTTTTTAGTATTACAACAGTTTTTCAATGGGGTTACATGGTAAGAATTAAATTTTAATCTATTTGTTCTTCTTGGCTTTGATCTACTTGTGATCGGGATTATTGTATAACATGGTTCGAAAATTTTATTTACAGTGTAATAAGTTGTCCCACATAGATGAAAAGCAAAAATGGTGCTATCGTTATAAGCACAAAGGGCAAGCAATAAGTAATTTCCTTCTGCTAAACCCAATAAACAAATTGTTTGTTGGGTTTATTTACTTGGATTTTTTGTCTTTTAACTTTGCTTCAAGTGTGATTTATTTTTCTCTCAACTAAATACTTTCCATACACCATGTAAACTTTTATCAGTATGTATGCGTGTTATTTTCATGAAAAGCAAATGATGACCGTGAATCAGTCGTGCAACTTTGGAAGCAATTTAACCGTATGTACAGAAACTAAAAACTGAAAAAACAAAGAGCAGAATTAATAAACGTAGGGTCAATTATTTATATAAATGCTTATAATAATAACTTATTCAAGTACGTTCGGTTTTGATGCAACGTAGAAGTTCAATCTCGTTAAAGTGAACTATTGGTCTTCATAAGCCGAATAAATTTTCTTACACAATATCGTCGAATCATTAATACTTCTAAACGATAAATGTATACTGTAAAAAAAATTCTTCATTACAATTGGTTCGGAATGTTTCTTTTTCTACATACCACCACAACCACCCCGAATCGTTTCTGTTTGTCCTCCACGAAGAGAGACCGAAAGATGAAAAAATAAAGAAAGTGTGATATGCTGAGAACGTTAAGGGTATTGAACATGTTTCTAATTGTGCAAGTGAAACAATTGATTCTAATGGCACAAGAAATTTACTAGTAGAGTTTTCATGTTAAATGGTTCTTTGGTTCATATACGTTCCTTTTGCTATGAAAAGCCATTGGTTGGTTGCATCATCTTTGTTTTAAAATACGAATGAATCAAACAAATTATTACGTAGTAATCTACTTGTGATCCCATGATAGATGTACGTACTTCCACAAATAATAGTTTGTTGCTATATTTTATTATTTTTAATGGTTCTCGTTTTCTTATTTCATCTTCTAACTTTATTGAGGTGTTATTGTCTGTGTTTGATTAAATATATTCCGTATATAAAACTAACTATAATTCCTAAATTAATGACATGATTTTTTCTATATGTCGAAGCCCAGTTAGAAATGTCCAAGACTACTTGGGTCCAGTGGGCCAAATATGACAAGCATCTATAACCAAACTGAAATTTTCTCATTAGCTAATACTAGTAGTCTACAAGCAAACTGAAATTTTCCATTTTGACAAATATGTTCATGCGATTGTCACCTAAAAGTACTATATACTATATACTATTCAATTTGTAAACATATGAACTTCCATCAGAAAAAAAAGGTTTATTTACCAATGTGCTTGTTATAAAAGGTGGCAATATCTCAGCAAGTTGTTATAGCATACGCATGTCAAAATAAGTCAGTGCAACCGTGTTTGAATTTTACTGACTTAATATGAAAACCAATATTAAAAAAGACTAACCAAAATACACTTTGGCATGTGACATTAGCGAGATGCATAATTCAATTTCTAAATACACTTTGACATGTGACATTAGACAAAGATCAATATTCAAAAAGACTAACATGAATTCAAAGACTAACATAAATTCCAAGAGTCTTGTTTTGGGGTGTTTCTACGAAATATATTATCCTTTGAAAGAAAGGAATTCCAACTTCTCCACCAACAAAAAACACAATAAAAACAACAACCACATTTTTTGTTTGTCACCATCTATATATGTGTTCACAAATTTAAAATCATGACCACTGAAAGTAAATCAACACTTTCATAGTTCAACTAAAACAAAGATCAAAAAACCATATCACCAGCTTGGAGTTCACATGGAGTTGTGAGAGTGTTAGCTACAACTATTGCGGTTTCGGGAACAATGATATTCCTTTCGTTACTACGGACTACTACTACTAACTCTTACACGATCAAGAACCGCTATTTAAACCATGTAGAATCACCCTCACAACCACCGCGAAGGCGTTCTTGTTTGTCCTCCACGAAGAAAGACCGAAAGATCAAAAAGAAAGTACGATTTGCAGAGAACGTTAAGGATATTGAATATGTTTTTAATTGTGGAAGTGAAACAACGGATTGTAATGGTGCAATAAGTTTACTAGCAGAGTTTTAATGCTAAAATGTTTTTTGGTTCATATTATTTGATTTTGTGATGAAAACATATTGCTTGGTTCTATGATATAAATGTTAAGAATTTTTTTGGTTGATTCGTATAATCTTGTAGTTTTTCTATACGTTTTTTATATTGTTGGGGGAAGTTAATTACTTTGATTTAGAATAGTGTGTGTTGCTCGTACAAGTGACTTTTGTTTCATACAATCATACTTAAGAGTCATGAGTAAGGTGAGATGTTGGCTTTTAAGTATTACAAAAGTTGAGGTCGTTTTGTTTAAAAATACAACGGCTAAAGGTTCAACTTTCAAGCTTTTGAATGGAGTTACATGGTACAAATGAATGTCCAATATATTTGTTCTTCTTGGCTTTGATCTACTTGTGATAGCGATTATTCTATAACATGATTTGAAAATTTTCTTTACAGAGTAATAAGTTATCCCACATAGATGAAAAGTAAAAGTAGTGCCATCATTATAACCACAAAAGGCAAGCAACAAGTAATCACTGGAGTACATGAACCCTAATAACCAAAAAGCTCATTGTTTGTTTGGTTTATGTTCTTGGTGTTTTTGTCTTTTAACTTTGCTTTATGTGTGTTTTATTTTTTTTTTCTCAGCAAAAATACCATACACCATGTTAATTTCTAGCAGTGTGTATGCATGCTTTTTAATGAAATCAAATGATCACCGATTGACCCGCGCATTAGTCTTGCAACTTTGGAAGCAATCTAACCCAATCCCAATGTACACAAACTAAAAAACAAAGAGCAAAATAAATGTATGGTCAATGACTATCAATGGTTATAGTAATAACAGATTCAATTACGTTCGATTTTGATGCAACGTGATGCAACGTAGAAGTTCAATCTCGTTAAAGTGAAATATTGGTCTTCATATGCCTAATTAATTTTCTTACACAATATTGTCGAACCATTAATATTTCTAAACGATAAATGTAAAACGTAAAACAACTCTTCATCACAATTGACTCAAAATGTTTCTTTTCCTACATTACCACCACAACCACCACGAAGACGTTCTTGTTTGTCCTTCATGAAAAAAAAAAAAAAAAAAAAAAAAAAAAAAAAAAAAAAAAAAAAAAGCGATTTGCTGAGAACGTTAAGGGTATTGAACATGTTCCTAATTGTGGAAGTGAAACAATTGATTCTGATGGTGCAAGAAATTTACTAGTAGAGTTTTCATGTTAAACGTTCATTTTGTTATGAAAAACTATTGGTTGGTTCTATATTGTGACTTTTGCTTTATACTTAATCATGAGTAAGGTAAAAGGTTGGTTCTATCATCTTTGTTTTAAAACTTTCAAGCATTTTCAATCTATTTGTTTTTCTTTGCTTTGGAATCAAACAAATTGTCGATCTACTTGTGATCATGATTATTGCATAACGTGTTACCAAAATTTTCCTTCATTAAGTTATCCCTTGCGACATCCTTATAAATCTAAAGGGCACCTAAATAGAATACAATGAAGAATAATATACCTAACAAAAACTTGTTTATTGAGATAATCTGCATTGTTATTTTTGTCAATGTGTGTTTATTTTTGTTGGATAATACCTCGACAACAATTCGAAGTTCGATCGCGGAACGCTAGATCGCGAGTAGTATCGAGCACAAGTAGCAAACACGAGAGACTATAAAAGAACGACAAGAATATATGCACACGTTACCCTCAAACACCCCTTTATTAATCAACCAATAAAGCTTACAATTTGAGGAAGAAAAATGAATAACTAGCATCCCCCCTCATCTCTATTTATAGAGATGAGGGGATAGAAACCTTAGCTTGCAAGCCAAGCTAACTAATCCTAGTTCTAGTCTACCACCTAATCTTATTACAAAAGTACACTTAAGCCCCTAATATATGTTTAAGTTACTTCTAATATTTAACAATTTCCACCTTAGGAGTAACACTTAAACATAACCGATACTCAACACCTTTTCCTCGTGCTGGAACCTCGGTCCGGGGACCACCTTGTCGACCAGGCATTGTACTTTAGTAATTTTCCAAGATTAGCTTCCGTAGACTCCTTCACTTTCTTCTTTTCAGCAACATCACCCTCTGCACCCTCTTGACCAGGTACTCCGGTTACCGTAATGTCTGCCCCCACCTTTATACCAAGGTGTATCTTTTCCTGCTCATTTATCAAGCAGCCCGTGTTTGTTTTTTCTTCAAGTTGCTTATCCTCCAACTTTCTTTGAGCCACTGCAGCATCATCGTTACTAACCTGAACAACCTCAGCTTCACGATTCCCTTGAGCTCCCTGCAGTTCCACCTCAAACCAAACACGTTCATCAACCTGTACTCCATGGACTCCTGTTTTAACACCAGGACCAAGTTGTTTGAACCAAACTTGTTTATTACCAAGTTGTTTGAACCTAACTTGTTTATAACCAAGTTGTTTGAACCCAACTTGTTTATTACCAAGTTGCTTAAACCCAACTTGTTTTGTACCTCCATGCTTTTGTATACCAAAATTCGTCACTTTTGCTTCAAGAGTATACACACAGTTCTCTTTCCTGATCCCGGTCATCATAACCCGACAACTTTTGATCACCTTGATTCTACCCATCTGCATCTTCACAATATAACCCTCTTTTTCAAGAGTACCCAATGAAATCAAGCTTTTTCTTAACCCTGGAACATATCTGACATCTTCCAGTATAAAGCTTGAACCATCATGCAACTGTATCTTCACTTTCCTTGTCCCTCTGATAGTGCATGTCCTGTTATCACCTAACTGAACCGAACCACCATCAATATCCTTGAAGTCGTACAAGAAATCCCTCCTAGGTGTCATATGATAAGACCCACCTGAATCCATTACCAATTCAGCCATCTCATCATTCCCGACTACCATTAAGGCTTCTCCAAAGTAGGCGTTACCCTCGTCATCAGAAGAATCAGAATCCTGATCATGCTTACCCTTCCTGACGAACCCACTTGACTTCTTCATTGGACAGTCCCTCTTCAGATGACCCTCTGAATGACATATGAAGCACTTGAGTTTACCAGTTCAACCCTTTGACTTAAACCGCAAACTTCCACCAGAATGAGCTTTCCTTGAATGATCTGACCTTCCCCTTACATATAACCCGCCGCCTGTTTCTTCCTTTGTGCCTTCAGTTCTTTTCTTCAATTCCCTTGAATTCAGAGTCGCCAGAACATCCTCCATTGTCAAGGATTCCCTCCCATACAACAATGTTTCCACAAAGCTTTCGTAAGACGATGGCAACGATGTAAGTAACATAAGTGCCTGATCTTCATCCTCAATCTCGATATCAATATTCGCCAAATCAAGTATCAACTTATTAAACTCATCTATATGATCACCCAGTTTCATACCTGGATTCATATAGAACGTGTATAGCTTCTTCTTCAGATACAGTCTGTTTGCTAAGGACTTAGTCATATACAGACTAGTTAACTTCGCCCATATTCCTGCAACAGATGTTTCCTTAGTAACTTCCCGTAAAACCCGGTCTCCCAAGCAAAGAATCAAGGTACTGTATACCTTCTTCATCAAAGCAGCCTTTTCACCTGCTTCCATGTCCTTGGGTAATGTCTCTAATGCAGCATCCCATCCGAGTTGTACTATTAAAGCTCGCATCTTTATTTGCCATAACCCGAAGTCATTCTTCCCATCGAATTTCTCGAAGTTAAACCTAGTTATAGAACTAGCCATTCTTCTTATACCTTGCTAAAAATCTTGTCAAGTTGTTTCTTAACCAACTTTACCGACAAGTCTCACAAGCCGTGTGCAATATTCCTCCTTGTTGCTAAAAACCCTTCTTGCAAATCGAATTAATTAGAATAACCCTAAACCCTCGATTTTGAACAAGCAAACCCGATCGTTAACTTGAAACCCAAGCAAACCACGATCGAAACTTGAACCACAAGAATAACCGCAACAAGAAAACCCTTCACTTTGTTCGAATATATTTTTATCGAACACTTATGAAGTCTAATAAACCAACTTTGACTTTTTCTAAGACTTTAAAATAAAACCAAAGTAATCCTTGCCAAATTTTAATGCTCCTTCACGTGGGATAAATAACAAAACAACCACCAGTCACATTTATGTTTTATTATTCTCACGTGGGTCTTATAAAACCATAAAACCTTTAACAAGTCTTCTCTGTTTACTGCTACAATCGATGGCACCCGATTCGAAAAACCCGAAACCTAGCACTCGAACTTCGATGACCACAATAATCGCGGCTCTTGATACCACTTGTTGGATAAAACCTCGACAACAATCCGAAGTTCGATCGCGGAACGCTAGATCGCGAGTAATATCGAGCACAAGTAGCAAACACGAGAGACTATAAAAGAACGACAAAAATATATGCACACGTTACTCTCAAACACCCCTTTATTAATCAACCAATAAAGATTACAATTTGAGGAAGAAGAATAAATAACTAGCATCTCCCTCATCTCTATTTATAGAGATGACGGGATAGAAACCTTAGCTTGCAAGCCAAGCTAACTAATCCTAGTTCTAGTCTACCACCTAATCTTATTACAAAAGTACACTTAAGCCCCTAATATATGTTTAAGTTACTACTAATATTTAACAATTTTGTAAAAGAAGACAACCTCTCTTCTTTTAAAACCATGTAAATTTCTCTCAGTATGTATGTATGTTTTTCCTTAAAAAGCAAATGATGACCCAATATAGACAAACTAGAAAACGAAAACTAATAAAACAGAATAAAGCATGGTCAATGATTTATATCAGTGCTTTCAATAATAACGGATACAAATAAGTTCTATTTTGATGCAACGTTAATCTCGTTAAAGTGAAAAGACCAACAAATTATATGAAATAGGTTTATTAGATTTTTAGCTTAAATATCAAGAACGACCTACCAATATGAAATCCTGGTCTTCGTACGCCTAATTACATTTCGTGCACAGTATCGTCGAACATTAATCTTTTTAAAATGTTAAATGTAAAACAAAAAGCAAATTCCTCATCACAGTTAGCTCCAAATGGTTTTTTTTTTTTTTTTTTATTATTCATTGGCCACCATAACCACTATAAAGCCATGAAGGCGTTCTTGTTTGTCCTCCACGGTAAAAGACAGAAACACTAAAAAGAAAGTGCATACGTGTGGAACGTCAAAGATACTGATCGGAAATGGGGAGTTCAATATGTTTCTAGTTGTGGATTCGAAACATTGGATTATAATGGTACAAGAAACTTACTTGAGTTTTCATGCTAATTGGTTATTTTCTTATTCTTTGATTTTGTCATTAAAAAATATTGTTTGGTTCTATTTATGAGATTAATGTTTACAACCACAGCGGCACAACACCTACAATTTGGTTACATGGTACAAATTAGTTTTCAATTTACATGTTCTTCTTCGCCATAGCCCATGGGATAAAACAAGTAATCGATCTACTTGTGATTGTGATTACTGTATGACATAGTTTAATAACTGATCCCACATGGGTAGAAAGCAAGAATATAAAAAACTCTATAAGCCCAAAGATGATTTGCTAAGCTAAAGTTGTGATGTAAACCTCACAATAATTTACTTGTGAGGATTTTCATTGCATTTTTTTCTTTTAAATTTGCATTTCTTTTAAATTTGTTTAAGAGTATATATATTACATTATAATGCATTTGGGACTATTATATTGTTAGAAAAACTTAAAATTCAGATTTTTTTTTTTTTTTTTTTTTTTTTTTTTTTTTTTTTTTTATGAAAAGATTTCAAAATTAATTTATTATGAAGTAAGTTGGTTAGGAAGCGGTTGGTTGTTCAAACTAAAAATTATTTCGCTTAATCATCTTTAATATCTCTACTTATAAAGCATGAAAACAACTTAACGTGTAACCAAATAACGCAAAATATAATCACACGATATCCGCCGTCGCTTTGCGCAAGTACCGTTCTAGTTTCATGATATAGACTAAGGGCCTAATATCGAAACCCAAGAGTGACTTTAGACAAAACTGGATATTCAAAAACAATAAGACACATAAATTCGATATTACGCGGAAATTAAGAATTCTAACTTTCTCATCACCAAAAAAATAATACAAAAACGACAACTACATTCTTTGTTTGTCACCATGCACGATTTATATGTTCATAATTTGAATTTCATAACCACTGAAAGCAAATAAACATTTCTAAGTTCAACAAAAACGAAGATCAGAAAACATGTAACCAGCAAGGAGTTCCCACAATCCCTACTTGTTTGTGTTAGATGATAGGGCTAAATTTGACACTAGCCCAGTCGCTCAAAGTGGTGGGCTTTTGTGTACCTAAGTAGGTTGGTTTCTTGAAATGGCCCGAGCGACTAGCGAAGTTAACATAAGTTCGACATGTGGCACCCCAAAAGTAGTGCCCAATCATAATGTGTAAGGGATACTTTTGTGCTACTTATCACATGCGACTTATCAAAAGTTCGAGCGACCTTCTATTTTGTCACTTTCCTCCAAAATAGTCAAACTTCGACAAACAATATTTTATTCGTTTTGAACCTTCCCAAAGCCCAGCGACCTAGCGAAAAGTATTAAGCGACTGACAAAATGTCAATTTTTTGTACATCACACATCAACCCTTTTTGTACATTTTCAACAACTTTTTTTTTAATAATAATTCGTATTAAATGATTTTTAACACCGTTTTTAATCCTAATTATCCAGCGAAATAATTAGTATATCTGAGCGATATTCAAATATCCGAGCGACTTTTTTATATCCCCAACAAAAAGCCCGTTGTATATTATAAATTTTATATCCCAAAAACACAAAAAACACTACTATACTCTCACAAACCAAGACCCATCTTCTGCAATTGCAAACTTGTAACCTTAAAAGAATCTTAATGTTGTTTCATATCAGGGTATGTTTACTATGTTTCGACCATTATTCTATACCTTTTGTAAATCATATTCGTATTCGTATAATGAAAATGCTTTACACTTGCATATATTGTTATACATGACATGTCTGCATATTTATTTGATTTAAATTGGTTTAATTATGTTTGTTTACCTTTGCATTCAATTTCATAGTTTAGTTTGCAACCAAATATTGCTTCACCAGATCCATTATATTCATGTGGTGGTTACTATGTTTTGGTGTTTGATTTATTTATTTATTTATTTTATTTTTTTTTAATGTAGGAATATCAAGCCAAACCCATTATTAGAAGTAAACCCAATTATTTTTCTCTGATAAAATCAAAATTGGATCAAAACCGTAGGAAGTTGTTTCGGGCTACTTGTTTTGGTAAATGGTTGGACCTTTCTTATTTTGATCACGAACCACATATGATAGATTATATCTTACAAAAACAATGTTGTCCGAGTAATGCTCATTATGATATGTCAATTGTATATTATGTTGAAGAGCGTCCTATACATTTCGGCAGACCAGAATTTTGTCTTATCACAGGTTTTAGTTTTGGAAATGTAGATTTAAACTCATATAAGTCAAGACATCTCAATTTTAGGAACAGGGTTTTCCCAAACCATGTAGGTAAAAAGGTCACTAGTTTAGATATCTTTGGTCTCATTGAAGATGAACATTCATTTGGTAATATATACGATGAAGATGCCGTACGTCTTTGTCTATTGTTAGCCTTGGAGGTTATCTTTATGGGCTGATTATTGGTTGAAGAAGTTGATGATACACTATTTCGATTGATTGAAAACCCTGATGAGTGGGATGCTTTTCCATGGGGGGAGTATATTTGGAGACGATTATATGATCAAATTTTGGACGTGGCTTCTAAACACAAGTATAAATTCCTTGAAGGTATTAACAAAGACCGAAAGTTTGTTCCAACATATACGCTTTCAGGCTTCGTTTGGGCTTTCAAGGTTTGTATTTTTTTAATCAATATACTCTTTCCCACTTACTTATGGTATTTTTTTTCAACGAATCTGAATTATTTCGTGCCATTTTATAGATATGGATACTGGAATCATTTGAAAGAAGCATTATTTGGTGGAATAAATTACCAGAAAGGGTACCCAGAGGAATATCATGGTCAAAGAACGCAACATTTAAGATATCAGATTATAAGTACCTATTTGGAAAGGTAGATATCTTCATCCAAATTGTTGTATTAATGATTTATTTTATTGTTAATTAATTAAATTTATTTTTTTATTTTTTGTGCAAGGAATCAAATGTTGTTCAAGATCTTAGGCCTACATTAGCTGAGAGGAAATGTGATTGGTATATACAGTTTATGGATTTTTTTCAATGATTACATACCTAGAACTCCCCCAGTGAAAACCACACATATCGGTGATGAGTATTTAAACAAGTTGGCCACGGCACGCAAACGTGGCAAAGTAGAGCAGAAACATTTACCTATTATACGCAATAGTGAAAGCAGTTTATTAGAGATTAGCATAATTCAGGATTGTGTTATTACAGAGCTTAATGCCCGTTTGTTCAAATTAGAGGGAATTATTCAGGTTCTTGCTCGAGAAAGAAATGGGGTATTATAACCTGTTTCCTTTTTTACTTACATTCACATGCCAAGGTTAAAAATATAATTTATCTTTTAACCACTATATTTTCATTCGCAGGAGAAATTGGTTTTTGATGATGATCTCCGGAATCTGAGTGGAGAGTTTTGTGAGGAGCTCAATGATTGTTTTCTTGAGTTGTTTCATTCAAGTATGGATACTGCTTTCTCACAATGTGTAGAATTTGACGAATATGATGATGTTTCAAAGGTGAATTACAATTTGACTGTATATATATGTACAGTAATTTTGTACCATAATATATGATAATAATTATAAAAAGTAACTTTACTTTCACAGGAATTTATTATTCAAGAAGAATTGAGATCACGACGTGAAACATTAGAAAAATTGAGGGAAGAGCAGAAGAGGTTGATGAGGGAGGAGGATAAGATGATAAGGATGCAAGAGGAAAAGATGTTACACGATGAAAGTGAACGAAAGAAATGGTCAGTAGCGCTTAAGGGAACAAATCACTGGAAAAATAGTTTAGCTCGCATCGTCCCTACAAAGAAGAGTAAATGTTCCGGTGAAGCTAATGTGTATTACTGGACTAAAGCATATTCAGAAAAGGCGGTAAGGAAAGCACAATGCTTTGGCTTACTGAATCCAGATTTGACGGAACAGCTTAAGCATGTTAAGCCGTGGGTTGAGGTATTAAAACTTGTTATTTGATTGTATGAATTATTTTGTAATTTTCATTTATGATCATAAGTGTAATTGTGTCTTATACCAGGATCTCAAACGCCGACACAAAGATGTCAACAAGGTTTATTTTTCGGATCAGTACCGCCAATATCTTTGTGAAACTGGTCCGCTAAATTGTAAGTTCCCATGGTGTCAAGATGTGACTGTTGATAGAAGGTTCTGGGAAAGTTTAGTTTGCTTTGACCCCAAAAGGCAAGGTTGGCTACTAGATGAGGCAAGTAATATAACATCTGTAATTCACCCTACAAATAGTTTCTTTCAAACTAGCCGGATGATCAGCAGTATGATCTTTTGAACTAGCAACATGATCACCCGATTGAAATATTTTATTTAAAGTTTGTTCACACTCGTTTATGTTTCCCAATTTACAGCATATAGAGTTGTGGGTAAACTACATGTGGCATGTGAGACCCCAAACGGCTGATTGGGCTATTGTTAGTGGCTACTTTATACAGCTTATACTTCAAAACTCGCTGCCTTTGTGGTATGCTAATGGGGAGAGGTACTCCATTCCATGGTCCGATGTTAAGCAGGTAATTCCTTTTGTTTTGCTCCCGTATTTTCTTGGCTTGTCATATTATTTTGATGATTTTTGCCACACATCCACTGTAGGTTTTTATGCCTATTAATGAAATAGAAAGTCACTGGTTTCTTGCACGTTTCGAGATAGAGACGGGACTAGTTACATTTTACGACAGTGGCCAAGTTTTTGTCGATGCATTGACAGAATTTTATTTCCAAGTGATGGAATGTTTAAAGGTTCGTTTAAATATCCGTTTAATTAAGGTTTATACATTACACTGTTTGAATCCTTATTACACTTTGCCACAGACTCAACTACCTGAGGTGCTAAGTCAAGCGCAAGTATTTCAGAAGAAAGGCATAGATCCTTCAACATACACCATTACCTTTTATCACCCTGACAAAATACCGAAACAGAGCGCGATATTTGGTGATTGTGGTATTTGGGTTTGCATCTTTTTATATCGCTTGGCTTATGGTATGTCGTTAGATGTTGAGGATCCTGTTCAGGCTGCACTTGCATACCGTGAACAAATGACTGAGTTTTTTTTACACACAGGGTTTGTGTTTAAACATCTATCCATTATGTTGTACCATTTTTAAACAATGACTGACCCAAATACCTTTAATAGGTTAAATTTTTTGTATTTGTACTATAGTTCTTTGTATCGAGCCCATCCTTTTGGGTCAATATTAGCCTTTAAAATTTTTAGCAACTTCACTGTTAGGAAGATGTGTATAGGTTGGTCATATTAGCATCATTTAGTTTATGTTGTACTAATATTTTCCTTAGTCATTTAGTGTATATTGTATTAGCTCTCTAATGTCGTCGAATCTACTTAATTAATAAGTATGTTCATGACATTTTATTTGAGCGATAAAAATGATAGTAAGAACATGTTTTCTAAGGACTTAAAGCTCAATTATAGTGGAAGATCTATGTAACGATTTTTGGTTTTGAGCTTTAATGCTTTATTTTCAGGATACCTTTTTATACAAGTTGTATAAAACGGTATCCTGAAAATAAAGCATTAAAGTTCAAAACCAAAAATCGTTAGATAGATCTTCCGTTATAATTGAGACGTCTTCAATGCGAGAATGATATAGTGTGGACTGTTCATGACATGTCACACTCCTTCATTATCGCATTCAAGATGAGTGATGTTTCTTAGACTATTTTCTTTACTAAACATCTGTAACGTTTCATCTCAATTTGTTAGCAAAAGATAAATTTAGTGTGTAAGGGACTAAATGTTAATGCTAGTATAATGTTGTACTGATGTTGTTTTGATCTAAGCAGTCTATGGATAATGTAGTAAGTTTTACTATGGTTTACTTCACAATCTTAATTATTTATTATTATTATTATTATTTTTAGGTTGTTAATGCCCGGGTATAGAATTTGTTTCAGTCAATTGGGTATAGTATTTATGGAAGTTTATTGTTTCTAATTTACTTGTTTTTGGTGTCGTCAAGTTGGGGATTATGACATTTTAACAAAACTAATATTTTCCTTAGTTATTTAGTGTATATTTTATTAGCTCTCTAATGTCGTCGAATCTACTTAATTAATAAGTATGTTCATGACATTTTATTTGAGCGATAAAAATGATAGTAAGAACATGTTTTCTAAGGACTTAAAGCTCAATTATAGCGGAAGATCTATCTAACGTTTTTGATTTTTAGCTTTAATGTTTTAGTTTCAAGATACCTTTTTATACAGGTTGGTGTGATCAAACACCAACCTGTATAAAACGGTATCCTGAAAATAAAACATTAAAGCTCAAAACCAAAAACGTTAGATAGATCTGCCGTTATAATTGAGACGTCTTCAATGCGAGAATGATATAGTGTGGACTGTTCATGACATGTCACACTCCTTCATTATCGCATTCAAGATGAATGATGTTTCTTAGACTATTTTCTTTACTAAACATCTGTAACGTTTCATCTCAATTTGTTAAAAAAATATTAAGTTATTGTGTAAGGGACTAAATTTTAATGCTAGTATAATGTTGTACTGATCTTGTGTTGATCTAAGTATATTATTGTTACAACATGTTTAAAAGTAGTGTTTTCGGCCCATGGATTGATATTAGAACTGAAGATCATCACAACCATGTTCTGAATTTCCTTCTTTGGCATCAAAGGAATGTTACAGATTCAACTTATGACACCCCCTTTATTTTTGACTTTGGCCAACACACAATACAGATGGCCAACTACATGAGGTCAATAACCCACAGTTTGTTTACAACATTAGTAGATACACCGTGTGCCAATGGAGTAAACATGTAACTGCTATCCTGCAAACTCATATTTCGACATTGATAAAGTGAAGTGTAGAACTAAGGTTCCTACCAATACAAACAAAAAGAAGAAAATCGGTGACTGAAAATGATAAACTTTTGTACATTACGACATTGATAAACTATTATACATTACATAAAATAAGTTATCATTATATGATATACAAAACAACAACTAAACATTGTTCATAAGAAAACCAAAAATGATGTGGTTTATCATTATAGTGTTGCCATGCATATTGTACTAAGACCATCATCTTTGTTCAATAAAACTGAAAAATAATTGTCCCTTTTTTGGGAATTTGCTCTTCTATCTATTATCCAAAATAAAAATAGCACTAGGTCTATTATCCAACATGTATGAGATATAAAAAGCCCCACATATCTAGGGAACCATCACCTTAATAACCTAATAACCACACAATTTTCTTTGTCTTTTAAGTTTTTACCATAGGGATGGGATCTTTGGGATCTTTAAAATCGTCACCAACAAGATCTGGTGACATGGTGTTTGACAATTGGATGTAAGTTTGTGTATTATTATTTATATTCTAGTTAAATGATTTGTTTACTAATATATGTTTCTTTTAATTATTTCAACTGTTACACAGGGACTCCCATAATCTTGATGAGTTCGTCTTCGAGGTGTGGCATGGTAGTATTTTTATGGTTCTTCCCTTAAGGTACGCTGGTGGGGAAATTATAAACTTGAAGTTACCTAAGTCATTTAGGTTATCTTATTTTGAAATGTGTGACATTTTGTTGAAAAACATAAAAGAAAATATATGGGCATGGTTCTATTGTAAACCTGGATGTAGTTTAGAAGAAGGTTTGACCATTGTCGAAACTGATAGTGATGTTAAGAAAATGTTTGAGTTGGCTAACATTCATGGAGTCATTGAGGTCTTTGTCAGTGCAATTCCCCAGTCAGTCTTAGTTGACAGTTATTATAAGAACTTGCTTTTTGATGACCCTGACGTTGAGGTAACATCTCGAGTTAGATTACATGAAAAAAGAAGAAATGATCTTGATAATATGAATTTGGAAGAAATACGTGCATGGGAACAATCAGAAGAAAATTCACCTGATATCCTGAGGACACCTTATGTTAAGGTTTGGACTGAAGCAAGTGAAGCTAGTCTTTTTAGAGGGATGGGAGAGCTTCCATATAATGATGATTTTAATGATTGCCCGTCATTTTTAAGGTCTGTTAACAAACCGTACATTCCAAAGGACTGCAAGTGTGGCTGTAGGTCTCCGATTTTTTTAAGGTCCTTTGCTGAAATTGAAAGTGGGTATGGTTCTAGTCCTATAAAATGTTGCAAGGTTGTTAATGATGTTGACAATGGTCATACAGTTGGATCGTCTACTGTTATCCAAAATGAGTCAAAGGAAATTGGTTTCAAAGCTACTCCATTCAAAGGTAGGAATCTTTTTCATGAATTTGAAGATGTTGTTGATGATGGCATTCATGATGTTGCGGTTGTGTCAAGTGTGGGAGGGTCTACTGTTATCCAACATGTGTCTAAGGAAGCTTGTTTTAAAGTTAGTCCATTTAGATGTAAGAATCTTTTTAATGACTTTGAAGAAGCTTTAGATGATGACACTCAGGATGTTCTAGCTTTGTCAGTCGTGGGAGGGTCTAATGCCATCCCGTATGTGTCGACCAACAATAAAGTTTGTGAATCTAGTCCTTTAAATGGGAAAAGGCTTTTTAACAACCTAGATGAAGTTCCTGCATTTGGAGGCGCAACTGTTATCCAGTATGTGTCAAAGAAAAGACATTTTCAAGGTAGAACTTTAAAAGGTAGGAATCTTATTGATGAATTTGAATCTGTTGGAAGCCATGTTTCTGTTGAGTTTGAGCGTGTTACTAAGGATGAAGAAGTTGCTAAGGAGGAAGAAGTTGCTTGTCAAGATGTTGAACGTACAATGGTCAAGAAAATGTGAAGCAACAATGGTTCCCTTTGTTGATGCTCTAATATTCAATAACTTGATAAGTATTTTGTTTATTTGCACTTACTAAATAGTTGTTGTTTAACCGTTGTTGTAGTAGGTTAATCTATGTCGAACTTTTTAAGTAATGTGACTTGATGTAGTTTGCAAAGCTTTTGTTTAAATTTTTCAATGTTGTAACAAAATGCTTTGCAATATTACATATATTATGTTATAAAGTTATGCATTTTGGTTATGTTTAATTATGTATGAAATTGATAAGCATAAAATGTAACACTACAAGTTGATAAACATTGACAATTCATGTAACACGGCTAACGATACAAAGAAGTATAAATTTGATACACTTAGGTCATTTGAGCGACTTTAATATCTTCAATTCCCAACCTTTTAGCAATCAAAAGACTAAATTTAAGCGACTTATCAACATGTCACCCCTTGGTACTTTACACACCAACCTTTTCAACACTTTTTCCTTTTTAAGTACTTTTACATAAAGGTACCAAATTCATTAAATACTCTTAAAAATACATGTTTAGCGACTTTATAAAAAATTCGAGCGTCGTACTATTATTCAAGCGAAACTTAATATTTCCCCAAGTAAGTGGTCCCCTTTGAATTTCAAAGATTTTGTTCATTTTTTTAATCGCAAACCATGATCTTTTTCGAATAGGCTTTTTAAATAATCAACTAAATTTGAGCGACTTAGCAACATGTCAACCCTTGGTACTTTACACACCTACCTTTTCAGCACTTTTACCTTTTTGTACTTTTCACATCAACTTTTTACGTACTTTTGCATAAAGGTACCAACTTCATTAAATACTCTTAGAAATACGTGTTTAGCGACTTTATAATAAATTCGAGCACGTAATATTATTTAAGCGAAATTTTATATTTCCCCAAGTAAGAATGCTATTTGATATATTTGCATGGGAAAATAAACCATCTTTGCAAATTAATTGCTCACTTAAACTTAGTAATCATGAATCACGACTATTGGTATCAATCTTTAGCCCTATATAATTACCATTCATCTCTTCTTTTTTTATACTTAACTTTTCACCCAAATTAATAATTTGTACTCTAATCATTTGTGCAATGGCTGCTGATGATCAAACTCCCCTTCTTACCGAACTTAAAAATCTTTCTGGATCTCAAGAACTACACAAAGCTTTCAAGTTTGTGTATGGTCATGAGCATGTTGAAGACGAAGTTTTCATAAGGTTTCTTGGAGAAAGACGCAATGAACTACAGTCAACAATCCAACAAAAAACAGCTAGATTGGCAGAGTTATGGTCTTTGAATCATGATGAAGAAGAGTCTGCTGGGGATGTGTATCATTGTGAACATACGTCTCTGGTCAGGCTGCGTAACAGGTTGGAGGTGGTCACTGCTCTGTTGATGGAACTTCATCAAGGGTTGACTGAGAAAGAGGAGCACATCTCTATTCTGGAAGTTTATGATTAGTTCCTTGTTGGAACTTCGTCAAGGGTTTCTTTTGGTAATCTTTTGCTTTTAAGTTGTTTTAAATGGTAATGCTTTAATGAAAAGGATGTAATGAAAATGATGTAATCGTTTAATTTATCTTAATGAAAATGGTTATTTAAGTTTATTTTTATTTGTGTATTTATTTATTTTTTCTTTAATTACTTTATACAAAAAATGTGTATCTGTATGAATTGGGTTGATGGATGCTTGGAAATCCACAGTTGTTAGATTACTTTTTACATTTTTACTATTGTTTTGAATCGTTGTAATTATAAACTGAATTAATTTTGTTTTAGCGACTTTATAAAAGATTTGAGCGTCATACTATTATTTAAGCGACATTTTCTATTTCCCAAGTAAGGGGTCCCCTTAGAATTTCAAACATTTTGTTCATTATTTAAGTGCATATGGGTACACAGTCATTGTTAATTGATTTGTTACTTTTGGTTTATTTTTGTGTTTTTTTTGGTTTGGTGGCAAAAATGGGTACACAGCCAAGTAAGGGGTCCTCTTTTTTATGTACTTTGTATAGTTGGTTTGGTGGCAAAATTTTCCATTGGGAATAGGAAATTACTCAAAATATTGAACTAAGCGACCTTTTAGTTGAACAAAAAAGCGACTTTTTAAAATCCAACTTTTTTTGTTTGCACGTGGCCTGCACCTTTTACTCCAACTCTTGGTTAATGCTATGTGACTTGACATGTTTGGTTGCACGTGGCCTACACCCATGTGACTTGTAATTATGATTATGCATTTTTGTTTCAGCGACTTTTTTTTCATAGTTTTAGTATTGAAACCAAACTGTTGATATTGGACATTGGTTATGAGAATCTTGTGGGATGTGTAGTTGATATATTAGTTTTGTGATCCAATTTTGTTTTTCCATGCCACAGCTCTTAAATTCACTTTCACATTATTTCCCAAAGTCGTATGCCAGCTGTTGAAAAGTCGTTATATTTGGTTAACATTATGATGAGAGTGGTAACATATGTACTAATGCCGGTTTGGAGCGACTTAAGACGTAGTTTAATTTTCATTCTTTAGCTTATTTTAGCCCTTGATATTAAGCAAAATAGCCAAGGTTTAAACTACTTACGGCTAAAAAGATTAAGCGACTAATTTGTGTTTCCCAAAATAAAATACATTTAAACAAAAAGATAGGCTTGTTAACTACTCGCATTAAATAATGTCATAAGCATAAGATGATTTTTCCGACTTATGCTACCCCCCCTCGACGGTTGGCTCCGGCAATATGATGATGATGATACCACCTGAAAATAGGGAGAGAAATATATAACTATTTTCTCATTATTTTACCAGCCAGTATTTACTGCAGGTACAAATTTTACCTGATATGTTTTTGGGCCCTTTTTAAGTAAATAGCCAGCAATGTTTAGATTTTCCACAAATGTATCAATATCTGGAACTCTTAACCCGATCTTATCAGCCAAACTGTAGATTTCCTGAAAATATTATAAGGATGTTAGTTCCCCATTATAACGGATAGTAATCACCACGCAGAAATGCTTATGATAACAATACGAAGTTGGTGTTTACCGATATAGAAAAGCAGTCTTTCTGTGTCAAATCTGATTCCTTGTTTAGAGTACTTAAGAATCGCTTTGTTTCCTTCTGATGACTCATCCCACTACTCCGAGAAAAATCCACAAGTCCATGCTCGTCAACATACTTGTCAAACAAGGATTCCTTTATTATCTCAACAACATCCTTTTGGATACATATATTGAGCTAACAAACCATTAAGATATTGTGGAATATAAACATGTATTAGTATATAAGAATGTGGCATTGCATTTGTACTAAATGAACTTACCATAGCATCTTGAACGGTTATTTCTTCTCTCAACTCAATCCTAGCCCGTGCTTCTGCCAACCTTACTAGACTTTCTAACTGCCTTGCTGTTATCGGTGTGCCATCAGCAAACATGTTGCGGTCTCTGAGTTTTAGGTAGAACTCCTGCAGGATTTTTGCTGCTTGTCTTGTCATCCTTTATAGAAAAATAAAAATAATGTCATGAAAAAAGTTGAAGAATGGATGTTGCATCATGAATGGTTTTTTATTTCACCTTGGAAATATAAATTTTTTTGCATAGGCGATATATTTACGAAGAAGAGGACCAGGCAATGGAACAAAATCACGGTCGTGCCTCGGATCAATTCTCAACCTTTTAACTAATGAACCATTATTTCCATTCAAGTTTGTGAAGTTATCACTTGGAGATTCTGCAGCATACATATAAAGAGCCCTCTCATTCAAACACCCAATGGGATAAATAAATCTACTGGGATAAGTACACACCTTTTAGTTTTTTCAAAGCTTGTGATGTATCCACATGCCCAGCATATAGCTGCAAGAAAAAGAAACCGTTACACTGTGATTGTCACTCGCGGCACAAGCTATAAGATAAAACGACCAAATAGGTGACATAATGTATCCTCAAAAGAGGTAATCCACTACAACGGAAGGACTTGGCATATAGTCACTTACTGACATAATGTTTTCCGAAACTCGTTTGTCAAGTAGCTCATCAGGCTTGTCAAGTAATATGAAAACCAAATCAAACCGTGATAGGAGAGGAGCATTGATTTTCAAATTTGCATTCACAGTTTTCGCCCGGCTATAACCAAAATATGCAATTAGTAAAATGAAAGCAATTTGAAAAAAAATGTTTATTGATAATTAATAAATAAAATCGAAAACAATATGTACTTGTAATGACCACCAACAGGGTTTGCTGCTGCTAAAACAGTTGTTTGAGCCGATAAACTTGCTACTAGTTCTGCCTTGGCAACTGATACACGTTGTTGCTCCATAGCTTCCAGTAGAGACTGGTGCTTATAAATATCAACAGATACTTCTATATATAGCATTTGTTTAATATACTTTTTTAAGCTATCTGAGATATTAATTGAAGACTAACCTGGTGTTGTGCAGACATTTTATCAAATTCATCAATACAGCACAATCCCTTGTCTGCCAGTACCATGGCACCGCTTGAAAAACACAACATATATATCCGAACAATGTAGTCAATTTCAAAAAAAAAAAAAAAAAAAAAAAAAAAAAAAAAAAAAAAAAAGTACCAGCCTCAAAGGCATAGTCACCGGTCATTGAATCCTTCACCACAGCAACCGTGAGTCCAGCATTTGTTGTGGCATTCCCGCAAACATATATACCTCGTGGTGAAACTGAAGCAGCTGCTTTCAGTAGCTGACTCTTTCCTAGACCAGGATCGCCTAATATGGGACATATGGAGGTCACAGGTCAGTCTACAAATACTGATTTGCGAATACACACAAATACAAAAATAAAAGGCATGATTTAAATTATTTCGTACCAACAATGATTACGTGAATGTTTCCTCTGACAGGAACTTTATTCTGATCCATTGAATGCTTTCTTACTCCTCCAAATAGTGCCAATGTGATTCCAGCTGTTTAACGAAAACATACATACTTTCTTATACCTTAATATTTTACCAAGGGTACACGTGAAAAAAAACTTTTTTCTGTGTTTATCTAAAAAAGTTGAAAAATATAACGAACGGTTAATCAGCAACAATAAGTGGAAAAATAATTTCGTATAGCATTTTACGGACCTTTAACAAGTTCATGCCCATAGATAGAGGGGCAAACTGATTGCAGTACTTGACGAAAGACGTCTGAACCATGCTCTGAAGAAAATCTGGCAACAAATTCTAAATCCCGTTCACTGAAAGAATCCTGATCCAGCAACTCCGTAGCTACAGCCACAGGCTCTGTATCTTGTAAAGTCTCGGACACATATTGAGACTTGGAATTTTTGACTGAAATTCCTTCTATATACAAGTAATACAATCCTTGATTCTTGCCCTTAACTAAAACACGCATAAACCAATTTATAGGAATATAATAATTTGATGTAACTAGAATATGAAGTAATTCGTCAGAAATTATGGAATGATAACGTGATGGAAAATACCTCCTCCTATATCCATGTAATTGTTAATCACCCTTGGTATACCGGTAATGGTCACAACATCTCCAGGGATGCACAAATCTACAAGATCTTCAACCAACTCACATTCAACAGTTCGTGGTACACGGCCTTCTTCGTGATGTTCAGCTTTCAACATCTCTTGAATTCTAAAAGAGTAAATACATAGTTAAAGATTATAATATAAATTCATAAAAAAATATGAAGCATTTTATGTAAGTGCACCTTATTTTCTGAAAGTCTATTGGTCGTGCACTTGATCTAATTGGGTTAAAAGATCTGCTTTTGCATCCGTTAATTACACAAGCAGAAGGAGGTGAAAACTTCCCATCAGGGAAGTCACGGTGAATTTCCGTTCCACATTTGCTACAAGTAAAACTCATTTGTACCACCAAAGGCTTCACAGTGCTAACCTTTACCACAGTACCACGCACAGAAACTAGCCTTTCTGTACAATTACATTTATATATTGATTATAAATTATAATTTAGAATTATAATTTAGATTATAAATTATAATTTAGAATTCAGAAATAAATATACGAATGTAAGCTGCCTTCAAATTCTTCAAAGCAATCATAGATTCAGGGTAGTTGTGCAAACGAATGTTTACCTTTGCACTCTCATGCCATTTTTCATCATTTGAATTGGAGCAAATGACCTATTTAAATTAAAACTTCATAGTCAAACGCCATAGGAATCGAGTAAACAAACATCTCTTACTCACATATTCTTACCTTGTGTACTGCAGCGCTCATGCATAGAAGTGCTTCTTTGGGTTTTCTTTCGAACGCATCATAAAATTCTTGGATCACACACACTTCCTGAAAATGTTGGAAATCAAGTGGCAAAATGTACAAGATGTCTTCTTTCTGTACCTATTAATAAAATATTGTAAAAAACAACTATATTCTCATAAACTCTTAAATATGATAATTAAAATGATAAGTAAGATGAAGAGATGTGTATATATACGTGTGACAGGAAGACTAATCCGTAATCAGTTGCGAAAAACTCATCGTGGAGCTTGGAAGTGATGTGGAGGAGTTTTTTCCCGTCGCTGTTAGTGTAGTCGATTTGGGGGAAATATTTGGGTAATATTTGTGTCATTTGATTTTTTGGACCGGATCTAGTCATCGTTTGCTTGTTTTCACCACCGCTGCTGGTGGTTTGTTACTTTTAATTTTTAAGCGACTAAAATACGTACGGCTAAAAAATTTTAAGCTATTAATATGTGTTACTCAAAGTCTCAAATACACTTTTGATGTACCTAAATTCAAATTGACAAATATGGGCGGGATTTTTTGTTGGTTTGAAATTCTAATTTTTTTAAGTAGCCTATAAAAACACATTCAAGGCATACACTCATCTAATTCAATCAACAGATACACAAATCATACACTCAACTCTCAAGCTGATTTTCATAAAATGTCAAAAAAAGATTTCTCTCAGCAATTCCCTAGTCCACCACAAAATGAACAGGTTTATTACACTTCACCGGAACATACCTTCCCTGTATTCCCAAATGAAAATGAGACGATAAACGAAGATGAACCGGCAAACATTATACCTGAAGATCTTTTGCCTATGCTCCCACTTGAGAATGATCCACCTATGGAATACGAACCCAATACCCTTGTTTTAAGTGATGAACAACTCTGGCAACTTAAACAAGATGAATAATTATTAAGGGAGTTTGAAGAAGCCGAAGCACGTGCTGCAGCCGCTCGCAGGGAGCAGGAACAAGAGGATTTACTTCACCAATGGGAAATGGGGCTTTTCAATGAGCAACTAGAAACTTCAAGTGATGAGGAGGGCTGGGTATCGGATGATTCGTTTTACTAATGTGTTGTTTTATTTAGATACCATTGGTGAATGTCATTATCTAAAGTGAATTATTCCTATATCTAAAACTTGATTTGAACGTATCCTAATAATATTATTTATTCCAGCGACTTTGTTTCAGAAAGTACATCAATAGTTTTAAAGGTTTATTTACGGATTTAAAAAACACAAACAAGAAAAAAAGGTAAGTATACATAGTTGCGGAGTTAAAAAAACACAAACCAGACCCACTAAAAAAGGGCATTATGTCAACAACATCCAACATATCCCAATAAGTTACAATCCATGAAATTTGTAGTTCGGAAATTAAAAAAACACAACTTAGTCATGCGCATATCATATGACAATAGTTAAAATAAACTAGAAATCGTCCAAATGAATACATTGACGTTGACCGGATGACCCTGGTTGTGATTGAGAAATAGATGATTCACAGTTCCATATAAAAGGGGTGCTTGACTCTCTCCGGTCGACATCTGAACGTGTTCTTTGACTGACCCTTCTGTTCTGCCCTTGTTGTTCCTGTGTTTGAGATGCAGGGGAGCTCGATTCTGTTGTTCCTTTACGTTTCTGAGATGTAACGTAATTTTCATAAACAATGCTACTAAAAAATAAACATAAAAATATGTAATTTAAACTAAATATAAAGAAATACCTTTGTTGTTACCAATAGTACATAACATGAGTCTCTTGTGTGTCCTGTTTTGTCACACCTTGTACATTTGGTGCTTTTCGGTTCCTCCCCTTGTGAACGGATACGGTCTCTCTCTTTTGGTCTACTTGCTTGTCGCTTAACAAGAACCGGTGGTTTTACAATTTGCAGGTCAGCAGGAGTACGCCACTGTTTACTGTCTTTTAAAGGATACACCTTTTCTTGGTACGTATTTTTTAGTTCTGTTTTCTTAAACCATTTTAACGCCCAACTGCTATTGTTATTCAAAGATTCAGCTCTAGATACTGCACATACATGGCCACAGGGTAAACCTGATAATTGCCATTTACAGCAAGTGCATTCTCGTTTTTTAAAGTCAACAACATGAACCAGTCGTGAATCAGTAACTTGGTACAATTTGAACATCTCAATCCCTTTAACAACCCAAGTGGCGCTCTTGACCATTCTATCATTTACTTTTGCGGCTGCCCAATCAGTAAGTTCATCCTTTGGTGCATCTAAAATTAAAAAATTACAATATGCTTAAATATATGAAACGGTCAACAAAACAAAATATACATTATTATGAATTACCTTTATATCTTTCTCGGCGGTCATAATACCATTGTTGTAGAAGTCCTATGTAGTACTCCATTAGCATGGTTATTGGAACTTTCCGAACTCTTGCCGTCAAGGAATTTACTGATTCTGCAGAATTTGATGTCAAATAGTTGTACCTGTTTGCAGGGCAATATGCTCGTGACCACCTTCCCCATCCAGTATCCTTTAACTTTTTATAAACCAGTGGTTTTGAGGCTCGAATCTCAAAAATTGAATCATCAAACTCACGCTCCGTGTAAAGTTTGCAAGTCCTCCAATATATAGCCCTCCACTTTTTACTCTTCAGATTGCAATTCATCATTAAATGACGACAACAATACCCATGAAAAGCATTAGGAAAAACGGTACTACATGCATGTGCAATTGCCAGATGCCGGTCAGATATGATGGACAAACCTTTAACCTCACCAATGCATTCTTTCAATTTACTCATAAACCAAGACCATGTTTCGTTGCTCTCACCTTGACAAACACCAGTGGCAATTGGTAGGATCTGGTTGTTTCTGTCCATTCCAACAGCAACCATATTCGTTCCAAGGTATCTCCCTTTAAGATGTGCGGCATCAATTATTATCAATGGCCGCAAATGACGCAAGAAGCTCCGAATCTATTTAAATAAAGCACATCTTCAATATTCAATACAATGTAACTAATAATATATGTACAATTTAAGAAAATATAATTTAATAGACACTTACAGCAACACCGAACCCTATGAAGCACATCTTAAATCGATCATCATCATCTGTCTCAATGTGTGTTACCGTCCCCTCATTCTCCAACTTTAAGTAGTAGCAATAATACGGTAACTGCTCAAAAGATTCCTTAGGGCAACCGTTTATCAACATTAATGCGATGTTTTTCCCACCCCAAGCCCTTTTATAAGAAACATCAATTTTCCACTCAACATTCAAATCCTTTTGTATGTCCTTACCTGTATAGATCCTTCTGCTATCTTTTAGTTTCTCCATAAGTATGCGAGCAAGTATTTGTTGTGTAGCGTTTCGATGATTAGGATTTATTTTAGTTCTCGAACATGTATGCACATCGTTAATGCCGGAAACATAGAATTTACGAGTAACAATACTTTTTCTTGTGTGAACGCTCCAGTTGCAACCCATTTGCACACAATTTACATCGTACCTAGTCGGACTAGACTTGATTACTCTATTCTCAAACCGTTCAACTATAGCTTTTATTCCTATTGAAAAAATGCACGAATCCTTATCATCAAACCTATTACCCAACTTTACTTTAGATATTATATTTTGTTTCAGGTTATTAACTACCTTAATTATAGGATCAGGTGAATAGGGTGGGATAGGCATATTTTTAAATGAGCATTTCCCCCAACGAGGCTGAACATCCTCAATCACGCGTTCAGTATTATCAGGTTCAGCTGTTGGTGCTGGGAGATCAAACTCATCGGGGAACAAAGAAACATTTAGATCTATATCAAGATGCTTAGAAGAAGAAGACGGGGTTACCTCCGAAGTGTGCTGTATAACATCGATAAAAAGTGTCTGAACAATGTCTTGCTTACAACAAATTTCTTTAACAAAGAATGATACATCACCATCATCATGTAGAGTAATATTCTTGGATCCGGATATGTAGTGTAAATTGACGCTATTGTCTGTAATATCGTATTTCTTCTTGACATACTTTACCAAGTTGCGGTAATTAACGTCAAGTGGAAGTAAAACTCCACGATTTTTTTTTGATAATCCAATAAAAGTTTTAATTTTAAGGAATTTGATGAACTCATTTTTTTATATATTTATGTTTTTTTTTTTTTTCTCTGGACCGTGAAGAAACCCAGTACCAATCAATTAAGATTGGTCTATGTGGTCGCTCAATTAAGATGTCGCTTAAAAATATACCTCCAAAATTTCATTTTCCCTCTCATTTCCAGTCTACATTTCCCTCCAAAAAATCATTTCCCTCCCTAGGTATGTGTGATTTTACTATTCACTTTCTATCTATATATTCTTGTCAAAGAATAGGCCAAATAACACAAACAATGACTTCCTCTTCTTCCAATTCTAGGTCAAATATAAAGACCATCGAATACTACATCAATGCGAGTCATTGCGAATGTCCAATACTATTGCCGGTCGAAGTTCAAACTTCTTGGACACGAAAACATCCTGGTAGAAGGTTTAAGGCTTGTCCCATATGGGTAAGATTATTATACCTACAAAAAAGTACTTAATTATATTGTTACTTTTCATCAATAATTGTTAACAGCGTGACTTGTTTAGGACAAGGAGACGAAATGCGGATTTTTTGGGTTCATAGACCCGGAGCTACCAAGTGAGTACTACAAAGATTTGCTTTACAAAGAACATGAGAAAAATATGTTAAACAAGAAGAAGGGGGAAATATTGTTTCTAGTCAAGCTGTTGTTGTCTCACAAGATGAAATGCTGATGAACATGAAGAATGAGTTGGCTACCATCAAGTCAAAAGTTAAAGTGCATGACAAATGTTTATTTGTTTTCGGTTTGCTGGTTGTACTCTTCGTTGCTCTTGTTTTAGCTCCAAGTATTAATTAGTAGGTTGTAATAAACTCGTTTATGGTTGTTGTCAGTAGTAATGAATGTTTCCAATGTAATTCACAAGCATTCACATATGAAGGCACTACATATTTAAAATCAAACCACCTAAACCTACGATATCCTTCAACATACATGGTACAATGACTAAACCAGTACACAAAAGGTGGTGGCAACATTAGCATAACAAACACACAATAAAATAAAACAAAACCCACCTACCAAATAACTAGAAATCATATAAACATAGTCTATTCAATTTTTTTACCACAAGCCACCTTATACTTCCAAAAGTATCTAACCATGTGCTCTCGATAGGCTAACGCAACCTGAAGAGGATCATCAACCTTCATACTTAGATTGTTAGACAACCGGTACAAAAAAATGCATACCCATACTCCACAGTCGCCATATAGATTAGCTTGTACAGGGACATTATCAGCCACTCGAAAAGATATCTTATAATTGGAAACAGATATGGATTTGGTTTCAAAAACTTTACATTTCTCTAGATACTTTGGAAGAATTACCTCAAAACTGGCCCTCATTTTTAAATGATCCGGTCTCGTTTCTGGATTTGGCGTAGGAAGTGAATCGTAAAAAGTTACAACGCCGGTACTAAAAACTAATTCTGCAAGCAACCAGTGGTCCGATGTTACATTCAAAGGAAAGTAGACCTACATTTTAACAAAATAATATTAGATGTTAACATAACCATTATGATTAAGAAAACTAATAATAATAATAATAATAATAATAATAATAATAATAATAATAATAATAATAATAATAATAATAATAATAATAATAATAATAATAATAATAATAATAATAATAATAATAATAATAATAATAATAATAATAATAATAATAATAATAATAATAATAATAATAATAATAATAATAATAATAATTAAGAAGTGGCGTTGAATTGTACCAACCTTGTCAACACTAGACCATGGCACAGGATACCTTTCTCCGTTGCCATAATAAAAAGGCAATCTGCAAGTGGGAGCATAGGCAAAAGATCTTATCGTTGAGCATTGGCGGGTCTAAAGTGCCACATTAAGTCTATCCAAACATCCAAATGCTGAAAAGTATTTATAAAAATGAGATTGTTAAACTATCAACATATAAATGTAATGTTTTTTTTATTTAAAACGAATACACCAACTGGTAAATTAAGTACCTTATCGTTGAGCCATCCCCTTCTGTTACCCCGGCCAACTCCCAGCAAAGCTAGCCAAAATTGCCGATTAACAACAACGTCGGAACCCCAAGGAAATTTATGCGACGACTTTTTACCTTTTGTCATGAAACAATTCATACTTTCTGGCTTACTTATTTTGTTACCTAACTTCTTGTTCTTAAGGAAACCAACCGGACGCTTCAAATTCTGTAATTTATTTTTTTTAAAGAAAAAATGTTAAGGCATCATCTATTAATATGTATGGAGATATATACAAGGGGTGTTTAAAAATAAATAGTCACAAACCTCTACCCAAGGTTCCAGCGGAAATTGTTCAACATTGTTTCCGAGGGCACAGGGTACACCAATCACTTCACTAAGTCTCTTGGACCGCCTTTTGGGCAATTGTGGAGTTGTAGCCGGTAGCCCCACAAAGGGGTCCTTCAAAGACTTGCCAACCTGTTTTTTCCTCTTTGGTTGAACATCAGGAGTCTTCTCTTTTGTCACACTCTTCTCTTTTGGTACATATTTCTTGCGACGTTTCTTCTTAAGTGGTTGACTTGGTTTGGGTTGTTGTGGAGACTTACCCGGTTTCCTCTTCCTTTGAAGACGCAAGAAAATGTCCTGTAAGCACAGTTCATTATTGATATTAGTATCGCTATTACAAATGGTATTTAAAGTAAGTTAACAACGTACTCATATGGTAAAGTACCTCGGAAGCGTCATTCAAAGGATTATTTACTTGTCCTTCTTTAGAAAGGTCTAGTTCAATATTTTTGTCGTAATTACAAAAAGTGACCTTTCTTGCTTTTTCAGCTTCCTTGTCGATCTTGTCCAAAATCGACTTGGTTATTCTGTCATTTACTTTTTCGATAACTTTAGTATTTCCATTATCAACTTTCTCATAGGAACCAGACTCCATTACTTCATGACCATCAACACCTTTTCCTTCAGTGGCCAAATGCGCATCGACTAATTTCACACAATGTTTATCAGTTGTCCTAACACAATCTTTTAATACCTCACCACCAAAATTATCAGTTGTGACACAAACATGGCCATGACAACCTTCAACATCCATATCAACATTCTCATCAGAAACAGACTCCATTACTTCATCACCGTCCACACATTTGTCTTTGGTGGCCAACTGCGCATCGACTAATTTGACACAATCTTTATCGTTTACCCTAACACAATCTTCATCACCCTTGTAGTCATCAGCCCTCGTATCTTCCACATGTAAGACACCATCACACTTGCTCTCGTCAACATCCATGTCATCTGTCACATCATCTTTACCACATGTATCTGTAACATGGCCCACACCAACATGCCCATTGCCCATGTTCTCTTCAACATTACCATCACGACTTCCCGCATCTTTACCACATGTATCTGTAACATGGCCCACACCAACATGCCCATCGCCCATGTTCTCTTCAACATTACCATCATGATGAGGCGAAAAATGATCCGTTTTTAGGGGGTCATTTAAGCCCGAATCCGAATTTATTTGATCAAATATTGCCCTAAATCGTTCCTTTTGTGATTTTAGGTACTTTGGGAGTGAAATCTGGAAAAGGAAGCAATTCGGACGTTTTTGGAGCATAAAAGTGAAGAAAACGCCAAAGTCTTAATTTTCCATGCTGGGAACAGTGCATGACGGCGTCAAGAGGAGTTCCCTGACGGCGTCAAGAGTAAAATTCCATGACGACCCAGAAGAGTTTTGACGGCGTCATGAAGGTAGGGCGTCAAGAGTAAAAGTCATGACGGCCTGGAAATGTTTTGTACTTGACGGCGTCAAATGTGGATCTAGGCAGTCCGAGGATTGTTTTGGCGGCGAGGTGATGGCGTCACCTAATTGGTCTTGACGCCGTCAGACCCCTTTTTCTATATATAGTTTTCTAGTTTTTCACATTTAGAAAAAAGAAGTTTTGGGGAGAAACCCTAAGTACGATTTTGGTGTAACTTTACAGGTTTTTCAAGGGTTCCAACCCCTTGATACCTTGCATGATTAATCAAGATAAGTGTTCTTCTAATTCAATCAATATGTCTATGTGTTGGTTGTCTATATCATGTTCTTGTCTTAATTCTATCATGCTAGGCTAGATCTATCTTGTGTTTGCTTAGATCTAATGAAACCAAGATATTGATTATGTGTTGATTACTTGTTTATTCTTGTCTTGGATGAATGATTTATATGTTAGGCTTAAGAAAACTGGCAGATCTCCAATTGGTAACATGCTTGAACGTCTTAAGAAACATGAACCAACGCGCACTAGGTCTTTATTGGTTGTATTTAATGCATGAGCCACTGTTTACAATCCCTATAGTTGTGCTGGGCATGGTGTAGGAGGAGATAAGAGCTCATAGAATTGGGGAGTTATGTGTGCCACCCCATGAATGGTATTAAGGAATACGATCCGTCATCCATGCAATTATAACAAGTAATTAACGTGTAAAAGATATCTAGGGAGTAGTGAAATCTAAGTAAACACATTTTCTCCAATTACTGCTCACAACCTTAGTATAAATTAGTTTATTTTCATTTCTAGTATTTTATTTTGATTGCATCTTAGTATTGGGTTAGTTGATTAGCAACTAATTCCGCCCAAATCCTTCAAACCCGAGATTTTAATTTGCTTTCTATAAAATATAAAAACACAAAAATAATCATCCCTCACCTTTAGAACTAGTATTTAGGCTTTCTAATCCTAGCGACACTATTCCTAAGCTGAACGATCAATCCCCCGGTACTTGTCACTATACTATACTACAACGATCAGGTACACTGCCTGGTGGGGGTTGTAAGCTTCTCGAGATCCCTCGAGAGGTAAAGCCTGTTGCGATTCCCACGCATCAAGTTTTTGGCGCCGCAGCCCGAGGAATAGTTATTGTCTAGGTTAGAATTTTTTTCTATTAGGTCTACTTGCTAGATTCCTTTCTAGTAAGATTTTATTTTTATTTTTAGGTCTTCTTTAGTCTATCTTATTTCTTTGTGCCTTTGTTCGTAACCACCCGACATCATGGACAACGGGAACATCTTTGAACCCGTCATCCCACCACAACAAAACCCACCATTAGAACCCCTTTGGCCCCGAACCTTAGGAGAGTATTCCCAACCTAGCCACCAAGGCTACCGAAACACCATTGAGCTCACCGGAGCCAATGTGACCCCCTTGCGATCCGACACCATCCGGTTGGTGCAAAGCGGATGTGCATTCCATGGACTTCGTTCCGAAGATCCAAACCAACATCTTAAGGACTTCCTCAAAATTGTAGATTCCATAGACCTAGGTGTTGAAACTAGAGAGACCACCCGTTTACGCCTATTCCAATTCTCTCTACGGGATCAAGCTAGTCAATGGCTTGAGCGTTTACCCGCGGGATCTATCACCACATGGGATGATCTCACCACTCGTTTCCTTGCTCAATTTTTCCCACCGGGGAGAACTACTAAGCTTAGAAATGACATCTTGATGTTCCAACAACGTCAAAATGAATCTCTTTATGAAGCATGGACTCGTTTCAAGGACTTACTCCAAAAAGTCCCTCATCATGGCATAGATCTTTGGCTCCAAGTCCAAATCTTCTATGACCATATCGACATCTCCACGAGGCGAGCCATTGACCAATCGGCCGGTGGTAAGCTACGTGATCTTAGTGCGGAACAATCATGGGAACTCATAGAAGATCTTGCTCTCTATGACAATGAAAGTTGGAATGATCCCCGTGATTTGAACAAAACGGTCAAGGCAATATCTTTGCCTTCGAACAATTCTAGCCCTCCCGACCGTAGGATCATGGAACTTGAGGACCAAGTCAAGTTTCTCATGAAATCTTACGAAGCTCCGAAGCCTTCAAGCCAAGTGAACAAAATCACTTCTTCATGCGAATTATGTAGTGGTCCCCATGACACTCGTGATTGTGTGAAACTCCCCGGAACAGCTTTTGCGGACTACGCATCCATGCGTACCGACGAAGCGGGAGATAAGTGGTACACTTTCAAGCCCGAGCCAAACACTTACAGTGATTCATACAACCCCTCATGGAAAAATCACCCAAACCTTAGGTGGAAACAAAATCAACCCAATTCATCCAACCCACCAAATCGTTACCAACCAAACGGTCCACCATCCAACCGTACTTTCAACAACAATCCTTCTAACAACTATGGTAGTACCAACAATCTTGAAGGATTGATGTCAAAGTTCATGGCATCTCAAGAAGCTCGCATAGCTAGGTTTGAAACCGAATTCAACCAACAACAAACGGAGATGACCAACAAGATTGACAACTTGTTGAAAGCCCTCAACAACCAAGCATTAATCACACCTAGGAAGGACACTAGGGACACCAATAGTGGAATCTAAATTAAGGACCCCTCATCATCCAAACATGTCCACTTTGTCAATGTTGTCACCATTAAGCCGATAGATAAGGAGATAGAGAGGAGTGACAAGGATGAAGTTAGAGTAGAAGCCAAGATTAAGGATGAGAGTAGGGAAGTTGAGAATAACAAGGAAGAGAAATTAGAGGAGGTAGAGCCTATAGAAAAATACTTTGATAAGTTGCCCACCGAGGAAGAACGGGAGTACCATAAGGATTTATTCGATAGTCCCGAGAGACCATATATCTTTGGCACACCCCTTATCAAAATGGGAGACCCCTCTAACATTAACATCCCATGCAATATCGGGCACATGCATATATGGAAAGCTTACATCGACCTTAGATCCCCCGTGAACATCATGACTAGGACTTATTACAATTGGGTGATGAAGAAGCAACTTAATTTTAGGATGATGCCCAACAAGAATCTGATAAGTAATTTTGCGGGAAGGGTGAAGGGATTGCATGTAATTATTGGGAATCTCACCTATGAGATCGATTTTATGATAGTGGAAGACATTCGTTCGGTGATAGATGCTTGCCTAAGCCAAATAATATTTGGAAAACCATTTGTTGAAGCCACTAGGATGAGTTATGATCCGACTTTAGGGATAGTTAGATTTAAGGAAGAGAACGATGAGGTTGCCTATCAAATGCCCTACAAGATTGAACAATACCGCCTTCTCTCTAATTTCGAAAAAGAACACAAGCAAGCGGCTTATTATAGGAATGAGGAGGATAGACGTAGAGGAGTAGAATATGTAAAGAATAGGATGCTTGGTTTCTATAAAGAATGCTTACAACTAGGTCCGGAATACAAAACTGGTTTAGAAGACGACCTAGAGAGTGGAACCAATGATGAAGTCACGTAGTAACCCATGACTTTGAGTCTAGCTACAAGACTCGTAAATAAAGAAAAGCGCTTCTTGGGAGGCAACCCATGTTTTGTGTGAATTTATTTGTTTGTTTGAATGTTATTTGCTTCCGTATGCATGCTTAATTTTTATTGTTGGTAGATCATGTTTCTAAACTAAATAGTGGAAATACTTTACTTTGTTGTTTTGGCCTAGTCTTAACTCCACCTAAAGGTATTTTTGCAAAAGATAAGTGTAAGGGGAAACTCCAAATATGTTTTTAAGAAACAAATCGATCATGATTCTCCACAATATTAAATGAACATGTATATTAGTACTTGTTAGAGTCAAATGCTTGTATTGAGTCATAATGAAGTTTTGCAGGATTTTCCAGGAAGTAGGACCAAGTTTTTCCAGAAATTTTCCGGAAACTTAACATAAGAATTTCTGCAGGTCAATTCTGACGGCGTCAGGGGTTTACTCTTGACGGCGTCAGGAGTTAAAAATCTGGAAATTTTACCGGTTTTGTTTTTTTTAACGAAGTCTTATGGTTTTTGTGAATTATTAAGTTTTATAATCTCCAGGAGATCTGCAAACTTCATTCCACAAGCATTATATCTTATCTTGTTTTCTAGGATTTAGTAACTTATATAGGATGCCGCCGATTTTACGCGAGGTTGTCTTGTCTATTTTGTCAGGTTTTACAGGTTATGTATGACAAGAAGATGATTTATATTCTGGAAGGGAAGCTTTGATTGTTCATTTTCTTGGAGGAAGATTTAACTTGGCCATCCTATTATCCATACCGAGCGAATCAGGGGAGTATTTGATTTCATTCTCTTTACTTTTTCACTTTTACATTCTTTACTTGAACATTGGGGACAATGTTCATCTTAAGTGTAAGGGGAGGGTAAAAAGATGATACCTTACATATGCACTTTCGCTTGAGTTTGTTTTGTTTAATAGTAGATGTGTAATAAAACTATGAGAAATACTTGTTAGTGCAATTTTAGCGCCAAATTTAAAATTTTTTACAACATTTAGTAGTGAAACTTTAGACATCGCAAGCGTCTCATGGATAGGAGATTGTATGACTAGCACATAACCGTATATTCAGAAAAATTTTCCACCCAAATATGTGAGGTTCGCCTTTAGATTTGATAGGAAAAGCATTTATTATTAGGCTTATGAGTGTACAGGTAGCATTTAGATTCTAGAACTTGCGTTAGTGATGCATCCCGAGACCGCTAGTGAGACTACATTCGTGTGGTAGGATTTACTACATGATAAGAGGCATTAGGATTACCCTTGTGTTAAACCCGTATCATAATTACTTGACCATTTAAGTCATATTGTTTGGCTAGTTATGTCAACTAATTTTTCCCACACCCTTAGCGTTGTACTCATTTTTAGTACACGAAACCCCTAGTACACCCCTCCGAGCCTATCTTTTCGTTTCTAACTTTAAGCATTTTACTTAAAGGAAGAATTTGTTACACCCCACTTAAATGTACAACCAAATAGCCTTAGCCTTCCGTGTATGCGCTCATTTTTAGTGCATTATTGTTATTTGTTAAACTCTAAGTTAACTATCTAATTGATTACATGGTTCCTAAGTTGAGTCATATCCTTGTACATATTGTTTTGGGACGATTGGGACTCATGGGTAAAGTACTTATTTATGGAGTAATGGGGAAGAACATCATTTATTACCCCCATATGTACGTTAATCTTAAAAGTGCTCCAAGTGTTTTGATTTTCTTAATTCGAGTCATTAGATTAGTTTAATGTAAAGTATGTAAAAATTCAAGTGTAAGGGGAATATTCAATCTCCTATGATGTATTATTTCGGATGGTAGGGTAAGAGTGTATGCAAAAAAAAAAAAAAAAAAAAAAAAAAAAAAAAAAAAAAAAAAAAAAAAAACGGACTACCATCCCATTTTATTCTATGTTCATTTTATGTTTTTGTTATTTTTCATTTATTAGCTTAAGTCGAGTCTAGTCTTGGCTTAGCAACGCCACATTGTACATGTAATTAACCGAGATTGTTAACTCGCCACCAGTAAAACTTCCTTTATCCAACAAAACCGTGTATTTCATATCCCTACACCTAACGTTACAACCCTTTAAAAGACCTCTTTGATAGTTTATCCTAGGTGCTTACGCCATGTGGTGGAGGTTTGATCCTTTCCCAAGCTTATGGTAATCTATTTTGCTATGACAGGTAGTGAGAGATATCTTCCGTTTCCATATTGTAATTTACACTTTATTACACCCGAGAGATGTGAGTATCTAAACACTATTTGTGAGGTGCTAGTGTATGACCTCCGTGCTTGTCTATTGGTCTTTAGTGGAACGATTATTTGTTGTAATTACTTTTATATTACTGTTAAATGACCCCTAACTTGTATTTTGAGTAGAATAAAAGCGCATTTGCTTGAGGACAAGCAAATCTCAAGTGTAAGGGTATATGATGAGGCGAAAAATGATCCATTTTTAGGGGGTCATTTAAGCCCGAATCCGAATTTATTTGATCAAATATTGCCCTAAATCGTTCCTTTTGTGATTTTAGGTACTTTGGGAGTGAAATCTGGAAAAGGAAGCAATTCGGACATTTTTGGAGCATAAAAGTGAAGAAAACGCCAAAGTCTTAATTTTCCATGCTGGGAACAGTGCATGACGGCGTCAAGAGGAGTTCCCTGACGGCGTCAAGAGTAAAATTCCATGATGACCCAGAAGAGTTTTGACGGCGTCATGAAGGTAGGGCGTCAAGAGTAAAAGTCATGACGGCCTGGAAATGTTTTGTACTTGACGGCGTCAAATGTAGATCTAGGCAGTCCGAGGATTGTTTTGGCGGCGAGGTGACGGCGTAACCTAATTGGTCTTGACGCCGTCAGACCCCTTTTTCTATATATAGTTTTCTAGTTTTTCACATTTAGAAAAAAGAAGTTTTGGGGAGAAACCCTAAGTACGATTTTGGTGTAACTTTACAGGTTTTTCAAGGGTTCCAACCCCTTGATACCTTGCATGATTAATCAAGATAAGTGTTCTTCTAATTCAATCAATATGTCTGTGTGTTGGTTGTCTATATCATGTTCTTGTCTTAATTCTATCATGCTAGGCTAGATCTATCTTGTGTTTGCTTAGATCTAATGAAACCTAGATATTGATTATGTGTTGATTACTTATTTATTCTTGTCTTGGATGAATGATTTATATGTTAGGCTTAAGAAAACTGGCAGATCTCCAATTGGTAACATGCTTGTACGTCTTAAGAAACATGAACCAACGCTCACTAGGTCTTTATTGGTTGTATTTAATGCATGAGCCACTGTTTACAATCCCTATAGTTGTGCTGGGCATGGTGTAGGAGGAGATAAGAGCTCATAGAATTGGGGAGTTATGTGTGCCACCCCATGAATGGTATTAAGGAATACGATCCGTCATCCATGCAATTATAACAAGTAATTAACGTGTAAAAGATATCTAGGGAGTAGTGAAATCTAAGTAAACACATTTTCTCCAATTACTGCTCACAACCTTAGTATAAATTAGTTTATTTTCATTTCTAGTATTTTATTTTGATTGCATCTTAGTATTGGGTTAGTTGATTAACAACTAATTCCGCCCAAATCCTTCAAACCCGAGATTTTAATTTGCTTTCTATAAAATATAAAAACACAAAAATAATCATCCCTCACCTTTAGAACTAGTATTTAGGCTTTCTAATCCTAGCGACACTATTCCTAAGCTGAACGATCAATCTCCCGGTACTTGTCACTATACTATACTACAACGATCAGGTACACTGCCTGGTGGGGGTTGTAAGCTTCTCGAGATCCCTCGAGAGGTAAAGCCTGTTGCGATTCCCACGCATCACATCACGATTTCCCGCATCTTTACCACATGTATCTATAACATGGCCCACACCAACATGCCCATCGCCCATGTTCTCTTCAACATTACCATCAGAACCATGCTTGCTTACTGTCTCAACGACAATACCATCTGTATTAGTAACATGCTTGCTTACTGATACGTCCTCGTTTTGATAATGATAATCAGTAACATTCAGATCTGCATTGTTATCTTTATTGTCACAAACATGGGCATCACCGTCGGTGTCGTAAGCAGTTACGGAATGCGATGGCGAATCTACCAAATCAGCAAAATCATCTTTATAGATCCCCTGTTCAGAAAAAAACATAAATTGAATAAGTAACTGAATATTAGCAAACAACTATTAAGTGAGATTTCTTATGCTAGTTTATAGTTACATGAATAACAAATTCAGAAAAGCGTACATTTAAATTAGTTAGGTTATCAAGTTGGATGTGATCAACTGCCGTAAAAGGAGAATTCGGATGACATAGATTCTCAAGTTGTGACATGTAGGATGGGTACGCGGCAGGGTCAAGATAATTAAGCTTTCCATCATCGCCATTAACAGAGGAAGGGCATGTTGATTTGTGGCATGATACATCATAAACTGGGCAGGTCTGTAATTAAAAACTTATTAGTAGCTGGGTTAAAAAGTAAATATAAAAAAAAATGAAATATTACGCGGAATATTACCTGTTCAACATCATTGTTTACCGTGTTCTCATTTTCGGCGTTAACATGACTACAAAAGGGGCTTTGAATAGGTGTTAAAGCCTGAAATAAAAGAAAAATGGTGTTTGAAGGATGATTTTAACAAAAATTTTAAAAATGAACAAACAAAATAAGCACAATCTGATCCAGAAGAAAAGTAGTGGTGCAAATTACTTAAGCTACTCAAATTAAACTCAGAATCATACACTAAACACAGTTACAAGCTCATATGCACAATTGCAGGCTACAAATGCAAAAACAAACCCCTGTCTCAAACAGGCCAATGTACAGAAGCTATAAGCTATCAGTTTAAACCTGAATTGACCAGCTTATGGGGGTAAACTATTGATTGAACTACTAAGAACTCAGAACCCAAGTACAGAATCCATAAGCTATCAGTTTAAACCTTAATTGACCATCTTATGGGGGCCAACTATTGATTGAACTGAGAAATGATAACTGTTTTTGACTTTTGATTTTAACTACAACTTTGACCAAAATGAAACAATATCTGATCTAAATGACTACTGTAATTATGATAAGCAATTATTAATCTAAATCAAGCTACCAAAATATTATTGTAACTAGCTATAATGTTTATGCAACCTAACAATTACTAACAGTTAAACTTTTGATGCTCCAAAATATGTTTTGACCTTTTTATATTGAACTACTAATTTTTATGCAAGCTAGTAAAGACTTAATAATACCCTAAGTAATGTATCTAAGCAAATAACAAACTCTGAAACATTGTCCACTACAACAGACTACTCAAATCCAAACACCCTTTAAGTAACTGTGATTACACTAGGTTTCAGATTACAGGGCTTAATATACTACAACTGATGCTCAAATTTTAACACTTATCAATCCTAAAAGATAATAGATGCAGTGAAAATGAACCAAAGCAATAGGAACACAAAATCCAAAACAGACACAATACCAAACAAAACCAAACACTCCCTTATCTGTCCATATTCACTACACTAGAATGAGACAGATATTACCATGGCATCTTTGGAATGAAAATCTTCATTCGCAGTTTCTTCTGGCTCTGGATTGGCATGAAAAATATTTGAGCTTTGAATACATGTCGAATCCTGAAATAAAAGAAAAATGGTGTTTGAATGATGATTTTCAAAAAAAAATTAAAAATGATTAATAAACTAAAAAAATTATTATCAATAAATGATTATAAAGTGTGTATAGGATATTACCATGGCATCTTTGGAATGCAAATCTTCATTGCCAGTTTGTTGTGGCTATGGATTGGCATGAATAACATTTGAGCTCTGAATATGTGTCGAATCCTGAAATGAAAGAAAAATGGTGTTTCAAGGATAATTTAAAAAAAAAAACTAAAAATGATTAATAAAATAATTATAAATAAACGATTATAAAGTGTGTATAGGATACTACCATGGCATCTTTGGAATGCAAATCTTCATTGCCAGTTTGTTGAGGCTCTGGATTGGCATGAATAATATTTGAGGTCTGTATTGGTGTCGAAGCCTTAAATTAAAAAGACATTTATATACGCTTTTATGGTGACCTAAGATTGTTATTATCAAATTGTGATATAGATTAAAAAATAAAATTAAATCGCTGACCTCTGGATGATGTATGTTCAAAGCTTTCTCAACAATGGCAAGCCTTTTTTTAACATCATTGAATACTTCAACATTCGATCCTGAGTTACCAATCAAATGAACTATTGTCTTCAAGGCATCAACCTCAGTAACTAATTTAGGTGCTTCGGTAATTGATTCTGCTGCGGCTGTTGGAAGCCCTCCACCTGTTGCATCGTTGAGCTCTTCCGCTGCATCGTTGAGCTCTTCTACTTGTACCTAAGTAACAAATAATTTTAAAAGATTTAGGAGATGTACATTAACAATTTATATCTTATAGGCCTTAAGGGTCAAACATAATGTTTTCAAAGTTAACAATGTACCTCAAAAGGAACTTCTGATAGTTGAGGAATGGCATCATCTGAATCATCAGCGACATTTGCTACTTGTCCAAAATATGCAGTACTACGCACAAAGCGTGGGTTCAACTTTTCATCATTAGTCGGAACAAGTTCCACAAGATCCGAACCCTGTGTAACAAATTTATTATAAAAGGTCAAAACCAAATTTATATATAAGTTCTAAATTAGTAAACAAATAACAAAGAATAATGACAACGAATACCTGACCAAACAGTATAGAATAATCACGTTTTCGGAATGTTTTAATCTTTAACCAAGAAAGACCACGTGGGATCCTTGATGAGGCGAAAAATGAACCACTTTTAGGGGGTCATTTAAGCCCGGAATTGAATTTATTTGATCAAATATTGCCCTAAATCGTTCCTTTTGTGATTTTAGGTACTTTGGGAGAGAAATCTGGAAAAGGAAGCAATTCGGACGTTTTTGGAGCATAAAAGTGAAGAAAACGCCAAGGTCTTAATTTTCCTTGCTGGGAACAGTAGGTGACGGCGTCAAGAAGAAAATCTTGACGGCGTCAAGAGTAATTTCCATGACGATCCAGTACAGATTTGACGGCGTCACGAAGTAGGGCGTCAAGAGGAAAATGCATGACGGCCTGGAAACACATAACACTTGATGGCGTCAAAAGTAGATCAAGGCAGTCCGAGAAGTATTTTGGCGGCGAGATGACGACGTCACAAATTTGTTCTTGACGCCGTCAGACCCTATTTCCTATATATAGTTTTCTAATTTTCACATTAAAAAGGGAGAAGTTTTAGAGAAACCCTAAGGTCGAACTTGGTACGAATTTTACAGGTTTTTCAAGGGTTCTCAGCCCTTGAACCCTTTCATGTGTAATTGAGATAAGTATTCTTTCAATTCAATCAATATGTCTATGTGTTGGTTGTCTATATCTTGTTCTTGTCTTAATTCCATCATGCTAGGCTAGATCTATCTTGTGTTTGCTTGGATCTAATGAAACCTAGATGTTAATTATGTGTTGATTACTTGTTTATGGTTGTATTGGATGAATGATTTCGATGTTAGGCTTAAGAAAACTGGCAGATCTCCAATTGGTAACATGCTTGAACGTCTTAAGAAATATGAATTGACGTGCACTAGGTTTTATTGATTGTATTTAATGCATGAGTAAATTCTAATGATCCCATGTTAGGAGCTTCTTAGCCGGCTCGACATAGGAGTGAAGTAGGCACTCATAGGATTGGGGAATTAGGTACGCCACCCCATGAATGGTATTAAGGAATACAATCCGTCATCCACACAACTATAACAAGTAATTAATGTGTAAAAGATATCTAGGGAGTAGTGAAATCTAAGTAAACACATTTTCTCCACTTATTGCTCACAACCTTAGTATAATTTAGTTTATTTTCATTTTTAGTATTTTATTTTGATTGCATCTTTAGTATTGGGTTAGTTGACTAGCAACTAATTCCACCCAAATCCTTCAAACCCGGGATTTTTACTTGCTTTCTAAAAAATATAAAAATACAAAAATAATCATCCCTCACCTTTAGAACTAGTATTTAGGTTTTCTAATCCTAGCGACACTATTCCTAGCTGAACGATCAATCCCCCGGTACTTGTCACTATACTATACTACAACGATCAGGTACACTGCCTGGTGGGGGTTGTAAGCTTCTCAAGATCCCTTGAGAGGTAAAGCCTGGTGCGATTCCCACGTATCAAGTTTTTGGCGCCGCAGCCCGGGGAATAGTTATTATCTAGGTTAGAATCTCTTTTTATTAGGTCTACTTGCTAGATTCCTTTTTGTAAGATTTTATTTTTATTTTTAGGATTTCTTTAGTCTATCTTATTTCTTTGTGTCTTTGTTCGTAACTTTTCACCACCCGACATCATGGACGATGGGAACATCTTTGAACCCGTCATCCCACCACAACAAAACCCACCACTAGAACCTCTTAGGCCCCGAACCTTAGGAGAGTATTCCCGACCTAGCCACCAAGGCTATCGAAACACCATTGAGCTCACCGGAGCCAATGTGACTCCCTTGCGATCCAACACCATCCGGTTGGTGCAAAGCGGATGTGCATTCCATGGACTTCGTTCCGAAGATCCAAACCAACATCTTAAGGACTTCCTCAAAATCGTAGACTCCATAGACCTAGATGTTGAAACTAGATAGACAACCCGATTACGCCTATTTCAATTCTCTCTACGGGATCAAGCTAGTCAATGGCTTGAGCGTTTACCCGCGAGATCCATCACCACATGGGATGATCTCACCACTCGTTTCCTTGCTCAATTTTTCCCACCGGGGAGAACTACTAAGCTTAGAAATGACATCTTGATGTTCCAACAATGTCAAAATGAATCTCTTTATGAAGCATGGACTCGTTTCAAGGACTTACTCCAAAAAGTCCCTCATTATGGCATAGATCTTTGGCTCCAAGTCCAAATCTTTTATGACCATATCGATCTCTCCACGAGGCGAGCCATTGAGCAATCGGCCGGTGGTAAGCTACGTGATCTAAGTGCGGAACAATCATGGGAACTCATAGAAGATCTTGCTCTCTATGACAACGAAAGTTGGAATGATCCCCGTGATTTGAACAAAACGGTCAAGGCAATATCTTTGCCTTTGAACAATTCTAGCACTCCCGACCGTAGGATCATGGAATTGAGGACCAAGTCAAGTTTCTCATGAAATCTTACGAAGCTCCTAAGCCTTCAAGCAAAGTGACCAAAATCACTTATTCATGCGAATTATGTAGTGGTCCCCATGACACTCGTGGTTGTGTGGAACTCCCCAGAACAGCTTTTGCGGACTATGCATCCACGCGTACCGATGAAGCGAGAGATAAGTGGTACACTTTCAAGCCCGAGCCAAACCCTTACGGTGATTCATACAACCCCTCTTGGAAAAATCACCCAAACCTTAGGTGGAAACAAAATCAAGCCCATTCTTCCAATCCGCCTAATCGTTACCAACCAAACGGTCCACCCTCCAACCGTACTTTCAACAACAATCCTTCTAACAACTATGGTAGTACCAACAATCTTGAAGGATTGATGTCAAAGTTTATGGCATCTCAAGAAGCTCGCATAGCTAGGTTCGAAACCGAAGTCAACCAACAACAAACGGAGATGACCAACAAGATTGACAACTTGTTGAAAGCCCTCAACAACCAAGCGTTAACTACACCTAGGAAGGACACTAGAGACACCAATAACGGAATCCAAATTAAGGACCCCTCATCTTCCAAACATGTCCACTTTGTCAATGTTGTCACCATTAAGCCAATAGATAAGGAGATAGAAGAAAGTGACAAGGATGAAGTTGGAGTAGAAACCGAGACTAGGGATGAAAGTAGGGAGGTTGAGATTAATAAGGGAGAGGAATTAGAGGAAGTAGAAACTATAGAGAAATACTTTGATAAGATGCCCACCAAGTAAGAACGAGAATACCATAAGGATTTATTCAATAGTCCCGAGAGACCATATATCCTTGGCACACCCCTTATCAAAATGGGAGACCCCTCTAACATTAACATACCATGCAATATCGGGCACATGCATATATGGAAAGCTTACATAGATCTTAGATCCCCCGTAAACATCATGACTTGGACTTATTATAATTGGGTGACGAAGAAACAACTTGATTTTAGGATGATGCCCAATAGGAATTTAATAAGTAATTTTGTAGGAAGAGTGAAGGGATTGCATGTGATTATAGGTAATCTCACCTATGAGATCGATTTTATGATAGTGGAAGACACTCGTCCGGTGATAAATGATTGCCTAAGCCAAGTAATATTTGGAAAACCATTTGTTGAGGCCACTAGGATGAGTTATGACCCGACTCTAGGGATAGTTAGATTCAAGGAGGAAAATGTTGAGGTTGCCTATCAAATGCCCTACAAAATTGAGCAATATCGCCTCCTATCTAATATAGAAAAAGAACACAAGCAAGTGGCTTATTATAGAAATGAGGAGGATAGACGTAGAGGAGTAGAGTATGTAAAGAGTAGGATGCTTGGTTTCTACAAAGAATGCTTGCAACTAGGTCCGGAATACAAAACTGGTTTAGAAGACGACCTAGAGAGTGAAACCAACGATGAGGTCACGTAGTAACCCATGACCTTGAGTCTAGCTACAAGACTCGTAAATAAAGAAAAGCGCTTCTTGGGAGGCAACCCATGTTTTGTGTGATTTTTATTTTGTTTGTATGTTATTTGCTTCCGTATGCATGCTTTGTTTTTATTGTTGGTAGATCATGTTTCTCAATTAAATAGTGGAAATACTTTACTTTGTGGTTTTGGCCTAGTCTTAACTCCACCTAAAAGTATTTTTGCAAAAGATAAGTGTAAGAGGAAACCCCAAATATGTTTTTAAGAAACAAATCGATCATGATTCTCCACGATATTAAATGAACATGTATATTCGTATTTGTTAGAGTCAAATGCTTGTATTGAGTCATAATGAAGTTTTGCAGGATTTTCCAGGAAGCAGGACCAAGTTTTTCCAGAAATTTTCCGGAAACTTAACATAAGAATTTCTGTAGGTCACTTCTGACGGCGTCAAGAATTAATCCTTGACGGCATCACGTGTAAAAATCTGAAAATTTTACAAGTTTTGTTTTTCTAACGGAGTCTTATGGTTTTTGTGAATTATTAAGTTTTATCATCTCCAGGAAATCTGCAAACTTCATTCCACAAGCATTATATCTTATTTTGTTTTCTAGGATTTAGTAACTTATATAGGATGCCGCCGATTTTATGCGAGGTTGTTTTGTCTATTTTCTCAGGATTTACAGGTTATGTATGACAAGAAGATGATTATTATTCTGGAAGGGAAGCTTTGATTGTTCATTTTCTTGGAGGAAGATCTAACTTGGCCACCTTATTATCCATACCGAGCGAATCAGGGGAGTATTTGATTTCATTTGTTTTACTTATTTCACTTTTACATTCTTTACTTGAACATTGGGGACAATGTTCATCTTAAGTGTAAGGGGAGGGTAAAATGATGATACCTTACAAATACACTTTCGCTTGAGTTTGTTTGTTTAATGGTAGATGTGTAATAAAACTATGAGAAATACTTGTTAGTGCAATTTTAGCACCAAATTTAAAATTTTTTACAACATTTAGGAGTGAAACTTTAGCCATAGCAAGCGTCTCATGGATAGGAGATTGTATGACTAGCACAAAACCGTATATTCAGAAAAATTTTCCACCCAAATATGTGAGGTTCGCCTTTAGATTTGATAGGAAAAGCATTTATTATTAGTGCTTATGAGTGTACCGGTAGCATTTAGATTCTAGAACTTGCGTTAGTGATGCATCCCGAGACCGCTAGTGAGACTACATTCATGTAGTAGGATTTACTACATGGTAAGAGGCATTAGGATCACCCTTGTGTTAAACCCGTATCATAATTACTTGACCATTTAAGTCATATTACTTGGCTAGTTAAGTCAACTAATTTTTCCCACACCCTTAGCGTTGTACTCATTTTTAGTACATGAAACCCCTAGTACACCCCTCCGAGCCTATCTTTTCGTTTCTAACTTTAAGCATTTTACTTAAAGGAAGAATTTGTTACACCCCACTTATATGTACACCCAAATCGCCTTAGCCTTCCGTGTATGCGCTCATTTTTAGTGCATTATTGTTATTTGTTAAACCCTAAGTTAACTATCTAATTGATTACATGGTTGCTAAGTCGAGTCATATCCTTGTTCATATTGTTTTGGGACGATTGGGACTCATGGGTAAAGTACTTATTTTATGGAGTAATGGGGAAGAACATCAGTTTATTACCCCCGTATGTGCGTTAATCTTAAAAGTACTCCAAGTGTTTTGATTTTCTTAATTCGAGTCATTAGTTTAGTTAATTGTAAAGTATGTAAAAATTCAAGTGTAAGGGGAATGTTCATTCCCTATGATGTATTATTTTGGATGGTAGGGTAAGAGTGTATGCACAAAAAAAAAAAAAAAAAAAAAAAAAAAAAAAAAAAAATCGAAAGAATCAAGAAAAAAAATAGAAAAAAGGAAAGAGAAAAAAACATACGGACTACCATCCCTTTTCATTCGATATTCATTTTATGTTTTTTGTTATTTTTCATTTATTAGCTTAAGTCGAGTCTAGTCTTGGCTTAGCAACGCCATATTGTACATGTAATTAACCAAGATTGTTAACTCGCCACCAGTAAAAACTTCCTTTATCCAACAAAACCGTGTATTTCATATCCCTACACCTAACGTTACAACCCTTTAAAAGACCTCTTTGATAGTTTATCCTAGGTGCTTACGCCATGTGGTGGAGGTTTGATCCTTTCCCAAGCCTATGGTAATCTATTTTGCTATGACAGGTAGTGAGAGATATCTTCCGTTTCCATATTGTAATTTATACTTTATTACACCCGAGAGATCTGAGTATCTAAACACTAGTTGTGAGGTGCTTGTGTATGACCTCCGTGCTTGTCTATTGGTCTTTAGTGGAACGATTATTTGTTGTAATTACCTTTATATTAGTGTTAAATGACCCCTAACTTGTATTTTGACTAGAATAAAAGCGCATTTGCTTGAGGACAAGCAAATTTCAAGTGTAAGGGTATATGATGAGGCGAAAAATTAACCACTTTTAAAGGGTCATTTAAGCCCTGAATTGAATTTATTTGATCAAATATTGCCCTAAATCATTCCTTTTGTGATTTTAGGTACTTTGGGAGAGAAATCTGGAAAAGGAAGCAATTCGGACGTTTTTGGAGCATAAAAGTGAAGAAAACGCCAAAGTCTTAATTTTCCTTGCTGGGAACAGTAGGTGACGGCGTCAAGAAGAAAATCTTGACGGCGTCAAGAGTAATTTCCATGACGATCCAGTACAGATTTGACGGCGTCATGAAGTAGGGCGTCAAGAGGAAAATGCATGACGGCCTGGAAACACATAACACTTGACGGCGTCAAAAGTAGATCAAGGCAGTCCGAGAAGTATTTTGGCGGCGAGATGACGACGTCACAAATTTGTTCTTGACGCCGTCAGACCCTATTTCCTATATATAGTTTTCTAATTTTCACATTAAAAAGGGAGAAGTTTTAGAGAAACCCTAAGGCCGAACTTGGTACGAATTTTACAGGTTTTTCAAGGGTTCTCAGCCCTTGAACCCTTTCATGTGTAATTGAGATAAGTATTCTTTCAATTCAATCAATATGTCTATGTGTTGGTTGTATATATCTTGTTCTTGTCTTAATTCCATCATGCTAGGCTAGATCTATCTTGTGTTTGCTTGGATCTAATGAAACCTAGATGTTAATTATGTATTGATTACTTGTTTATGGTTGTATTGGATGAATGATTTCGATGTTAGGCTTAAGAAAACTGGCAGATCTCCAATTGGTAACATGCTTGAACGTCTTAAGAAACATGAACTGACGTGCACTAGGTTTTATTGATTGTATTTAATGCATGAGTAAATTCTAATGATCCCATGTTAGGAGCTTTTTAGCCGGCTCGACATAGGAGTGAAGTAGGCACTCATAGGATTGGGGAATTAAGTGCGCCACCCCATGAATGGTATTAAGGAATACAATCCGTTATCCACGCAACTATAACAAGTAATTAACGTGTAAAAGATATCTAGGGAGTAGTGAAATCTAAGTAAACACATTTTCTCCACTTATTGCTCACAACCTTAGTATAATTTAGTTTATTTTCATTTTTAGTATTTTATTTTGATTGCATCTTTAATATTGGGTTAGTTGACTAGCAACTAATTCCGCCCAAATCCTTCAAACCCGAGATTTTTACTTGCTTTCTAAAAAATATAAAAATACAAAAATAATCATCCCTCACCTTTAGAACTAGTATTTAGGTTTTCTAATCCTAGCGACAGTATTCCTAGCTGAACGATCAATCCCCCGGTACTTTTCACTATACTATACTACAAGGATCAGGTACACTGCCTGGTGTGGATTGTAAGCTTCTCAAGATCCCTTGAGAGGTAAAGCCTGGTGCGATTCCCACGTATCAATCCTATTAGAGACTTTTTTAAACCATTGTTGACTATTGGGATAACTCTCAAGAATCCATATCTAAAATTAAATAAAACGATTAATCTAAAGTTATTTTTGGTACAAGAAAACAATCACAAAAAATTATACAATTTGATTTAAAAAAATCATACCTTAAAAGCCCAAATAAATCCACAAATATTATATGTGGCAGTTTTATCTGGGGTTACTGCCTGCTTCTTCTTGTAATACCTTTGATAATGCTTAGGAACCAAATTGGCTAGACTGGCGTACAAACGTCTCCACAAGTACTCTCCCCATGGATAAGCATTCCAAGCATTAAAATCCTCAACGAGCTGCAAAAATTCATTAGGTACATTGTACCAAGGCCCACGACCGGTAAATATGACCTCAACACATATCAAAAGACAAACCCTGACAGCATCCTCAGTTGGCAAAGCATCAAATACTTTATCGTTGTTCAAAATATGTAAAAGCTCATTCTCTTTTACGGTAACCTTTCTATCAAACTGCTTATGAGGGAAGATTCGCAAGGCAAACGGGCTACGATCAACTACTACGTGGTCAGGCAAAGGGCCAAAAAGAAAACCCGTCACCAAAAGAAACTCCTCATGGCCAAACCGCAACAAATTATCCCCAATTCTATATGTAATGGGTGGACAAGTATCAAGCAATTTAGGAATATATACCTGATGCTGTACAACGAAGTTTAGGAGATGGTTATCATTTGAATGACAAGGGGGAATATCCAACCATTACGCGAATACACTTTCCCGGAACAGGCTAATTCAATTTTGATTCTTCCCCAACTTACTTTTAATCTTTTCCAGCAACTCTAAATTGGAACGAATCGTTACCTTTGCATGAAAGTATCCGTCAATATTTTCCATTTGCATTGACTTATTAATAATTTGGGGTTCGAAATGTGTATACACAAATTTAGGGTTAAGGTTCTAACGTTTGATTTTGATTTGAATTTTTAGTGGGAGTAGGTGTGGAAAGGAGTTGTGAGTTTCTTGGTATTTGAAAATTTAGAATATACAAAACGGTTCATTAGGTTGGGGATATAAAAAAAGTCGCTCGGATATTTGAATATCGCTCAGATATACTAATTATTTCGCTGGATAATTAGGATTAAAAAATGGTATTAAAAATACTTTAAAACGAATTATTATTAAAAAAAAGTTGTTGAAAAGGTACAAAAAGGGTTGATGTGTGATGTACAAAAAAGTGACATTTTGTCAGTCACTTAAAACTTTTCGCTAGGTCGCTAGGCTTTGGGAAGGCTCAAAAAGAATAAAATATTATTTGTCAAAGTTTGACTATTTTGGAGGAAAGTGACAAAATAGAAGGTAGCTCGAACTTTTGAGAAGTCGCATGTGATAAGTAGCACAAAAGTATGCGTTACACATTATGATTGGGCACTACTTTTGGGGTGCCACATGTCGAACTTATGTAAACTTCGCTAGTCGCTCGGGCCATTTCAAGAAACCAACCTACTTAGGTACACAAAAGCCTACCACTTTGAGCGACTGGTCCGTTTGTAGAATTGCCCCTAGATGATAAGTATTACAATTAGATTAGTATTAGGCCCGATTGGTATTTAGCCCATATTGTGTTTACTATATAATCTCATGTATACCGAACAATTGAGGGGATGAATAACAGTTTGTACACCACGAGAAAGACGAAAAAAAAGTGTGATTTGTTGAGAACTTTAAGGATATTGAATATCTTTCTAAGTGTGGAGGGGAAAATATGGATTTTAATGGTGCACAAAATTTTGTTAGTAGAGTTTCATGTTAAATGGTTTTTAGGTTCATATTCTTTGATCTTATTATGAAAAACACTGCTTGGTTTTATGATGTAAATGTTTAGACTCTATTTGGGCGATTCCTATACACTCATAAGTATTTTTATAAGCTTATTTGTTTTCAACGTAGCTCGTACAAGTGACTTTCCGTTTTATACTTAAGAAACATTAGACATTAGGGGGGTGGCATTGTACTCGGCAAACACTTCGGTGTCATCGGCATTACTCGGCATCTCCATTGCCAGGGGTTCGGCAATCATTTCGGGCTTCTTTACCGAATCGGCAATCACTCACGAGTTAAATGCAAATGACCGTTTGAACAATAAATGGTGGCATGAAATGTGTTTAGGCATGAAAATGTGTTTAGGCATGACATTGCCACTAAAAATGAAACTTTAGGCATGTTTAGGCATGAAATGTGTTTCTTGCTCTTTATTGGTCAATGTAAAAAAAATATGATAAACCCTTAGGCAACAATGCCACCCCCCTTAGCTAAGGTAAGAGGTTGGTTTAGTACTAGAACAGTTTAGGTCTTTGTTTAAAAATACGAAGGCCATGGGTTAAACTTTCCAGCATTTCAGTTGGGTTATTTGGTACAAATGAATTTTCAATGTTTAGTATTTCTTCTTTTTTGCTATGGAATTAAACAAGTTATTAATCTAATTGTGTCATGGATTATTGTATAACGTGATTTGAAATTTTTTCCATCTTGGAGTTATCCCACATAGATAGAAAGTAGAAGTTGCGACATCCTTATTAGCAAAAAATGTGACTTAAAATTTGCAATAAGGTAGAGTGTCCTTCTTGAGATACTCTGCTTTATTGTTATTACCATTTAAGTGTGCTCTTCTTTTAGTTTTTCAAAAGAAGACTTAATTGTTTCAACTTCAAAGTGTCATTACATCATGTTCAATTAAATAGGGAAGTCAATGTTCTTTTTAATCAAGGGTAAAATGAAAAGGTAAATTGGTCACAAAATAATTAGTTATTAACATTTACATGTCTTTTGCTCTTTAACTAAATTTTATCAGCATGTATGTATGCCTTTTTCCTAATAAACAAATAATGATCGTGCAAGAATCGTGTGACTTCGGAAACAATGTAACCCAAAACGAAAAGTCAAAACAGATAAAGCGTATGGTCAATGATTTACATCAGTGCTTTTTATAATTAACAAATTCAGATAAGTTTTGTTTTGATGCAAAGTAGAAGTTCAATCTTGTTATATCGAAAAGACCTACAAATTAACTAAAACATGTTTTGTAAATTTTTAGTTTATATATTAGTAACAATCTATCAATATGAAATCTTGGTCTTTTATGCCTAAGTTCAAACAGTAAACTGTTGAGCATTAACCCTTTTTAAAACAATAAACGTAAAACATAAAACAGATTACTTGCCACATTTAACTCACAATGGTTTTTTCTAGAGATTGGAGTTCACATGGAGTCGTGACAGTGTTAGCAACAACTATTGCGGTCTCGAGTACCATGATATTCCTCTCTTACTACGGACGACTAATACTAACACTTCATCTATCAAGATCTGTGATATAAATCATGCAGAATCATCACCACAAACACCGCGAAGGCGTTCTTGTTTGTCCTCCAAGAAGAATGACCGAAAGAGCAAAAAGAAAGTACGATTTGCTGAGAACATTAAGGATATTGAATGTGTATCTAATTGTGCAGTTGCAAATATGGATTTTAATGGTGCATGAAATTTACTAGTAGAATTTTCATGTTAAAAGGTTCTTTGGTTCATATTCTTTGATTTTGTTATGAAAACATATTGCTTGGTTCTATGATATAAATGTTTAGACTTTATTCGGGTGATTCCAATAGAGTGTACACTCTTTAAGTATTTTTATAAGCTTATTTGTTTTCAACGTAGCTCGTACAAGTGGCAATCTGTTTTACACTTGAGAATCACGAGTAAGGTAAAAGGTTAGTTTTTTAGCATTACAATAGTTGCGGTCGTTTTGATTAAAAATACAACGGCTAGAGGTTCAACTTTCAAGCATTCAATGGAGTTACATGGTACAAATGAATTTCCAATCTATTTATTCTTCTTGGCTTTAATCTACTTGTAATCGGGATATTGTATAACATGATTTGAAAATTTTATTTACAAAATAGTAACTTGTCCCACATAGATGAAAAGTAAAAGTGGTGTCATCCTTATAAGCACAAAAGGCAAGCAACAAGTTTACACATTGATCGTTAATTCTAACAAACAAAGAAAGTGTTTGTTGGGTTTATGATCTTGGTGTTTTTGTCTTTGAATTAGCTTCGAGTGTGTTTTATATTTTTCTCCACTAAATACCATACACCATGTTTTTAACTTTGCTTCAAGTGTGTTTTATTTGCTTCGGTGTTTTGTAGGAAAAAAAAATAATAAAAACTTTGGTCAAGTGTAATTTGAGATCCTAATATCGAATTTAAACAACTAGTGCTTGTTCGTGGGTTTTATCTTGTCTTATAATTTTGTTTCAAAATTGAAAAAGTATATTTTAATACACTTCAAATGTTCTTGACTCTTTTGAAAACCCGTTAATGACTTTAGACAAAACGCAATATTCAAAAACAAAAAGACACATTTATTCCACATTCTTTGTTTGTCGTTAAAATTCATTACAACTCAGACAAAGCAACACTTTCATAGTTCAAGTAACTGAAAAAGATCAAAAAATATGTGACCATCCTAGAGTTCCCTCAGGGTTGTGACAGTGTTATAGCAACAACTATTGCAGTTTCGGATATCATGATATTCCTCTCGTTACTACGGACTACCACTAATACTACTTCCTCAATCAAGAACTGCGATGTAATTGGATAAGTTTCTTACAAAGTCTTATGTTTGCGTTCTTGTGTACTCCATGAAGAAAGACAGAAATATTAAAAAAAAAAAAAAAAAAAAAAAAAAAAAAAAGTGCGAATTATCGAGAACGTTAAGGATATCGAATATCTTTCTAAGTGTATGTGCGGTGGAAAATATGGATTTTAATGGTGCACAAAATTTTGTTAGTAGAGTTTTCATGTTAAATGGTTTTTTGGTTTATATTCTTTTATCTTGTTATGAAAAACATTGCTTGGTTCAATGATATAAATGTTTAGACTCGGGTTCGAATCCCATCCATTGCACTTTGCTTCCAGATAGGTATCCACCTTCGCAAAACCTATGAGCTCACTGGAGACACTTTGTGGATAAGAGCTCAAGAGTCCGAGAGTCTTAGCTCACTCTAGTTGGTGCCCCACTAGGCCAGGAGAGTTGCCCGGAGCTATTCCTTGTGAGGTGGACGATGACCTGTGCCAAAAGGTACCCGGGGTCAGGGTGTTCCCGCCAATCTACACCTTTTTTTTGGATATAAATGTTTAGACTTTATTTAGGCGATTCCTATACACTCATAAGTATTTTCATAAGCTTATTTGTTTTCAACGTAGCTCATACAAGTGACTTTTTGTTTTATACGTAAGAATCATGAGTAAGGTAAGAGATTGGTTTTTTAGTACTACAATCAAACAACAACAACAACATACCAAATCCCGTCGGGGCGAGGTATGGGAGAGGTGAGCAACGGTGCCTAAAGCCTAACGGGCACAAGCTAAAAGCCTAAAACACCTAAAAAGAGAAGTTAACCAAGAGGCACCTAAAAAGCCTAAAACGCCACAAGCAAACCTGGACCCAAGACTAGCCAAGCCCAAAGGCTAACCACAAATTCTAATCCTATCTCTCCATGCCTTCCTATCTGAGGTCATGTCTTCGGACAAGTAAAGCTCTTCCATGTCGAGCTTAAGTCTATCCTCCCATCTAAGTTTAGTACTACAATAGTTGAGGTATTTGTTTTAAAATATCGAAGGCCATATGTGCGTTAAACTTTCCATCATTTCAGTTGGGTTACATGGTACAAATGAATTTTCCATCTATTTGTTCTTTTGTGCTATCAAATTTTACAAGTTATTAATCTAATTGTGATCAGGATTACTGTATAACGTATTTTGAAAACTTTCCATCATTAAGTTATCCCAAATAGATAGAAACTAATAGTTGTGGTATCCTTATTATTAAAAAGCGACTCCAAGAAGTTATAACAAACTCATGTTGTTCTAACAAAACCTTGTTTGTTGGGATAATGTGCTTTGTTATTATCAGTGTTCTAAAAGGCGCGCCAAGGCGCCGCCAAGGCGTCGCCAAGGCGCGAGGCGTGGCCTCGGCGCCACGAAATGGACCAAGGCGTGAAGTCTAGGCGTCGTATGAAAAGGCGTGGAATAAGGCGCGAAAAGGCGTGCCAAGGCGCGCCTTATCGTATGGCGTGGCGCCATTTTTAGAAGGGGATGATGTGGGCTTAAATTTTGGGCCTAGTAATTTCTAAACATAGTTCAAATTTTCACTTTATTTCTTATGCATATCACTTTTTGTAAGCTCGCCTTTTGTAAACTCACATTTTGTAAACTCGATATGCATATAAAATATGATATTATAACATAAATGATAAATATATAAATATTTTTTGGCCGCCTTAGTCACGCCGCAAAAAACGCCATGGCTTCGCCATGGCGCGTAAGGCTTGAGGCGTGGCCTTGCCGCCATGCCACGCCTCACGCCATTTATAACATTGGTTATTATTAGAGTAAAATACAAAAATTGTCCCTAAACTTTTCAAGAAATGCAAAAAATGTCTTTGAAAAAGAACTACTAATATTGTACTTGAAGCATTAATATAGCTGCAAAAAATGTTTTTGGCTAATGCTCGTTAGTTTTGACCGTGAAATGACTATTTTACCCTCGCCTAGTAGTAGGAGTGAGCAAACAAAACCGTAAAAACCGAAACCGAACCGAAAACCGAAAAAACCGAACCAAAAAAACCGACCGAAACTAAAAACCGATGGTTCGGTTTTTAATTTTTCAAAAACCGAAATATACGGTTCGGTTTCGGTTTTCGTCAAAAAACCGAACCGAACTGATTTTATTATATACAAATATATAATTAATATAATATACATAAATAACTAAATAAATCAAGTTTATAAGTTTATATTCATTTTGTGGGTAGATATATAATATATTTATCTTAACTTTTATATTTATATGCGTGTTTGTCGTGTCGTGTTTTTACTTGAGAATATATGTCAATAAATATATAACGATGATCATACTATTTATTTGTATTTTTATTTATATGTGTGTGTCTCATCTATATGTGTGTAATTATAGAATTATGGAATAAATATTATTATGATTACATTGACAAAAAATAAATGTATAAAAAAATAATAAATAAATACAAGTTTATTGGTATAAATTTGTCATGCCCAAATATAAACGGTTAGAAACCGAAAAAACCGAAAAACCGAACCGAAACCGACGAAAAATCGAAAAAACCGAACCGCCAAAAACCGAACGGTTTCGGTTTCGGGTTATATAAAAACCGAACGTTTCGGTTCGGTTTCGGTTTTAGCCAAAAACCGACCCAAACTGAACCGTGCACACCCCTACCTAGTAGAGAGAAATTTTTTGTATGAACATTTTTTGCAGTTTACTATTCATTTTCTTTTTGACTTCCGTCACCGCCACACAACCATCACCACCACCCTCCACTAGGGATGGCAAAAAAATATGTATCCGATGGAGACCCGATCCTCAAACCCGATTTGACTAGGGAATCCCCAAGTTGACCGGGATGGGGAATCCCCTGAAATATTAAACCAGGGATGGGGCGGGGATGAGAATAACATAAATCCCCGAACCCGAACCCGGCCCCGACCCCGAACTTTCTAGTGTATAATTATTTAAAGTTTATATGGTTTATCTGTACTCGATTAACCTGTATATGTATATGTACATATGTTTATGAGTATCGACATGTATGTTTATATGCATACGTGATATTTATAGGATCAAACACATTTAGAATTAGAAATATAAGTACCAATTACATATTACTTAACTATTTTGTCCGGATACACACATATGAGACATATTGCTTTTATGTTATATGTGATGTACAATGTTTACGATACTTTAAAGTTGATTGAAATTGTAGTTAATCTAACTATGTGCGATGTACGTTTGTTGAGATACTTTATGACCCGAAATTCTTTATATTTTTGATGAGTTGGCGGAATTTTTATGTCATTTCATAGGGTATGAATCCCCGAATCCTCACAGGGATCCCAGATCTCTATTAGGGACGGGGATGGGGATGTAAAGCAATTCCCCGATGGGGATGGAAAGTGGAAAACAAGGATGGGGATGAGAAGTACGGTCCCCGACATTCCACGCCTGTTGCCATCCCTACCCTCCACCACACACCAAGTAACAAAAAACCCACGGTGCAGTTTAACATGTTATAGCAACACCATAAAGCAAAAAAAGCGCTATGACCTGTGATACGCCACAACACCAAGCACTTTAAGTAAACTACGACTAGCATGGGCTCTGCCCCGGCACAACGGTCACGCCATGTTTGCCATAATCTTACTCGATTCTCTGACCACCACAACATGTCATGTCTCGTTAAATTTTAAACTTTTCCCCTCAAATCACTGTTCATCCCCAAATCATAAATGAACATATACACAAATTAAGCCGAAAAACACTGTTATCATACACTATACCACCATTGACCATTTCATTTTACCCATTTTGACAAAATAAATGACGTTATATTCATCATATGAACAGCAAAAACAACTACCCTTTGTCTGTTTTTGTATCCTCTTTTTAGTGACACAAGCACATGCATAGTCATATCAATTGAAAAAAAAAGTATAGAAGACTTTTTATGGGTTTATTATACTATTCATAAAGCATTTTTTTTAAGAGTGAAATGAAAAAAAGCTGGATTTTATGTGATATTGTTGTTGATTCACTATGGATTTTGTTTTTTTGGTATGAAAATATGAAATACTGTTTTTATGTCAGTTTAATGGAAAACTAGGTGAAAAAAACGATGGGTAAGATTGTCGACACCAACTGTTTTGATGAAAATGACTCTTGGACTTTAAGATTGATTCTTGACGTCAGACATAATCTATGTCTCAGATTCTTGTTTTACTTTCTGGACTTGTGTTGTTTTTAGTAAGTTTCTGTTTTTTGATTTTTTTTAATGATTTGTGAGTAATACTTTTGTGTAAATGTTTGTTAAAGTTAGTTGGTCTTGGTAGTCAACTAGTCATAGTGCTTTATCGTTTACAATGTACCCAACAAAATATACAGTTAAGGGTGCAAACATTTTATTTTTTTTTAACTTTCTAGACAGTTAGAATTTTTTTGAGCTGGAAATGATCTATATCGACCTCGTGTCCATCTACTAAAACAAGTAAACAGATGAGGTTTTTCTCTTTCAGGTTATTTAGGAATGGTGAGTTTTTTGACTCAAATGTATGCGGCCTAACAAGGGTATTCCCGTGACCATTTCCAACTCTTTCCCTAACAACTCCAATATATGCACCAAGAGTAGGGCTGTAAACAAACTTAACGTTCAGTGAACATTTCATGAACCGTTCGGTAAAAAGTTCGTTTATGTTCGCTCGTTTATTTAATGAACGCATATGAACAATATTTTACGTTCGTTTAGTTAAATGGACGAATATGAACAAAAGTCTCATTCATTTATTTATGTTCGTGAACGTCTGATTAGGCGTTCGTTAAAGTTCGTTTATGTTTATTTATTTATTTATGTTCATATATCGTATCTTTTAATTTTATAATTTTAAAAATTGGTTTGTTTAAACAAAGCAACACTTATAAAACAATATATGAAGAATTCAATAAAGTTTATGTTTGTTTGTCTATTTTCATTTATGTTCGATCGTTTATGTTCGTTTAGTGTCTTAATGAACGGACATAAACGAACATGAACAATTCATTTTTTTAATAAACGAAAATGAAGAAGAAAATTCGTCCGTTTAAACGTCCGTGTCCGTTTATTTGTCAGGTTAAAATTAAATGAACGAACATGAACAGGGCTCTGTTCATGTTCATCCGGTTCATTTACAGCCCTAACCAAGAGTACATCAACTGATCACTCGTAAAATTCAAACCCACTAAACGTAAAGTAGCCTTGATGTTTCGAAAACAACTGATATAATACACCTTATTTTCAAGACATTGGGTTTGCTTTTTTTTTTTTTTTTTTTTTTTTTTTTTTTTAACGGCGGGTTAGTTGTTAGATCTTAGTTGTTGGCTCGAGTTAGTGTCGCATTCTCGGGCAGAGATACCAACCACGAGCCTCTCCTTAGAGGATAACCCCACTCCTATTCTCGATTCGCCTGATATCATTAGAGCTTGTGGTTCCTAAGTGAGGACTTCCCGGTCGGTCACCAAAACCGGTACTACTCTCACTTGGGCTCGCTTAACTACTTAAGCCTTTACCACTAGATCACAAGCCTCATGATAAGACATTGGGTTTGCTTACGACGCAAGATATATGCAAGATTAGCTGAAAAAACATCTTAAGAGATCATTAATTACATCATTCTTAGTACTTTGACTATTGTAACAGTTAGCTATAAATGCCATTGTTTTCTTACATGCCCAGATCACAAGGATAATGTTTGTAATTCCAGAAACAATGGTTCAAGATTTAAGACATTTGTCAAATGTGCAACATTTTCCCAAAAACAGTGAAATTTGAAGTAGGAAAAGAATTTGAGTTAATTGGCACATTCACATTACGAAACCTGTCCCTTGTTCTCCATACATTTGTTTGACTTGCTGTATCAAATGTTATCTTTTTTTTTTTTGGTTCAAATAGTACTACATGCACGGCAAATAATAGAAATATTAAATTCATCATAGGCCCCATTCATCATCTCCATTATTCATCTCTTCTGTTTCTATATATAACTGTTGTTAAATACTTAAATACATACACTACTTCAAATTGTTTGCTAAACTATTGATGGCACCTGGAAGGACCTACCTACTTGACCTCAGGATTGTTGTTACTGTCATTCTACTCTTATCTTTCACAGTGTCACATTCCATATCAGGTAATGTAAAAAACCAGCCTTTAGAGGGTCAACTATATCATACATACTAGAATTCAAAATCACAAAAAGGGTCCTGTTTCTTAATGTTTTCTGTTTATTTTAAGGGGTGTTTTGAGATTGCTTATTGTGTTTTGGTTAATTGCTAGTTGATGAAGGGGTGACAAGTGTTAGACAAAGCAAGAAAATATTAGGATCAAGGCCACCAGGGTGTGTAAACAAATGTGTGAACTGCAGGCCATGTCAAGCCACTTTGGTTATTCCTCCACACCCTAAGATGGTTGGTAATTACAGAAGTACTCAATCACATTGGGAAGATAATTACTATCTTCTTTCATGGAAATGCAAATGTGGTGATAAAATCTTCCAACCTTGATATGCTATGAAGATAAGTATTGTGTTATGTAATTAGATGCAGACAACCAATTATCTGATTATCTGTCTTTATTTCTGATTAAGTTGAATACTTACTTTCTGTAGTAGTAAATTTGAGTATTAGTTGCATACCACTTATTGTATATTCTTGCATAAACAATATATAACATGTTTGAGACTTTGAGTCTGTTAGAGGCTGCATAAATGGTTTAAGTTAATTATTGAAATGTTTAACCAACTGAATTAGCTCAGTTGGCCACCTGAGTTCCTTCTGGAACTTGGGGAGGTGTTTTACCCGGGTTCAAGTCTCGCAAGTGACAAAGAAAATCCGGATTTTCCTTTTAGTGCCAAGCTGTGAGTTCTAGGGGTTTCCCTTTGCGGGTCTCTCCTAGTGGTTCGGGTCCCGGGATGCCCGTTTGAATGGTTTAACTCGGGGTCAGATTTCAAGTGTGGTGCCGTTCTAAAAATATATATATTGAAATGTTTAAAGCACAAAGAAACATAATCTTTATTATCAGAAAATTACAAAGAGTACATGTGTTTAAAGTTTGCAAATACAATAATCTAAAATACTTATCGACTTTAAGCATATATTTGTAGCTTCATAACATGATTAGCGGATCTTGGCTATATAAAACCCAAGAAAATGTTGAACAAAATGCTATAGAAACTAGATTTAGATCTGGATGAAGCATTACGGGGCGGTTTGGTGCTTGAGCGAGACGAATTATTAGTTCTGCTAGGTGGTTTGGATATGATTGTGTTCATATGCCAGTGTTCCATCTCTCTTTTGACGTGCTTGTTTCTTGTAGTATGATCACTCGACTTAGGAAAAGTGATTGTATTTTCGGGTATTAGAATTGAAAACCGCGAGTTTGGTTATATAACAAAGTTTAGGCAGGGGATATGATTGAATTCTGACCAATTCTTTTCCTTAGGTGTTTGTGTTTTGACTAATTCTTCTTCCTTAGATCACATAACTTACACGAGTCAATTCTTATGCGTGTCGAAAAGTAAAAGTCTTTATTTAGAATAGCACAGAAGACAAAAAATTAATAGAAGAATTGTATTCAAGAAAGATGGCCATATTGTACACCAATGTTTATAAAATCCGAAATAATAATCCCTTGTGCCTTATATACTTAACATAAGATCAGAACTAGAGCAGCAGCCGCTATTGCGTACATTAATTGTATAGACCAAATGCCCTGCGTAAACAAAAGAAAACAGTCAAAACCGATAAAATAGAGAATTTAAAAGGAACTGAGCGATTATTAGTCTATTATCATACTTTAGAGGCGATGACAGATGTTGATGAAGAAGGTTTGAGTCCCGTGAAGCCGATACTATAAGAAATGCTCCCGTCAGCTTTAAACAGGCCAAAATTTCTCTCGGAAGTTGGCCCGGGCTTGAGGTTTTCATTGAACATTGCAAAGATGTAGGCCTTGACCACTTTTTTTGGTCTAAAAGGGGTGCCTTTCTTCTTAAGGAGCCGTTTACGTAAATTCAGATTGTAAGTTCGTGCATTTTCCACTGTTGCTGCTGCTTCATTCGGGTCTCCTTTTGAAGCCCACCCGGTTTCTGATACTATGACCTCCATTTTATCGTATCCAGCCTTTTCCAATGCAGCGTAGGATGCATCAATTTGAGCCTCGAACATGTTGTCATAATGTAGTTTAGTTTTCTCATCGTATATCCCAGGATTCTTTTTAAAGAGGGCATAGTTTAGATCAATATGATCGGGGTCGCTAATGTAAGCGAGAAAAGGGTATGTGTTTATATAGAAGGGTGATTTGATTTGGGAAAAGAATTCTAGCAATGGTTTCATGTACGGCATAACAGACTCTTTGAACGCACCCGCTGATGGTGGGTATGAAATTGAGAAAACTGCAGCTGAGTGTGGGCTTGAGACTTGAACTTTGTCTGATAAACGAAGCCGAACAAGGGCACTGTGGACATTTTTCACAGCCGGAAGCAACACCTCCCAAAGTTCTTGATTACCACCCCCTAAAATCTCGTTTCCAACAGCGATACCAACAATTTTAGTCCCGGGGACAAAAGGCTCAACGTTTTCTTTTACCCAGTTCATTGCTTTATCTTCATCCAAGCCTACATCTCTCACGAACTCGTTAGGTAACCCAATCATTATCTCAATGCCCGAGCCCTTAAAAGCCTTAAGAACTTCATGATCTGCATCAAAGATTCGGGTGTTCATGATCTTACAAGCCTTCATTAGTGTCACTACACTTTCAGGATGTGGAATGTTGTCCGATATCCGTCCATAATTTACTCCATAAGTACCCACGAATGCACTCGATATCACAACTGCCAACACAAAACAAAAAGCAACACTAGTTAAAAACCATCAAACACGAGCATACAACGAAAACTTAAAGAAAAAAGAATACTACTCCGTAATTATTTTGTACTTACGCTTAGCAAAGACGGTCAAGAACCAGAAGAACAACCAACGAGTCGACCCCATGTCAATGAATGAAGAATGTTTGAGCTAGTAGTTATGTAAAGAATAGGGAATGGTGGCTTGTTGTTTGGGATGCTTCACATTTAGGATTGCCATTAGAGTTGGTAATGAAATATTCCCATGATGAAAAAAAGGGCAACTTATAGGTTTTGGATCCTAAACTTTTAAATCCTTTCCCCATCATTAAAGATTACCTTTTACTAAGAATCAAGGTATCAACATTTTTTCATGTTCTCTTGTGCAAAATATCTAATTCATATGAAAGATAAGCATGGCCTTTCCAAATTATCACCAAAACTAAGTGGATTGTCTTTCTAGTTTTGCTTGTATTAATGGTATTAACACATGGTCTTAAGTCCCAAAGCATGTTTGGACAATGCTTTATCTAGCCTAAAACATGTTTAAGGTGGTTTTCACCTATGTTATATTTGGACACATGAAAAATGTCCTTTTCTATCACATTAGAACCAATGTGACCAGACTACTTATTAATGGAAAGCGAGTTTGGTTTGTACCAGACTGCTCGTCCGTTTTATATAACACGTATCAAATAGTACGGGTTTTAAATCATTTTACATAATGTACTACAAGTTCAAGAGTTGTTTGTTTTTAATAAGTTAATTAACTATTATTTGATATGTTGATTACATGTAACTTATAAAAACTACTGTAAAAAGAAAGGCTTCAGGATTAGCTTCAACATAGCGTTTTACATGTGACCTCATGTCACAAGTTATCTAATTTACCCATTCTGACATCTTTTAGGCTATAAGCCTACAAGTCTATAACTACCCAACCAAAGTTTGGAATTGATTCTTGATGGAAATGTGCACAATTCATCTTAGAGAGTTCAAGTCTGTCTGATATTTGATTTATAGTTTGGCCGGGTGTCGAACCAAATATATCGACAAAGCAAATTGTCCATGTACACTGTTTAATAAACATGAAATTTCTAAGGTCATGTCATAGCATATCTTTGTATCTAACAAATAACAGCCGAAACCAAACCGAGCTAGCCAAAATTTTAAGCCTAGGACAGAACACAGTAGAGTGAAGTAATTAGAACAAAATTTGGACCCTCGGTACTTCAAGGGCACCAACACATCTTGATGTGCTTGGACTCGACTTCACATGAGTTTTACTTAACAGATATCAACCCAAAAGCTAATAATACATTATACTACTCTAACAGACATTTATCGGAAAACTAATAGATACCAAGTCATAAACAGCCAAAAGACTAGAAGGAAAACACGATCATGGGCAACTCACCCGAGCCGCGGTTTCACCATTTTCCTTCGAATCCCCTTGATCCATTTTCTTCACTTTCACCTCAACCTCCAATTTGGCTTTTGCATCACTCTCTTGCGCTTGTTTCAACAACGTTGCTACCTCACCCAACACTTGTTGCCCAGACCCGTCGTTCGCAGCTGCATCATTAATCCTTTTCTCATTGCTTTCAGATACACCAATTTCATTAGGTTTCTCAGTTTCTTTTATACCTTGATCTTGTTTAAACCCCTCAGTCACACTCAAATTCGGTCCCGCTTCATCCTCATTGATGTTTGGATGAGTTTTACCCTCGTCACGAACATCAGGGCGCTCATCCTTAGTAATATTTTTCTCGTCACAAACATCAGGAATCTTTTCCTCAATACGTGTTTCATTGTGTACAACTTCAGCATCTTGCATCTCGACTTCTTTAATACCTTGTTCAACCGACCCTTGCATGGTTTCCGCATCTACCATTTCTACCTCTTTGACACCCGTAGTAGTTTCTACGGATGTGAAATGTTTCTCTTCACTTTCTGTCGTTGTGTTAGAAACAGGCATAGCCTTGGCAGATTTCGTCTGTTTCTCATCGTTAACGCTAGCATCTTCTAATACTCGTTTACGTTGGTTAGCTGCCTCAGTGTTGTTCCCAGTAGCTTTAGGTGTTGACTTCGCGGATTCACCATTTTTTGTATGCAATTCAGGGACCACAGTAGTTGAGGGGGCTGACTTTAGAATCTCGCTATTTCTTGTATCAGATTCAGGACCCTTAATCGGACAGTGACCGGATTCTGATCCTGTCCCCTGCAGTTTTAAAATGGTCATGACTCATGAACTTGATAAATCATCATGTAGGAATCAAAATTCTACAGTTTGCTAAATGTGAACTCTTGGTGAGCATCAAAATTCTAGCAGTATACCGTGCATAGCAAATTATTTTAACATATTTATTTGCGGGTTAATGATCTGCAAGGTGACTCTATACTTTCAAAAAGATTGCCATTCCATCTGTAGTATTGATTCACTTGGACCTTCAACGTGTTTCTGGGCAGGCAACTAGGCAAGCCTAAGTTGATAGCATGGGTTGTCTGGCACTCTGGCTGTAGATATGACTATTAGTTATATCAAATTATGAGCCGATTTGTCTTACGAAAAGAAAGCTTACTTAAACACGCCCTTAATACAACTCCCTTTGTGGTTATCATTAAAACTAAGGAAAATCGCAAGAAGCATAACCAACAGTATCAAATTTGCCACTATGCCATATGAGTAATTTTCTCAATGTTTTATAAACTTCACCTGGTCAACCGGGTTTGATCACCGGGTCAACCGGGTTTTCTACCCAAAAAATTCTATTCCGAGAACGACGCATAAAGAGTATATATATAAATCATGGCAGAATCCATATGTTCAGGCTAATAAAACATTTACTAATAAAGATACCATGTAAAAATAAAATTACAAGGCAATTACAAGTAGTCAACTTGTGTTATTTGTAAATAAACAAGAAAAGACCAAAACCCAGCTGAGTCACGAGAACCAGGTTGACCCGGGTCAACTTAAGCCCGGCGGGTCTAACTTTGTTGAAAATCAAGAACCCGGTTTAGTTTGGCCCGGATTGAACCGGGTTCAAAACATTGAATTTTCTCGCCCATATGGTACATTCAAGTTTTACAAGCATAGTGAAAGTATAATTTTTAAAATTTAACAAATTTTTATGAACCCCAACTACAAGTGACAATAAAGTTGTTAGCTAGAGTCTACCCTGAATTAAAATGAAACTTAGTATAACAAAAATAAGCACATGCATTGATGCATGCATGCAGATCAGTTTAATTAACTATGAGAGATAAGAGATTAAGAAGACTTAACCGTAACTTGTTCATTATCTTTATCGTTCACCGGACCATCCAAAGTCGACATTTTACTTAATTAGTTGTAGTAATTTATTAGTAAAGCAAGCTAAATGACCTTTGCGTGAGAGTTAAGAAGAAAATGGGTGTCTAGTGGCTGCTCGTTAAAATGACTATAGCAATGTACACGTGTAGAAATGTACTTGTACACGTGTTTAACTAATACTTCACCTCCGTGTTTATAGCCTATAATCTACTCATTTACTCATCTTTTGAGTTTTTTATTCTAGTGTTAATTAACAAAAACAAATCTCGCAAAATTTGTGTTGGGTTTAGTCCAATATAATTATAACCTAGGCCTTGCCAATTAATGGGCTGAAACTTTTACTTTGTTACTTGTTTTTAGGGCCCAAAATGGAGTATCAAGTCCCTCAAGTGTTTACCAAAATAAAAATTTATCTAAAAATACCTTTATCCAAAAATATATAAACTGAATATAATCAATATCTTCAATGCGTTTAATAAATAAAAATTGCGGGTTTTGTATATGTATGAGGATACTAGCTACATGTCTGAAATTTAAAACAAAATGAAAAACAGATTCAGAATTGGTTTAGAATTAACGGCAGTAAGATAAAGAACTATGAACGTTTTATATCATTGCACAATATAAAAAATCGCAGGAAACGAGTTATTTTAGGATTGGAGTTACAAGCATAAAAAGGTCAAACATGTGTACAAACTAGCTACAACTAGAGATACATGTAACATAACACGACTAAAATGCAAAGAAAGTTTAAAGCCAAGGCTTACATAAATTATGTTAGGGCAAGTTTAAAGCCAAGGCTTACATAAACCATGTTAGGGGATCCCTGCTGCAAACAGCAGGGAGTTATCTATTGCAAACAGCAAAAATGATTTCTGATTATTTACTTTGCAGCCTCTCAACTTTTATGACACAACTGATCCCTGATTTGTCCTTGATTTATGCATAGCAACAGTGAAGACTCCATGCTGTTTGTTGCAGGGATTATTTTCTCATTATGTATTATGGTTTACAAATCTTTTTTTTTTTTTTCTCTCTCTTTTCTTTTATAATAGGGCAAATGATTAAAAAATGTATCATACTTGCCACAATTTTTTCTTGTGGGTAGCTAACAAAATTTTTTACTTTTGTGAGTACTTTTCTTTTAAATTCATCATTTTTAGGGTACTATGTAACATTTTTGCCTTTCAGGGGAAAAAAAATTTTGTTAACTAAGGGGCAAAATGTCCAAAAATTTCGCAAAATACTTTTAAAATATGAATTAAAAAAAATAAATAAAAAAATAATAATCCACAAAAGCAAAAAAGTTTGTTCTCTACCCACAAAAGAAAATAATAGGAAGTATACTATTTTTTTTTAATTATTTACCCCTTGAAATATGTTATTTCTCACCCACTTTTGTTTTGCCGATTACATTTACATGTATGTCGTCTGCATTACTCTTTTCTTGCATGACTATATATGCACGTGTCAACTTTATTTCAATTAATTCTAAAACCTTTACTTTTTTACATTTAATCCAATAAACTATATTAATCGCTAAACAAATAACACAAGGAAAATAATAATGTAAATATTAAAAATAACTATATAAATAGTGAAGGAACTGTAAATAAGAAACATGAAAAAACATAAATAAAAGAAAAATGCAAATAAAAAACTGAAGATGGCAATAGTGGATTCGAACTTGGGACACCCATTTTGATAGGATGGCATTTAACCAAGGCATCACCATCTTTAGTATGTTTATCTTGTACATTCTTTAGCTTATATTTCAACTACAAATTTGACTTTTTTTTTTTTTTTTTTTTTTTTTTTTTTTTTTTTTTTTTTTAGAGTTAGTAGCGCCCACAGTGACATCAAATTAGGCAGTATGCAAGCATCGAACCCTTCTCTTTAAGGGATAAACTCCACTCCGGCTTCTATTTTTTTCGGGCCCTTGAAGGTAAGGTTAATGGTGAGACTCGAACCTGAGACCTCTTCAAAGATACCTCCCCAAAGTTATCTTTGGTGGCCAACTGAGCTAGCCGAGTTGGCTTTGACTTTGATCTTGTAGATTGCGATATAAACTTATCAATGTTAGTTTTATCCCTCATTTCAGTTATAATCATTTTTACTCATCCAAGTTTCGTTTCACCCTCGAATGGCGGAACCGGGATTTTGAGGTAAAGAAGTTGGTCGTGCTTAATACAAAAAGTCATATAAATATCGCTTCAAAATTAATCTATAGCGTTGTCTTTTATTGTTTAAGTTATTCATTTAAGAAGACATGTCTATAGAATAAGAAGGATGATGTAAAAAACGAGTAGAAAAACGACTTGTTATCTAAATAATTAATTAATAAAGTAGATTGATTAGGATGACTCAGCACCAACTAGTCACCCTACTAGCCCCGTCCATACTCTTGATGATTTAATACATGCGATATCATATGTTTACATAATTTTTACAAAAAGAAATTCACGCAATGATGTGGTTCAATTTATAAATATAACATTTATCAGGATGTGCACCCCCAAAACAATGTAGCATAAGCTACAGTGCGCCACACTCACATCCAAATAATGAAATGTAAAGTAACTAACGGTCGTTAAGTAGTAACGACCGTTAACTTTTTTTTTTTAAATTTTGCCTACAATTGGTCCTTCGTCTTAGAGGTTCATTGCAAATTTAGTCCTTACGGTCGTTAAGTATTTAACGGCTGTTAACTAGTAACGACTGTTAACTTTTTTTTTTTTAAATTCCGCCTGCAATTGGTCCTTCGTCTTAAAGGTTCGTTGCAAATTTAGTCCTTATAATTAACGGTCGTTAACTGCACTAACTACTTCTTTGGCAAAACATCCCGCGATTGTCGCGAGTGATCCACCTCGTACAATTACAAAAATAAAAAGAGACTACTTGAATACACGAGTAAACTTGAAACAACACTATATGAAATTTCTTTTGTCTCTTAACACATTACCCTATTTTTTGCATGTCAAATTTACGTGTCAACTTTGCTCAATCAAGTCCAAAGACTTTTACTTCTCTACATTTAACCAACAAACTATATATCATAAATGCTAGACACATAAAACATTAAACACAAACCCTCTGAACAAAATACTCCCTGAAGCAAAATCATCTCAAACAACAATATGCAAAACCAAAATGTAATAACAACCGATCAACACGACGAAAAAGACCCTTACAACATAACATACATAATCCATTTCTTACTAGGAGCAGGCTACCTAGTCCCATGGAACTCATTCATCACAGCAGTTGATTACTTTCAAGACATTTATCCAACAAAACATGTCACCAAAGTGTTTTCTGTTGCATACATGTTAGCTGCAACCAGGGACGGAGCCAGGCGGGGTCCCGTGGGTGCCCGGGACACCTATCAATTTTTTCGACGTAGTGTTAATTTTAAGAAAAAACATTGATTTTTCCCAAATGTACCTTAAATGACCCCGATCAATCGAAATGTGTTTTTAGTCTTATTTAGTTAGCATCTTAAACTCTATTATACTATGGTTAAAAAAAATTTGTGCACCCGGTAATATTTGTTCCTGGCTCCGTCCCTGGCTGCAACGACAATTCTTTTTATCATGACATATTTGTCTAGCAAAACAAAGTTGCCTAGCTTTAAGGTTAGGATGAACTTTGGTTATGGTTTGTTTGTTTTGGCTCTAATGGTTGCACCAGTGACTGACTGGATTGGTCATTGGGACGAGGCTGAAAGAGGCTCGAATGCGGCTTTTGTGGTTCTTGTGTTGATGGTTGTGGTTACTGGCTTTGCTGAAGGGTTAACTGGAGGGAGTTTGATTGGTGCTACAGGTAAATTGCCTGATAGGTATATGCAGGCTGTTGTTGCTGGCAATGCGTCTGCTGGTACGTATTATTGTCACTTTTCTATTTTAGATGTGTTGATATATTTTCTGAGTTACCATAAATTACAAATTTGCATTTATTAGTAATTAATGTAATAATAACATATCTTCTAATCAGAGCACTAGGAAAAAATATTATCACTTCAGTTTTTCCCTTGTAACTTAGAAACTACTCGTATAGTTGACCCAAAAACACCGTCCCTCCATCACTTAAGTTATAGGACACCATCGGGTCTACGGTTTTTAAAATAAAACACAAATAATGTATTTTTTTTTAAAAGTAAAAAGCCTTATAACTTGGCTGGTGAATTTGGCACCGAGCTTTATAACTTAGGGTATGGTATGGGCTAGTGCCATAGGGTCGCGTTATGCGTCATAGAACAATAACGCGCCCTATAGCGTTCGGTTGCGAGTGCTCTTAAGATTGTTTGTTTTTTTTGGGTAGTCATCAATTTTGACAAGTAACATTAACAATTATTTGGTCAAATTATTAGAAATAGCAATTTTAAACACTTAAAAGTTTATAAAAATTGGGAATATGAGTTGTGTCAAAAACCTGGTTATTTGGACTTATTTCAAAAAACTGAATCTCTCTTTTAATAGGAAAAGCAAGTTTGTAATGTTTAAAACTACCGTAACTATAAAAGCCTTGTGACCCAAACCTTTCACAAATTAGAGAAGAATTCTTAAATTAAGAAGGATGAGAAATAACTATAACTACACATCAGAGATGCATTAATTCGAATTAGATGCATCCCTAATCTTGAGATGCATCATAATATATTTTCTAGCTAAAAATTATATGCATATACATATATTAGATGCTTTTCATCAAGTTAAACGAATCTCATGTATTTTTCGTCCTCTGCGGGTCAAATTTGTTGTTAGTACTACTTTGCATTGTTTTCCTTAAAAATCATTTTCGAAACTAATTGTAATGCATCTAAATGAATAGAGATGCATCTAATTCAAGTTGATGTATCTCAAATATGTCATTATAGTCATTTCTCATTCTTCTCATTTTAAGATTTCTTCTCACTGGATGCTTACCCTGTGACCCAAACCTTTCACAAATTAGAATCACTAACCCAGTCACTTTTACTACCGTAATTATAAAAGCTAGTAACATGATGAGTATAGTAATTTTTACCAGACCTTGCATTGTCTCTGAAATTTAGTCCTTTTTGGATTTTTTTTCTTTGAACGGCAACGTGCAGTATATAGAATCAGCTAGCAAATACAACATTGATTACAAACGAGGATCGGGTCACTCAGCCAAGTAAACCACTCTAACGAGCAATTCCATTTCCGACAGCTATTTGAAAACCAGCTAGGATTAAGAAAGATCCTTAACATCATCTATATTGGGTATCTCTCATTCTCTCCTAGGCGAAGTTGCAGACCTATAAGTAGTGAACATAATAAAATGGAGGTTTTTAAGCTAACTTAATAGCTTGGCCACTCAATCAAAATAAGAAACCTATGCTCAATATGTAAATTTATTTTTGACTCTGCTGCAGGGGTACTGGTATGCATGTTAAGGATCATAACCAAGGCTTCACTTCCTCACTCGAGAAAAGGCCTTCGAACAAGCACACACATCTACTTCTTCACCAGCACCTTCATTGAACTCCTTTGCATTATCTTCACTAACCTCCTCCACAAATTACCACACATTCGACATTACACCAACAAAACACAGCTCGATAACCAACCCAAAACCGAATCCAAATCACCAAAAACTGTCAATGTCCTAAAGAAACTTTGATGGCTAGTAATGTGCATGGTCTTAATCTACATTGTGACCTTATCAATCTTCCCAGGATACTTAAGTGAGAATGTTAAATCAAACTTTTTTGGCGATTGGTATGCTGTATTCTTGATAACAGCTTTTAATGTTGGTGATTTCTCAGGCAAGTGTTTGACCGCTCTTTATGTGGTTAAGAGGAGTAGATGGGTTGTGTGGGGGTGTGTTGCCAGGGTGCTGTTTTATCCTCTTTTTATGGGTTGTGTTTTTGGACCCAAATGGTTGCGAAATGAGGTTGTGGTGTCCCTTTTAACATTACTGTTGGGAGTTAGCAACGGGTATTTGACTAGCGTACTTATGATCATGGCTCCTAAATTTGTTCAAGTTGAGGAATCAAACATTGCTGGAATTGTGATGAGTTTGTTCTTGGCGATTGGTTTAGTGATTGGTTCGGGTTTAGGTTGGTTATGGAACATTCGAACCTAGAAACCTTGTTATACTTTAAGCAAATCATATTTCATCTTTTAAATTTTGATATGTTAAAAGTAAGTGAAGTTGTGAACTCCGTAACACAAATGATTATGTGATCAATATAGTAAAGCTTTTAATTCTGCTATGGAACCAATCTGCATGTATCTCTCTTGACTTTTTCGGACATGAATGAGACATTCTCGTTGCAACAACCAATAATGATTCACTAAACGACACTCGGGTGCATATCACATTTCGCTATTGCGCTTGTTCAGATAAGTAATCTATACATCATAAAAGGTTAGACACAAAATCAATCACATCTATTACAGAAAAGTCTTATGGTTATTAGTATCATCATACATTAACATCAAAGTAAAATATCATTAGATGTAGTACTAAACCACAGTTACAGGAAATCCGTGTGAGGAACCTGCAAAGATCTCGGGTTTTGAGCTAATTAAGTTAAACTCGTCTTCCACATCGTCATCATCCTCTGTATCCCAAAGGAATCGAGCATAAGAAGCTAAAACATAACTGCAAACATGAAATTCAAAAACTCAATGAGACTACCATAAATTAGACCATCACAAATTGCAAAACATAACTAAACTTTCAAAACTTGCATAGAATAATACCAGTCATTAGGATCGGTTTTGACAGCTTGATTAAAGTAAGTTTCAGCACGATCAGCATCATTACGAATCTGCCATATAAGATCAGCATACAGTGACAGCACATTTCCATCACTTGGATTAGCAAGAATTGCTCTTTCATAGTACTCTTCCGCCTTCTTGTGATCACATCGAACCTGAAACAACAAAAGTCTTGTAATTTCTTATTTTCATATAAAGATAAAACTTATATGACAATAACAAAGTTAAATATTTATGTACTTCTTTCAAGAACTTAGCATAGTTTGCTAGCAACAGAGCGTTTTCGGGGTTGGCCTCCATCATCTTTTGGTAATACAATTCGGTTTTATCATGTCCATGATCCGAACCACCACCAGATCTGTTCCCATGACCAAGGCATAATCTCCCACCATTGTCACCTCCACCACCTATCACACCAGTCTGCAGCATTTTACTGCTTTCGTCACCAACATTTTTTTTCACAGGTTCACCTGAACCCGTTGCAGAGAGGATACACAATGGAGTTGAGGCGGTTCGGGTTAGGAATACCCCCGGTTGGGGTTGAGGTGATGATTGTTTGGATGGAAGGGAATGGAGAATAGGTGCTGAAGAGCATCTCAGCAGCATAATTGGATGAACTTTTTAGTACATAGAAAGTTGGAGAGTATGGAGTGAAGCACTTTTCAGAAACTTATCACTAAAAAAGATATACTATTTTTAAGGTGGCCTATGGACTTGTGACATATACACATGGTGTCATGGGTTATATATAAGATACATATTCTGTTGTGTTTTGTGGCCTTTGGACTTGTGTGAAATAATTGAACATATCTTTCATTTGATAATGGCTGATGTATACAGATACAGTTAGCTGATTAACTACTTCACTAATATCAGGTATCATGTCCATTACACACAACAAATCAAACTTAATTCGGTTTCAGAAAAGCAAAAGCAAGAACAGGGAGTTTCATTTGTCATTTCCTATTGAAATATGGATCCAAACTTAATCATTTAAATCCTTCATACATAACAATAAACCACTGTGTAATATCATATCAGTGTTTATATGACTAAATATCTGAGTTAATCAATGGGCCTAATATTATATGGTCAATCAAAATGTCTTATGATACACATGATATGATACAGCTGATATTTTCGCACAGAAAGAAATTGTGGGTGAAAACAGATGTCATTTAATCAAAAAACGAGGTAATGAACGGTCCTCATTAAGACTGCTAGAAAAGGGAGAAATAGGGTAGAGCGGGATTGTAACTGATTATTTGGATTTAACGAAGTCCATGTGGATGGAACACAAGCTAAACGCGTGTGTATTTCCAATTAGAGGTCTAAAAGTTAAGATAGCTCCAGTCTTGGTCTTGTTCGTGCGACGGAAACCTACATATAGCAACAGATGAAAAAGATTTTAACATAACACAAGTTCACTCCAGAGAAAGTGAACGGAAGAGATCATCAAACATCTTAGGACTACATAAAAGTGAACGGAAGAGATCTATAAATACATTACAATGAGCATTTTCATAGCTATATGATTGTTTGGCTGCCTATTTACCACGTGTTGTATTATTACGAAATTGGCCAAGTTTTATCATATAAATACATTACGCTGATTTATTTCCAGAATCTAGATTCCCTATCCATCGTTAAAGATCAACATCGGGTTTGGAAAACAGATCCATCAAATGAAGTCGAGCTTCAATTTAGCTCCCAACGCCATTTTGATTGTGCGACTCCACCAAGGAAATTACTTCCATTGATAGGGGTTTGGGTCACATCATACCAGGAAGATCTAAACTAGCAATATGAAGAGGGTCGTTAGCACATTGTGCATATTCGAATCTAAAGCCAAATTAGGGTTCATAGTCGTCATTGACGTATAATCAATCAAATCACAGACTGATAAGAAATTGAATCAATTAATCAAATCGAAAACCTTAACGAAGCATAGTCAATCAAATTATAACACTAATTTAATATCAATTGGGTCATAGCTCTCAATAGGAAACAACTGAATATACAAACTCAAGACCACATGAATTGGTAAGTATTTGAGAGAGAAATCGCATTACACACACACTGTTTACAACTTAGAGCAAAATCCCTATTTTACGAAGCTAACTAGCTCTTGTAAACCAATCACAGTTATAACAGAGTTAAATCCCTATTTTACGAAGCTAACTAGCTCTTGTAAGTCTATATTATATACACCCTTTAGTACTTTTATCATTTACAAACATAAGCTGAAGTAGTACATATAGTAAAGAGTAAATAAGTTAAAAGGATATTTAAATCAAAATGTCATCACATGATACAGATGACACTTTTGCCGAAAAATAAATTGTAGGGCATGTCTAAAACCAGATGTCATTTGATTAAAAAAAATGAGGTAATGAACGGCCCTTATTAAGACTGCTAGAAAAAAGGGATAGACAATAAAATGGCATTATACTCATTATTTGGATTTAACCAAGTCCATGTGGATGGAACAAATACTAAACGCGACACTTGTATTTCCAACATTTGATGTCTAAAAATGAAGATGGTTCTAGTGTTGATATGGTTCTTGATAAACCTGTAGATAGCAACAGCCGAAAGAGACTTTGACATGACACAAGTTCACTACAGAGAAAAATGTACTCACTTATATCTAAATTATATTGATCGAACACTTGGCTAACATCAAAATAACAAAAGGACACTACAATTACTGGTCCAAGCTTCGAAGACTATAGAGCCGTATGATACTAGTAATCATCAAAAGTCTAGAAACTAAACAACAGTGAATAGTAAGATACCTGCAAAACTTATATATTACAATGAATATTTCCATAGCTATAGGGTCGTTTGGATACTTATGTCGCAGCTGCTGTTTCATTATGAAATAGACCTAGTTTTATCATGACATATATACTGTACAAGCTAACTTATTACAGATTTATTTCCAGAATCTAGGTCCCTTGTCGGATCTGCCATTATTCCTTCCATCCCACACGGATGACCAAAAGAAGAGAGACATCCAGAAAAAAACAGCAAAAAATATCTGAACGCTTTCTTGAAGTCTAGAGAAAGATGCAAGTGAACCTGTTCATGGGCATAATAACATTCGTTACTACCTAACATAGAACATTGATAACAGCAATTCCGTAAGAAGCTAAAATGAAGCATCACTATGTTATCAGATAAGCTACCTTCCACGGAGCTATTTCCTCAAAAAAGTCACTAACATTAATAGATATCAAGAGAAAAAGTACATAATGCTCCACCATATATAAGTAATATACTACTCTAAATACCATTTTCCAAAATTGTCCAGCGTCAGTATTTTTATATCACACAGACCCACTGCAAAATACAGAGCTAAAATATCGCAAATGTTTATATGAATCAGAGGGCGTGCTTAAAAACCCATTTCAAGAGTGGGCTATAAGATGAAATGATAGATAAGGTAAACTGCTTTATCAGACACTTCCTATTCCATCAATCTCTAGCCGACTGTAATTAGGAACAACCTAGCCAACATCAAAAAAAATTAACCGGCGGGGATAGGGACCTCGTTCTTTAGAGCTTAAAGCCAACATTTCACCTGCTTGTCCCTCTCTCGTTAAAAATCTATTTCTTCCCACAAACGTGATAGTTAATGCCTAACATCTAGGTCATCTAGTGCCTCGGTTCAGGTCCTAGCAGCTATATTGCCTTGTCATGCTTAAGGCACACACAGCTTCACTCGGTCATTCACCTTTGTGCACAGGTCAAATGTGGTCTTGTTAGTAACTTTTATTTTGAAGTACAAAAATACCACCGTAGAATGTCATTCTAACTGGATTCGAATTGATTTCATATATAAAAACACAAAAGTTATCTCTACTTCTCTCCTCTATAACGCCTACATCCCTGTGCAAACATCCTTAAAACTTGTTTGTCATCTTAAGTAAGAAGAAGCTGATAATCACTTAGAAGAGGGTGCTTTAACTCTTACATAATCACAATCAAGTGAATCAACGATTTCCCTCAAGGTATTTACATTTTTATTTCATCCATGATCCTAGGTTTCTATGCCAAACTGTATCATATATTCATATGTAAAAACTGTCTCAGGCCATCGCCTCTTTGAGTTTCAGAATCAGCTGCATTTTTATCTAGTTTCTGTTGTTCTGTTTCATATAGGTTTCCAAGGGCAAAATACTAAATATCGATAACTGTTCCGCAATCAGAATGCTAAATATCGAAGAATAACAAATTTAAATGTAAATAGTACTAGTAGTATTCTATAACCACCACACCCAGAGTTTTTTCAACTCGAAAAAGAAGTTGTGTTTGGTGCGGAGCTTATAAGGGCTTATAGGGGCTTGAGCTTTTTAAATAAGCTAGCTTATAAAATAAGGTTTGTTTGCCACACAAGCTTATAAGCCAATTGAAACGGCCTACGAGGGATTATAGTTAGTCAAATTACTTAAATACCATTCGAAATATAGCGGGTTATCACGTGAACTTAATTTGATGTATTTTTATTCGATTTTACATTAATAAGCTTCGGCCCCAACTAATTCGCCAAACAACTATTTTAATCAAACAACTTTATAAAAATATAAGCTCCATATCATCTAATAAGATATATATATATTTTTTAATCAGCAAGCAACAAGTATTATACCTGAGTTTGTATCCTGTTGGTCACCAGGAGGTGGGCCAGACTCCGGAGGACGAGGACTCGAAGCACCGCACCGGCACCGCCGTATTTTCGAATTCAGTGACAGTGATGATGACGATGATGTAAATTTATACGGTGAAATGAATTGAGATGAATGAAGAGGATAAAAATTAGTGACGGTTAGAAGCGATGAGTTAGGGTGGTGGTTTACGGCGGGTGGAGAATAAAGAGTAGTGTACGCCATATCAACACGACACAGATATTCTTTTCAGTTAGAAATGAAATATATTATTTCACGTCTTAACGGGTTATACGAACTCGGGTCATTCGGATAACCCAGAACAATGGTGACCGGGTCAACTAGTGTAAATATTATAGATTTTAGTGATTTAGTTCATAATACAAATAAATTTCTGATTCGGCCACTCAGAAATAAATTCACCCCTTAAAGTAAATGTTCAAGTTTCGTCATTGACCGCTAGCATCAAATACTATTTTTGGTTTGCATAGGATTTTGCCAAAATGAAAACCAAACAGAAAACCAGATTCAAATATATATATATATATATATATATATATATATATATATATATATATATATATATATATATATATATATATATATATATATATATTAGCTACAATTTTTTGTAGATAATTGGTTACAATTTTATGCTATAAAATGTGGTTCCTTGTTTCTTTTCTATGCGTCCCTGATTCATTGCTAATGTATTTTTTGTGAAGAATTGTAGCCTATTAGCTACAAAAATTGTGGCCAAAATATCTCATATATATATATATATATATAGTGAGACTTTCTTGCGAGAACTATCTTATTTGCAAGAACTAAGAGAACCAAAAAAAACATACATGCACGCCTTCAATAATTATAGTTTTGCACATATGTTCGAAAAACAACATATATGTTTTAAAAAAAAAAAACATAATTGTTCTAAAGAATTTGATAAAAAATCAGAAATACAAAATTTTTCTTTTAAGGTGTGCATGTATGTTCTTATAAGGCGTGCAACAACAATATTGCGGTCGTGTGCAAGGTTTTTGTGAAAAAAGATGATGAATTCATGATGATATTGAAGAACATAGGTGGATATTTACGATTATTGATGATTTGCATATATTTTTATTTTATTTTAAAAGGCGTGCATGTATATTTTTGGTAGTTCTCTCAGTTCTCGCGGATAAGATAGTTCTCGTAAGAAAGTCTCCCTATATATATATATATATATATATATATATATATATATATATATATATATATATATATATGTGTGTGTGTGTGTGTGTGTGTGTGTGTGTGTATACACACACACACACATACATATATATATATATATATATATATATATATATATATATATATATATATATATATATATATATATAATTTGGATCGATTGAGAAAGTTTTTATTTTGAGAAAATTGAGAAGATTTCAAAAACAATATATTTTTAACTTTGATTCATGTTTTTCAAGCATAAAAGTCATTTTAATGTGATTAAAATTCAAAATGTGTAAAAAAATTTGAATCAACGTTAAAAATTCCTCGATTTTGCAATATATCTAGAATACTGAATCATCTGTACAAATTTAATGAATTATCATCATAACTCGATTTTAACAATGATTTGTGAATCAAATTTATGATTTATATATTTGATTCACTATAAAATGATGTTTACTTGTGAATCAAATAAAAAACATAAATCAGTTTGTTCAAACGAAGATTTCTCAACCTTCTCAAAATAAAAATCTTCTCAATTGAACCTGATCCCATTTTTTTATATTTTATAATTAAAAAAAAACTTTTTTAATATAAATATAGCATATTTTAAGCTTGATTTTTTTTCTGCTAAAAATCTATATAACTAAATGAAAAAAAATTAAAAATTATGTAATCCGTGTTAACCCGAAAACCGAACCGAATTCAAATTCGATTTTTTGTTTGGGTTAATCTAATTTGAAATCGAGTCTGTTCGGTTTTCGGTTTTAACGCGAAATTTTTTTACCCGAACTAATGGAACCAAATAAATCTAGATCAAATAGATATATTGGGCCTTGGGCTTCAAAATGTTGGGTCAGATACGTATTGGGCCGGCCATATCAAATATCTTACTAAAGTTTTGGCAATCACCTATAGCTGCCCAAATAGAGATGCAAACCGGCAACCGGTTTTTTTTTCAACCGCTGGTTAAACCGGCGACCGGTTTTTGACAAAACCGGTTTTCTAAAAACCGGACTGGTTTTCTAAAACCGAACCGGTTAGACCGGTTATGGGTTTTTACCCCATACCGGTTTTTTACCGGTTTTATACGGTTTAAAATAAAACCGGTTTTAACCGGTTTTATTTATTTATTTAAAAAAAAAAAAAAAGTTACCGTTGAAAAAAACTGGGTTTAACCGGTTTTTTTTTTTTTTTTAAATATAACCGTTTAAAAAAAAAATAGCCGTTGACCGGTTTTAACCGGTTTTTTCCGGTTTTTTTTAAGTTTACCGAGGCCAAACGGCTCTATGCCAATATGACCGTTTTTTTTGATTTTTTTGAGGGTTTTGGGGAGTTTTAAGGCACTATAAATAAAGGTAATAAGTTGGGGTTGAAAACACATAAAAAACAATCTCATTTCTTTCTCTAATATCTCAAAAACGCTCAAAAATCGCTATTTCGCTATAATGAAAAACTCACAATCACAATCACAACAAGCTTCCACTACTCCCTCCGTTGCTACTAGCAATGTCCGAAAACAACACTACACAAACGATGATGTTGAACATGTTAGACCAACCACCCGAAAAGGTGATGTGTGGGCTAATTTCGATATGTGTGGGCATTTTTATAGCACCGGGTCTAACTCTACACTTAGGAGTCATATTGGTAGTTGTAAGGCGGTTCGAAATGATAGTTCGCAAGGTACTATCGGTTCGGATGGTCTAGTTTTTATATATGATGCGGATGCGCTTCGACTTGATTTTACGAAGTTTGTCATTCAACAAGGGCTTCCATTCAACCACTTCGACAACGTCAAGCTAACGGAGATCATCAAAATGAGGCTACAACCGCGGTATCAACATGTAAGTCGTACTACTCTTAGAAGTGATGCTTTTAAATTATGGAAAGCGGCTAAAAAAGAAATAATTGAAGGTTTTCGTCAATATAAATATTGTGTTTCTATAACTATGGATACTTGGACCGCACCACATGGTACGGCAAATTCTTATCTCGCCGTTACGGCTCGTTGGTTTAATCCCGAATCTTGGTTATTAATGAAACGGACAATCGCTTTTAAATTATTTGGTTATCCTCATACGGGATGTAATTTAAGAAAAATTTTGCAAGACACTTTAATTGAATATAATTTAGATGATAAAGTTTTTACGATTTCACTAGATAATGCATCAAATAATACTAGAGCTATGGACTTGTTAAAATTACGTGTAAAACCTATTTTAGATGGTGTTTTTTTTCATTCCCGTTGTGTTGCTCATGTTATAAATTTATCCGTACAAGCGGCATTAAAAATATGTGATAGTTTATATACGAAATTTAGGGGCTTATTTGTATTGATATATAAATCGAGCAACGAACGACAAATAAACTATAAACGTTTTCGTAAAATGTGTAATGAAGAACCCCTAGGACCTTGCCTTGATAATAATACTAGATGGAATTCTACTTGCATAATGTTTGAAAATATATTACGACAACGTGCGACTTTACAAGCTTTTAATCAAAGACTTATTAATAAAAATATGTCCAACATAATACTAAACGACCAAGATTGGGATCGACTAAATGAATTAACTATGTTTTTACAAGTTTTTAAAGAGGCAACAACTATATTATCGGGTGTTTATTACCCAACTAGCCCATTAGTTTTAAAACAAATTTATGCTATGACGGAAAAATTATATGATTTAAAAAACTCACCTTCACGAATGTTTAGAAAAATGGTTAAAATTATAAAAAAGAAATTTATAAATTATTTTGCTAGTTTACCTTTGGTTTTTACTTGTTCCGCCGCACTTAATCCATGTTTAAATGTTGGAGGTGTAGAACTTTTAATAAAAAAAATAATGAAAAATTTAGACTTGTCTTTTGGGTTAGACGGTGATGACGTGGGCTATATAGAATCTCAAATTTTTAGATTTAACGATCATTTTCAAAAATTGTTTGGCATTTATGCAACAAAATATGGTCACCAACAAAACCCAATTGTTGACCAAATGCGGGCCGGATCGTCCCAAATGACAAGAGACATTAATATAAACCTTTATAATTCTTTATTTGAAGACGCTACAAGGCGTCAACGATCATCGGCCCCAACAAGCGAATTGAGACAATATATGGCTACAAATTTTTTAAGAACTTTAAGTCCCAATGAGTTTGCAAACTTTGACATTTTGGCTTGGTGGAAAGAAAGGGAAATTCAATATCCGGTTTTATCCGCTATGACTCGTGACTTATTAGCGGTCCAAGCTTCGACGGTAGCTTCCGAATCGGCCTTTTCGGTTAGTGGTCGAATTATATCGGATAGAAGGACAAGACTAACATGTGAATCTGTGAAAGTATGTGTATGTTTGAAAGATTATTTGGACGGAGTAGATAGGATACAACATGAATCATCGTTAGAAGGTCCAATATTAGATAAAGAGATTGAAGAAGGTATAATAAGAGAAGAAGAAGAAGCGGGGTTATCACCTTCGTCTTCGACTACGAATACCGAAGGCGAATTAGATGAAGGTGAGTTTGAAGAATTTGAAGTTGAAGATTTAGATGTACAAGATTTTTTGGAAAAAAATGATCTTGATGACGACTTGAGTGACTAGTTGAGTATAACGGGTGATGGCAATGCCGAAGCTCGATATACTTGATTACACTAATATGTTTTCGGGTGATGGCCATGCCGAAGCTCGCAAAATGTATTAGTATTCATATGTTTTTATGATTGTATTGTTTAAATAAAAGTTATGATTGTATTTTTTTAGTTGTATAATTGTATTGTTTAAATAAAAATTATGATTGTATAATTGTATTGTTTAAATAAAAATTATGAGTATATTGTTTAATTATATGTTTGATAATTAACAAGTTATAACCGAAAAAAAAAAAAAAAAAAAAAAAAAAAAAAAAAAAAAAAAAAACGTTTGAAGTTTTTAGTAAAATTTCGAAAAAAACGAACCCGGTAAATAACCGAAAAAAAAATCCGAATCCGAACATTTATAACCCAAAAAAAAAACGAACCGGTAAAAAACCGATTCCGAAAATTTATAACCGAAAAAAACCGATTCCGGACATTTATAACCGAAAAAACCGACTCTGAAAAAACCGAACCGAACCGAAACTGGTTTTTTGAAAACCGGTTTTCTAAAAACCGGTTTTAACCGGTATATTTGCACCTCTATGCCCCAAATCTTCTTCAACACGGTCTATTTCACTGGGTACGAGTGTCCACATCTTACTAGTGGCTGATGGTTAATTTGTTATTATATTTTGTACCAACATAATAATCTATTGGAAGAAGTTAAAAGGATGTTTGTCGCCAAAATTTTATAATCAATTATTCCAAATGTGGTAGTAATTGATTTGATAACAACAATCTTTTTCTTCTTTTGAACAAGATAAGAACAATCTATATTCAACAAGTTTTCTAGTTTTTTTTGTTCAAAGGAATAACATCTAGAAAACAGACATATGTTTTGGATTTCGAAAACTTTTTGGTCCCAAACCTTTAATCCAGTTCTCTTAGAGATCACCCGCGTTCCATGCTTAGTATTCCCAAATGTGACAAGCAGAATTTACGAGAAACATGAGGTGTGTTGAGATAAAATCTTGCGTCTACCCCTAACAAGCAGGAGAGATCCTCCGGACTATCGTGGGTCCTTCGGATATTCTTCAATTCCTATGATTGGTTTTAATAACCTTCGGATATCTGCAAAACAGACACGTCCGTTAGTCTCGCCCCGGGTTTTATCCCAGGGCCAACCTCTGGCCTGAGAGTAAGTATGTGTTTTAGAGAGATAAAATATAAATGAGAGTGTAGAGAGCGAGAGAGTTGGTTACCCTGAAGTGAGGATTTCTCCTCTTTATAGTACGATCCCTTATTGTTTGCTTGCTTTTGCTCCATTATCGCGTACCTTGTGTAAACCCTTATTGTGTACCTTATTGAGGGTTTGTCCTTAGGTTGCGTAGTTATCGCTTATCCGGACGGTTAGGTCGTCCGGACTTGTGGAATCAACCGGACTTGCAGCCTTTCGGATATTGGTCCGGTTCGTTCGGCGTGGGTCCTCCGGACATATACGCTAACAAGGTGGTAAACCCATGCGGTCCTAAAACCTTGCTCACAAACGATTTAAACCAACATTATATTATGTGCGGCTAAGTACTACATGCATGTGTAATGTGTTATACTTAAATTGAATCACACGTAACTTGGCATACACCTACACGTAGTTTGAATTACCTCCTTTAGGTAGGTTGTATCTTAACTCTATTAAGAAAGTGATTACACTTAAACTACAAATACGCTTGTGAGTGACTCAATGACAATGCTCACAAGTTACAAATCACAAGTTAATGTTGAACAAGCTATGATTAAAAAAACCGTGATACTTTGAAAATTTTACTATATTCTTGAATTAAAAAATACGTCGACAGCATAATGACATTTTTGCAGTCGTAAGAACAACAAGATGTAACATTAACGCTTCTTTTCACATCTAAAGATATTTGCAATTTTGCACTATAAAAATATTACCACTTGTTAGGTTAGGCAATTAACTTGGGTCAATCGGGTAAAATAAAGATTTTTTACCACTCCAAAAGTACAAAATAATTGTAGTTAGTTTCATCCATTAATGTGAGTATGAATTACTCCTTCCATCTTAATATTATTGTTTATATTTTCTTTTTAAATTTTTTCAAATTAATTGCCTACTATTATTATACATAGTAGTTGGAATTGATTAAAGGCCCGTTTGGTTTATACATGGGTTTAGGATTTGGATTCGGATTCGGAATAAGATTTGGATTGGGATTTGAATTTAATGTAGAGAGAGAAAATATATTATACTCCATCCGTCCCAATTTTATTGTCCACGTTTTCTTTTTGGGATGTCCCAAATTAATTGTCCACTACTAAAAATAGATAGGGAAGTTTAACCAAGTTTACTATATTACCCTTTTTTGAAATTATTATTACATACCATAAAGAAGACTTTAATTAATTACCCAAGGGTAAAATTGTCATTCTGTCAAAAAGTAAGAAAGAGAAAGCTGTAATAAATGTACTTTTCTTAAACTGTGTGTTTTTTGTCGGGGGACAATAATTTTGGGACGGAGGGAGTATATATTATTATTTGATAAAGAATAAAAAAATATTAATGTTATAAATAAAAGAAAAAAAAGGCAGTGGAGCTATGACAATCCACCATTTATATCCACAAAATACATCCTTGGCCCACTTTTTGTCAGTAACAATAGAAAGAGATCAGAAAAGCCAAGGGTGATGGTAGGTTTCGTCCAATGCTCCATTTAAGGGAATTATTTACTGTTACAAAACCAAAAACTTGAAACAAACAATTTCTATCACTTGAAATCCATTCCCTCAAACCAAAATACTCAAAACAAACGGGCCCTAAGTTTACTATATTACTGACAATCAAAATTGTTATTTACAAAATTAAATGAATACATTAAAAATTTGTTAAAGGTTAAAATTGTTTTGTTGTGGCTTTTAGAAAATTGAAAGTTGTAATATGTACTTTTATTAAAGGGTTGTATTAACCATACGGGGGAGACAAGGTGGCAGGGGGTGGCAGGCCCACTTGTCTCCTCTTTGTCCCCTATTTTTTTCCAGTGTAATCCTGCTTTTTGTCAGTTTCTGTTCTGTATTTCTGACAGTTTTAAGCGTTTGACATATTAAACTTTACATTTTCTGTTCCGCACTTTCAGGTTTATAGCTTTTTGATATAAACAAAATTATAAAAATAAAAAAAAAAATTAAAAAAAATAAAAAAAAAAAAAATAAGGGGGGGGGGGGGGGGGGGTGTGGCTAAAATCTAGGGGAGGGTGTGGTCAACAAGCCCCTTATTAAATTGTGTTTATTTTTTGTCTGATGACACTACTTTTGACTAGATCACCATGCCCACATGTCTGAGTTCACAAGTTATGTTGGACAAACTATGGACAAACTAGATTACACTCAAACCAAAAAGCTGATAGAACCGTGAGGGGGTGATATACTTAGTGTCAATCAAAAGGGAATTGATTTGCACACATTTCATATTGATTGGGACACTCCAATAAAAGCATTAGATACTTATACATTATTAATAAACTGCTTTAACAGCTTGTACACTAGAGTGTCCTAATAAAAATTCGGAGTGTGCAAATCATCTCCCCAATCAAAAGGTTGAGTTCAAGTCTCATAGTTAATAAAAGTAAGATAGTTGTGGATTTATTATAGTTGACAATTATAAATAACAAGAAAAAAAAAAAAAAAAAAAAAAAAAATTAAAGTAAAATTGTGATATTTTGACGCATTCCCTTCTTTATATTATAGCTCATCATATGGGTTGGCTCTTCCTCATTGGTGCCACAAACAATAAAAAAAAGTCCGAAAATCCAAGTGCCACAAAGGAATAAAAAATTCATAAATTCAGGGCTCAAAAATAAGTAAATAAATATATATTTACAAATCAAACCTTCAACTTTTTATTATTTACGACTTCTTTATACAACAAACTTTATTTATCAAGTATCTAACAAACACCTTGCGATTTCTTGAACAAAAAAAATACCGGCAGAAAGTTCTCTAGATAATGTACAAAACGATCCCAATATTGATATGCTTTTGACATACGTACAATTTTATAAAAACTATTTAAGTTTAATATATATAGAGAGTTTTTAAATAGAATAACTTTCAAAATAAACCCTTAAATCTATCAAATAAGTTTAAAACTTATGTTAGCTTTACATATACAAAAAAGTTTAAACAAAAAAGATAACTTTTTTTCACTAGGCCACGAAGACACATCTCAAACAAAAGGGTTACAATTTAAAACATGTTAGAAAAAATTATCAGCCGCAACTCGGCAGATGCCTACCTCTACTTGTTTATTATTATAGGGAATAACATATGTACAGCAAACAATACTTATCGTATCACCCTTTGCACTTTCCCAGATGCATTCCATCTGGTCTTTGTCGCACACATCTTTATAGCATCGGCTATAGTGGTTCAGTTCAAACTGTCACTTATATGTTACGTCATCATTTTTCTATTTCACTTTCTATCATACAGTACCAAAGGGCTTGTGTCCCAAACTCCCAATGATACCCCATGTGTGAAAATGCTCTCCAACCAAATGGTTGTGGGTTCAAGTCCTGCTTAAAACATGTGAGATTGATTTAATGTGAAATAGTTAGTTGCCTTTCAATTAAAAATAAATAAATAAATAAACTCTTCTCTGTCGTTGAAGCCAAAACTCTACTTTTGAGACCCAATATACCTAATTAAACAAAAACTCAACACACATAACAATTAAAAAAACACGAGATTCTTCATTTGACCCAAGCCAAATTCTTGACATTTTGTTTGGCGTAGGGGAAGGGGGTTGCATTGTCACCGATTTGGCATCGGGTTCAAGTTATTGCACCGGATGCTCTTAGATGATTTTTGTGGCACGAATTATTTTCCCTTGTTATATTCTTGAATAAAAAGTTCGACAACATTACTACAAACCACTATGAATTAAAATTGCTTAAACAATACAATCGATATATTACCACTGGAGCATTAGTCCAATGGGTGGAGCTCTCGTGCTTGAGTCAATTGACCCGGGTTTGAGTCTCATCCTTGGAATTTGCTTCAGACAGGTACCTACATCCGCAAAATCTATGGGCACATTGGAGAGACTTTATGGAATAAAAGATCGGGGGTCGAGTCTCGGCTCGTCTCACTCCAGGTGGTGCTCGTCTAGGGCAGGAGAGTTTCCGGAGCTATTCCTTGTGGGGTGGTGATAAAGAAATATTTGTTATGCTTTTAGGGGTTATTTAAGCCCTAATTCGTGAATTTATGGTCAAATATTGCCTCAAATCGTGCCTGTTCTCATTTTAGGTACTTGGGACGTGATTTCTGGAATATGAAGCATTTTGGAGCTTTTTTTTATGTTTTTATGCTCAAGAATGAAGAGAACAAGAAAACCAAGGAAAGTCAGGATTTTACACCTTACGGCATCAGGCTTTGGATGCTGACGTCGTCACTTGAAGATTGGAGCTGATGGAAATTAACACGTGATGCCCAAGAAAGAATTTGAAGATTTACACCTGAAGGCGTCAGGTGTATTTGGGAGTAGGCCATCTATTGTTAAATTAAAGAACGATGGCCCAGAAAGTTTATAACCTGAAGGCATCAGGTGTAATCACCTGTAGGCCATCTAGTGTTAATTTTATAACCTGAAGGCGTCGGGTTATACGGGCTGACGGCGTCGGGCTTTGCCGACAGAAATTATGCCTATAAATACAACCTTATAACTTCACTTTTGTAGGCCCAAACCCTAAGTCCGATTCTAGGGTTAGGGTAGGTGTTTTTCCAGCAACTTAGAGGGTTTCAATCAATCTATAAACATCTTGTATTGGTTTGTTGATGCGCGGGATTGCGCCTACGCAAAAGGTTTTACCTCTCGAGGGATCTCGAGAAGCTTGCAATCCTTACCAGGCAGTGTACCTGACCGATGTAGTATAGTGTAGTGGCAAGTACCGGGGGATTGGTCGTTCTACTTGGGAAATAGTGTTCGTTAGGATCAAAACTTAATTAAACTAAGTCTAAAGGTGAGGGATGATTCTTTTTGTATTTTTATGGTTTTAAGGAAAGCAAGTAAAAATCTCGGGTATTGGAGAAGTGGGTGGAATTAATTGTTAGCCAACTAACCCAAATAACTACAAATGCAATAAAAGTAAAATAACAAGAAAGTAAATATGGAGAAAAACAATAATGAGAGAAACATGTTTACTTAGATTTCACTACTCCCTAGCTATCTTTCATTGATTGATTAGTTTGTTACAATTCCGTGGATGACGGGTTATATTCCTTAATACCATTCGTAGGGCCGTGTACGATCTTCCCTAACTCTATAAGCTTCTATCTCTTCCTATGTCGAGCCGACAACTAGCTCCTAACATGGCCTCCTTAGTAGTCACTCATGCATTAAATACAACCATTAAAATCGTAGTACACATCCGATTCATGTTTCTAAAGATTTTCAAGCATGTTACCAATTGGAAGTCTGCCAGTTTTCTTAAGCCTAACATCGATATCATTCATCCAATACAATTAATAACAAACAACCAACCAACAATCAATAGCTAGGTTTCATTACATCTAAGCAAACAAAAAAAAAACCTAGCCTAACATGTTAAAGTAAAGACAAGCATAAGATAGAATCAAACAACACATAGACATATTGAATGGTTATTGGAAAACTTATCTTTGTTGAAACATGGATGGAATAAGGGTGAAAAACCCTGTAAAATTCGACCTAGGGTTTATCCCAAAGTTCTCCCAAAATTTCTCTCTCTAATGAATGAAAATTAGAAAACTATATATAGAGAATACACGTTTGACGGCGTCACGTTGTAATTCTGACACCGTCAACTAGCCGCTAATACTCTTCTTCGGATTGCCTAAATCCAGATCTGACGCCGGCACGTATAAATCATCTCTTGGCCGTCACGTGTAAATTGCTCTTGACGGCCTTGGCTTCCCAAAGCATGACGCCATCACTCTTTAAGTCCCAAAAACATTCTGGCGTGTTTCGTGTAACTTTTTATCCACCTCTTTGCCAAAGCGTGACGCCGTCAGGTACTATTTCCAGATTGATTTTGGAGACTTTGTCGTTTTCTTCATTTTTCGCTCCAAAAACGTCCAAAATGCTTCCTTTTCCAGATTTCTTCTCCAAAGTATCTAAAATGACAAAAGGAACGATTTGAGACAATATTTGATCAAATAATCACGACTTAGGGCTTAAATGACCCCCTAAAAGCTTAACACTTTTCACCTCATCATTTGTTGATTTTACCTTAATTCATGTCTTCAATTATCATTATTGTTGCTTGTTCTTCATTAATTATGCTTGGCTAATTCACCTTGTGTTTACTTATGATTGTATGAAACTTATTTATAATTAATTAGATCTTATTGTTTTCTTGTTGATGCTTGTGTCTATCTTCATCAATTAAGATTTAATAAGTTTAGTTGATTTAGTTTATAATTCTTGCTTCCTATTGTCTCTTGTTTAATTAATTGATTACGCGTTAGGCCTAAGAAAACCGGTTATTCTCATTTATGGTAACAGGCTTGAACGTCTTAAGAAACGTCATCAAATGTGTACTATGATGTTATTGGTTGTATTTAATACATAAGTAACTATTTACGATGCCTTGATAGGATACTAAACGTGTCGTCATAGGAAGAGATAGAAGCTTATAAAGTTGGGGAAGGACGTACACGCCCCTACGAATGGTATTAAGGAATACAACCCTTTAATTAAAACAAGGTTAACATTCAATAGGTAGAATTGGATAGCTAGCAAGGAATAATACATCATAGGTAGATACGTGATCACGTATAGTCTATATTTGGGCTACAAGCCCAAATGATAAACATCACTAAGGCCCAAACCCACCATGAGTGGGTTGTTATAACAATGACTTGGGCCGCATTATTAAAGGGATTGGGCTCACGTAGACTGATGAGTGTGTAAATACTCATCATTTTTGTCTTATCTGAACTGCAAAAACATTTAAAAACACTCAGAAATGCATCAAAATACTGAAAATATTTCAAAGATTGTGTTTTATATGTTTCAGATGCAAAATGAGTAAAAACAGATGAAAAACGAACAAAGTTTGCATAATTGGCAGTTTCAGTCCCTCAAGTTTCATAAATTGGCAAAACTAGTCCCTGAAGGTTTAAAATAAATAAAAAGTCAACTTTGATCCTTGGATAATCAAACTTGTTCAATATTAGTCCCTGGATAAAAGTTTTCACAAAATGGCAACTTTTACCCCTCAAGTTTCAAAAATGGCAAATTTAGTCCCTGGGTATTTTAAAATTGGAATTTATCAAATAATTACCCTTGTACTATTCATAATTAGAAAAATAGATCATTTTGATAACTTTTGGGAAATTTACAATTTCACCCCCTCAACTTTGGAAAATGACATAAAAGGTCCCTCGAGTGTTTTAAATTGTAAATAATGCAAATAAGGTCCTTTGGTTTAACAAACTTGGCAATATTAGTCCTTGTGATAACTTATGAAATGTAACAGGTTTAGTCCTTCATAAATTCAGAAGTTACAAAATTGGTCCTTGGGCTTATTTATTACACAAACCAAACGGATCCTATATCTACCCAAAATAATAAAAACCAAACACAACCAATTCAGCCCACCCTTACTTTTACCCTTGGCCCAACACGCAAAATCCCACACCCCTTAATATTACCAGGGTCAAACCCACGGTCAAAACCACCCACACCCTTCACCCCTTCCCTCCAAAACCACTCCTCCCCTGCCAATACCACCCCTGCAATACCACCACCACTTGCACCCATCCACCAGCCACCTTATCCCTTCCAAACTACTCATTCCAAGAAAAAAATCACATCACCCCCCCCCCTGGCTGAAGTCAGAGCAATTGGCAGTATACTCTTTTGGCGCCAAATCCTATTTTAATGGCCAAGATCAAATTTGACCAATCCAATGGTCAAAATGAAGTGGGAAAAACCAAGTGGAACTCAGTGAACCCTAATTATCACTCATAAAGGGAGGGAGAAGTAGAAGGAAGGTAGTAGAAGTTAACTAGCTTAGTTTTAGTGTAGCAGTAGTTTAATTCAAGTTCTCAATTGTATTATTTAGTTTTAAAAGTTTTCCTTTTACCTTATTAATGTAAGATACAACAGTTTCAATTAGTAATTCAAGTTATATTAGTTCCATGTAATTTTCACTTAAGTCTTGTTCAAAAATCTCATATCAGCCTGTTACTTGTAAGGAGTTGCCACACACTGTTCTAAAAAGCTCTTATGAGCTTATTGTTTAGCTTTCACAAGCTCAGTTCAGTAGTTAAACAAGTTTTAGTTTAAAATCTAAATAAATAAAAAATAAGAAAAAAAATTCAAGAAGGACAGAAGAATAAGATGGAATGATATGGTTTTAGAGCTCATGGGAGCAATAGGAAGGTAATTGGTTATGGTTCTCACTCAAGCAGCTGCTGTAGATACTTGTAAGATCAAAAACTTTCATCTTTTCTTCCATATCATGTGTTCCTGATGTATGGTTACTAATTGTTGTTCAGCATTGTTTATTTGTGCTTTTATTTGGTTAGTGATAGCTTGAATCTCAACTTCTTTCATTAAATCCTTTAATTGCTTCATTAAAATTCGAAAACAGATTTATTAGGGGTGTTTGGATTAAGCTGTCATGCCATGTTATTGTTGTTACAATAGGTTAAGCATTGTTTTTTCATTTTTCTTAGGCTCATACTAGTTCACTTTGACCTTTTGTTTGGTAACTTTTATTGAAAAAGTCAAATTGAAGCAAGATCTCATCAACAGCTTCACTGTTGATGATTTAGAGTACTAAATCTTGAATTTGAGCTTAAAACTAGTTTAAGTTGCTTAATTTAGCTTCATTTAGGGTTATTTTAGCTTACTTAATAAGTTAGGATCAATGGAAATTCACCAAAGTCAACTTATTTCAAAACTTCAAAAAGTCAATTTTTACCTAATGACAGAAAAACCAAAAATTCCAAGAATTTTATAGAATTTTGTGTAGTGTTTTAGGGCTTGTACTTTTTAGAATAGTTAGTCCCCCAGCTGAAATTCAAAATCCCACAATCACTATATTTTTTTGAATTTTTTTGTGGGCCCCACAAGCCCTCAAAGTAGCCCCACCAGGGCTGTTTTTCCAAAATTCCAGCCATTTAGTTTTTGATTTTTCATTTCTTCGTTATAAGTCCGTTTGACCTGAAATTTGGTTTGTAGCTTATTCTTTTGCTTATTTACTTATTGGTATTTTTATTTTAATTTTTAGATTTTTTTACAGGGGTAAATCACCCTTTTTAGGGCTGCAAAACTTGAATTCAGCAAATACAATTAAGGGGGTGTTTGGTTCAGGAGTATGCTATGTACTCTAGTGTGTTTTAGTAGATGTGTTTGGTGTAGACAAGTCTCATTAGGTTACATTAGCATAGAAAAGTCATAAAATGCATAGGTTATTTGTGTAAAAAGTCAAAATCACTCACTTCCTTCATTTGTAGTTAACTATTAAGCATTTGGATTCCAAGATCACTCATATCATTTCATAATTAGTTGTTTTAGCATTATATCATCTCATTGTAGCTTATTATCATGTTCTCAGTTGATTAGAACCAACCAAAGCTCACCAAAGTCAAATTTGCATATCTTAGATTTTTCCAAAAATTGCAAGAATTTTATAGAATTTTGTGGTAGGTCTTAGGCCTAAAAAATTTCACAACTTATAGCCCCCCACCTCATCTTTGAAGTCTCATCTTCCTTTCATTTTTGTGATTTTTTTTGTGGGTCCCACAGACCTTTAAACTCAACTGCAGGGGAAGGTGTATCCCCTGTGCAGCAGATCACCACACCACCACCACCACTTTGGTGGTTCTTTCTGGCCACCACAGTGGGTCCCAGCACCCCACCTTAGGTCCTTTCAACCCTCCTCCTGGCCACCTTCCTATTGGTACAAAGCTTTTGAGCTTATGACCCTTGGGACCACCTTAGAATCAGCACTTACTTCTGTCCCATTTTCCATGTAAAGCCAAGATACTAAGTGCTTAAGTGAGTGCTTATTGGCTTATCTGTGGAACCCTTTTGTTGTTTTTAGCTCAACCCAGTCCATTTTACTTATTTGAACCTTTTTCCACCTCTGTGGGCCCCACAGAGGTTCATTTCCTACAAAAGTCAACATAAGTCAACTGTGTAAGCTTTTAGTATCTAAATTGCTTATTTTTAAGCTTGGAAAAAGTTGTCTTCACAAAAGTTTAATGTTATTAGGTATAAAATAGTTTTGTAAAAGAAAAATCCAGAAAAACCAATTTTAAAATAAGTGATAGTTTCTATTTATTGTAATTTAACTTTTTAATTTTTCTTTTTAGATTTTTATTAAGCACTTTGCATTTTTATATTTTTCTTAATTTTAGTTTATATTGAAGTATTTTTAGAAAATTTTCCAGAATTTTATATTGTCTTTTGGTATTAATTAGATTTAATATTAGATTTAGTAATAATTAATTAATAATTAAGTATTAAATAGCAAAATTAGTTTTTATAAAGTAGTACCTAGTTTTTATATTTTTATTAGATTCTATAAGTTATAAAATGATTTTATGAAATTTTCTATAATTTTTACTGTTCATATTTTAGTTTTTATAATTTAATTTGTTTAATTAGTTATTAATTAATATTTAGAATAATAATTAGTAAAATAGTCTAAAAATAATTTTTAGAAACTTTTTATAATTTTTTAGGATTCCTGTGATGGTTAATTAGTTTTATAAATTTTCTCATAATTTTCTAAGTCATTTAGGTATTATTAGTAATTAAAAAGTAGATTTAAAATAGTTTAATTAATTATTAAATAGTTTAAATTAGTTTTTAATTAATAAAAAGTAATAAAATAATCTAAAAAATTATTTTCTTTTTAATTTCATTTTCTTTTAATTTTAAGTTTGTAAAAAAGTCATTTTCACCCCCTGTAGTTTATTTTCCTTAAAACTTACTTTTTTCTCAGCACGCAATCGTGTCTGATTTTTATTTGGTTTACGTTTATGCATTTCTGTTTCCCGTGATTGTTAATACCGTTATTCCTAATCATTCCAGTAGTGTAAACAAATCCAAATCTTTATCTGGTTACTTCCCATTCAAATTCACCCGATCACAAACCCGTTTTTATACCATCCACACCTCGTCGGGACATAACGACCTGGGGAAACACTGAACTTTCACGGAGATTGACTCTAGGCTGTTTGACCTGGTTGACCATCACCTGGTCTATTTAGGTTGACTGTTCTGAGTCAATCAAAAATTTGACGCCGCTGCCGGGGAGGTCGTGCGCGTATTCTAAACGGTTTTGCAGATTAGTGAATCTGAATATACACTCATTGTATATTTGCCATCCTTTGTTCAAATTTTCTTATTATAAAAACAAAAATGTTCCTGAAAACATTTTAAAATCAGTTTTCAACGAACACAAAAAACACAAAAAGTTTTTCTTTCTTATAAAATGTTTATCAAAAATTCCAAAAATATCCATCTTTACCCTCCAACCTTTTTGATTCTACATTTCTTACCCTCCAAAACCATTTGATTCTTTCTATATCTTATCCCCACCATCTTGATTGTCAATGGTGTGGTGGTCCTTATAATGGTGGTAATTGTCCCAGTTGTAGCATGGTAGAGTCAGGAAACGGGTCTGTCTATAACCAGAATCCATATTCCTACCATGACACGACTGATTCATTCCATCAGCTACCACATCATGAGACTCAGCAGTTTTACTGTTGTGAGTATTGTGGTGGTTCACACTATAGTTTTGATTGTCAATCGGGAAACACGCTTGTTGATGAGGCGAAAAATGAACCACTTTTAGGGGTTATTTAAGCCCGGAATTGAATTTATTTGATCAAATATTGCCCTAAATCGTTCCTTTTGTGATTTTAGGTACTTTGGGAGAGAAATCTGGAAAAGGAAGCAATTCGGACGTTTTTGGAGCATAAAAGTGAAGAAAACGCCAAAGACTTAATTTTCCAAGTTGGGAACAGTAGGTGACAGCGTCAAGAGTACCATCCTGACGGCGTCAAGAGTAAATTGCATGACGGCCCAATGCAGACATGAAGGCGTTACAAGGAAGAGCGTCAAGAGTTAAACACGTGACGGCCTGGAAGAACCTAATACATGACGGCGTCAGATGTAGATCAAGGCAGTCCGAGAATTCTTTTGGCGGCGAGATGACGGCGTCACCCATTTGGTCTTAACGCCGTCAGCCTCAATTTCCTATATATAGTTTTCTAATTTTCATTCATTAAAAAAGAGAGAAGTTTGGAGAAACCCTAAGGCCGAACCTATTACGAATTTTACAGGTTTTTTCAGGGGTTTTCAGCCCTTGAACCCTTACATGTGTAATTGAGATAAGTGTTCTTCTAATTCAATCAATATGTCTATGTGTTGGTTGTCTATATCTTGTGCTTGTCTTAATTCCACCATGCTAGGCTAGATTTATCTTGTGTTTACTTAGATCTAATGAAACCTAGATGTTGATTATGTGTTGATTACTTGTTTATGGTTGTATTGGATGAATGATTTCGATGTTAGGCTTAAGAAAACTAGCAGATCTCCAAATGGTAACATGCTTGAATGTCTTAGGAAACATGAACCGATGTGCACTAGGTTTTATTGGTTGTATTTAATGCATGAGTAAATTCTAATGATCCCATGTTAGGAGCTTCTTAACCGGCTCGACATAGGAGTGAAGTAGGCACTCATAGGATTGGGGAGTTAAGTGCGCCACCCCATGAATGGTATTAAGGAATACAATCCGTCATCCACGCAACTATAACAAGTAATTAACGTGTAAAAGATATCTAGGGAGTAGTGAAATCTAAGTAAACACATTTCTCCACTTATTGCTCACGACCTTAGTTTAATTTAGTTTTATTTTCATTTCTAGTATTTTATTTTGATTGCATCTTTAGTATTGGGTTAGTTGACTAGCAACTAATTCCGCCCAAATCCTTAAAACCCGAGATTTTTACTTGCTTTCTAAAAAATATAAAAATACAAAAATAATCATCTCTCATCTTTAGAACTAGTATTTAGGTTTTCTAATCCTAGCGACACTATTCCTAGCTGAACGATCAATCCCCCGGTACTTGTCACTATACTATACTACAACGATCAGGTACACTGCCTGGTGGGGGTTGTAAGCTTCTCGAGATCCCTCGAGAGGTAAAGCCTGGTGCAATCCCTACGTATCAAGTTTTTGGCACCGCAGCCCGGGGAATAGTTATTGTCTAGGTTAGAATTTTTTTTTATTAGGTCTACTTGCTAGATTCCTTTCTAGTAAGAGTTTATTTTTATTTTTAAGTTTTCTTTAGTCTATCTTATTTCTTTGTGTGTTTGTTCGTAACTCTTCACCACCTGCCATCATGGCAACCGACGATCCTCTAACCTTAGGATCACTAGAAGTCGTAGTTCCATTAGAAACCTTGTCTTGCCTTATGCAGAACCCGAAAGAGAAATGCGTAGATTAAGACAATCTCACTCAACTCCTAAACCATCTAGCGTTGCCATCGATTTTGATGCACCCCTTTCTGAAGAAAATTCAGAAATTCATGTTACAACCCCTAGCTCCCAACCCAACAACGAGATGAGTACCCCCGCGACTCCTACTCCTAAGCGTCTTAAGGACTACTCCTCCCCAACCCCTCGTGGCTTCTCAAATGCCATAGTCTACCCAAACGAACACACCAATGAGGTCTTGCATGCGAACGATGTTTGGCTTGTCCAAAGTGTGTGTAAGTTTTGTGGATTAGATGAGGAAGATCCAATTCAACACATTAAAGACTTCTTGAAAATAGTAGACACCCTCCATACGGATGGGGCTACTAGAGACACGTCCCAATTACGATTCTTTCCTTTCACCCTATATGAAAAAGCCCAAGAGTGGTATGATAAACTTCCTTCTGAATCTATTTTCACATGGGAGCAACTCATATCCAAGTTCTACGAGAAGTTCTTTCCACCTGGAAAAACCTCAGCGTTTAGAGATAGGATCCTCCGTTTCCGAAAAGGGAAGGACGAACCCTTCCATAAATCGTGGATTAGATTTAAGGATTTGATAAGACAAGTTCCCCATCATGGCATCGAACTTTGGCTTTTGGTCCAAATCTTCTACGACAATGTCTCCTCTAATGATTGGAACGGAATCAACCAATCTAGAAAAGGGAGATTAGCCAATCTTAGTGCCGAAGAAGGATGGGATAGGATTGAAGAATATGCTCAAGACCAGGATGACACTTGGGATGAACCTGAGTCGACTGTCAGCATTTCTGAAATCACTTCAGGTCGGTTGAGAAAAATTCACAAAAGAATGGAGTACCTATCTGGGTCGCAGTTACCTAAACAACTTTCGAATCCTTACTTAATCTGCGACTACTGTGGGGGCCCGCATGAGGTAGAAGAATACGGAGGAGCAGCCACGACTGAACATGCATGCTTGTCAGGAGGTGACATCTATGCTGATCCCTCCCTTTTGCCTTTTTACCAAAATGACGATTACACCCTCTGGGGAAATCTGGTAAAAAGAAAAGAAGGAGAGGAAGGTCCTGAATTCGAAATCAGGAGCACTTTTGAAGATGACCTTGGTCACTTCACCCAAGAAAAAGGATTACAATTGAAAGGGCTTAATGAACTTGTTGACGAGCAGCAGAATGACATTGGAGAATTTTTCAACAAGCTTAACTCAGCCCTCGATAACCTTGAAATGCCATCAGTAAGCAAAAAAGACCCCATGCTCGCGATAACCACTCGAGCTGGAACAACAACCAAGGACCCCCCTTACCCAAGCTCGTCCCCCATCACTCCCGATCCAAACAAGCCTCGCGAGGAGGAGGAGGATGTAGGCAGCGAGACTCCCGACCAACCTCCCTTGACGACCCCTTCCCCATCAACCCCACCTAACCAACCTGTGAGAATCCCATTCCCATCCCGATTAAAGAACCAGAAAACTGAGAATGATAATAAAAGATTCTTGTCATACCTAAAAGACTCGGTAGTCACCATACCCCTCCTTGATGCTTGCTATCACATGCCGAAGTATAGCGCATACTTTAAGAAACTACTCGCCAACCGAAAGAAACTCGAGGGTCTTGTGACCCTGGGGGAAGAATGCTCAGTGGTGACCCATCGAGGGCTACCAAAAAAGGTAGACGATCCAGGCAGCTTCACCTTGCCTTGCTCCATAGGATCTCTATCAATAAAGAATGCTCTTGCCGATTTGGGGGCGAGTATCAATCTCATGCCTCACTCTATGTTCCTTAAATTAGGATACTCTGGATTAAAGCCTACCCGTATGAACATCCAACTAGCCGATCGATCAGTCAAGTACCCCGTAGGGATATGCGAGAATGTGCTAGTCAAAGTTGGGAAATTCAAATTCCCGGTCGATTTCGTAATCCTGGATATGGAGGAGGATGACTTGGTACCCATCATCTTAGGGAGACCATTTCTTGCTACCGCTCGTTGATGCGTGGGAATCGCACCTTGCTTTACCTCTCTAGGGATCTCGAGAAGCTTACAACCCCCACCAGGCAGTGTACCTGATCGTTGTAGTATAGTATAGTGACAAGTACCGGGGATTGATCGTTCAGCTTAGGAATAGTGTCGCTAGGATTAGAAAGCCTAATTAATAGTTCTAAAGGTGAGGGATGATTATTTTTGTATTTTTATATTTTTATGAAAGCAATTAAAATCTCGGTTTTTGAAGGAGTGGGCGGAATTAGTTGCTAGTCAACTAACCCAAAACTAATATATAATCAAAATAAAATAATAAAAATGAAAACAAACTAATTTATACTAATGTTGTGAGCAGTAATTGGAGAAATTGTGTTTACTTAGACTTCACTACTCCCTAGATATCTTTTACACGTTAATTACTTGTTATACTTGTATGGATGACGGATTGTATTCCTTAATACCATTCGTGGGGTGGCATACATAACTCCCCAACTCTATGAGCTCTTATCTCCTTCTACACCATGACCCAGCACAACTATAGGGATTGTAAACAGTGGCTCATGCATTAAATACAACCAATAAAGACCTAGTACGCCTCGGTTCATGTTTCTTAAGACGTTCAAGCATGTTACCATTTGGAGATCTGCCAGTTTTCTTAAGCCTAACATATAAATCATTCATCCAAGAACAAGAATAAACAAGTAATCAACACATAATCAACATCTAGGTTTCATTAGATCTAAGCAAACACAAGAGAGATCTAGCCTAGCATAATTGAATTGAGACAAGAACAAGATATAAACAACCAACACATAGACATATTGATTGAATTAGAAGAACACTTATTTCAATTACAATCCAAGGTATCAAGGGTTTGGAACCCTTGAAAAACCTGTAAAAGAGGCACCAAATTCGTCTTTAGGGTTTCACCCAAAACTTCTCTCCTTTTAATGTAAAAACTAGAAAACTATATATAGGAAAACTGGGCTGACGGCGTCAAGACAAGCATGTGACGCCGTCACCTCGCCGCCAAATACTTCCTCGGACGGCCTTGATCTACTTATGACGGCCTATGTGACGCCGTCACCACCTACGGTATTTTATTCTTGGGACTTTGACGCCGTCAGGATGGATTTTGACGCCGTCATCAACTACGGTGTTTTATTCTTGATGTCTGACGCCGTCAGGGTGTAACTCTTGACGCCGTCACCTAGTGTCTTCAGCATGGGAAATTGATACTTTGCCGTTTTCTTCACTTTTATGCTCCAAAATGGCTTCTTTTCCAGAATTCACTCTCCAAACACCTAAAATCACAAAAGGAACGATTTAGGGTAATATTTGATCAAATAAAGTCGGATTCGGGCTTAAATGACCCCCTAAAAACGGATCATTTTTCGCCTCATCATATACCCTTACACTTGAGATTTGCTTGTCCTCAAGCAAATGAGCTTTTATTCTACTCAAAAGACAAGTTAGGGGTCATTTAACACTAATATAAAAGTAATTACAACAAATAATCGTTCCACTAAAGACCAATAGACAAGCACGGAGGTCATACACAAGCACCTCACAAATAGTGTTTAGATACTCACATCTCTCGGGTGTAATAAAGTAATATAACATTATGGAAATGGAAGATATCTCTCACTACCTGTCATAGAAAAATAGATTACCATAGGCTTGGGAAAGGATCAAACCTCCACCACATGGCGTAAGCACCTAGGATAAACTATCAAAGATGTCTTTTAAAGGGTTGTAACTATAGGTATAGGGATATGAATTACACGGTTTTGTTGGGTAAAGGAAGTTTTACTGGTGGCGAGTTAACAATCTTGGTTAATTACATGTAAAAGATGGCGTTGCTAAGCCAAGACTAGACTCGACTTAAGCTAATAAATGAAAAATAACAAAAACATAAAATAAACATAGAATGAAACGGGATGGTAGTCCGTATGTTTTTTTTTTCTCTTTTTTTTTATTATTTTTTTTATTATTTTTTTTTATCGATTTTTTTTTTTTTTTTTTTTTTTTTTTTTTTTTTTTTTTTTTTTTTTTTTTGCATACACTCTTACCCTACCATCCAAAATAATACATCATAGGGGATGGGAATTCCCCTTACACTTGAATCTTTACATACTTTACATTAAACTATTCTAATGAGTCGAATTAAGAAAATCAAAACACTTGGAGCACTTTTAAGATTAACGTATATATGGGGGTAATAATATTATGTTCTTCCCCATTACTCCATAAAATAAGTACTTACCCATGAGTCCCAATCGTCCCAAAACAATATGTACAAGGATATGACTCGACTTAGCAACCATGTAATCAATTAGAAAGTTAACTTAGGGTTTAACAAAAAACAATAATGCACTAAAAATGAGCGCATACACGGAAGGCTAAGGCGATTTGGTTGTACATTTAAGTGGGGTGTAACAAATTCTTCCTTTAAGTAAAATGCTTAAAGTTAGAAACGAAAAGATAGGCTCGGAGGGGTGTACTAGGGGTGTCGTGTACTAAAAATGAGTACAACGCTAAGGGTGTGGGAAAAATTAGTTGACTTAACTAGCCAAGTAATATGACTTAAATGGTCAAGTAATTATAATACGGGTTTAACACAAGGGTGATCCTAATGCCTCTTATCATGTAGTAAATCCTACCACACGAATGTAGTCTCACTAGCGGTCTCGGGATGCATCACTAACGCAAGTTCTAGAATTTAAATGCTACCGGCACACTCATAAGCACTAATAATGAATGCTTTTCCTATCAAATCTAAAGGCGAACCTCACAATTTTGGGTGGAAAATTTTTCTGAATATACGGTTATGTGCTAGTCATACAATCTCCTATCCATGAGACGCTTGCTATGGCTAAAGTTTCACTCCTAAATGTTGTAAAAAAATTTAAATTTGGCTCTAAAATTACACTAACAAGTATTTCTCGTAGTTTTATTACACATCTACCATCAAACAAAACAAACTCAAGCGAAAGTGCATATGTAAGGTATCATCTTTTTACCCTCCCCTTACACTTAAGATGAACATTGTCCCCAATGTTCAAGTAAAGAATGTAAAAGTGAAAAAGTAAAGAGAATGAAATCAAATACTCCCCTGATTCGCTCGGTATGGATTTTAGGTTGACCAGGTTAAATCTTCTTCCAAGAAAACGAACAATCAAAGCTTCCCTTCCAGAATATAAATCATCTTCTTGTCAAAAATAACCTGTAAATCCTGACAACAATAGACAAGGCAACCTCGCGTAAAATCGGCGGCATCCTATATAAGTTACTAAATCCTAGAAAACAAGATAAGATATAATGCTTGTGGAATGAAGTTTGCAGATTTCCTGGAGATTATAAAACTTAATAATTCACAAAAACCATAAGACTCCGTTAGAAAAACAAAACCGGTAAAATTTCCAGATTTTTAACTCCTGACGCCGTCAAGAGTAATACTCTGACGCCGTCAGAATGGACCTGCAGAAATTCTTATGTTAAGTTTCCGGAAAATTTCTGGAAAAACTTCGTCCTACTTCCTGGAAAATCCTGCAAAACTTCATTATGACTCAATACAAGCATTTGACTCTAACAAATACGAATATACATGTTCATTTAATATTGTGGAGAATCATGATCGGTTTGTTTCTTGAAAACATATTTGGGGTTTCCCCTTACACTTATTTTTTGCAAAAAATACTTTTAGGTTGAAGTTAAGACTAGGCCAAACAACATAATAAAGTATTTCCACATTTTAATTGAGAAACATGATCAACCAATAATAAAAATAAAACATGCATACGGAAGCAAATAACAATCAAACAAATAAAATCACACAAAACATGGGTTGCCTCCCAAGAAGCGCTTTTCTTTATTTACGAGTCTTGTAGCTAGACTCAAAGTCATGGGTTACTACGTGATCTCATCATTTGAAATGATGTACCCCATATAGTTGCGATCATTACTGTTATGGTGGTAGTGCCTCAATATGTCGGTACTCGCAATCACCTTCCCACCTAATTTGCTTCTCAAGTTAGCTACCCCATCTTGGCTCAATCCTTCGATTGTGAATGGCCCATACCACCAAGGACTTGGTTTATCGGGTGGTATTGTTGTTTCCGAGTGTCTCAAGAGTACCAAGTTCCCTTCCTCAAACGGTGTATGATTTTTTTCATGTCGAGTATGTTTGAGTTCAATCGGAACCTTATTGCTTTTTCTTCTTTCATCCTTAGCTTTCTTATAACTTTTGATCCTTGCCTCCCATGCAAGAATCTTATTCTGAACACGAATGGGTGTCGTGCCAATGTTATTTTTGATCATTCTCCAACTCAAATTCTCATGCCCACTTTGTGGGGTCATGGGGAAACTAATCTTTCTTTTTCCAGATTTAAGCTCAATCTTCCTACCTTCATACTTAATGACAGCCCTAGCGGTGGTGAGGAATGGTGCCCCAAGAATTATTGGCATGCATCCATCCCCTTTATCATCGATGATCATAAAATCAACGGGGTACATGAATCCTGCAACATTAACTAATACGTCTTCTGCGATTCCTAGGGGGTATACGTACGAGTGTCCAACAAGGGATAACCTAACACGAGTAGGTGCTGGCATTTTTTACGTTAGTTGGATGTAGGTAGTTAGGGGCATAAGGTTTACTTCCGATCCTTGGTCGGCGAAAGCACTAAGATGTTTCAGGTCCCCGATGCTCGTTGGTATTTCAAAGTTCCCACATGCTACCTGCTTAGTAGCCACTTTCTGTACCAGCAACCTCTCAAATACTGATCCTCCAGGAAGCGTATCATACTCGTCTTCCTCTTCTTCCTCTTTCTTAGGAACCTGTCCGGAGGATTGGTTACGCCCATCACCCTTAATCCAATTTGTTATGGTGTTTTCGTTTATATCATGTTTCAGGTAGTAACTCAAAGGTTGGGACTCTGGTTGTTTTTCTAAGGTTTGTTTAGCAGGAGTTTCTACCTTCTCGTTATCTTTATGGACAATGGTGATGGAGTTAACAAATTGGGTGGTGGGAGTGGCGCTTTCTTTCCTTAGTAGTATTCGTTCGGGGGTTTTCTGATTGGCATACTCCTCCAATAGACTCAACACCTCATTCATTTTCTCCTGCATTTCTTCTTTCTGCTTATAAACTGCTTCTTCGAATCTAGCAAGCCGATCAGAGTGAGTTGCCATATATTCTCTCATCCTAGCCTCAAATTCCGAGCTAAGTTCCTCGGGAGGGGAACAAGGTGGGGCATAGTTCTGAAAAGTCTCGGTATTTTCCCTAGAGGGTGATTCAGATAATGGTGCCGAAGTTGTTTTTGAGACAGAATTGACAGTAGCCCGTCTAGGACTCAAAGGTCGCCTTTGCCTTTCCTCAAAATAGTCAACCTTTGCCTCAAATTTGCATAAGAGTTCATCGGGTACTTCGGTGGTTCCTCCAGATGTCGAGACTGCATTGATGGCCGCTTCTATCGTATGTTTAAACTCCCACAATTCCTGATTGTCAGTGGCGAGCTCCTCGATAATTGCCCAAGACTCCTCGGCGTTCTTATCACGCAGTTTACCTCCCGCGGCCCTGTTGATGGTGCGCTTAGTGTGATAGTCAACATGGTCGTAGAAAATCTGGACTAATAACCAAAGGTTTATGCCATGATGAGGGAGCTTGTGGAGGAGATCCTTAAAACGGGCCCAAGCTTCGTAGAAAGTTTCACCCCGCTGTTGCTCAAACCACAAAATGTCCCTTCTAAGCATTGCAGTCTTTTCCGGCGGAAAGAATTGGGTAAGGAAGCGATTGGCGAGATTGTCCCATGTGGTGATGGATCCCGCGGGTAACCGCTCAAGCCATTGGTTAGCTTGATCCCTTAGAGAGAATTGGAATAGGCGTAAACGGGTAGTCTCTCTAGTTTCAACATCTGGGTTTATGGAATCTACGATTTTGAGAAAGTCCTTAAGATGTTGGTTTGGATCTTCGGAACGAAGTCCATGGAATGCACATCCGCTTTGCACCAACCGGATGGTGTCGGATCGCAAGGGGGTCACATTGGCTCCGGTGAGCTCAATGGTGTTTCGGTAGCCTTGATGGCTAGGTCGGGAGTACTCTCCTAAGGTTCGGGGCCTAAGGGGTTCTAGTGGTGGGTTTTGTTGTGGTGGGATGATGGGTTCAAAGATGTTACCACCTTCCATGATGTCGGATGGTAAAGAGTTACGAACAAAGGAACGAAGAAATAAGATAGACTAAAGAAGACCTAAAAATAAAAATAAAAATCTTACTAGAAAGGAATCTAGCAAGTAGACCTAATAAAAAGAAATCCTAACCTAGACAATAACTTTTCCCCGGGCTGCGGCGCCAAAAACTTGATGCGTGGGAATCGCACCTTGCTTTACCTCTCGAGGGATCTCGAGAAGCTTACAACCCCCACCAGGCAGTGTACCTGATCGTTGTAGTATAGTATAGTGACAAGTACCGGGGGATTGATCGTTCAGCTTAGGAATAGTGTCGCTAGGATTAGAAAGCCTAATTAATAGTTCTAAAGGTGAGGGATGATTATTTTTGTATTTTTATATTTTTATGAAAGCAATTAAAATCTCGGTTTTTGAAGGAGTGGGCGGAATTAGTTGCTAGTCAACTAACCCAAAACTAATATATAATCAAAATAAAATAATAAAAATGAAAACAAACTAATTTATACTAATGTTGTGAGCAGTAATTGGAGAAATTGTGTTTACTTAGACTTCACTACTCCCTAGATATCTTTTACACGTTAATTACTTGTTATACTTGTATGGATGACGGATTGTATTCCTTAATACCATTCGTGGGGTGGCATACATAACTCCCCAACTCTATGAGCTCTTATCTCCTCCTACACCATGACCCAGCACAACTATAGGGATTGTAAACAGTGGCTCATGCATTAAATACAACCAATAAAGACCTAGTACGCCTCAGTTCATGTTTCTTAAGACGTTCAAGCATGTTACCATTTGGAGATCTGCCAGTTTTCTTAAGCCTAACATATAAATCATTCATCCAAGAACAAGAATAAACAAGTAATCAACACATAATCAACATCTAGGTTTCATTAGATCTAAGCAAACACAAGAGAGATCTAGCCTAGCATAATTGAATTGAGACAAGAACAAGATATAAACAACCAACACATAGACATATTGATTGAATTAGAAGAACACTTATTTCAATTACAATCCAAGGTATCAAGGGTTTGGAACCCTTGAAAAACCTGTAAAAGAGGCACCAAATTCGTCTTTAGGGTTTCACCCAAAACTTCTCTCCTTTTAATGTAAAAACTAGAAAACTATATATAGGAAAACTGGGCTGACGGCGTCAAGACAAGCATGTGACGCCGTCACCTCGCCGCCAAATACTTCCTCGGACGGCCTTGATCTACTTATGACGGCCTATGTGACGCCGTCACCACCTACGGTATTTTATTCTTGGGACTTTGACGCCGTCAGGATGGATTTTGACGCCGTCATCAACTACGGTGTTTTATTCTTGATGTCTGACGCCGTCAGGGTGTAACTCTTGACGCCGTCACCTAGTGTCTTCAGCATGGAAAATTGATACTTTGCCGTTTTCTTCACTTTTATGCTCCAAAATGGCTTCTTTTCCAGAATTCACTCTCCAAACACCTAAAATCACAAAAGGAACGATTTAGGGCAATATTTGATCAAATAAAGTCGGATTCGGGCTTAAATGACCCCCTAAAAACGGATCATTTTTCACCTCATCACTCGTGCAGTCATTGATGTTTATGACGGCAAGTTAACCTTGCGAGTGGGAACCGATAGCACAACCTTCGACATTAAGGACTCTATGGAACTCTCTCTCGAAGCAGCTAACTGGCTCTATTTCATTGGGGAGGTCGATGAACTCACAGATGTCATTGATAGCTGTGTCGATGAACAAATCGAGGAAGGCTGGCTTCGGGACGAGAGTTTTCTGCCTTTGCTAGAGGTGGAAAAGATGGAGGATGTTGGTGCAGTCTCCTTCTACCCTAGACAAGAGGCAACGGAGCATCTCGAGCTCCGAAAGCCCGAAAGCAAGCTTAAGCCTTCTATTATCGAACCTCCTGAGTTAGATCTTAAGGAGCTTCCTAACCATTTAGAGTATGCCTTCCTTCAGGGAGAGGACCAACTGCCGGTAATCATAAACTCTTCCCTGGAACATGAACAAAAAGGTAAACTCTTAGAGGTCCTAAAGAAATATAAGTGAGTGCTCACATGGAGTGTAGCCGACATTAAGGGGATTGACTCAACTTTTTGCACACATAAGATTCTCATGGAAGAAGATTATAAACCTACCGTGCAACCCCAGAGGCGGGTGAATCCCAACATTAAGGAAGTAGAAAAGAAAGAAGTCATCAAACTTCTGGATGCAGGATTGATCTGCCCAATCTCGGATAGCCCATGGGTCAGTCCTGTACAGGTTGTACCTAAGAAGGGTGGAATGACTGTAGTTAAGAATGACAAGGGTGAGATGGTGCCTCAGAGAACGGTCACTGGATGGCGGGTATGCATTGACTATCGAAAATTCAATGATGCCACGAGGAAAGATCACTTTCCCTTGCCATTCATTGACCAAATGTTAGAGAGATTGTCTGGACACGAGTACTATTGCTTCTTGGATGGATTCTCAGGGTATTTTCAAATTCCCATAGCACCTGAGGACCAAGAAAAGACCACGTTTACTTGCCCTTATGGAACATTTGCCTACAAAAGGATGCCTTTTGGGCTATGTAATGCCCCCGCCACTTTCCAACGATGCATGACCGCAATCTTTCACGAACTCATGGAAGACAGCTGATACGTGGGAATCGCACCAGGCTTTACCTCTCAAGGGATCTTGAGAAGCTTACAACCCCCACCAGGCAGTGTACCTGATCGTTGTAGTATAGTATAGTGACAAGTACCGGGGGATTGATCGTTCCGCTAGGAATAGTGTCGCTAGGATTAGAAAACCTAAACACTAGTTCTAAAGATGAGGGATGATTATTTTTGTATTTTTATATTTTTTAGAAAGCAAGTAAAAATCTCGGGGTTTGAAGGATTTGGGCGGAATTAGTTGCTAGTCAACTAACCCAATACTAAAGATGCAATCAAAATAAAATACTAGAAATAAAAATAAACTAAATTAAACTAAGGTTGTGAGCAATAAGTGGAGAAGTTGTGTTTACTTAGATTTCACTACTCCCTAGATATCTTTTACACGTTAATTACTTGTTATAGTTGCGTGGATGACGGATTGTATTCCTTAATACCATTCATGGGGTGGCGCACTTAATTCCCCAATCCTATGAGTGCCTACTTCACTCCTATGTCGAGCCGGCTAAGAAGCTCCTAACATGGGATCATTAGAATTTACTCATGCATTAAATACAACCAATAAAACCTAGTGCACGTCAGTTCATGTCTTCTAAGACGTTCAAGCGTGTTACCATTTGGAGATCTGCTAGTTTTCTTAAGCCTAACATCGAAATCATTCATCCAATACAACCATAAACAAGTAATCAACACATAATCAACATCTAGGTTTCATTAGATCCAAGCAAACACAAGATAGATCTAGCCTAGCATGATGGAATTAAGACAAGAACAAGATATAGACAACCAACACATAGACATATTGATTGAATTAAAGGGATACTGATCTCTATTACACATGAAAGGGTTCAAGGGCTAAGAACCCTTGAAAAACCTGTAAAATTCGTACTAAGTTCGGCCTTAGGGTTTCTCCAAAACTTCTCTCTTTTTATGAATGAAAATTAGAAAACTATATATAGGAAATTGAGGCTGACGGCGTCAAGACCAAATTGGTGACGCCGTCATCTCGCCGCCAAAAGAATTCTCGGACTGCCTTGATCTACTTTTGACGCCGTCACGTTATAACATTTTCCAGGCCGTCACGCATTTTACACTTGACGCTCTACCTCGTGACGCCTTCAACTCTGTACAGGGTCATCATGAAAATAACTCTTGACGCCGTTAGAATTTCCTTCTTGACGCCGTCACCTACTGTTCCCAGCAAGGAAAATTAAGACTTTGGCGTTTTCTTCACTTTTATGCTCTGAAAACGTCCGAATTGCTTCCTTTTCCAGATTTCTCTCCCAAAGTACCTAAAATCACAAAAGGAACGATTTAGGGAAATATTTGATCAAATAAATTCAATTCCGGGCTTAAATGACCCCCTAAAAGTGGTTCATTTTTCGCCTCATCATATACCCTTACACTTGAGATTTGCTTGTCCTCAAGCAAATGCGCTTTTATTCTACTCAAAATACAAGTTAGGGGTCATTTAACACTAATATAAAAGTAATTACAACAAATAATCGTTCCACTAAAGACCAAAGACAAGCACGGAGGTCATACACTAGCACCTCACAAATAGTGTTTAGATACTCACATCTCTCGGGTGTAATAAAGTATAAATTACAATATGGAAACGGAAGATATCTCTCACTACCTGTCATAGCAAAATAGATTACCATAGGCTTGGGAAAGGATCAAACCTCCACCACCTGGCGTAAGCACCTAGGATAAACTATCAAAGAGGTCTTTTAAAGGGTTGTAACGTTAGGTGTAGGGATATGAAATACACGGTTTTGTTGGATAAAGGAAGTTTTTACTGGTGGCGAGCTAACAATCTTGGTTAATTACATGTACAATATGGCGTTGCTAAGCCAAAACTAGACTCGACTTAAGCTAATAAATGAAAAATAACAAAAACATAAAATAAACATAAAATGAAAAGGGATGGTAGTCCGTATGTTTTTTCTCTTTTTCTTTTTCTATTTTTTTTTTTTTTTTTTTTTGCATACACTCTTACCCTACCATCCGAAATAATACATCATAGGGAATGGAAATTCCCCTTACACTTGAATTTTTACATACTTTACAATAAACTAATCTAATGACTCGAATTAAGAAAATCAAAACACTTGGAGTACTTTTACGATTAACGTACATACGGGGGTAATATATGATGTTCTTTCCCATTACTCCATAACATAAGTACTTACCCATGAGTCCCAATCGTCCCAAAACAATATGTACAAAGATATGACTCGACTTAGCAACCATGTAATCAATTAGATAGTTAACTTAGGGTTTAACAAATAACAATAATGCACTAAAAATGAGCGCATACACGGAAGGCTTAGGCGATTTGGTTGTACATTTAAGTGGGGTGTAACAAATTCTTCCTTTAAGTAAAATGCTTAAAGTTAGAAACGAAAAGATAGGCTCGGAGGGGTGTACTAGGGGTTTCGTGTACTAAAAATGAGTACAACGCTAAGGTGTGGGAAAAATTAGTTGATTTAACTAGCCAAATAATATGACATAAATGGTCAAGTAATTATGATACGGGTTTAACACAAGGGTGATCCTAATGCCTCGTATCATGTAGTAAATCCTACTACACGAATGTAGTCTCACTAGCGGTCTCGGGATGCATCACTAACGTAAGTTCTAGAATCTAAATGCTACCGGTACACTCATAAGCACTAATAGTAAACGCTTTTCCTATCAAATCTAAAGGCGAACCTCTCATATTTGGGTGGAAAATTTTTCTGAATATACGGTTATGTGCTAATCATACAATCTCCTATCCATGAGACGCTTGCTATGGCTAAAGTTTCACTCCTAAATGTTGTAAAAAAATTTAAATTTGGCGCTAAAATTGCACTAACAAGTATTTCTCATAGTTTTATTACACATCTACCATTAAACAAACAAACTCAAGCGAAAGTGTACATGTAAGGTATCATCATTTTACCCTCCCCTTACACTTAAGATGAACATTGTCCCCAATGTTCAAGTAAAGAATGTAAAAGTGAAAAAGTAAAAAGAATGAAATCAAATTCTCCCCTGATTCGCTCGGTATGGATAATTAGGTGGCCAGGTTAAATCTTCCTCCAAGAAAATGAACAATCAAAGTTTCCCTTCCTCAATATAAATCATCTTCTTGTTATACATAACCTGTGAATCCTGAGAAAATAGACAAGACAACCTCGCATAAAATCGGCGGCAACCTATATAAGTTACTAAATCCTAGAAAACAAAATAAGATATAATGCTTGTGGAATGAAGTTTGCAGATTTCTTGGAGATTATAAAACTTAATAATTCACAAAAACCATAAGACTCCGTTAGAAAAACAAAACCGGTAAAATTTCCAGATTTTTACACGTGACGCCGTCAAGAGTTAACTCGTGACGCCGTCAGAAGTGACCTGCAGAAATTCTTATGTTAAGTTTCCGGAAAATTTCTGGAAAAACTTGGTCTCACTTCCTAGAAAATCCTGCAAAACTTCATTATGACTCCATACAAGCATTTGACTCTAACAAATACGAATATACATGTTCATTTAATATTGTGGAGAATCATGATTGGTTTGTTTCTTAAAAACATATTTGGGGTTTCCCGTTACACTTATCTTTTGCAAAAATACTTTTAGGTGAAGTTAAGACTAGGCCAAAACAGCAAAGTAAAGTATTTCCACTATTTAATTGAGAAACAGGATCTACCAACAACAAAAATAAAGCATGTATATGGAAGCAAATAACAAACAAACAAAATAAAATCACACAAAACATGGGTTGCCTCCCAAGAAGCGCTTTTCTTTATTTACGAGTCTTGTAGCTAGACTCATGGTCATGGGTTACTACGTGACCTCATTGTTGGTTTCACTCTCTAGGTCGTCTTCTAAACTAGTATCGCTTTCATAGTGTAAGTATTTCGGATCCTCAAACTCGAAGACATCTTCTCGATACTTAGAATCAAGCTTACTAACATCCTTAAAGAATCCAGATGATAAATCAGAAGTGTTTTTACATCCTCTCCTAACATCTTCATCACACAAAATAAGTTGGGAACTTATCTTATCAAGCCCGTCACAATCGATTTCCTTAAGGTCTTTTTTCTTGTACGGCGTTTGGTATGAAACCCTCCTAATTCCATCAACGAAGGTCATGATTCCGTTCCGGTCATCAACAATCAAATTAGTGATTTCACAAAAGGGTGCTCCAAAAATGACTTGTGATAACCTAGGGTTGACATAGTCTTCGATGTTGTCCACAATTGTGAATTCCATGGTGAATGCCATATTTCCTACGAACACCTGGATTTCATGATCTTTACCAACCACTTTCTCTCCCTTGTAAACCATTCCCCATCTGCAGATATTGTTATAATGGAATAGGGACATAAAATTCTTTGGCAGGAATACGTTAATGTAGATGTTATCGAAGTACTTATGACCGATCATGCAGGGAATTTTGAGATTCTTCGGATCACGCCGTCTTATCTTCCCCGATTCTCCATCCCTTGATCCCTATAGATTCCCCTCAAGGGAAGGAAGATACTCGTATACCTCCTCATTACCCTTACGAAAAATTACCTTCTTAACACCATTGGTGAACAATGCACTTCCATCCTTCTCATCAAGGATTACTCCTGATTCATTGATAAATGGTTTCCCAAGAATAAGGTTGGTTAATGTTCGATTGGTGAGAGGGTCCACATCATCGACCACGGTGAGGTCAATATTGTAAACAAGCTCTCCAATTATAATTGATACATTTTTTATTACCCTTGCATTATTGACTCTCTCACACACTATGCGTTCAGGAAAGGCTTCTTGGTATAGGGAAAGGGGTATTATGTTATATGGGAAGCTAGGATCTATATGACTATCGGTTAAGAGCTTTTCCTTGATGGTGCAGGAGATCTTAAAAACTTTAGGGTTGCCTTCATTAGTCCTATCGCTACTTCCACTAATAACATCCTCCATTTTTCTCTCGGGTTCCTCTATAATAGATTTACCCAAAATGGCTGGATTTCTCGTATGCTCCTCTGATCTCTCTTTCCCTTCATCCGATTTGCCAGATTCTTGCGCGGTGCACTGCTCGGATGAGTTGGCAGGGTTTCTGGCCAAATCGTGGTCCACCCTTGAGGTCTCATCTTTAGCTGTATGACCATTTTTTTCAGTTTGTTGTTGGGTTAGGTTAGGTGTAGAAGCAGATATCGTGGTGATGGTGTTTACGAAATGGATTGGTCCTAGGGGGTTGATAGGTTCTTTTCCTTTTGGTGATAGATGTTTGAATAGCTTACTAGGACTTTTTATTTTCACAGGGGAGGTTGGTGGATTCACGATGGCAACAGACTTGACCTCATCAACGTGAATAGGTTAATTAACAACATGCTCTTTGATAGCAGTTAACAGATTACAAATCTTGTTATTCATATCGGCCTGCTGTTGTCTAAATTTGGCCTCAAGCGTAGAGAGCTGTAATTCTTGAGATAAAATGAATTTTCGCAGAGCATCTTCACAGCTTTGCCTAGGAATGCTTTGTGATGGAAAATACTCGGACCAAGTGAGTGGTGAAGAGTCATTGAAGGATATGCTCCGTGTTTGGTACCCTCTGAAATTAGGTTTATCCTTCCATGCCTCATAGGCTTCGTCAGAAGTTCGAGGGCCTCGTCCCACGTGTGACGATGTGAATTTGTTATAAGCACGTTTTGGAAGCTCCATGCAGTTATAAGTTTCGTGAGGGCCATTACACAATTTGCATGCAGAAGCGATTCTGCTTACTTGGCTTGAAGGCTTTTGAGTTTCGTAAGATTTCATGAGAGACTTGACTCGACCTTCAAGTTCCATGATCTTACGTTCGGGAGTGCTAGAGTTATTCGAAGGCAAAGATATTGCCTTGACCGTTTTGTTCAAATCACGGGGATCATTCCAACTTTCGTTGTCATAGAGAGCAAGATCTTCTATGAGTTCCCATGATTGTTCCGCACTTAGATCATGTAGCTTACCACCGGCCGATTGGTCAATGGCTCGCCTCGTGGAGAGATCGATATGGTCATAAAAGATTTGTACTTGGAGCCAAAGATCTATGCCATGGTGAGGGACTTTTTGGAGTAAGTCCTTGAAACGAGTCCATGCTTCATAGAGAGATTCATTTTGACGTTGTTGGAACATCAAGATGTCATTTCTAAGCTTAGTAGTTCTCCCCGGTGGGAAAATTGAGCAAGGAAACGAGTGGTGAGATCATCCCATGTGGTGATGGATCCCGTGGGTAAACGCTCAAGCCATTGACTAGCTTGATCCCGTAGAGAGAATTGGAATAGGCGTAATCAGGTTGTCTCTCTAGTTTCAACATCTAGGTCTATGGAATCTACGATTTTAAGGAAGTCCTTAAGATGTTGGTTTGGATCTTCAGAACGAAGTCCATGGAATGCACATCCGCTTTGCACCAACCGGATGGTGTCGGATCGCAAGTGGGTCACATTGGCTCCGGTGAGCTCAATGGTGTTTCGGTAGCCTTGGTGGCTAGGTCGGGAATACTCTCCTAAGGTTCGGGGCCTAAGAGGTTCTAGTGGTGGGTTTTGTTGTGGTGGGATGACGGGTTCAAAGATGTTCCCATCGTCCATGATGTCGGGTGGTGAAGAGTTACGAACAAAAACACAAAGAAATAAGATAGACTAAAGAAAACCTAAAAATAAAAATAAAATCTTACTAGAAAGGAATCTAGCAAGTAGACCTAATAAAAAGAGATTCTAACCTAGACAATAACTATTCCCCAGGCTGCGGCACCAAAAACTTGATACGTGGGAATCGCACCAGGCTTAACCTCTCAAGGGATCTTGAGAAGCTTACAATCCCCACCAGGCAGTGTACCTGATCGTTGTAGTATAGTATAGTGACAAGTACCGGGGGATTGATCGTTCAGCTAGGAATAGTGTCGCTAGGATTAGAAAACCTAAATACTAGTTCTAAAGACGAGGGATGATTATTTTTGTATTTTTATATTTTTTAGAAAGCAAGTAAAAATCTCGGGGTTTGAAGGATTTGGGCGGAATTAGTTGCTAGTCAACTAACCCAATACTAAAGATGCAATCAAAATAAAATACTAGAAATAAAAATAAACTAAATTAAACTAAGGTTGTGAGCAATAAGTGGAGAAGTTGTGTTTACTTAGATTTCACTACTCCCTAGATATCTTTTACACGTTAATTACTTGTTATAGTTGCGTGGATGACGGATTGTATTCCTTAATACCATTCATGGGGTGGCGCACTTAATTCCCCAATCCTATGAGTGCCTACTTCACTCCTATGTCGAGCCGGCTAAGAAGCTCCTAACATGGGATCATTAGAATTTACTCATGCATTAAATACAACCAATAAAACCTAGTGCACGTCAGTTCATGTCTTCTAAGACGTTCAAGCATGTTACCATTTGGAGATCTGCCAGTTTTCTTAAGCCTAACATCGAAATCATTCATCCAATACAACCATAAACAAGTAATCAACACATAATTAACATCTAGGTTTCATTAGATCCAAGCAAACACAAGATAGATCTAGCCTAGCATGATAGAATTAAGACAAGAACAAGATATAGACAACCAACACATAGACATATTGATTGAATTAAAGGAATACTTATCTCAATTACACATGAAAGGGTTCAAGGGCTGAGAACCCTTGAAAAACCTGTAAAATTCGTACTAAGTTCGGCCTTAGGGTTTCTCCAAAACTTCTCTCTTTTTATGAATGAAAATTAGAAAATTATATATAGGAAATTGAGGCTGACGGCGTCAAGACCAAATTGGTGACGCCGTCATCTCGCCGCCAAAAGAATTCTCGGACTGCCTTGATCTACTTTTGACGCCGTCACGTTATAACATTTTCCAGGCCGTCACACATTTTACTCTTGACGCTCTACCTCGTGACGCCTTCAATTTTGTACTGGGTCGTCATGAAAATAACACTTGACGCCGTCAGAATTTCCTTCTTGACGCCGTCACCTACTGTTCCCAGCAAGGAAAATTAAGACTTTGGCGTTTTCTTCACTTTTATGCTCCAAAAACGTCCGAATTGCTTCCTTTTCCAGATTTCTCTCCCTAAGTACCTAAAATCACAAAAGGAACGATTTAGGGCAATATTTGATCAAATAAATTCAATTCCGGGCTTAAATGACCCCCTAAAAGTGGTTCATTTTTCGCCTCATCAACAACATGGAAGTGTTCATGGACGACTTTTCGGTCTTCGGGAACTCCTTCGACCGCTGTCTTGCTAATCTAGAGAAGATGCTTAAACGTTGTGAGGAAACCAACTTGGTGTTAAACTGGGAAAAGTGTCATTTCATGGTAAAAGAAGGGATTGTGTTAGGGCATAAGATCTTAGGGAACGGAATAGAGGTGGACCAAGCTAAAGTTGAAGCTATATCTAAGTTACCATACCCCACGACTGTTAAAGCAATACGTAGCTTCTTGGGGTACGCCGGGTTTTATCGGAGATTCATCAAAGACTTCTCCAAAATAGCTCGGCCAATGACTCAGTTGCTTGTGAAGGATGCTCCGTTCGATTTTTCCCAAGAATGCAAGGATGCATTAAATCTCTTAAAAAAGGAGCTCACACAAGCTCCAATCATGATTACACCCAACTAGGAGTTACCGTTCGAAATCATGTGTGACGCTAGCGATTTCGCTGTCGGGGCTGTATTAGGCCAACGGCGTGACAAGATTTTCCAACCTATTTACTACGCTAGCAAAACCATGAATCCCGCTCAAGAGAATTACTCCACCACCGAAAAGGAATTATTAGCCGTAGTGTTCGCATTCGACAAATTCCGGCAATATCTTGTCCTTTCAAAGACAGTCGTTTTCACTGATCACTCGGCCCTTCGATATCTTTTTGCGAAGCAAGATGCTAAGCCACGACTAATTCGGTGGATCTTGTTGCTACAAGAATTCGATGTTGAGATTCGTGATAAGAGGGGGGCATAAAATATGGCCGCAGATCATCTATCTCGTCTTGAAAACCCCTTGGATAAGCACGATAAAAGTGAGATTAGGGATTCATTTCCTGACGAACAACTCATGTTAATGATTGATTCGGAGCCTTGGTACGCCGATTTTGCCAATTATCTCGCAAGCAGACTCGTTCCTGAACACCTGACTAGATACAAAAGAAAAAGGTTCTTTTCTCAGTTAAAATACCACTTTTGGGATGAACCATTTTTATTCCGAAGGTGTCCTGACCAAATTATAAGACGTTGTGTTTCGGAAAGTGAGGCAGTAAAGATTATGAGGGAATGTCACTCTGTCCCTCTGGCGGGCATCATGGGATAAACACCACCGCCCGAAAGATTTTCGACGTGGGATTCTATTGGCCCACAATTTTCCGTGACGTCAAAGAAATGGTACAGGCATGCGATGCATGTCAACGGGCTGGGAGCATATCACATAGGGATGAAGCACCTCAGAATTTTATACAAGTATGTGAGGTCTTCGATGTTTGGGGAATTGACTTCATGGGACCCTTTCCATCTTCAGGGGGGAACGAATACATTTTAGTTGCCATCGATTATGTTTCAAAATGGGTTGAGGCACAAGCCCTTAGGACCAATGATGCCAGAGTAGTTATTCATTTCCTGAAAAAGCTTTTCGCTAGATTCGGGATTCCTAAAGCTCTCATCAGTGATAGGGGAACCCACTTTTGCAATGCACAAATGGAAAAGGTCATAAAGAGGTATGGAGTATCCCATCGGTTCTCTACCGCCTATCATCCACAAACCAATGGCCAGGTCGAAAACACCAATAGGGCTATTAAAAGAATACTTGAAAAGACGGTTAGTCAAAATAGAAAAGACTGGTCATTTAAACTCGACGAAGCCTTGTGGGCATTCCGAACTGCCTACAAGACACCTATTGGAACGACCCCGTTTCGCATGGTATATGGTAAGGCGTGTCACTTACCAGTAAAATTAGAACATAAGGCTTATTGGGCGCTTAAGACATGTAACTTAGATTATACAATTGCCGGAACTAATAGGTTCTTTCAATTACACGAGCTTGATGAGCTTAGGTTAGAAGCCTATGAATCTTCCATTACATATAAAGAGAGAGCAAAAAGATGGCATGACCAGAGAATTAAGAAACCCAAAGAATTTTCAGAGGGAGACAAAGTCCTATAGTACAATTCTCGGTTGAGATTATTTCCGGGAAAACTAAAGTCTAGATGGTATGGACCGTTTACGGTGAAAAATTCCTCTAAAACTGGAGCCGTTGTGTTGTTAGACGATGAAGGTAGGGAATTTACTGTCAACATACAACGTGTAAAACATTATCAAGAAAATAACAATGAAATGATTAGTGAGGAGGATGTGACGTTTGATGATGAGGTCACGTAGTAACCCATGACCTTGAGTCTAGCTACAAGACTCATAAATAAAGAAAAGCGCTTCTTGGGAGGCAACCCATGCTTTGTGTGATTTTATTTTGTTTATTTGTTATTTGCTTCCGTATGCATGCTTTATTTTTATTGTTGGTAAATCATGTTTCTAAACTAAAAAGTGGAAATACTTTACTTTGTTGTTTTGGCTAGTCTTAACTCCACCTAAAGGTATTTTTGCAAAAGATAAGTGTAAGGGGAGACCCCAAATATGTTTTTAAGAAACAAACCGATCATGATTCTCCACAATATTAAATGGACATGTATATTCATATTTGTTAGAGTCAAATGCTTGTATTGAGTCATAATGAAGTTTTGCAGGATTTTTCAGGAAGTAGGACCAAGTTTTTCCAGAAATTTTCCGAAAACTTAACATAAGAATTTCTGCAGATCACTTCTGACGGCGTCACGAGTTTACTCTTGACGGCGTCACGTGTAAAAATCTGGAAATTTTACCGGTTTTGTTTTTTCTAACGGAGTTTTAAAGTTTTTGTTGAATTATTAAGTTTTATAATCTCCAGGAAATCTGCAAACTTCATTCCACAAGCATTATGTCTTGCTTTGTTTTCTAGGATTTAGTAACTTATATAGATTGCCGCCGATTTTATGCGAGGTTGTCTTGTTTGTTTTCTCAGGATTTACAGGTTATGTATGACAAGAAGATGATTTATATTCTGGAAGGGAAGCTTTGATTGTTCATTTTCTTGGAGGAAGATCTAACCTGGCCACCTTATTATCTGTACCGAGCGAATCAGGGGAGTATTTGATTTCATTCTTTTTACTTTTTCACTTTTTCATTCTTTACTTGAACATTGGGGACAATGTTCATCTTAAGTGTAAGGGGAGGGTAAAATGATGACACCTTACAGATACACTTTCGCTTGAGTTTGTTTGTTTGATAGTAGATGTGTAATAAAACTATGAGAAATACTTGTTAGTGCAATTTTAGCGCCAAATTTAAAATTTTTTACAACATTTAGGAGTGAAACTTTAGCCATAGCAAGCGTCTCATGGATAGGAGATTGTATGACTAGCACAAAACCGTATATTCAGAAAAATTTTCCACCCAAATATGTGAGGTTCGCCTTTAGATTTGATAGGAAAAACATTTACTATTAGTGCTTATGAGTGTACCAGTAGCATTTAGATTCTAGAACTTGCGTTAGTGATGCATCCCGAGACCGCTAGTGAGACTACATTCGTGTAGTAGGGTTTACTACATGATAAGAGGCATTAGGATCACCCTTGTGTTAAACCCGTATCATAATTACTTGACCATTTAAGTCATATTACTTTGCTAGTTAAGTCAACTAATTTTTCCCACACCTTAGCGTTATACTCATTTTTAGTACACGAAACCCCTAGTACACCCCTCCGAGCCTATCTTTTCGTTTCTAACTTTAAGCATTTTACTTAAAGGAAGAATTTGTTACACCCCACTTAAATGTACACCCAAATCGCCTTAGCCTTCCGTGTATGCACTCATTTTTAGTGCATTATTGTTATTTGTTTAAACCCTAAGTTAACTTTCTAATTTATTACATGGTTGCTAAGTCGAGTCATATCCTTGTACATATTGTTTTGGGACGATTGAGACTCATGGGTAAAGTACTTATTTTATGGAGTAATGGGGAAGAACATCATTTATTACCCCCATATGTGCGTTAATCTTAATAGTACTCCAAGTGTTTTGATTTTCTTAATTCGAGTCATTAGATTAGTTTATTGTAAAGTATGTAAAAATTCATGTGTAAGGGGAATTTCCATTCCCTATGATGTATTATTTTGGATGGTAGGGTAAGAGTGTATGCAAAAAAAAAAATAATAAAAAAAAAATCGAAAAAATCAAGAAAAAGAAAAAAAAAATAGAAAAAGAAAAGAGAAAAAAATATACGGACTACCATCCCATTTTTATTCTATGTTCATTTTATGTTTTTGTTATTTTTCATTTATTAGCTTAAGTCGAGTCTAGTCTTGGCTTAGCAACGCCATATTGTACATGTAATTAACCAAGACTGTTAATTCGCCACCAGTAAAGACTGCCTATATCCAACAAAACCGTGTATTTCATATCCCTACACCTAACATTACAACCCTTTAAAAGACCTCTTTGATAGTTTATCCTAGGTGCTTACGCCATGTGGTGGAGGTTTGATCCTTTCCCATGCCTATGGTAATCTATTTTGCTATGACAGGTAGTGAGAGATATCTTCCGTTTCCATATTGTAATTTATACTTTATTACACCCGAGAGATGTGAGTATCTAAACACTATTTGTGAGGTGCTTGTGTATGACCTCCGTGCTTGTTTATTGGTCTTTAGTGGAACGATTATTTGTTGTAATTACTTTTATATTAGTGTTAAATGACCCCTAACTTGTATTTTGAGTAGAATAAAAGCGCATTTGCTTGAGGACAAGCAAATCTCAAGTGTAAGGGTATATGATGAGGCGAAAAATGAACCACTTTTAGGGGGTCATTTAAGCCTGGAATTGAATTTATTTGATCAAATATTGCCCTAAATCGTTCCTTTTGTGATTTTAGGTACTTTGGGAGAGAAATCTGGAAAAGGAAGCAATTCAGACGTTTTTGGAGCATAAAAGTGAAGAAAACGCCAAAGACTTTATTTTCCAAGCTGGGAACAGTAGGTGACGGCGTCAAGAGTAAATTGCATGACGGCCCAGTGCAGACATGAAGGCGTCACAAGGAAGAGCGTCAAAAGTTAAACACGTGACGGCCTGGAAGAACCTAATACATGACGGCGTTAGATGTAGATCAAGGCAGTCCGAGAATTTTTTTGGCGACGAGATGACGGCGTCACCCATTTGGTCTTGACGCCGTCAGCCTCAATTTCCTATATATAGTTTTCTAATTTTCATTCATTAAAAAAGAGAGAAGTTTGGAGAAACCCTAAGGCCGAACCTATTACGAATTTTACAGGTTTTTCAAGGGTTTTCATCCCTTGAACCCTTACATGTGTAATTGAGATAAGTGTTCTTCTAATTCAATCAATATGTCTATGTGTTGGTTGTCTATATCTTGTGCTTGTCTTAATTCCACCATGCTAGGCTAGATTTATCTTGTGTTTGCTTAGATCTAATGAAACCTAGATGTTGATTATGTGTTGATTACTTGTTTATGGTTGTATTGGATGAATGATTTCGATGTTAGGCTTAAGAAAACTGTCAGATCTCCAAATGGTAACATGCTTGAACGTCTTAGGAAACATGAACCGATGTGCACTAGGTTTTATTGGTTGTATTTAATGCATGAGTAAATTCTAATGATCCCATGTTAGGAGCTTCTTAGCCGGCTCGACATAGGAGTGAAGTAGGCACTCATAGGATTGGGGAGTTAAGTGCGCCACCCCATGAATGGTATTAAGGAATACAATCCGTCATCCACGCAACTATAACAAGTAATTAACGTGTAAAAGATATCTAGGGAGTAGTGAAATCTAAGTAAACACATTTCTCCACTTATTGCTCACAACCTTAGTTTAATTTAGTTTTATTTTCATTTCTAGTATTTTATTTTGATTGCATCTTTAGTATTGGGTTAGTTGACTAGCAACTAATTCCGCCCAAATCCTTAAAACCCGAGATTTTTACTTGCTTTCTAAAAAATATAAAAATACAAAAATAATCATCCCTCATCTTTGTAACTAGTTTTTCTAATCCTAGCGACACTATTCCTAGCTGAACGATCAATCCCCCGGTACTTGTCACTATACTATTCTACAACGATCAGGTACACTGCCTGGTGGGGGTTGTAAGCTTCTCGAGATCCCTCGAGAGGTAAAGCCTGGTGCAATCCCTACGCATCACTAGTCTATGAGCAGTTTCCTGATAATAATTATGACTCACAGCCACATCAGTTCAACTGTTGTGAGTACTGTGGAGGTCCACACTTTAGCTTTGATTGTTAAACAAGGAATCCAATTCCTTGTAACAATTTTGACTCTTCGTATCAAGACCAACCTCCACAGTATCAAATGATCCAAGCAACTCCTCAAATCCAGCAAGACTTTTTAGAGGTTCTTGAGAAACTTAAAGAACTTAAGGAGGGGTTAGCTAATATTTCACTCCGCCATACTCCAAGTTCTTCTTGTGCATATTGTGGGGGTCCTCATGATGATTTTCAATGTCAACCTTCCGGTTTTGACACATCCACACCCCCACAATTTCCCCTCATTCCAAATTCTCGTGGGAAAACTATGGCAGAATTACTTGCTGAAGAACGAGAATCTGGAAAAAGTATGGAAGAATTATTGGCTGAGCAACGAGCAGCTGAAATACGTGCCAATATTCGCAATACTGCTCTATTTGATGACTATGATGACAGTGATAATGATGAAGATAACATTGTTATTATTCACAAAGATTCATCAGTTGATATCCCAGCATTTGTGATTCCATCTCAAACAACTGCTATCACACCCAAAGTTCACACTCACTCTCTAAACATGGGGGATGAGCATCTTAGCACTGTTCCTGAAAAGGAATCAGACGAATTCATAAAGTCTAGTGTTGAGAACCTTGTCCCAATCCCAAGAGAGTCACAGGGAACTTCTGATCATATGTGTGATTTACCTTCCCCTCTTGAGTGTCCAAAAGATCAATTTGAGATTTTCTCCAATTGTAGCGAAGATTGTGCATCTTATGGAGACATCGAGTATGTTGAGGCATCAATTCCACATTCTGATGCTGATTATCTTCTTGAGAAGTTCACCAGTATCAATTCACTTCCAACAGGAAGTGATGATGGTCTCCTTAACTCCGAAGCCAAAATTGAAAGTCTCTTAAATCATGATCTGTCACTCAGTTCTTATCCCCACAGTCCAATAGAGAATATTAATCACTTTGTTCCCGAAGCATTCAAAACTACTCTCACCAATCCTCTATTTGAATTCGACTCTGAATTCACTTTGATTTCTGATAATCCACTCTTTGATATTCAGAATGGGGATTGTGATGAGTCCACAATGGAACAAGAGTTCACAGATTCACATCATGTGAATGATTCTCTTTATGAGGAGTTCTCCGGTGAACTCACTCATCATATCATGACTCCTCCGGAGTATGATAGCCCGGGGGGAGATGTTCTCAATCATGAGTATTTGAAAATTCCTACCCTCCCTCCCGGGATATTTTCAAACCAAACGAGCTTAACTCTTGAAATCCAAAATCAGGCTAATGAGCCTGCTCTCGAGGAAGAAGATCAAATCATGATTTTCATCATGGTTTTCTTCCTTTTCTTCACCTATAGGGTGACTTCTCCTGTTCTTCACTCCTTCGGGAATGAAGACATTATCTTTGACCCCGGCATTTCCATGTATCATTCTTTTGAGCCAGGGTCTGTATATCTCATCGGTGTGGAACTTTCACGTGCTTCAAATGATTATCCAAACATCTTGAATGAAAGTCCGTTGGAGATTGTTTCTTCCACATCATGCTTCCCCAAGAACAAATGAATTCGAGGTCGAGTCAAGCTAGCGACTCGGTAAACAAAAACAGTAGCATGTACTTGGGGTTTTCACCCTAAGTGTGGGGGAGTGCCCCTGCTGTTGTCACCATGTACATATAATAAATAAAATAAAGTGAAAAATGGTATTTCCACATTTAGCTTGTAATGTTGCCTTTTCAAGTTCAAAGAGTCAGCATAATAGCCGGGACTTTGAATATTGAGGACAATATTCAATTCTAAGTGTGTGGGGGGGGGGGAGGGGGGAATTCTAGCGAATTTTATCACATTTTACTATCTAGTACCTCCGTTTTTGGCAAAAATTTTAAAATTTTTTTCACTTGTGCTTCAAAATTTTTGTGGTTATCAGTCCGCCAAGTCTAAACGACAAAAGGATTGGCTAATCCAGGAGCAAACGGCTCTTGGTAAAGATATATCAAATCCGTTGATGGCTTACAATTTTTCCAAAATTGTATGGTATCTCAACTCGCCATATCCTAAAAAGTGAAAGAGTTGGCTAGCCCACAAGATTATAGCTTGTGGTAAAGCCAGTGGAAAAACCATAATTGGTAATCAGCTCACCAAGATGTTGACTATGTCCATCAAGAGTTGGCTAGTCCAGAAGCAAACGGCTTTTGGTAAAGACAAATCAAATCCGTTGACAGCTGGTGGTTTGCTCAAAATCACATGGTTATCAGGTGGACCATAGTTCTTACTTGAACCGAAACATTTGGCTACTCCAGAAGTAATGGCTTTTGATAAAGAGTTTCAAATCCATTAAGTTTTTCTCAAAAGATTGTTAGGGACTAGCAATGTTTTAGTGTGGGGGATTGATGAGTGCGTAAATACTCATCATTTTTGTCTTATCTGAACTGCAAAAACATTTAAAAACACTCAGAAATGCATCAAAATACTGAAAATATTTCAAAGATTGTGTTTTATATGTTTCAGATGCAAAATGAGTAAAAACAAATGAAAAACGAACAAAGTTTGCATAATTGGCAGTTTCAGTCCCTCAAGTTTCATAAATTGGCAAAACTAGTCCCTGAAGGTTTAAAATAAATAAAAAGTCAACTTTGATCCTTGGATAATCAAACTTGTTCAATATTAGTCCCTGGATAAAAGTTTTCACAAAATGGCAACTTTTACCCCTCAAGTTTCAAAAATGGCAAATTTAGTCCATGGGTATTTTAAAATTGGAATTTATCAAATAATTACCCTTGTACTATTCATAATTAGAAAAATAGATCATTTTGATAACTTTTGGGAAATTTACAATTTCACCCCCTCAACTTTGGAAAATGACATAAAAGGTCCCTCGGGTGTTTTAAATTGTAAATAATGCAAATAAGGTCCTTTAGTTTAACAAACTTGGCAATATTAATCCTTGTGATAACTTATGAAATGTAACAGGTTTAGTCCTTCATAAATTCAGAAGTTACAAAATTGGTCCTTGGGCTTATTTATTACACAAACCAAACGGATCCTATATCTACCCAAAATAATAAAAACCAAACACAACCAATTCAGCCCACCCTTACTTTTACCCTTGGCCCAACACACAAAAGCCCATACCCCTTAATATTACCAGGGTCAAACCCACGGTCAAAACCACCCTCACCCTTCACCCCTTCCCTCCAAAACCACTCCTCCCCTGCCAATACCACCCCTGCAATACCACCACCACTTGCACCCATCCACCAGCCACCTTATCCCTTCCAAATTACTCATTCCAAGAAAAAAATCACATCGCCCCCCCCCCCCCTTGGCTGAAGTCAGAGCAATTGGCAGTATACTCTTTTGGCGCCAAATCCTATTTTAATGGCCAAGATCAAATTTGACCAATCCAATGGTCAAAATGAAGTGGGAAAAACCAAGTAGAACTCAGTGAACCCTAATTATCACTCATAAATGGAGGGAGAAGCAGAAGGAAGGTAGTAGAAGTTAACTAGCTTAGTTTTAGTGTAGCAGTAGTTTAATTCAAGTTCTCAATTGTATTATTTAGTTTTAAAAGTTTTCCTTTTACCTTATTAATGTAAGATACAACAGTTTCAATTAGTAATTCAAGTTATATTAGTTCCATGTAATTTTCACTTAAGTCTTGTTCAAAAATCTCATATCAGCCTGTTACTTGTAAGGAGTTGCCACACACTGTTCTAAAAAGCTCTTATGAGCTTATTGTTTAGCTTTCACAAGCTCAGTTCAGTAGTTAAACAAGTTTTAGTTTAAAATCTAAATAAATAAAAAATAAGAAAAAAAAAATTCAAGAAGGACAGAAGAAGAAGATGGAATGATATGGTTTTAGAGCTCATGGGAGCAATAGGAAGGTAATTGGTTCTGGCTCTCACTCAAGCAGCTGCTGTGGATACATGTAAGATTAAAAACTTTCATCTTTTCTTCCATATCATGTGTTCCTGATGTATGGTTACTAATTGTTGTTCAGCATTGTTTATTTGTTCTTTTATTTGGTTAGTGATAGCTTGAATCTCAACTTCTTTCATTAAATCCTTTAATTGCTTCATTAAAATTCGAAAACAGATTTATTAGGGGTGTTTGGATTAAGCTGTCATGCCATGTTATTGTTGTTACAACAAGTTAAGCATTGTTTTTTCATTTTTCTTACGCTCATACTAGTTCACTTTGACCTTTTGTTTGGTAACTTTTATTGAAAAAGTCAAATTGAAGCAAGATCTCATCAACAGCTTCACTGTTGATGATTTAGAGTACTAAATCTTGAATTTGAGCTTAAAACTAGTTTAAGTTGCTTAATTTAGCTACATTTAGGGTTATTTTAGCTTACTTAATAAGTTAGGATCAATGGAAATTCACCAAAGTCAACTTATTTCAAAACTTCAAAAAGTCAATTTTTACCCAATGGCAGAAAAACCAAAAATTCCAAGAATTTTATAGAATTTTGTGTAGTGTTTTAGGGCTTGTACTTTTTAGAATAGTTAGTCCCCCAGCTAAACTTCAAAATCCCACAATCACTATATTTTTGTGAATTTTTCTGTGGGCCCCACAAGCCCTCAAAGTAGCCCCACCAGGGCTGTTTTTCCGAAATTCCAGCCATTTAGTTTTTGATTTTTCATTTCTTCGTTATAAGTCCGTTTGACCTGAAATTTGGTTTGTAGCTTATTATTTTGCTTATTTACTTAGTGGTATTTTAATTTTAATTTTTAGATTTTGTTTACAAGGGTAAATCACCCTTTTTAGGGCTGCAAAACTTGAATTCAGCAAATACAATTAAGGGGGTGTTTGGTTCAAGAGTATGCTATGTACTCTAGTGTGTTTTAGTAGAAGTGTTTGGTGTAGACAAGTCTCATTAGGTTACATTAGCATAGAAAAGTCATAAAATGCAGAAGTTATTTGTGTAAAAAGTCAAAATCACTCACTTCCTTCATTTGTAGTTAACTGTTAAGCATTTGGAATCCAAGATCACTCATATCATTTCATAATTAGTTGTTTTAGCATTATATCATCTCATTGTAGCTTATTATCATGTTCTCAGTTAATTAGAACCAACCAAAGCTCACCAAAGTCAAAATTCTAAGTTATTTCAAAAAGTCAAATTTGCATATCTTAGATTTTTCCAAAAATTGCAAGAATTTTATAGAATTTTGTGGTAGGTCTTAGGCCTTAAAAATTTCACAACTTATAGCCCCCACCTCATCTTTGAAGTCTCATCTTCCTTTCATTTTTGTGATTTTTTCTGTGGGTCCCACAGACCTTTAAACTCAACTGCAGGGGAAGGTGTATCCCCTGTGCAGCAGATCACCACACCACCACCACCACTTTGGTGGTTCTTTCTGGCCACCACAGTGGGTCTCACCACCCCACCTTGGGTTCTTTCAACCCTCCTCCTGGCCACCTTCCTATTGGTACAAAGCTTTTGAGCTTATGACCCTTGGGTCCCACTTAGAATCAGCACTTACTTCTGTCCCATTTTCCATGTAAAGCCAAGATACTAAGTGCTTAAGTGAGTGCTTATTGGCTTATCTGTGGAACCCTTTTGTTGTTTTTAGCTCAACCCAGTCCATTTTACTTATTTGAACCTTTTTCCACCTCTGTGGGCCCCACAGAGGTTCATTTCCTACAAAAGTCAACATAAGTCAACTGTGTAAGCTTTTAGTGTCTAAATTACTTATTTTTAAGCTTGGAAAAAGTTGTCTTCACAAAAGTTTAACGTTATTAGGTATAAAATAGTTTTGTAAAAGAAAAATCCAGAAAAACCAATTTTAAAATAAGTGATAGTTTCTATTTATTGTAATTTAACTTTTTAATTTTCCTTTTTAGATTTTTATTAAGCACTTTGCATTTTTATATTTTTCTTAATTTTAGTTTATATTAAAGTATTTTTAGAAAATTTTCCAGAATTTTATATTGTCTTTTGGTATTAATTAGATTTAATATTAGATTTAGTAATAATTAATTAATAATTAAGTATTAAATAGCAAAATTAGTTTTTATAAAGTAGTACCTAGTTTTTATATTTTTCCTAGCTTTTATAAGTTATAAAATGATTTTATGAATTTTTCTATAATTTTTACTGTTCATCTTTTAGTTTTTATAATTTAATTAGTTTAATTAGTTATTAATTAATATTTAGAATAATAATTAGTTAAATAGTCTAAAAATAATTTTTAGAAACTTTTTATAATTTTTTAGGATTCCTGTGATGGTTAATTAGTTTTATAAATTTTCTCATAATTTTCTAAGTCATTTAGGTATTATTAGTAATTAAAAAGTAGATTTAAAATAGTTTAATTAATTAATTATTATTATTATTTTTTTGGTGCGAAGGGTGAAATTATATTAATACTCAAAAATATTTACATCATAATTCTACATACTGACTTGGACATGCCCAAGTACAGATACAACAGAAAATACACAACTACTAAGCTATATCTGATATCTGCTAAGACATAGCTCCATATCTGATAATACTGATCTTCACAACAAAGCATCACAGCTGTTTCTTTACTTCACCAAGCAACAAAACAGAATTCACCCTTTATACACCAAACCATCTAGCTACATTTCCATCTCTTTTCCCATTTAGAGCACTCAACGTGCCACCACAGTACTCAAAACAGAAAAAGAAATGGCATCACTAGGAACCATATCCCCTCCAAGTCAAGGGCTATACTAGACATTCTACATTTCCATCTCTAACAATGGCTTCAAATGTCTAGGAACACACACCTTGAGGGAGTAACCAACCAAACCTCCTATGGGAGTGTAATGAGAAGACCATGAAGTGTCATCTTTCACCACTCTCAATTCAACTCATCTTACACCCCCCTCCTAGATCAGCTACCCAACTTGATAGGAAACCTACTTTATGGTTCAAAATTAGACCAAAAAACTAGCACTAATCATATTATGAGAGTCAATTTATACACCAGACCAATTGAGCTCATAGCAGACTAGTATAGATTTTTAGCCTAAATTGAACCAAGGTACAAGGCCATCTACCAAACTGATCTGAAATTCTTACCTTTATATGATGAAAGGTAAAGAATTTGTGGTTAATAAACCATTTCATATGTAGTTTAATTAATTATTAAATAATTTAAATTAGTTTTTAATTAATAAAAAGTAATAAAATAATCTAAAAAATAATTTTCTTTTTAATTTCATTTTTTTTTAATTTTAAGTTTGTAAAAAAGTCATTTTCACCCCCTGTAGTTTATTTTCCTTAAAACTCACATTTTTCTCAGCACGCAATCGTGTCTGATTTTTATTAGGTTTACGTTTATGCATTTATGTTTCCCGTGATTGTTAATACTGTTATTCCCAATCATTCCAGTAGTGTAAACAAATCCAAATCTTTATCTGGTTACTTCCCATTCAAATTCACCCGATCACAAACCCGTTTTTATACCATCCACACCTCGTCGGGACATAACGACCCGGGGAAACACTGAACTTCCACGGAGATTGACTCTAGGCTGTTTGACTTTGTTGACCTTTCCTTGGTCAATATAAGTTGACTGCTTTTACCTCAAATCATAGACCTAAGCCCAACTAAACTATTTATGGTCTAGATAAGGATCTTCTATTTACGGATAAAGACCCTTGGACCGGATAAGCACCATGCATGCGAAACGTAAGGAGCACGAAACCTACAAGGATTATGCGCCTATATAAAGAATGACATAATTCTCATTAAAGGTACGATTCACAAACCCTAACTCTTTACGATAAACCTAAAACCGATTACTTACTCTCACTCCGGAGGATAATCGTGGGAGACAATCCCACGATAAGCCTAACGGTGTTTGTTTATTTTCTTAGTACGCAGGTTTCAAGCATTAAGAGCTAATTGGTACGAGAGCAAGAGCCCAAACTAGGAATGCCCAACTTTTGTATCAACAAGTGGCGCCATCCGTGGGACCGTACACTAAGAACTAAGAACTAGAATGACGAAGAACAAAAACTCAAGCCAGCGGACTCCGCAGTTAGTAAAAACACGTGACCCCCAGAGGAAGAACCCTCAAGATTCGACCTCTAGGCAGGCCTCTGGAACAACCAGTGCGCCTGGTCACCAAGAAACGGGACCAACCCTACCTCTCCCAGTGGTAGAATTGCCTACAAGAACTACTCAAGCCACCACGGTGGTCCCAAACGTTGAAGAACTTCAGCGCACTCTCTTCAATACTCCCCATCAAATGGCTCCTATAGTGGACAACACTGTGCCACCTGGCGCACCCAACCGAGATAGGGCGCCTAATGTGGAGGCAGAAATCATTGCAGCGGATAAGAACGCACCTGATTTAACTCTAAGTAATTTTGTGTCCCAAAATTACGAAACTCTAACCGCCCTCATGCAAGAAGAGGCAAGGAGAAGGTCAAGTATGAGCCTGCATGCTCGGCTCAAATTTGGTCCCGAACGCGAAAATAACGAAAGACGTAACACTATCCATAATAGACTTGGTATGGTATCTGACTCACAATACTCAGAGGAATATGAAGATGGTGAGAGGCGCACCAATGTTCATTCCAGACTTGGTAGTCGAAGGATACAGGACAGACTTGGACGTCAACATTCACCAAGTGAAGGCTCCTCCAGGTCTGGGAGCAGAAGAATTCACGACAGGTTAGGAAGGCCAATTTCCCCAAGTGAAGGCCCCTCAAGCTCTTCCTCTGAGGAAAGCCGGCGCAAGCGCCGCAAAAGAGACAACCTCTCCTCCAGTGACTCCTCGGACAGCGAGGATAAAGAGACAGGACACTGGAAGTCTAGGGGAAAACGTCCCGAGGAAGAAGACGAAGACATGTCTCTTCCGTGGCGTCGCCAGAAAGTTGATGCATTTACACGACGCATCAGCAATTACTCCGATCATAAGAGAAGGCGCATGCCCACTAATGTTAAAACATATGATGGAACGGGTGATCCGGATGACCACCTAAAAATTTTCGAATCCGCTGCTACTATCGAAAATTGGCCACAACATGTGTGGTGTCATATGTTTATCTCCACATTAGTAGGGAATGCGCGGACTTGGTTTAGCAAGCTTCCACGAAGGAGCATAGATGGGTTCGAAGAGTTGCGAAAAGCATTCCGCTTAAACTTCACCCAAAGAAAGAAGTGCACTAAAAACCCTGTTGAATTAGCCAGAGTAAAACAACGCCAGGGGGAATCAACCAGTGCTTATATGGAACGCTTCAAAGATGAGTGTATACATGTCAAAGCGTGTCACGAAGTCCTAAAAATTTCAGGGTTCATGAATGGGATTAATAACCCAGAACTCATTCGGAAGCTAAACGACAAGGTTCCCCAAACCTTCGATGAGCTAATGAAGCGCACAAGATCCTTCATCCAAGGAGAAGCCGCCGCTGCGGACAGTAAAAAAGGCTACTCAAATTATAGGCAGCAAGAACAGCCTAGGAGACAATCCAATGATCAGAGCAGCAATCGCAGCAAGAATTATCGCAGTCAGGGAAGCGGACGAGATAATGACAAGTATACACCCCTCACAAAGACCCCGAGGGAAATATTTGTAACAAAAGGCGCAAACTTCCCAAAACCACCACCAATGCGCACCCCAGAGGACAAGCGTATAGGGAACGGATACTGCGAATACCATGGACAAAGGGCCATACCACCAACGAGTGTGTCCAGCTAAGACAACTAATTGACAAATTAGTAAAGGAGGGTAGAATGGATCACCTCGTTAAAAACATTAAGGAAGGGAAGGACAAGCAAAAGAGTGGAGGTAAAAAACAACCTTCGAAAGATAAAACGGATATCATCTACATGATACAGTCATGACGACGCAAAACAAAGCAAAAAGTCAGCCAAAAATTCTCTTCGGAGAACGAGATATCCTTCCCCACTCTAGCTGCGGACAACGCAGTAGTAGAGCCGCTAACCATCGAGATACATACGGGGGGACACGAGATTCACCGCATGTATATCGATGGAGGGGCATCCGCAGACGTCCTATATGAGCACTGCTTCAAAAGGCTACGACCTGAGATACAAAGTCAGTTAATACCGGCCACGACGTTGCTGACTGGCATTACAGGAGAAAAGATATGGCCTATGGGGCAAGTACGATTACTTGTAGTGGTGGGCGATGAACAACACTCTACAGCAACATGGATAAACTTCATGATAATCAAGTCTCCATCACCATACAACGGTATTATTGGGAGACCAGGAATATCATCCATGCACACTGTACCATCCACAGCACATGGGATGCTCAAATTTCCAGTAAAAGGAGGGATTGTCACCCTCTACAATACCAGGGCGCCGCTTAAGGAATGTAACGCGGTGACTAGTGAGGAGGAGCATATTCCAGAACAGCGCGCAACAAAAGTACCAAACTTCAAGGTCGCCATTCATCCTGATTACCCATATCAAAAAATATCGATTGGAGGATCTTTATCTGACAAAGGTAAAGCAGCTGTGTGCGCACTCTTGCAAAAGAACCTAAGCATCTTTACGTGGGAACCAAAGCACATGACCGGAGTGCCACGCTCTATTACAGAACACAAGCTACAAATCTGACAAGGATATCCCCCAGTATGACAGAAGAAGCGCGGCCAGGCTCCAGATCGCGCAAAAGCCATCCTGGAGGAAGTACATAAACTCGTAGACGCAGGTATTATGCGCGAAGTCTACTATCACGACTGGCTTTCCAATCCAGTAATGGTCAAGAAGAGTGATGGCAATTGGAGGATGTGCGTGGACTTCACTGACCTCAATAAAGCATGTCCACAGGACTGCTACCCACTGCCAGAGATAGACTGGAAGGTAGAATCTCTGTGTGGATATCCCTTTAAGTGCTTCGTAGATGCGTACAAAGGATACCACCAAATTCAGATGGCTGAAGAAGATGAAGAGAAAACAGCCTTTCACACGAATCAAGGGGTTTTTTGCTATACAAAAATGCCCTTTGGTCTAAAGAACGCAGGCGCAACATACCAGCGATTGGTGGACATGGCTTTTGAAAAAAAAGTAGATCGCAACTTGGAAGTCTATGTTGATGACCTTGTCATCAAAAGCCACACAGAGGAAGAATTGGTGCGCGACATTGAGGATACGTTCAAAACATTGGGAAAAATAAACATGAAGTTAAACCCCAAGAAGTGCACCTTTGGCGCGACAGAAGGCATGTTCCTTGGGTATTTAATAGAACCTGATAGCATCAAACCTTGCCCAGAGAAGACAAAAGCTGTCATCGATCTTCCCTCACCGCGCACACTGAAAGAAGTCCAGTCATTAAACGGAAAGCTAGCTGGGCTAAACCGTTTTTTATCCAAGTCAGCAGACAAATCACTTCCTCTCTTCAAAACACTCACGAAGTGCACAAAAAAGGGAGACTTTCGTTGGAATGAGGAGGCAGAGGAAGCCTTCCAACAACTAAAGCAGCATCTTGCATCACTTCCCAAACTTGTCGCACCGCGACCAGGGGAAGAGTTGATAATGTACTTATCTGCAACCCATGGAGCAGTTAGCGCGGTACTACTGACAGATAGGAACTCCGTTCAAACACCCATATACTTTGTAAGCAATGCACTAAAGAAAACAGAGACTAACTACAGCGCCATGGAAAAGCTGGTCTTAGCCTTAGTATTCGCAGCTAAAAGACTGCGCAGATAATTTCAGGCGCACCCAATAGCTGTGATCACAGACCAACCCATCAAACAAGTTATCTCTAAACCTGACGCATCAGGACGACTACAAAGGTGGAGTGTGTTGTTGAGTGAGTACAACATCTCGTATAGACCACGCACTGCAACCAAAGGGCAGATACTAGCTGACTTTATTGTTGAAAAGCCAGATACCGATACCCCACCTTCAACAGGCAAGACAGGGTTACAAGAACCATGGGTTCTATTCATAGATGGATCCTCATGCGTGGAAGGATCAGGCGCAGGCCTTATCCTTACAAATCCAGGAGGGATGGAATTCACCTACGCACTGCGCTTCGAATTCACAGCCACAAACAATGAGGCAGAGTACGAAGCCCTACTCGCTGGACTACGTATTGCAATTCAAATGGGTGTACGCAACCTAGAGGCAAATGTGGATTCCAGGCTAGTAGCTAACCATGTGCTAGGTGAATACGAGGCCAAGGATGAACACATGATCCAATACCTTGAAAAAACCAAGTCCTTAATTCAGAACTTTGATAGGTTCACAATGAAACAAGTACCTAGAGGGGACAACAGGAAAGCGGACGCGCTTAGCATGATCGCATCTACAAGCTTCGCGCACCTATCAAAACAGGTATTGGTAGAAACTCTAAAAAATAAATCGATCCTGGAGATGGAAGTATCCATGGTGATAGAGGAACAGGATCCCACGTGGATGACACCTATCATTGAATCCATAAGCAAAGGAATCTTACCACAAGATCAGAAGGACGCTCGCAGGGTACGGCGCACAGCGCAGAGATTTGAACTACGAGATGGCATCCTATATCGACGTTCATTCCTACAACCTTGGCTTCGATGTGTTGGACCTCTTCAAGCAGATTATGTACTCCGCGAAATCCACGCTGGATCATGTAGCATGCACTCGGGACCACGGTCCGTTGTGGCGCGCGCCCTGCGATCAGGATATTATTGGCCTACTATGCACCGCGACGCGCGTGATATAATAAAAAAATGCAGTAAGTGCCAAGTCCACAGGCCAATTCCGCGCCAACAACAACAAGAGTTAACCCCCATTACCTCACCATGGCCATTCTATAAATGGGGCATTGACATCGCAGGCCCTTTCCCAGTTGCAGCGGGAGGGCTAAAATTCCTCATCGTAGCCATAGACTACTTTACAAAGTGGATTGAGGCAAAAGCAGTGGTGAGCATCACTGGCAACCAGGTAAAACGCTTCATATGGGACAATATTGTGTGTCGCTTCGGGCTGCCTGGGGAAATTATCTCATATAATGGAAAACAATTCTGCGATAACCCATTCAAAGACTGGTGCGCGCAATTGAACATCACACAACACTTTGCTTCAGTAAAACACTCACAAACCAATGGCTTGGTCGAACGCGCGAATTGCAGTTTAGGCGAAGGGATAAAAGCGCGCCTTGATAAACACAAAGGAAAATGGGTGGACGAATTGTCACATGTTTTATGGGCGCACCGCACCACATTCAAAACCAGTTCCGGAGACACACCATTTTCTCTTGTCTATGGAACAGAAGCTGTCATACCAGCCGAAATTGGAATGCCAACTATACGTACAGCGGAGATAAACGTCACAACAAATGACGAGGAGCGGCGCATAGACTTGGACTTGCTGGAAGAAAGGCGCGAACGCGCAGCTATACGCGAAGCAAAGGCTAAAGCAAAGATGAAGAAGTATTATGATTCAAAGGTCAAGCACACTTCTTTCAGACCAGGAGACTTTGTATACCGCACTAATGATCCAAGCCACGCAGAAGACACAGGCAAGCTTGGACCCAAATGGGAAGGACCCTATGAGGTCACGGAGGCACTAGGTAATGATGCATACAGGTTGCGCGATATGGAAGGTCACGAGCTGGCGCGCACTTGGAATATCTGCAATCTCAAAAGATGCTATCTTTAGGAAAGGCTACGGCCCACAAACAGACAACTTCACACTTTAGTACGTGCCTAATAAATGTTTGTCTTTGAATTTTATTTTCTTTCTTAGGAATTGTCTTTTTAAAACTTGCAAGTATTAATTAAACGTTGTGGTTTCTAGCTAACTCCATAACACACTTTACTTTATTGCGTACATGTTGATTACGTTTCAATATTGTTATTTTATATTCTGCCTACATGGCGTGCATGCACTTATTAAGACCCACGATGGCGGAAAGGATGAGTAAACCTACTAATTAACTCGTTGAGTAAGAGGGTTGCAAACCCATCAACATTTGATCATGCATCCTAGCTAAGCGCCTTACCTTCAAGACGTTGAAGTAAGTTTTCCATGCGCGTCCCACGAAGGATGTGCAATGTCACGTACACCGTACAGGCATAGCAAATTATGAGCCAAGACTCTTGGTCATTTAATAAGTCTCTGCAAAATAATGCAAGTCTATTTTTCATACTTATGATTTGTCTTTAAGTCATGCACTTAATTTAAATATGGGTCCCAACGAGTATCTTAATTGATCTTTTTACACAAAGGATAACAATTTAAGAACGGCTACCATAAACACACAAACAAAAGATACAATTTGTTATTTATACAATGCTATACATTTACAAGTTACAAAAAGCCTATATCTACACACTATGACGGTGCTCAGGACTATGTTCTGGGGCAGCGGAGCTTCCAGCCTCTTGGAGCTTCCTCAAAAGTAACGCATCCTTAGGCGATACGGTCGCCACGCTGACCGCAACTCCATCTGATCTAGGTATATGCGCAGCGCCTAAAACACATAAGATGGCCTTTCCCTTAACACCTTTTATCTTGGCCGCCCTCTCCGCATGAAGTTCCAAGACTTCCTTCAGGGGAACCTCCTTCTCAAGAACGAAGGGGTTCAATATATCACGCGGCTGCGCAAAAACTGGAACCTGCAGCTGCGACTCGTCAGGCTTCAGAAAAAAGTCTGGCGGAGCCTCCGCATCCTCCAAGATGTGCTTCCCTAGGGTTAACCCCTCCATAATCAACTTTATGGGGTAATCCTGGTCGCGCTCCAGCCGCACAATATGTGGAAGCTCAAGCAGCTTCATCCCCTCCATAGCCTTCACTAGCTCGTCATAAGCGTCCGCCTTATAGCCGGGCACCTCAGCAAGTGCCACGGTCAGCATCTTCGCCTCATGGAGCTCCTCCATAGCTTGCGCCCTACCACGCTCCACTGCGCACTGAACAACCTTCCCAATGGTCTCCAACACCTCCGGGGACTCTAAAGTGCCCATCGCAGCCAGGCGCAAACCATGACTGATCAACCACCTACACACGCAAACAAAGGATGCATTAGAAGCAAAAAGGAACATTAATACACATAGTAAGGCAACATTGCGGAATATACAAAACATACCTGCGCTCAGCGATTGTAGACATAAGATGAGGATATAACTCCTTATAGTATTCTATACTTAGGTTGCGCAGCTTGTCCTCCTGCTCCTTCAGCGCTTTCTCCATGCGAGCGCGAAATTCATCAATATGACCGAAGTGCTCAGCCTTTTTCTCCTCCAGATACCTTACCCCCCAAGTAAGGTTCGACCTGAACTGATGCAGCTCTCCACGCGCATGTTGCAGATCAGCCATCAGGGTCAACTTCTCATCAGTGACCTTCTCAGCATGCGCCTTGACGGACCCTACCTCCGCTTGCGCATCAGCTAACTGCGCACGGAGCAGGGCAATCTCCTCGTCCTTCTGTGCGAGGCTGCTGCTCTCCCCAACATACCGCGTCTTCAACTGAGCGACCTACTTAGCAGCAGCAGCTAGCTCCTCCATCAACTGCTGCGCAGATACCTCCCCAGCCACCTTCGCTGTCTCCTCCACGTTTGCATTCTGAGGAGGGACCACGTTTTCCACAAATGCCGCATCACCCTCTGCAGCGTGGTCACTACAAAGCATAAGAAGAATGTCAGAGCATATTACAACAAGTAATAAAAAAAAAAGAAAAAAAAAGAAAAGAGAAAACATGGATATCACTTACAGAAGGGGAGAAGCCTTTGCAATCTCCTTATCCGAGCCAGTAGCGGATGTGTCATCTTCTGCGGATTACTCTTCATCCATGATGAGATGGCGCCTCCTCTTGAAAGTGCAAGCGCCATCAGCCTCTCCCTTGCGCTTTACACCCTGCGCTACAATCTCAGGCTCCAGAACCTCCACGCTGTCGGAGGACTCAGTACGCAACTCCTCCACAACGTGAGACAGCTCCCCAGTAGGAGGCACGCTCTGCACATGCGTCACAAGCGCCGCAGCGGGTGAATCTTCTGGACCAGCTTGCGCCAACACCGTTTTGTGTCCCGCAGTAGCCTCCAGAACTGGCTCCTCATTTTCCCTCAGAGGACGCACACCCACCGTCACCTGCTTTGGCTTCTCAAGCTTCACCACGGCAAACAAATCCATCTCTGCGCAACACATGAGCAAATAACAAAAACAATTCAGTTATTGAAACTACATATACAAGAGCACTTACATTATTGAAGCGAACAAATAAAAGGGACAAGCACCCACCCCGACCGCTCTCATCAATGAAGGTTGGAACCTCGTCAGAACCATGGAAATAGTTGCGACTCAGCCCCATGTGAACCAAAAACTCCTCGGGGTAGGGGTTAATGGGATGCGGTTGGCATCAATCGTATCCGCATCCTCCGCGCTATACGAACCGGGCAAAGGGCGCTCATCCCTTGGCAGCGACAATTGAGTATGAAACTCAAACGGCGAGGGAAATACTATATCATCTACCCAGAAAATTTTTTCCCTCCAATCCCTCAGGGAATCCACCTTCTCTGTGTAACACTGAAGGCGCCCACCGCGCTTTGCAAAAGAAACCCATCCATGCGACCACGTTGTGCGGTAAAACACACGGAATAGGTTAATCGTAGGGTTGACCGCAAGCAACTGACAGTTTATTTCAAAATTTGATACTTCTGCCGCACCTATACAGTGCAGCTGGGAAATGTGAAGGCGGTTGGTGAGTGCTTATTCACTCACTATTTTATGACCAAATAACCGACCCAAAATGATTAAATGAGCTAACAAATTCCAAGAAAACACGTGTTTTTATGTTGTGAACATGCAGGTACGGATTAATCACAAAATGACGAAAAACCAAACGAAAACCGGAAAATCGGGCACGAGAGTGGAAGATGGTCAAAAAGTAAATACTGGGATTCAAAAGTCAATATCAATCCTTCATTTATTCAAGATTTTCAAGTTCAGTCCTTGGAAGATATTTTTGCAAAAGTGACAAATACAACCCTTGGAGTTTGAAAGTTTACATAATTGGTCCTTGATTTCTCTTAATTACAAATTCAACACATAGCCTGGTCTAAGAGTATTTTAGCCCAAAGTCCACAAAATAATAACTAAAGCCCAATATTACTAATTCTATGACCCGGCCCATACCTTATACTCATGGTCAATAGTCAAATTTGGTCAAACCATACATTAAATAAACAAACGACCCTTTTTCCCTTTTCCCCCAAAATTCCTAGAACCATTAAGCACCACGTGAACCCTAGCTTACCTCATAGCTCAATTGGCTCACACCCATTTCAATTAGCCATCATAAGCTAATAATTGGAACTTCTTGAAGCTATTGTCACATGTCAGGTCACATGACAGAGGATGTTAGTATCTATCAGTGGTGACACCTGGCTGCTAATGATTGGAAGAGTCGCGTCATTCTCTTGCCTTGGATCCTGCTGACAAGTCAGAAAAAGTATAAGCACACGAATGGGACAGATGGAAGCAGCTGATTGGCCAAGCCACCTCACGGATTTCGATCCAAGGGCTATTATCCAAATGAAGAAGCACATTTTAATCCAAGGGTTGATGGATATAGTGAAGAAGCACAGATAGTTGTGGATTGCCAGCATGGCAATCACACCCCCTCACTCACTCCTCTCCAATAAATTAAGGTGTTTGGAGCTCATTTTTTCAAGTAGTTTTTTTAGGTATTGTTATGCTGTCAAAATGTATTTTGATTTGTAATATAGATTAGTGATTGTAATTTTACTTTTTAGTTTTAATAAAAGTATTCCTTCAATTTAAATTCAGCTTATTATTTCTTTTATACATTAGCTTAATCTGTTTCATAAACTTCTTATATTGATATTATCTGTTTACATAATCAGTAGTTAAAAGCTTATTTCATTTTATTTCAATTTAGTTCTAATATCATTTACAGTTAAATAAAAATAAATAAAATCAGAAAAAAATAAAAAATAAAAAAAGTGTTTACATAATCATAAGTATAGCTTATCATAGAGCTTATTTTTCATTTTATATACTCCATTTTAGCTAACTAGCTTTCAGTGGAGTATTTTTGAGTCCAAAGTTCTTATAATCAAAAAAATAAGAAGAAGAATCATTGTTGCTGATGATGTTGGATAAGCTGAGACAGAAGGAGATGAACTCAGCCTATCTTTAAGATAGGCTTGCTTAGTGAGCCCCCTCTGTTCTAGCTGAGGGGGATTGCTTGGTAATTTTTGATTTTAAATTCTGAAATAAATGTACCTGTTTTGAATTCTGCAATAGATATAGTACTGTTTCATTTATTTTGATTTGCTGATTCAGTAGTAGTCTTGGGTAGAATTAGATTTTATTTGATAATTTGATTGCATAAGTTTGTTGTTACTGAGTTAGCATAGCTGTTTTGACTATCTGTTTATAGATCTGTTTGTTGATTGAATTTGAGTAGTATAGTTGTGTGGAGATTTAGCTTGTAGATCTGTTGAGGCTAAGTGAATCTGATCATCTGTTGTATTGTGAATCTGAGAATTGGATAGTGTGGATCTGAGTTTGATATAGCTTGAATCTGAATCACTGTTTCATTGGAACTTATTGCTTTGCAAGTTGCACTTATTGATAGATTTATCTGATATCGTATCTGACTTACTTGTGGTTTTGCACATCTGTCATTTTGAGATCTGTGAGTGCAAAGTGGTTGCTGGTTTTAGTTGATAGTAGCTGATCATTTGAGTTCAATATTAGTTTTGGATGCTTATCTGCTCATTGTTGATGTGATTTAAAGCTGAAAACAGTTTTGTTATAGTGTTTAGTGACTGTTGCATGGGTGTTTGGATTGTAAGATTGTGCTGTTTAAATTGGTTGTTTAGAGGTTACAGTTAACTAAAATACATTTCCTAGGGGATATTTTAGTTACATGTAGCATAAAAATAGTTAGTTATTAAATAAAAGTCAAAAATCCATTAATCTTTCATAAAAATTGCTTATCAGTTATGTTTTAGGCTGCATAGTTCATTATAGTAGTTCATTATAAAGTTTTTTTCAGTTAAAATTAGATTTAAATTAGATCATTACAACATTATTCAGTAGTAAGAATAGATTTAAATTCATAATAGTCAAAGTAAAATAGTTTTCTAAAAGTCAATCTTACACAGTTTTTTTTAGGTTTATTAGCTGATGTTTTGGAATAAATTTTGAGTATCATTCAGTAAAGTAGGTCTTATAATTGCTTTATACCAGATATATGTAGCTTAGTCTTGGTTTTGCTCATTAAATTATGGGATTCTAAGCTTTTCATAGCTTCTTTTTGAGCTTGTTAAGTTGACTGTTTGAGATTTTGGACTGCTAGTTCATATAGGCCTGCTATTGTGAAATTGAGCTTGAATTTGTGATTTGATTCTTGAATTGAGTTGTATTTGAGTGGTGATAGTATTCTGGATTATAATTTTGCTTCTGGTATTGCTAATTCTAGTTCTATTGATAATCCGTGAGCTTATTTTGAGCTTATTGCATAGTATCTTGAGTTTCTGTGGTATTCTGAGCTTGAATTTGGATATATTCTGTCACATCTGAGTTTAGTGCATCATTTTTAGTTTGTGTTTCAAGTTTCAATAAGTTCTGCTTACAAGTGCTTATTATTAAGCACTTGTAATAAGCTGTTACTTCTAAATAAGCAGATTTCCTTTTCACTTTTACTTCAAAATTTTTATTCTAGTTCTTTTTATTATTTTAGAATTTCTGGAATTTTTTCAGATTTTTCCAACCCTTTTTACTATTTTTTTTATTTCTTTTTCACTTTATTCATTTTTAAATACCAAAAATCAATAAAAAAAAATTAGAAAAAGCTGTGAAAAATACAAAAATATTTTTTGAAATTCTTTTATAATATTTTAGAATTTTTAGAATTTAATTTTGAATTTTCCACTTTTATTTTCTATTTTTCCTTATTTTTAATTCAATTTAAATTTCAAAAATCAATTTTAATTCATAGAAAATAAATAAAAAGTCAAAAAAATATTTTTCTTTTTCTTAAAATTCTTTTTATTAGTTTAAGATTTTTAGAAAATATTTTCAAGTTTATAGGATCATTTTTCAATATACGTTACGTTTTAAATTTTGCGATTGCATTTCCGTTTTCAAGTTTTTCATTTTGGTGCATAATTAGCTTGTACTATTTGCATATTTCATAGTTGTATGTGATTACTTGAATATTTGGATTGCTGATTTCACTATTTCACTTATTATTTCACGAATCGATATTCTCGATTCCATTCGCCTTCGTTGGGAAACGACTCGGGTGATCCGTATTTTACGCGGATCACTTCGATACTATACTATATATTATATAATTAGTTTTCACACGAATCAATTTTTGGCGCCGCTGCCGGGGAAGGCCGAAGTGAATTTTTGAATATCGTTTTGAAAAATCGTGTTTTGTTAAGCCTTCCTCTACTTTGTATATATATCTCTATATAAAAATTGAAAAATTCAAAACACTTTTCCTAAAGTGTTTACAAAATACCAAAAAAATAATAAAAGTTACAGCCTCGACTCGACCGAAAGGAAGGGCGTTGTAAACTAAAAAAGTCTCACAATATAACGAAAACGTAATTTAGTTGTTTATCGGATTATTTCAATTACTACTACCGAATAAGCGGGAAATACGGATAGCTAAGACATTAAATTGCTAGCAGAAGAGAGATCCATTCTTCTCTCCCGTCCCGTCGCGCGTGGTTTTGAAAGAAACGGTTTTCAATTAACGTTACGTTTTAAGAAAAGAAAAACAAAAGAAATAAAAAGTTTTTGCGAAAAATAAATAAAAACAAAAAGATTTTTCTTTTTCTTTTTCTTTTCTTTTTTATTTTGCTTTTGGTGTATGCACACCCGCTTTTCTTTTGAGAGTATTATATCACCTTTGTCAAATCCCGAAAGGGTAATACGACACACACACCGTGTCCATTTCCTTAACGTTGAGGAAATGGATCTGAATAATCAACACCCTCCGGTGGGTGGTGATGAAAACCAACACATGCCGGCTCCCGATCTCCGAACGATGGAGGAGCTGTGCCAACCCACGATGCATGGTAGAGGTGGCCCGATTGCCCCTCTAAATATTGAGGCCACGGATTTTGGACTTAAGCACCACATGATACAACAAGTCCAAAATTCGTGCCAATTTCACGGACTATCGGGTGACGATGCAAATAAGCATCTCGATAAATTTTTAACCGTCACCCAAAATATGAAGCAAAACGCGGTCTCCGATGACGCCCTCCGTCTCTCTCTCTTCCCCTATTCTCTTACGCATCATGCCACCGCGTGGTTTGATCACCTTCCCAGGAACTCGATTCAGACTTTCAATGAAATGGTTTCCAAGTTCCTGGCGAAGTATTTTCCACCATCGATGGTGACGAAGTTGAGGAATGATATTAGCAATTTTCGACAACTCCCCAATGAGTCTTTGTTTGAGGCTTGGGAACGCTACAAGCTTGCCATTGATCGTTGTCCGAATCATAATATGTTTCTCGTCACAATAATTGATACGTTTTATAATGGATTAACTTTACGACATAGGGACACGATCAATGCTGCAGCTGGTGGTACTTTCATGAAACGTCGTCCCGAGGATTGTTACGAGCTAATCGAGAATATGACGGCGCATTACAATTATTGGGATTCCTCAGCCGAGAGGAATGAGCCAATAAGATCGACTGCGATTCTAAACTCTTCTTCTTCTAACCCCGAGCTAGCCGTCTTGAATAAGAAACTTGACGATTTGTCGACGGCTATGCTAAGAATGTACCAAATTATGCCGAATCAAGTCAAAAACACACAAGTTAATATGGTCAATATCATTTGTGAAACTTGTGGTGGTCCACATTCATACCTTGAATGCCCAGCCTCCGGTGGCTTTGCTCAAGAGAACGTGTATGCTGCGAATATGGGTAGCAACGGTTACCCACAACCTCAAGGAGACCCTAATCTCCTCAGCTACCGTTCTAGCAATTACCTTGGACCACCCCGGTTTAATCAACCTAATCAAGTGAATCAGAATAACAATGTGCAAAACCGTAATCATCAATTCAATAACAATCAAAATCACAACCGTGGAAATAATGGTTTTCAAGGACAAAATCAGAATTTTCAAAATCAAAACCGGGGAAATTACCACCAAGGTCCGTCTCAAGGGAACAATTTTCAAAATAATGGGAATTTTCAGAATAACAATCATGGAAATCAGAACAATGGCAATTTTCAAAACCGTGGGCAAAATTTCAATAATCAAAATCAAGCTGCTATTCCAAATCCGACGCCCACGGAAGAGTTGATTAAACAATTGATTCAAGGTCAACAAGCTTTAATTGCTAAACAAGATGAAACAACAAGAATGTTTTCAACTCAAATCAACGATATTAACAAGCGTTTAAATGATCGACCCTCGGGCTCTGGAACGTTGCCAAGCAACACGATCGCTAACCCGAGGGGCGATGCAAAAGCGAACATAACAAGGAGTGGTGTTACTTATGATGGACCGACGGCTCCGAGTTCCTCTTCTTCTCTACCTCCCAAGGTAGTCGCCCGTGAACCCGAGGTGACAACGGATACGGAAATTCCTATTAATAATGGAAGGACCGAAGACATCCAACCTCCGGTGGTCCCGGCGTCTAAAGGAAAAGAAAAGGTTGTTAATGATAATGAAAATGAAACACCGGTTAAAACAAAGTTGCCATATCCGTCACGCTTAAACGAACAAAAGCACCGCGAGAAGGATAAAAACCAAATGGAGAAATTTTATCAGATTTTTCAAGAGTTACACTTTGATATAAGTCTCGCGGATGCTATACTTTTGATGCCCAAATTTGCTTCGATGCTAAAAGGTCTTTTGAATAATAAAGAAAAGCTTTTTGAAATGTCAAGGACTCAAATGAACGAGAATTGCTCAGCGGTTCTTCTTAAAAAGCTACCCGAAAAGCTTGAAGACCCTGGCAAGTTTCTTATACCGTGCAATTTTCCGGGTATGGTTCAATGCTTCGCCTTGGCCGATCTTGGTGCTAGCATTAACCTTATGCCAATGTCGATATGGAAAAAGTTGTCTCTTCCTAACTTGACACCGACGCTTATGACCCTCGAGCTTTCCGACCGATCTACGTCTCATCCAATTGGCATAGCTGAGGATATTTTTGTCAATGTTGGGAAATTTTATTTCCCTGCGGATTTTGTGGTTGTTGATTTCGATGCCGATCCACGGGTTCCTCTCATTCTCGGGAGAGGATTCCTAAGGACCGGTCGTGCCTTAATTGATGTTTACGACGAGGAGATTACTTTACGTGTTGGAAATGAAGCCGTCACTTTTAACCTTGATCAAACCGCGATATACTCCTCCGATTACGATGTTTCTTCCGTCAATCGTATCGATGTTATTGATGAAACTACGGAGGAGTATGCTCAAGAATTTCTTGGTTTAACCGATAATGCTTCGAGTGGCAATCCCACTCCTTCTTTTGAACCGATCGTCTCCGATTCTTCCCCTTCCCTCACTCCGTTTGAGGGAAGTGATCTCGCTTGGGAAGAAATTAATGCTTGTCTTTCAAATGAATCATTTTCACCGGAAATTGATAATAATAACTTTGATCCGGAGGGAGACATTTTATTAATTGAGAAATTGTTAAATGAAAAACCAATTGTTTCTTCCCCTCCGATGGACTTAAAAATGGCAGACGTAAAAGAAGTTAAGCCGTCTATTGAGGATAAATTACCGGTTATAATATCAAAAGGCCTTAAAGATGAGGAGAAGACACGACTCTTAGATGTGCTTCGGAAGCATAAAAGTGCGATTGCTTGGCAAATATCCGACATTAAGGGAATCGACCCTCGATTTTGTACTCATAAGATTCTACTTGAAGAAAATCACAAAGCTTCCGTCCAACAACAACGACGGGTTAATCCACAAATCCATGAAGTGATCAAAAAGGAAGTTATTAAACTCCTTGACGCTGGAATGATTTATCCGATCTCGGATAGTTCATGGGTTAGCCCGGTTTATTGTGTGCCAAAGAAGGGCGGAATCACTGTTGTGAAGAATGACGATAATGAGCTTATACCGACTAGACTTGTGACCGGATGGAGAGTTTGTATCGACTACCGCAAGTTGAATGATGCAACACGTAAAGACCATTTCCTGCTCGCTTTTATGGACCAAATGCTTGAACGTTTAGCGGGAAATGAGTTCTATTGTTTTCTGGATGGCTTTTCTGGGTACTTTCAAATTCCCATTGATCCCCAGGATCAAGAAAAGACCACTTTTACTTGCCCGTATGGAACGTTTGCCTATCGTAGAATGCCCTTTGGCTTATGTAACGCTCCAGGCACGTTTTAACGGTGTATGATGGCCATTTTCTCTGATATGATTGAAAAAACCATGGAAGTGTTCATGGACGATTTCTCCGTCTATGGAAATTCTTTCGACTCTTGCCTCTCCCATTTGGAAAGTATGCTAATTCGGTGTGAAAACACTAATTTAGTTCTAAATTGGGAGAAGTGCCACTTCATGGTTAAAGAGGGAATAGTCCTCGGCCATAAAATATCCAAATCTGGGATTGAGGTGGATCGTGCAAAAGTCGACGTTATTGCTAAATTACCTTACCCGACTACCGTCAAAGGAATCCGAAGTTCCCTTGGTCATGCTGGCTTTTACCGACGTTTTATTCAAGACTTCTCCAAAATAGCCCGGCCTCTGACCCACCTTTTAGAAAAAGACGCTCCGTTTAACTTCAAGAATGAATGCGTTGATGCATTTAATGTTTTAAAGAAGAAGTTAACGGAGGCACCAATCTTAGTTGCCCCCGATTGGAACTTACCATTTGAGCTAATGTGTGACGTAAGTGATTATGTTATTGGTGCAGTTCTGGGGCAGCGTAAGAACAAGTATTTTCAGCCTATGCACTATGCAAGCAAGACCATGAATGACGCCCAACATCACTATACAACTACCGAAAAAGAGATGTTAGCGGTCGTCTATGCTTTTGAGAAATTTAGACCTTATTTGTTGCTTAAAAAATGCATAGTGTATACGGACCATTCAGCCCTAAAGTACTTAATGGTGAAGCAAGACGCTAAGCCACGTTTAATGCGGTGGGTTCTTTTGCTCCAAGAATTTGATGTCGAAATACGAGACAAGAAAGGAGCTGAGAATCTTGCTGCTGATCACCTTTCACGACTTGAGAACCCCCATCAAAGTGTTCTCGAGAATAAGGAAATTACGGAAAAATTTCCTCTCGAGACACTTGGGAGTGTGACCAAAGTACCCCATGGTTCGCCGATTTTGCGAATTACCATGCGGGGAAATTCATTAGGAAAGGGATGTCGTCCCTGCAAAAGAAGAAATTCTTTAAAGATGTCCAACATTATTTTTGGGACGACCCCTACTTGTTCAAAGTCTGTGCGGATCAAGTGATCCGGCGGTGTGTTCACGGTACGGATGCCGTTAAAATTCTTAAGGCATGTCATAGTGGACCCACGGGGGGACAAAATGGTGCCAATTTCACCGCTAAGAAGGTTTTCGATTCTGGCTTCTATTGGCCGACGATATATCGGGATGCCCATGAATTGGTGAAAACATGCGATTCTTGCCAACGTCAAGGAAAAATTTCTCAAAAAGATGAAATGCCGCAAAATGCGATTCAAGTTTGTGAGATTTTTGACGTTTGGGGCATCGATTTCATGGGGCCATTCCCGTCGTCTAAAGGAAATAAGTACATTCTCTTGGCCGTCGATTACTTATCAAAATGGGTTGAAGCGAAGGCGCTCCCCACCAATGACGCCCGAGTTGTTGTTAAGTTTTTGAAGAGTCTCTTTGCCTGATTTGGTGCACCTCGAGCCATCATAAGCGATCGTGGGACCCATTTTTGCAATGATCAATTTGCGAAAGTTATGCTTAAATATGGTGTCACACATCGTCTTTCCACAGCTTATCATCCACAAACAAGTGGTCAAGTGGAGGTCTCCAATCGTGGTTTAAAACGTATACTAAAAAGGACAGTAGGAGAGCACCGTGCCTCTTGGGCCGACAAATTAGATGATGCACTTTGGGCTTTCCGGACCGCTTACAAAACTCCCATTGAGTGTACACCATATAAGCTGGTTTACGGGAAAGCTTGTCATTTGCCCATTGAACTAGAGCACAAGGCCTACTGGGCCTTAAAACATGCCAACTTTGACTTGCAAACCGCGGGTGATCACCGAAAAGTTCAATTGAATGAGTTAGTCGAACTCCGTGATCAAGCTTACAAGAATTCTTTGATATATAAAGAGAAAACAAAAAGAATCCATGATGCCAAGATCAAAGACCGCGTTTTTAACGTTGGTGATCAAGTGCTACTTTTTAACTCTCGTTTAAAGATATTCTCGGGTAAGCTTAAAACCCGTTGGTCTGGACCATTCACAATAACCCAAGTTTTCCCTTATGGAACCATTGAGTTAGCTCAACAAGATGGTCCCAACTTTAAGGTGAATGGTCACCGTTTGAAACACTATTTTGGAGGAGACGTACCAACCATGGTAGTCCCAGATCTCCAAACTTTCCCCAAGGACGATTGAATTCGGGGATCGAGTCAAGCTACGTGACTCGGAAATCAAAAACAAAGCGCTTCATGGGTGGCAACCCATGCTTATCCAATTTCATCTTCTTATTTTCTATTTTCTAACAAATAACGTGAGGAGGGGGTGCCTCTTCTACTCTTTTGTTCCGTGGTTGTTTGTGCTGTTTGTTAGGATTGTCCGTGATTTATGATGACTCTCGTGCTCGTTATCTTCTCTTCGCTCGAGTTTCATTCATCGGTGCTACTTGGAAATCCTATATCCATGAATCTTATCGACTAACGTTTTTTTGGCATAATTAATAAACGGCCTAGAATTTTGTTAGGATTACCTTAACCTGTAAAACATTGAGAACAATGTTTCAATCTAGTCTGGGGGAGGGTGAATCTTCGATTCGATTTTAACCTTGCATTTTTCACGATGTCGTGCACTCTTGCAACTCCGTTTTTCCACCAAAAATAAAAAAATTGAAAAAATTGAAAATTTCAAAAATTTTGATGAAAAAGCAATGAAAAAGTACAAAAAAAATGAGAAAAAGTTGGAAAAGTTGTGCAAAAATATAATAAAGTTTGAATAAGTGTTTTGACACTTTGTTGACTTTCTTGCTAGCGAGAGTAGGAATAAATATTTTGATTTGACCGGGCGTGTTGAGCCCTAGCTTGTTCCCTTAACCAATGATGATCACATAAGCTTGTGCTAGTCTTTTACACAAGGAGCTATAAAATGCGAATTCTTTCTTAAGAATTTGCAAGTTCCCGTACTTGACTTTATACATGCGCAGCTTAAAAGCTTTCGCTAGTCTTTTACATCAGGAGCTAGAAAATGCAAATTCTTCTTCTAGAATTTGCAAGTTTCCGTAACTGACTTTATATATGCGTGGCTGATTATCGGCTAAGTATTCGCTGGTTTCATTATTTAGAATCTTAAATTGCGAAGAGCGAGAAATGATAGAGTTTATTTAGAAGTTAGATGCTAAACGTGGAGTAGTGGTTCTCTTTAGAGCTCATAAGAGGTACTTGTGGCTTTTTACTCCCATCAGAAACGTCCCCAATATATAATAGATGTTCTAGGATTAATTAGTGGTATTTCGGTTTGAATAATATTTAGTTCTTTGTTTTCTTAAGAGAATTTTTGCTTTAGAAGTTGGGTACATATCAAGGAACATCAAAAATAAGAGCAAAAAGTGAAAAATCAAAAGTCAAAAGTTGATTATCTATGTGGTTTTGGAGCTACCCGATAAGCTTCCATTGATGTTGAGAAAAAAGTCAAGAAAGAAAAAAGTGAAAAGTATGAAAAATATGAGAAAAGTGAAAAAGTGAAAAATGAAGAAAAGTGAAAGTTGAAAGTTGTATCGAATACGAGCTTATGTATAAATAAGTTGTTGGCGCGTGAGGTGCATGTGTTTGATTAGTAATCAATTACATGAGGTGCACGTGTAGTACTCCGCAACTTATATTTCTGATATTGTATGTACCAAAATTCCTTGATGTGGACCGAATTTCTATTGCAGTGGTTCTTAAGAGAAAATAAATAACTACTTATCGTTTTAACTTAGGTATCACTATCGGACTAAAAATTATTGAAACGAGAATATATGAAGCAATTCATTTCTCAACAAAATAAAATATTGAGATACAAAACCTAGGAAATGGGAGTAAGGAGGTTCCACAAGTAATTGTTATGAGTAGTGTTAGCATCTAATTTGTAGATAAGCTGTGATCTCGTTTGTACGCTTAGTTTGGGGACTTGTGAAAAATCAAGGATGACGATTTTTTATCCGTATGGTCACTTCTTAAATAGAAGTGTTTCTACTCGTTGACCCTAATAATTATTGCAAAATAATGAAAGTTCAACAAACCGTCATAAGAATAAAGTATGGAAAGGTACAAAAATAGGAAGTGTAAGTGGAATAAAGGAATAAAAAGAAAATTTTGGAAAACGGAGCATTTTCGGGAATAAATGATTTTATTACTTCTTTCGAACCTCCTTGCTACTTTTCAAAGTTAGTACAAAGAGTTTTGAAATTATTTATCCCAAAAGCGTGAATTGATCACATTGCGTGAGGACACGACAATATCTTAGTCTGGGGGATTTTGGTGAGTGCTTATTCACTCACTATTTTATGACCAAATAACCGACCCAAAATGACTAAATGAGCTAACAAATGCCAAGAAAACACGTGTTTTTATGTTGTGAACATGCAGGTACGGATTAATCATAAAATGACGAAAAATCAAACGAAATCCGGAAAATCGGGTACGAGAGTGGAAGATGGTCAAAAAGTAAATACTGGGATTCAAAAGTCAATATCAATCCTTCATTTATTCAAGATTTGCAAGTTTAGTCCTTGGAAGATATTTTTGCAAAAGTGACAAATACAACCCTTGGAGTTTGAAAGTTAACATAATTGGTCCTTGATTTCTCTTAATTACAAATTCAACACATAGCCTGGTCTAAGAGTATTTTAGCCCAAAGTCCACAAAATAATAACTAAAGCCCAATATTACTAATTCTATGACCCGGCCCATACCTTATACTCATGGTCAATAGTCAAATTTGGTCAAACCATACATTAAATAAACAAACGACCCTTTTTCCCTTTTCCCCCCAAAATTCCCAGAACCATTAAGCACCACATGAACCCTAGCTTACCTCATAGCTCAATTGGCTCACACCCATTCCAATTAGCCATCATAAGCTAATAATTGGAACTTCTAGAAGCTATTGTCACATGTCAGGTCACATGACAGAGGATGTTAGTATCTATCAGTGGTGACACCTGGCTGCTAATGATTGGAAGAGTCGTGTCATTCTCTTGCCTTGGATCCTGCTGACAAGTCAGAGAAAGTATAAGCACACGAATGAGACAGATGGAAGCAGCTGATTGGCCAAGCCACCTCACGGATTTTGATCCAAGGGCTATTATCCAAATGAAGAAGCACATTTTAATCCAAGGGTTGATGGATATAATGAAGAAGCACAGATAGTTGTGGATTGCTAGCATGGCAATCACACCCCCTCACTCACTCCTCTTCTATAAATTAAGGTGTTTGGAGCTCATTTTTTCAAGTAGTTTTTTTAGGTATTGTTATGCTGTCAAAATGTATTTCGATTTGTAATATAGATTAGTGATTGTAATTTTACTTTTTAGTTTTAATAAAAGTATTCCTTCAATTTAAATTTAGCTTATTATTTCTTTTATACATTAGCTTAATCTGTTTCATAAACTTCTTATATTGATATTATCTGTTTACATAATCAGTAGTTAAAAGCTTATTTCAGTTTATTTCAATTTAGTTCTAATATCATTTACAGTTAAATAAAAATAAATAAAAATTAGAAAAAAATAAAAATATAAAAAAAAATAAAAAAAAGTGTTTACATAATCATAAGTATAGCTTATCATAGAGCTTATTTTTCATTTTATATACTCCATTTTAGCTAACTAGCTTTTAGTGGAGTATTTTTGAGTCCAAAGTTCTTATAATCAAAAAAATAAGAAGAAGAATCATTGTTGCTGATGATGTTGGATATGCTGAGACAGAAGGATATGAACTCAGCCTATCTTAAGGATAGGCTTGCTTAGTGAGCCCCCTCTGTTCTAGCTGAGGGGGATTGCTTGGTAATTTCTGATTTTAAATTCTGAAATAAATGTACCTGTTTTGAATTTTGTAATAGATATAGTACTGTTTCATTTATTTTGATTTGCTGATTCAGTAGTAGTCTTGGGTAGAATTAGATTTTATTAGATAATTTGATTGCATAAGTTTGTTGTTACTGAGTTAGCATAGCTGTTTTAACTATCTGTTTATAGATCTGTTTGTTGATTGAATTTGAGTAGTATAGTTGTGTGGAGATTTAGCTTGTAGATCTGTTGAGGCTAAGTGAATCTGATCATCTGTTGTATTGTGAATCTGAGAATTGGATAGTGTGGATCTGAGTTTGATATAGCTTGAATCTGAATCACTGTTTCATTGGAACTTATTGCTTTGCAAGTTGCACTTATTGATAGATTTATCTGATATCTTATCTGACTTACTTGTGGTTTTGCACATCTGTCATTTTGAGATCTGTGAGTGCAAAGTGGTTGCTGGTTTTAGTTGATAGTAGTTGATCATTTGAGTTCAATATTAGTTTTGGATGCTTATCTGCTCATTGTTGATGTGATTTAAAGCTGAAAACAGTTTTGTTATAATGTTTAGTGACTGTTGCAGGGGTGTTTGGATTGTAAGATTGTGCTGTTTAAATTGGTTGTTTAGAGGTTACAGTTAACTAAAATACATTTCCTAGGGGATATTTTAGTTACTTGTAGCATAAAAATAGTTAGTTATTAAATAAAAGTCAAAAATCCATTAATCTTTCATAAAAATTGCATATCAGTTATGTTTTAGGTTGCATAGTTCATTATAGTAGTTCATTATAAAGTTTTTTTTCAGTTAAAATTAGATTTAAATTAGATCATTACAACATTATTCAGTAGTAAGAATAGATTTAAATTCATAATAGTCAAAGTATAATAGTTTTCTAAAAGTCAATCTTACTCAGTTTTTTTAGGTTTATTAGCAGATGTTTTGGAATAAATTTTGAGTATCATTCAGTAAAGTAGGTCTTATAATTGCTTTATACCAGATATATGTAGCTTAGTCTTGGTTTTGCTCATTTAATTCTGGGATTCTAAGCTTTTCATAGCTTTTTTTTTAGCTTGTTAAGTTGACTGTTTGAGATTTTGGACTGCTAGTTCATATAGGCCTGCTATTGTGAAATTGAGCTTGAATTTGTGATTTGATTCTTGAATTGAGTTGTATTTGAGTGGTGATAGTATTCTGGATTATAGTTTTGCTTCTGGTATTGCTAATTCTAGTTCTACTGATAATCTGTGAGCTTATTTTGAGCTTATTGCATAGTATCTTGAGTTTCTGTGGTATTCTGAGCTTGCATTTGGATATATTCTGTCACATCTGAGTTTAGTGCATCATTTTTAGTTTGTGTTTCAAGTTTCATTAAGTTCTGCTTACAAGTGCTAATTAAGCATTTGTAATAAGCTGTTACTTCTAAATAAGCAGATTTCCTTTTCACTTTTACTTCAAAATTTTTATTCAAGTTCTTTTTATTATTTTAGAATTTCTGGAATTTTTCCAGATTTTTCCAACCCTTTTTACTATTTTTTTTAATTTCTTTTTCACTTTATTCATTTTTAAATCATTTTTAAATACCAAAAATCAATAAAAAAAATCAGAAAAAACTGTGAAAAATACAAAAATATTTTTAGAAATTCTTTTATAATATTTTAGAATTTTTAGAATTTAATTTTCAATTTTCCACTTTATTTTTCTATTTTTCCATATTTTTAATTCAATTTAAATTCCAAAAATCAATTTTAATTCATAGAAAATAAATAAAAAGTCAAAAAAATATTTTTCTTTTTGTTAAAATTCTTTTTATTAGTTTAAGATTTTTATAAAATATTTTCAAGTTTATAGGATCATTTTTCAATATACGTTACGTTTTAAATTTTGCGGTTGCATTTCCGTTTTTACGTTTTTCATTTTGGTGCATAATTAGTGATGAGGCGAAAAATGATCCGTTTTTAGGGGGTCATTTAAGCCCGAATCCGACTTTATTTGATCAAATATTGCCCTAAATCGTTCCTTTTGTGATTTTAGGTGTTTGGAGAGTGAATTCTGGAAAATAAGCCATTTTGGACGTTTTTGGAGCATAAAAGTGAAGAAAACGGAAAAGTATCAATTTTCCATGCTGAAGACACTAGGTGACGGCGTCAAGAGTTACACCCTGACGGCGTCAAGAGTTACACCCTGACGGCGTCAGACATCAAGAATAAAACACCGTAGTTGATGACGGCGTCAAAATCCATCCTGACGGCGTCAAAGTCCCAAGAATAAAATACCGTAGGTGGTGACGGCGTCACATAGGCCGTCATAAGTAGATCAAGGCCGTCCGAGGAAGTATTTGGCGGCGAGGTGACGGCGTCACATGCTTGTCTTGACGCCGTCAGCCCAGTTTTCCTATATATAGTTTTCTAGTTTTTACATTAAAAAAGAGAGAAGTTTTGGTGAAACCCTAAAGACGAATTTGGTGCCTCTTTTACAGGTTTTTCAAGGGTTCCAAACCCTTGATACCTTGCATTGTAATTGAGATAAGTGTTCTTCTAATTCAATCAATATGTCTATGTGTTGGTTGTTTATATCTTGTTCTTGTCTTAATTCCATTATGCTAGGCTAGATCTCTCTTGTGTTTGCTTAGATCTAATGAAACCTAGATGTTGATTATGTGTTGATTACTTATTTATTCTTGTTCTTGGATGAATGATTTATATGTTAGGCTTAAGAAAACTGGCAGATCTCCAAATGGTAACATGCTTGAACGTCTTAAGAAACATGAACCGAGGCGTACTAGGTCTTTATTGGTTGTATTTAATGCATGAGCCACTGTTTACAATCCCTATAGTTGTGCTGGGTCATGGTGTAGGAGGAGATAAGAGCTCATAGAGTTGGGGAGTTATGTATGCCACCCCACGAATGGTATTAAGGAATACAATCCGTCATCCATACAAGTATAACAAGTAATTAACGTGTAAAAGATGTCTAGGGAGTAGTGAAGTCTAAGTAAACACAATTTCTCCAATTACTGCTCACAACCTTTGTAATAATTAGTTTGTTTTCATTTTTATTATTTTATTTTGATTATATATTAGTTTTGGGTTAGTTGAATAGCAACTAATTCCGCCCACTCCTTCAAAAACCGAGATTTTACTTGCTTTCATAAAAATATAAAAACACAAAAATAATCATCCCTCACCTCTAGAACTATTAATTAGGCTTTCTAATCCTAGCGACACTATTCCTAAGCTGAACGATCAATCCCCCGGTACTTGTCACTATACTATACTATAACGATCAGGTACACTGCCTGGTGGGGGTTGTAAGCTTCTCGAGATCCCTCGAGAGGTAAAGCAAGGTGCGATTCCCACGCATCAAGTTTTTGGCGTCTGATGCGTGGGAATCGCACCTTGCTTTACCTCTCGAGGGATCTCGAGAAGCTTACAACCCCCACCAGGCAGTGTACCTGATCGTTGTAGTATAGTATAGTGACAAGTACCGGGGGATTGATCGTTCAGCTTAGGAATAGTGTCGCTAGGATTAGAAAACCTAATTAATAGTTCTAGAGGTGAGAGATGATTATTTTTGTATTTTTATATTTTTATGAAAGCAAGTAAAATCTCGGGTTTTGAAGGAGTGGGCGGAATTAGTTGCTATTCAACTAACCCAAAGCTATTAAAATAATGAAAATGAAATTAAACTAAATTATACTAAAGTTGTGAGCAGTAATTGGAGAAATTGTGTTTACTTAGACTTCACTACTCCCTAGATATCTTTTACATGTTAATTACTTGTTACACTTGTATGAATGACGGATTGTATTCCTTAATACCATTCGTGGGGTGGCATACATAACTCCCCAACTCTATGAGCTCTTATCTCCTCCTACACCATGACCCAGCACAACTATAGGGATTGTAAACAGTGGTTCATGCATTAAATACAACCAATAAAGACCTAGTATGCCTCGGTTCATGTTTCTTAAGACGTTCAAGCATGTTACCATTTGGAGATCTGCCAGTTTTCTTAAGCCTAACGTATAAATCATTCATTCAAAACAAGAATAGACAAGTAATCAACACATAATCAACATCTAGGTTTCATTAGATCTAAGCAAACACAAGAGAGATCTAGCCTAGCATAATGGAATTGAGACAAGAACAAGATATAAACAACCAACACATAGACATATTGATTGAATTGAAAGTACACTTATCTCAATTACAATGCAAGGTCTCAAGGGTTTGGAACCCTTGAAAAACCTGTAAAAGAGGCACCAAAATCGTCTTTAGGGTTTCACCAAAACTTCTTTTTTTTTTATGAAAAAACTAGAAAACTATATATAGGAAAAACAGTCTGACGACGTCAAGAGTAACTTCTGACGCCGTCACCTCGCCGCCATATACCTCCTCGGATGGCCTTGATCCACTTATGACGGCCTATGTGACGCCGTCACCACCCACGGTATATTAATTTTGCTACTTTGACGCCGTCACGAGTCCTTCTGACGCCGTCACCACCTTCGGAGTTTAATTCTTCATGTCTGACGCCGTCAAGATGTTGGTCTTGACGCCGTCACCTTGTATTTTCAGCATGCAAATTAGGTACTTAGCCGTTTTCTTCACTTTTATGCTCCAAAAACGTCCAAAATAGCTTCTTTTCCAGAATTCACTCTCCAAACACCTAAAATCACAAAAGGAACAATTTAGGGCAATATTTGATCAAATAAAGTCAGATTCGGGCTTAAATGACCCCCTAAAAACGGATCATTTTTCGCCTCATCATATACCCTTACACTTGAGATTTGCTTGTCCTCAAGCAAATGAGCTTTTATTCTACTCAAAAGACAAGTTAGGGGTCATTTAACACTAATATAAAAGTAATTACAACAAATAATCGTTCCACTAAAGACCAATAGACAAGCACGGAGGTCATACACAAGCACCTCACAAATAGTGTTTAGATACTCACATCTCTCGGGTGTAATAAAGTAATATAACATTATGGAAATGGAAGATATCTCTCACTACCTGTCATAGCAAAATAGATTACCATAGGCTTGAGATTTGCTTGTCCTCAAGCAAATGAGCTTTTATTCTACTCAAAAGACAAGTTAGGGGTCATTTAACACTAATATAAAAGTAATTACAACAAATAATCGTTCCACTAAAGACCAATAGACAAGCACGGAGGTCATACACAAGCACCTCACAAATAGTGTTTAGATACTCACATCTCTCGGGTGTAATAAAGTAATATAACATTATGGAAATGGAAGATATCTCTCACTACCTGTCATAGCAAAATAGATTACCATAGGCTTGGGAAAGGATCAAACCTCCACCACATGGCGTAAGCACCTAGGATAAACTATCAAAGAGGTCTTTTAAAGGGTTATAACGTTAGGTGTAGGGATATGAATTACACGGTTTTGTTGGATAAAGGGAGTTTTACTGGTGGCGAGTTAACAATCTTAGTTAATTACATGTACAAGTTGGCGTTGCTAAGCCAAGACTAGACTCGACTTAAGCTAATAAATGAAAAATAACAAAAACATAAAATGAACATAGAATGAAACGGGATGGTAGTCCGTATGTTTTTTTTTTCTCTTTTTTTTTTATTTTTTTTTATTTTTCTTGATTTTTTTTCGATATATATATATATATTTTTTTTTTTTTTTTTTTTTTTTTTTTTTTTTTTTGCATACACTCTTACCCTACCATCCAAAATAATACATCATAGGGGTATGAACGTTCCCCTTACACTTGAATCTTTACATACTTTACAATTAACTAATCTAATGACTCGAATTAAGAAAATCAAAACACTTGGAGCACTTTTAAGATTAACGTACATATGGGGGTAATAAGTGATGTTCTTCCCCATTACTCCATAAAATAAGTACTTACCCATGAGTCCCAATCGTCTCAAAACAATATGTACAAGGATATGACTCGACTTAGCAACCATGTAATCAATTAGAAAGTTAACTTAGGGTTTAACAAATAACAATAATGCACTAAAAATGAGCGCATACACGGAAGGCTAAGGCGATTTGGGTGTACATTTAAGTGGGGTGTAACAAATTCTTCCTTTAAGTAAGATGCTTAAAGTTAGAAACGAAAAGATAGGCTCGGAGGGGTGTACTAGGGGTTTCGTGTACTAAAAATGAGTACGACGCTAAGGGTGTGGGAAAAATTAGTTGACTTAACTAGCCAAGTAATATGACTTAAATGGTCAAGTAATTGTAATACGGGTTTAACATAAGGGTGATCCTAATGCCTCTTATCATGTAGTAAATCCTACCACACGAATGTAGTCTCACTAGCGGTCTCGGGATGCATCACTAACGCAAGTTCTAGAATCTAAATGCTACCGGTACACTCATAAGCACCAATAATAAATGTTTTTCCTATCAAATCTAAAGGCGAACCTCACATTTTTGGGTGGAAAATTTTTTCTGAATATACGGTTATGTGCTAGTCATACAACCTCCTATCCATGAGACGCTTGCTATGGCTAAAGTTTCACTCCTAAATGTTGTAAAAAATTTTAAATTTGGCGCTAAAATTACACTAACAAGTATTTCTCGTAGTTTTATTACTCATCTACTATCAGACAAAACAAACTCAAGCGAAAGTGCATATGTAAGGTATCATCTTTTTACCCTCCCCTTACACTTAAGATGAACATTGTCCCCAATGTTCAAGTAAAGAATGTAAAAGTTAAAAAAATAAAGAGAATTAAATCAAATACTCCCCTGATTCGCTCGGTATGGATTTTAGGTTGGCCAGGTTAAATCTTCCTCCAAGAAAACGAACAATCAAAGCTTCCCTTCCAGAATATAAATCATCTTCTTGTCACAAATAACCTGTAAATCCTGACAAAAGTAGACAAGGCAACCTCGCGTAAAATCGGCGGCATCCTATATAAGTTACTAAATCCTAGAAAACAAAGTAAGATATAATGCTTGTGGAATGAAGTTTGCAGATTTCCTGGAGATTATAAAACTTAATAATTCACAAAAACCATAAGACTCCGTTAGAAAAACAAAACCGGTAAAATTTCCAGATTTTAACTCCTGACGCCGTCATGAGCAATACCCTGACGCCGTCAGAATGGACCTGCAGAAATTCTTATGTTAAGTTTCCGGAAAATTTCTGGAAAAACTTTGTCCTACTTCCTGGAAAATCCTGCAAAACTTCATTATGACTCAATACAAGCATTTGACTCTAACAAATACGAATATACATGTTCATTTAATATTGTGGAGAATCATGATCGGTTTGTTTCTTAAAAACATATTTGGGGTTTCCCCTTACACTTATCTTTTGCACAAATACCTTTAGGTTGAAGTTAAGACTAGGCTAAACAACATAATAAAGTATTTCCACATTTTAGTAGAGAAACATGATCAACCAACAATAAAAACAAAGCATGCATACGGAAGCAAATAACAATCAAACAAATAAAAATCACACAAAACATGGGTTGCCTCCCAAGAAGCGCTTTTCTTTATTTACGAGTCTTGTAGCTAGACTCAAAGTCGTGGGTTACTACGTGACTTCATCATCAAACATCACATCTTCCTCATTAATCATTTCATTGTTATTTTCTTGGTAATGTTTTACACGTTGTATGTTAACCGTGAATTCCCTACCCTCATCATCAACTAACACTACAGCTCCAAATTTAGAGGAATTCTTCACCGTGAACGGCCCATACCATCTAGACTTAAGTTTTCCCGGAAATAATCGCAACCGAGAATTGTATAATAGGACCTTGTCTCCTTCTGAAAATTCTTTGGGTTTCTTAATTCTTTGATCATGCCATCTTTTAGCTCTCTCTTTATATGTGATGGAGGATTCGTAGGCTTCTAATCTAAGCTCATCAAGCTCGTGTAATTGCAAAAACCTATTGTTCCCCACAGTTGTGTAATCTAAGTTGCATGCCTTAAGCGCCCAATAAGCCTTGTGTTCTAATTCTACCGGTAAGTGACATGCCTTACCATACACCATGCGGAACGGGGTCGTTCCAATAGGTGTTTTGTAAGCAGTTCGGAATGCCCATAAGGCTTCGTCGAGTTTGAATGACCAGTCCTTTCTGTTTTGACTAACCGTTTTTTCAAGTATTCTTTTAATAGCTCTATTGGTGTTTTCGACTTGGCCATTGGTCTGTGGATGATAGGCGGTGGAGAATCGGTGGGGTACTCCATACCTCTTCATGACCTTTTCCATTTGCGCGTTGCAAAAATGTGTCCCCCTATCACTGATGAGAGCCTTCGGAATCCCGAATCTTGCGAAAAGCTTTTTCAGGAAATGAATGACCACTCTAGCATCATTAGTCCTAAGGGCTTGTGCTTCAACCCATTTCAAAACATAGTCAATGGCGACCAAGATGTACTCGTTTCCCCCTGAGGATGGAAAGGGTCCCATAAAGTCAATCCCCCAAACATCGAATACCTCACAAACTTGTATAAAGTTCTAAGGTGCCTCATCCCTATGTGATATATTTCCAGCCCGTTGACATGCATCACACGCTTGTACCATATCTTTTACATCACGGAAAATTGTGGGCCAATAGAATCCTGCATCGAGAATCTTTCGAGCAGTAACATTTATCCCATGATGCCCTCCAGAGGGACCGGAGTGACATTCCCTCATGATTTTCACTGCCTCATTCTCCGAAACACAACGCCTTATAATGTGGTCAGGACACCTTCGGAATAAAAATGGTTCATCCCAGAAGTAATATTTCAGCTGGGAAAAGAACCTCTTCCTTTCGTATTTAGTCAGGTGTTCAGGAACAAGTCTACATCTACTTGCGAAGTAATTGGCGAAGTCGGCGTACCATGGTTCCGAATCAAGGATAGACATCAGTTGTTCGTCGGGAAACGAATCCTTAATTTCACTTCTATCGTGTTTATCCAAGGGGTTTTCCAGGCGAGATAGATGATCGGCGGCTAGATTCTCTTCCCCCCTCTTATCGCGAATCTCAACATCAAATTCTTGTAGCAACAAGATCCACCGAATCAGTCGTGGCTTGGCGTCCTGTTTCGCAAACAGATATCTAAGAGCTGAGTGGTCAGTGAAGACGACTGTCTTTGAAAGGACAAGATATTGTCAGAATTTTTCGAATGCAAACACTACGGCTAATAATTCTTTTTCGGTGGTGGAGTAGTTCTCTTGGGCGGGATTCATGGTTTTGCTAGCGTAGTAAATAGGTTGGAAAAGCTTGTCACGTCGCTGACCTAATACAGCCCCGACAGCGAAGTCGCTAGCGTCACACATTATTTCAAATGGTAACTCCCAGTTGGGTGTGATCATGATTGGAGCTTGAGTGAGTTCCCTTTTTAGGAGGTCGAAAGCATCTTTGCATTCTTGGGAAAAATCGAATGGAGCATCCTTCACAAGCAATTGAGTCATTGGCCGGGCAATTTTGGAGAAGTCTTTGATGAATCTCCGATAAAATCCGGCGTGCCCCAAAAAGCTGCGTATTGCCTTAACAGTTGTGGGGTATGGTAACTTAGATATAGCTTCAACCTTAGCTTGGTCCACCTCTATCCCGTTCCCTGAAATCTTATGGCCCAACACAATCCCTTCCTTTACCATGAAATGACACTTTTCCCAGTTCAACACCAAGTTGGTTTCCTCGCAACGTTTAAGCATCTTTTCTAAATTAGCAAGACAGCGGTCGAAGGAGTTTCCGAAGACTGAAAAGTCATCCATGAATACTTCCATGCTGTCTTCCATGAGTTCGTGAAAGATTGCGGTCATGCAACGTTGGAAAGTGGCGGGGGCATTACATAGCCCAAAAGGCATCCTTTTGTAGGCAAACGTTCCATAGGGGCAAGTAAACGTGGTCTTTTCTTGGTCCTCAGGTGCTATGGGGATTTGAAAATATCCAGAGAATCCATCTAAGAAGCAATAGTACTCGTGTCCAGATAATCTTTCTAACATCTGATCAATGAATGGTAAGGGAAAGTGATCTTTCCTCGTGGCATCGTTGAGCTTTCGATAGTCAATGCATACCCGCCATTCAGTGACAGTTCTCTGGGGCACCATCTCACCCTTGTCATTTTTTACTACAGTCATTCCACCCTTTTTAGGTACAACCTGCACAGGACTAACCCATGGGCTATCCGAGATCGGGTAAATCAGTCCTGCATCCAAAAGTTTGATAACTTCCTTTTTCACTACCTCCTTAATGTTAGGGTTCACTCGCCTCTGGGGTTGCACAGTGGGTTTATAATCTTCCTCCATAAGAATCTTATGTGTGCAAAAAGTGGAGTCAATCCCCTTAATGTCGGCCACACTCCATGCGAGTACCCCCTTGTATTTCTTCAGGACCTCTAAGAGTTTAACTTTTTGTTCCTTTTCCAAGGAAGAATTTATGATTACCGGGAGTTGGTTTTCTCCCTGAAGAAAGGCATACTCCAAATGATTAGGGAGCTCTTTAAGATCAACGTCAGGGGGCTCGATAATAGAAGGTTTGAGCTTGTTCTCGGGCTTTCGGAGCTCGAGATGCTCCGTTGCCTCTTGTCTGGGGTAGAAGGAGACTGCATTAACTTCCTCCGTCTTTTCCACCTCCAGCAAAGGCAAAAAACTCTCGTCCCGTAGCCAGCCTTCATCGATTTGTTCATCGATGCAGTCATCAATGATATCTGTGAGCTCATCTACTTCCCCGATAAAGTAGAGCCGGTTGGATGCTTCGAGGGAGAGGTCCATAGAATCCTTAATGTCGAAGGTTGTGCTATCGTCTCCTACTCGTAAGGTCAATTTTCCATCGTAGACATCGATGACTGCACGAGCGGTAGCAAGAAATGGTCTACCTAAAATGATAGGTGCCACGTCGTCCTCCTCCATATCCAGGATTACGAAGTCGACAGGGAATTTGAATTTCCCAACCTTGACTAGCACGTTCTCACATATCCCTTCGGGGTATTTGACTGATCTATCGGCTAGTTGGATGTTCATACGGGTAGGCTTCAATCCGGAATATCCTAGTTTACGGAACATAGAGAGAGGCATGAGGTTGATACTTGCTCCCAAATCGGCAAGAGCATTCTTGATTGATAGAGGTCCTATAGAGCATGGCAAGGTGAAGCTGCCCGGATCGTCTACCTTCTTTGGTAGCCCTTTATGGGTCACCACTGAGCATTCTTCCCCTAGGGTTACAAGACCCTCGAGCTTCTTCCTGTTAGCGAGCAGTTTTTTGAAGTATGTGCTATACTTTGGCATGTGATAGCAAGCATCCAGGAGAGGTATGGTGACAACCGAGTCTTTTAGGTATGACAAGAACCTCTTGTTATCATTCTCCGTTTTCTGGTTCCTTAGTCGGGATGGGTATGGAATTCTCACAGGTGGGTTAGGAAGGGCTGATGGGGAGGGGGTTGTCACTGGTGGTTGGTCCGGGGTGCCAATGCCGACATCCTGCTCCTCCTCCCCAGGTTTGTCTGAATCGAGTGTGACGGGGGACGAATTTGGGTAAGGAGGGTCCTTGGTTGTCGTTCCGGCCCGTGTGGTTATCGCGAGCATGGGATCTTTTCCTCTTTCTGACGGTGGTTGGAGGTTATCTAGGGCTGAGTTAAGCTTGCTGAAAAATTCTCCGACATCCTCCTGCTGTTCGTCGAAAAGCTCATTAAGCCCTTTCATTTGCAAGTCTTTTTCTTGAGTGAAGTGACCAAGGTCATCTTCGAAATTGCTCCTGATCTTGAATTCAGGGCCTCCCTCCCCTTCTCTTTTCCTTACCAGATTTCCCCAAAGGGTATAATCATCATTTTGGTAGAAAGGCAAAAGGGAGGGATCAGCATAAATGTCTCCTCCTGACAAGCACGCATGTTCAGTTGTGGCTGCTCCTCCGCATTCCTCCACCTCATGCGGACCTCCACAGTAATCGCAGATCAAGTAAGGATTTGACAGCATTTTAGGTGGTTGTGATCCAGCTAGGCAATCCATTCTTTTGTGAACTTTGCTCAATCGATCCGAGGTGGTTTCAGAAATTCCGATAGTCGACTCAGGTTCATCCCAAGTGTCATCCAGGTCTTGGGCATATTCTTCAATCCTGTCCCATCCTTCCTCGGCACTAAGATTGGCCAATCTTCCTTTCCTAGATTGGTTGATTCCGTTCCGGTCATTAGAGGAGATATTTTCGTAAAAGATTTGGACCAAGAGCCAAAGTTCAATGCCATGATGTGGAACTTGTCTTATTAAATCTTTGAATCTAGTCCACGCTTTATGGAAGGGTTCATCCTTCCCCTTTCGGAAACGAAGGATCCTATCCCTAAATGCTGAGGTTTTTCCAGGTGGAAAGAACTTCTCATAGAACTTGGATATGAGTTGCTCCCATGTGAAAATAGATTCGGAAGGGAGTTTGTTATACCATTCTTGGGCTTTTTCGTATAAGGTGAAAGGGAAGAATCACAGTCGGGATGTGTTTCTAGTAGTCCCACCCGTATGGATGGTATCCACTATTTTTAGGAAGTCCTTGATGTGTTGGATCGGATTTTCCTCATCAAGTCCGTGGAACTTACACACACTTTTGACAAGCCAAATATCATTTGCATGCAAGACCTCGTTGGCATGTTCGTTTGGATAAACAATGGCATTGGAAAACCCACGAGGAGTTGGGGAAGAGTAATCCTTGAGACGCTTAGGAGGAGGTATTATAGGAGTATTCGTCTCATTGTGGGAGCTCGGGGTTGTGATGTGATTCTCTGAATTTTCTTCAGAGAGAGGTGCATCAAAGTCGATAGCAATGCTGGATGGTTCAGGTGTTGAGTGAGTTCTTCTTAACCTACACATTTCTCTTTCGGGTTCTGCATAAGGCAAGACGAGGTCTTTAGTGGTGCTACGACTTCTAGTGATCCTAAGGTTGGAGAATTCGTTGGTTGCCATGATGGTGAATGGTGAAGAGTTACAAACAAAGGCACGAAGAAATAAGATAGACTAAAGAAGACCTAAAAATAAAAATAAAAATCTTACTAGAAAGGAATCTAGCAAGTAGACCTAATAAAAAGAAATCCTAACCTAGACAATAACTATTCCCCGGGCTGCGGCGCCAAAAACTTGATGCGTGGGAATCGCACCTTGCTTTACCTCTCAAGGGATCTCGAGAAGCTTACAACCCCCACCAGGCAGTGTACCTGATCGTTGTAGTATAGTATAGTGACAAGTACCGGGGGATTGATCGTTCAGCTTAGGAATAGTGTCGCTAGGATTAGAAAACCTAATTAATAGTTCTAGAGGTGAGAGATGATTATTTTTGTATTTTTATATTTTTATGAAAGCAAGTAAAATCTCGGGTTTTGAAGGAGTGGGCGGAATTAGTTGCTATTCAACTAACCCAAAGCTATTAAAATAATGACAATGAAATTAAACTAAATTATACTAAAGTTGTGAGCAGTAATTGGAGAAATTGTGTTTACTTAGACTTCACTACTCCCTAGATATCTTTTACATGTTAATTACTTGTTACACTTGTATGAATGACGGATTGTATTCCTTAATACCATTCGTGGGGTGGCATACATAACTCCCCAACTCTATGAGCTCTTATCTCCTCCTACACCATGACCCAGCACAACTATAGGGATTGTAAACAGTGGCTCATGCATTAAATACAACCAATAAAGACCTAGTACGCCTCGGTTCATGTTTCTTAAGACGTTCAAGCATGTTACCATTTGGAGATCTGCCAGTTTTCTTAAGCCTAACATATAAATCATTCATTCAAAACAAGAATAGACAAGTAATCAACACATAATCAACATCTAGGTTTCATTAGATCTAAGCAAACACAAGAGAGATCTAGCCTAGCATAATGGAATTGAGACAAGAACAAGATATAAACAACCAACACATAGACATATTGATTGAATTGAAAGTACACTTATCTCAATTACAATGCAAGGTCTCAAGGGTTTGGAACCCTTGAAAAACCTGTAAAAGAGGCACCAAAATCGTCTTTAGGGTTTCACCAAAACTTCTCTTTTTTTTATGAAAAAACTAGAAAACTATATATAGGAAAAACAGTCTGACGGCGTCAAGAGTAACTTCTGACGCCGTCACCTCGCCGCCATATACCTCCTCGAACGGCCTTGATCCACTTATGACGGCCTATGTGACGCCGTCACCACCCACGGTATATTAATTTTGCTACTTTGACGCCGTCACGAGTCCTTCTGACGCCGTCACCACCTTCGGAGTTTAATTCTTCATGTCTGACGCCGTCAAGATGTTGGTCTTGACGCCGTCACCTTGTATTTTCAGCATGCAAATTAGATACTTAGCCGTTTTCTTCACTTTTATGCTCCAAAAACGTCCAAAATAGCTTCTTTTCCAGAATTCACTCTCCAAACACCTAAAATCACAAAAGGAACGATTTAGGGCAATATTTGATCAAATAAAGTCAGATTCGGGCTTAAATGACCCCCTAAAAACGGATCATTTTTCGCCTCATCAGCGTCGCAACCCGGGGAATAGTTATTGTCTAGGTTAGGATTTCTTTTTATTAGGTCTACTTGCTAGATTCCTTTCTAGTAAGATTTTTATTTTTATTTTTAGGTCTTCTTTAGTCTATCTTATTTCTTCGTTCCTTTGTTCGTAACTCTTTACCATCCGACATCATGGAAGGTGGTAACATCTTTGAACCCATCATCCCACCACAACAAAACCCACCACTAGAACCCCTTAGGCCCCGAACCTTAGGAGAGTACTCCCGACCTAGCCATCAAGGCTACCGAAACACCATTGAGCTCACCGGAGCCAATGTGACCCCCTTGCGATCCGACACCATCCGGTTGGTGCAAAGCGGATGTGCATTCCATGGACTTCGTTCCGAAGATCCAAACCAACATCTTAAGGACTTTCTCAAAATCGTAGATTCCATAAACCCAGATGTTGAAACTAGAGAGACTACCCGTTTACGCCTATTCCAATTCTCTCTAAGGGATCAAGCTAACCAATGGCTTGAGCGGTTACCCGCGGGATCCATCACCACATGGGACAATCTCGCCAATCGCTTCCTTACCCAATTCTTTCCGCCGGAAAAGACTGCAATGCTTAGAAGGGACATTTTGTGGTTTGAGCAACAGCGGGGTGAAACTTTCTACGAAGCTTGGGCCCGTTTTAAGGATCTCCTCCACAAGCTCCCTCATCATGGCATAAACCTTTGGTTATTAGTCCAGATTTTCTACGACCATGTTGACTATCACACTAAGCGCACCATCGACAGGGCCGCGGGAGGTAAACTGCGTGATAAGAACGCCGAGGAGTCTTGGGCAATTATCGAGGAGCTCGCCACTGACAATCAAGAATTGTGGGAGTTTAAACATACGATAGAAGCGGCCATCAATGCAATCTCGACATCTGGAGGAACCATCGAAGTACCCGATGAACTCTTATGCAAATTTGAGGCAAAGGTTGACTATTTTGAGGAAAGGCAAAGGCGACCTTTGAGTCCTAGACGGGCTACTGTCAATTCTGTCTCAAAAACAACTTCGGCACCATTATCTGAATCACCCTCTAGGGAAAACGCCGAGACTTTTCAGAACTATGCCCCACCTTGTTCCCCTCCCAAGGAACTTAGCTCGGAATTTGAGGCTTGGATGAGAGAATATATGGCAACTCACTCTGATCGGCTTGCTAGATTCGAAGAAGCAGTTTATAAGCAGAAAGAAGAAATGCAGGAGAAAATGAATGAGGTGTTGAGTCTATTGGATGAGTATGCCAATCAGAAAACCCCCGAACGAATACTACTAAGGAAAGAAAGCGCCACTCCCACCACCCAATTTGTTAACTCCATCACCATTGTCCATAAAGATAACGAGAAGGTAGAAACTCCTGCTAAACAAACCTTAGAAAAACAACCAGAGTCCCAACCTTTGAGTTACTACCTGAAACATGATATAAACGAAAACACCATAACAAATTGGATTAAGGGTGATGGGCGTAACCAATCCTCCGGACAGGTTCCTAAGAAAGAGGAAGAAGAGGAAGATGAGTATGATACGCTTCCTGGAGGATCAGTATTCGAGAGGTTGCTGGTACAGAAAGTGGCTACTAAGCAGGTAGCATGTGGGAACTTTGAAATACCAACAAGCATCGGGGACTTGAAACATCTTAGTGCTTTCGCCGACCAAGGATCGGAAGTAAACCTTATGCCCCTAACTACCTACATCCAACTAACGTCTTAAATGCCAGCACCTACTCATGTTAGGTTATCTCTTGTTGGACACTCGTACATATACCCCCTAGGAATCGCAGAAGACGTATTAGTTAATGTTGCAGGATTCATGTACCCCGTTGATTTTATGATCATCGATGATAAAAGGGATGGATGCATGCCAATAATTCTTGGGGCACCATTCCTCACCACCGCTAGGGCTGTCATTAAGTATGAAGGTAGGAAGATTGAGCTTAAATCTGGAAAAAGAAAGATTAGTTTCCCCATGACCCCGCAAAGTGGGCATGAGAATTTGAGTTGGAGAATGATCAAAAATAACATTGGCACGACACCCATTCGTGTTCAGAATAAGATTCTTGCATGGGAGGCAAGGATCAAAAGCTATAAGAAAGCTAAGGATGAAAGAAGAAAAAGCAATAAGGTTCCGATTGAACTCGAACATACTCGACATGAAAAAAATCATACACCGTTTGAGGAAGGGAACTTGGTACTCTTGAGACACTCAGAAACAACAATACCACCCGATAAACCAAGTCCTTGGTGGTATGGGCCATTCACAATCGAAGGATTGAGCCAAGATGGGGTAGCTAACTTGAGAAGCAAATTAGGTGGGAAGGTGATTGCGAGTACCGACAGATTGAGGCACTACCACCATAACAGTAATGATCGCAACTATATGGGGTACATCATTTCAAATGATGAGATCACGTAGTAACCCATGACTTTGAGTCTAGCTACAAGACTCGTAAATAAAGAAAAGCGCTTCTTGGGAGGCAACCCATGTTTTGTGTGATTTTATTTGTTTGATTGTTATTTGCTTCCGTATGCATGTTTTATTTTTATTGTTGGTTGATCATGTTTCTCAATTAAAATGTGGAAATACTTTATTATGTTGTTTGGCCTAGTCTTAACTCCAACCTAAAAGTATTTTTGCAAAAGATAAGTGTAAGGGGAAACCCCAAATATGTTTTCAAGAAACAAACCGATCATGATTCTCCACAATATTAAATGAACATGTATATTCGTATTTGTTAGAGTCAAATGCTTGTATTAAGTCATAATGAAGTTTTGCAGGATTTTCCAGGAAGTAGGACGAAGTTTTTCCAGAAATTTTCCGGAAACTTAACATAAGAATTTCTGCAGGTCCATTCTGACGGCGTCAGAGTATTACTCTTGACGGCGTCAGGAGTTAAAAAATCTGGAAATTTTACCAGTTTTGTTTTTCTAACGGAGTCTTATGGTTTTTGTGAATTGTTAAGTTTTATAATCTCCAGGAAATCTGCAAACTTCATTCCACAAACATTATATCTTATCTTGTTTTCTAGGATTTAGTAACTTATATAGGATGCCACCGATTTTACGCGAGGTTGCCTTGTCTATTTTGTCAGGTTCTACAGGTTATGTTTGACAAGGAGATGATTTATATTCTGGAAGGGAAGCTTTGATTGTTCATTTTCTTGGAAGAAGATTTAACCTGGTCAACCTAAAATCCATACCGAGCGAATCAGGGGAGTATTTTATTTCATTCTCTTTACTTTTTCACTTTTACATTCTTTACTTGAACATTGGGGACAATGTTCATCTTAAGTGTAAGGGGAGGGTAAAAAGATGATACCTTACATATGCACTTTCGCTTGATTTTGTTTTGTTTGATAGTAGATGTGTAATAAAACTATGAGAAATACTTGTTAGTGTAATTTTAGCGCCAAATTTAAAATTTTTTACAACATTTAGGAGTGAAACTTTAGCCATAGCAAGCGTCTCATGGATAGGAGGTTGTATGACTAGCACATAACCGTATATTCAGAAAAATTTTCCACCCAAATATGTGAGGTTCGCCTTTAGATTTGATAGGAAAAGCATTTATTATTAGTGCTTATGAGTGTACCGGTAGCATTTAGATTCTAGAACTTGCGTTAGTGATGCATCCCGAGACCGCTAGTGAGACTACATTCGTGTGGTAGGATTTACTACATGATAAGAGGCATTAGGATCACCCTTGTGTTAAACCCGTATTATAATTACTTGACCATTTAAGTCATATTACTTGGCTAGTTAAGTCAACTAATTTTTCCCACACCCTTAGCGTTGTACTCATTTTTAGTACACGATACCCCTAGTACACCCCTCCGAGCCTATCTTTTCGTTTCTAACTTTAAGCATTTTACTTAAAGGAAGAATTTGTTACACCGCACTTAAATGTACAACCAAATCGCCTTAGCCTTCCGTGTATGCGCTCATTTTTAGTGCATTATTGTTTTTTGTTAAACCCTAAGTTAACTTTCTAATTGATTACATGGTTGCTAAGTCGAGTCATATCCTTGTACATATTGTTTTGGGACGATTGGGACTCATGGGTAAGTACTTATTTTATGGAGTAATGGGGAAGAACATCATTTATTACCCCCATATATACGTTAATCTTAAAAGTGCTCCAAGTGTTTTAATTTTCTTAATTCGAGTCATTAGATTAGTTTAATGTAAAGTATGTAAAGATTCAAGTGTAAGGGGAATGCTCATACCCCTATGATGTATTATTTTGGATGGTAGGGTAAGAGTGTATGCAAAAAAAAAAAAAAAAAAAAAAAAAAAAAAAAAATCAAAAAAATCAAAAAAAATATATATATATATATATATATAGAAAAAGAAAAAGAGAAAAAACATACGGACTACCATCCCGTTTTTATTCTATGTTCATTTTATGTTTTTGTTATTTCTCATTTATTAGCTTAAGTCGAGTCTAGTCTTGGCTTAGCAACGCCATCTTGTACATGTAATTAACCAAGATTGTTAACTCGCCACCAGTAAAACTTCCTTTATCCAACAAAACCGTGTAATTCATATCCCTATACCTAACGTTACAACCCTTTAAAAGACCTCTTTGATAGTTTATCCTAGGTGCTTACGCCATGTGGTGGAGGTTTGATCCTTTCCCAAGCCTATGGTAATCTATTTTGCTATGACAGGTAGTGAGAGATATCTTCCATTTCCATAATGTTATATTACTTTATTACACCCGAGAGATGTGAGTATCTAAACACTATTTGTGAGGTGCTTGTGTATGACCTCTGTGCTTGTCTATTGGTCTTTAGTGGAACGATTATTTGTTGTAATTACTTTTATATTAGTGTTAAATGACCCCTAACTTGTCTTTTGAGTAGAATAAAAGCTCATTTGCTTGAGGACAAGCAAATCTCAAGTGTAAGGGTATATGATGAGGCGAAAAATGATCCGTTTTTAGGGGGTCATTTAAGCCCGAATCCGACTTTATTTGATCAAATATTGCCCTAAATTGTTCCTTTTGTGATTTTAGGTGTTTGGAGAGTGAATTCTGGAAAAGAAGCCATTTTGGACGTTTTTGGAGCATAAAAGTGAAGAAAACGGCAAAGTATCAATTTTCCATGCTAAAGACACTAGGTGACGGCGTCAAGAGTTACACCCTGACGGCGTCAGACATCAAGAATAAAACACCGTAGTTGATGACGGCGTCAAAATCCATCCTGACGGCGTCAAAGTCCCAAGAATAAAATACCGTAGGTGGTGACGGCGTCACATAGGCCGTCATAAGTAGATCAAGGCCGTCCGAGGAAGTATTTGGCGGCGAGGTGACGGCGTCACATGCTTGTCTTGACGCCGTCAGCCCAGTTTTCCTATATATAGTTTTCTAGTTTTTACATTAAAAAAGAGAGAAGTTTTGGTGAAACCCTAAAGACGAATTTGGTGCCTCTTTTACAGGTTTTTCAAGGGTTCCAAACCCTTGATACCTTGCATTGTAATTGAGATAAGTGTTCTTCTAATTCAATCAATATGTCTATGTGTTGGTTGTTTATATCTTGTTCTTGTCTTAATTCTATTATGCTAGGCTAGATCTCTCTTGTGTTTGCTTAGATATAATGAAACCTAGATGTTGATTATGTGTTGATTACTTGTTTATTCTTGTTCTTGGATGAATGATTTATATGTTAGGCTTAAGAAAACTGGCAGATCTCCAAATGGTAACATGCTTGAACGTCTTAAGAAACATGAACCGAGGCGTACTAGGTCTTTATTGGTTGTATTTAATGCATGAGCCACTGTTTACAATCCCTATAGTTGTGCTGGGTCATGGTGTAGGAGGAGATAAGAGCTCATAGAGTTGGGGAGTTATGTATGCCACCCCACGAATGGTATTAAGGAATACAATCCGTCATCCATACAAGTATAACAAGTAATTAACGTGTAAAAGATGTCTAGGGAGTAGTGAAGTCTAAGTAAACACAATTTCTCCAATTACTGCTCACAACCTTTGTAATAATTAGTTTGTTTTCATTTTTATTATTTTATTTTGATTATATATTAGTTTTGGGTTAGTTGAATAGCAATTAATTCCGCCCACTCCTTCAAAAACCGAGATTTTACTTGCTTTCATAAAAATATAAAAACACAAAAATAATCATCCCTCACCTCTAGAACTATTAATTAGGCTTTCTAATCCTAGCGACACTATTCCTAAGCTGAACGATCAATCCCCCGGTACTTGTCACTATACTATACTATAACGATCAGGTACACTGCCTGGTGGGGGTTGTAAGCTTCTCGAGATCCCTTGAGAGGTAAAGCAAGGTGCGATTCCCACGCATCAATTAGCTTGTACTCTTTGCATATTTCATAGTTGTATGTGATTACTTGAATATTTGGATTTCTTATTTCACTAATTCACTTTTCATTTCACGATTTCACGAATCGATATTCTCGATTCCATTCGCCTTCGTTGGGAAACGACTCGGGTTATCCGTATTTTACGCGGATCACTTCGATACTATACTATATATTATATAATTGGTTTTCACACGAATCAGCGGTAGTAGTTGAGCAAATTGCTCAAGAATAAGGATATGGGTACGCACTGGTTCGGATACTCGAAGAAGCGCGTATATAACCCTATTTTTCCCTCAGGGAAATCCGCGATGCACGCGTCGGCCTCCGGTACAACCGAATGCACGTCAAGAGGAATGAAAATGATGGAAGTGTGTTTTTACTGTGTGTTCTTCAGTAAAATGGGACGCGATGTTTATATAGGGTTACAAAAACCCTAGCATGTTAGCCACGTGGAACCCACTATCCTAATCGTGTGGCTAGAAGACGATCGGGTACGTGCACTTTTTCCCATTTCCTGATACACACGTGGACACTCTCCCCGTTTCACTGGGTATTTTTGAAGATATTTGAGACTAGATACATTGTCCATAATATTGGGCGGTAACTTTTCCCTCCACACTTACCGTTGCTTAAAGTAATATAGCATCCGCGGCTAGCAAGCCGCGCACACTATACTGGGGGGACATGATGACGTATAGTCTATATTTGGGCTACAAGCCCAAATGATAAACATCACTAAGGCCCAAACCCACCATGAGTGGGCTGTTATAACAATGACTTGGGCCGCATTATTTAAGGGATTGGGCTCACGTAGACCCAAGCCCAACTAAACTATTTATGGTCTAGATAAGGATCTTCTATTTACGGATAAAGACCCTTGGACCGGATAAGCACCATGCGTGTGAAACGTAAGGAGCACGAAACCTACAAGGATTCTGCGCCTATATAAAGAATGACATAATTCTCATTAAAGGTACGATTCACAAACCCTAACTCTTTACGATAAACCTAAAACCGATTACTTACTCTCAAGCCGGAGGATAATCGTGGGAGACAATCCCACGATAAGCCTAACGGTGTTTGTTTATTTTCTTAGTGCGCAGGTTTCAAGCATTAAGAGATAATTGGTACGAGAACAAGAGCTCAAACTAGGAACGCCCAACTTTTGTAACAACAATACGCTTCACTCCCCTTGTAGAACCCTAATTTACTTTTCTTGCACATTAGTTTAATTAATAGCTTTTGGGTTAGTTGACTAACAACTAATTCCGCCCACTCTTTCCAAACCGAGATTTTAATTTGCTTTCCATTAAATATAAAAATACAAAAAGAATCGTCACTCACCTCTAGACCTAGTTTAAGTAGCTTTCAATCCTAATGACACTATTCCCCTAGAGAACGATTAATCCCCTGGAACTTGTCACTTACTATACTACATCGGTCAGGTACACTTCCTGGTGGGCATTGCAAGCTTCTAAAGATCCCTTGAGAAGTAAAACCTTTTGCAAGGTAGCAAAACCACGCATCAAGTTTTTGGCGCTGCTGCCGGGGAATAGTTATTGCTTAGGTTGATTTTTTTTAATTAGGTCTACATATTAGAATCTTATCTAGTGAGATTTTTATTTTATTTTTTATTAGCTTTCTTGTAATCTATCTTTTTCGTTGTGTCTTTGTTGGTTAAATGGTTTTCATCTATTCCGTTAGCCATTATGGAGAGAGCGAATCCACCATACTATACACTATGAAATCCATGCATTCTACTCCAAAATTATATCTTGATGTTCCAACAAAATCATGATGAATCTCTCTACGATGTGTGGAATCGTTTCAAACACTTGCTCTAAAAATTCCCTCATCATGGTTTCGATTTACTATCGTGTCGACCGATATGTCCAAAGGTACATTGACGATTTTGCCGACGGGGACCTTAAGAAATTAAATGCTGAAGAAGCATGGGAAGCCATAGAGGATTGTGCCCAATATTATTATAGAGTAGACAACCCAACAAACAACATTACGGATCAATTAATAACAAGTTTGAAGGAGCAAAGAGGAAGTTTGTCTGGGGATAACTATTTTGGGATACCTAAGTGGATGTCATGTAACACGATAGTACAAAACAAACGCATAGGTAATCTAGATACAATGGAGGATGAGGTGGATAATCCAAGCCCACAGAGTACTCCACAGTCCTACCAACATTTGAGGCACAAAAACCGCCCATGACTTACTCGGAAGAAGTAGAAGAAACTTTAGGAATTTCAATGGAGGTAGAACCCTTGTACCAAGCACCACTAGAGGATATAGGTTTGAATACTTGTTGTGCTAACCTTACTCTTAGTTCTAAGGAATTTCCTAGTGTTGATGAACTGGAACCTCAATCTTTACACAAGTTTCCATCCTTAGATTTACATCTAGGGGACAAAAGAGGAACCGACCCACCTATCAACCAATATTATCCGGGTAGTTTTAGGATGAAGGAAGCTATTCACTCACCCCCTTCACCTCACGTGGCATTTTTACCCTAAGGGTGTGTATCGCTTCTTTCACCCGCACTTAATCCTAAGTGTAGGGAAAACCTCCCTTATTTCCGTTAAATAAGGGTAGAGTCAGGCTCGTGACTCGAACAAAAACAAGCGCTTCTTCGGAGGCAACCCGTGTTTTTAATTGTTTGATGTTTTATTTAGTTTGTTTGTTTGTATCATATATGCTTAATCATAATTGTTAAATTTTCATGTTTCGAATAATTTGTGAAAATACGTTATTTTTGTTTTTAACCTCGTCTTATTTGCATATAAAGGTATTTTACAAAAAGATAAGTGTAGAAAAATTTATATTTTGTAAAAAGAACGAAATTAGAACTTGAAAAATTCACAATTCATGATTAGCATATATATATTCTATCTTGTTTGCGTGTCAATACTTGTAGATTTGTTTTATGAATTTCTGCAGTTAAACGGACTTAAGAAAACAGATTTTTCCAGAAACAAAACATAAAAAAATTCTGTCAGGTTAGTCCTGAAGGCGTTAGGCTTTAAAACCTTGACTGCGTCAGGTACTGTAGCTGCACAAATTTTGCAGAATTTCTTAAATGTCGAATTTTTATGTATGTTATTTGTAATTTATTCCACAAGTATCATATCCTTTAATTGTTTTGTTCTTATTTCTAAGTCTGGAATTACATCTAGTTGTGATTTTTCTTTATTCGGTTTGATGTTTTGGTTTTTGTGTTTGTTTTATAGTTGATTACAGGATATATTGGACAAGAACATGATTTTTATTTCTAGAACTTGCGTTAGTGATGCATCCCAAGACCGCTAGTGAGACAACATTCGTGTAGTTAGGATTTACTATATGATAAGAGGCATTAGGATAACCATGTTTTAAACCTGTAATATAATTACATTGACTCCATTGGTCAAGTAATTCTCCCACACCTTTGCGATATACTATTTTTTAGTACACGATACCCCTAGTGCAACCCTCAGAGCCTATCCTTTTTCGTTCTAACTTTAAGCATCTTACTTAAAGGAAGAATTTGTTTACAATCCACCCTCAAATGTACACCAAAATCGCCTTAGCCTACCTTGTATGCACTCATCTTTAGTGCATTATTGTTATTTATTTAAACCCTTAGTTAGTTGTCTAATTGATTACATGGTTGCTAAGTCGAGTCATATCTTGTACATATTGTTTTGGGACAATTGGGACTCATGGGTAAAGTACTAGTGTAATAGAGTAACGGGGAAGAATATCATTTATTACCCCCGTATATGCGTTAATGTCTTAAAGTACTCCAAGTATTTCGATTCTCTTAATTCGAGTCTTTATTTTTAATTATGTAAAAGTTCAAGTGTAGGGAGGAAACAACTCTATTTGATGTATTATTTAGGATAGTAGAGTAAAAGTGTATGCGAAAAAAAAATTTAAGAGAAAAACATACGGGCTACCATCCGTTTCTTTTATTTATGTTTAAGTCAATATAGTGTCTTGAAAAATCCAAAAAGAGTCGTAGTTAGTTGAAGTTGAGTCGAGTCTTGGCTTAGCAACCCCGCATTGTATATGTAATTAACTAAGACAATTGACTTGCCACCAGTAAAATATCCCTTACCTAACAAATAGTGTTTTCCATACCCTTACAGCTAACGTTACAACCCTTTAAAAGACCTCTTTGATAATTTATCCTAGGTGCTTACGCGAAAGTGGTGGAGGTTTTGATCCTTTCCCAAGCCTATGGTAATCTATTTGTTATGACAAGTAGTGAGCAATATTTTTCCATCTCCATTTATGATATATAAATTTACAACAACCGAGAGATGAGAGTATCCAAAGACTTATTGTGGGGTGCTAGTATATAATTTTCGTGCTTGTTTTGATTAGGGTGGATCAATCACTTTTTGTAATTAAATTTATATTAATGTTAAATGACCCCTAATTTGTATTTTGATTGGTATAAAAGCTCATTTGCTTGAGGACAATCAAATCCCAAGTGTAGGGATATTTGATAGGAAAATATTTGTTACGCTTTTAGGGGGTCATTTAAGCCCTAATTCGTGAATTTATGGTGAAATATTGCCTCAAATCGTGTCTTTTCTCATTTTAGGTACTTGGGGCGTGATTTCTGAAATATGAAGCATTTTGGAACTTTTTGGACGTTTTTATGCTCAAGAATGAAGAAAACAAGAAAACCAAGGAAAGTCAGGATTTTACATCTGACGGCGTCAGGCTTTGGATGCTGACACCGTCACTTGAAGATTGGAGCTGATGGAAATTAACATGTGACGCCCCAGAAAGAATTTGAAGATTTACACCTGAAGGAGTCAAGTGTATTTAGGAGTAGGCCATCTAGTGTTAAATTGAAGAGAGATGGCCCAAAAAATTTATAACCTGAAGGTGTCAGGTGAAATCACCTGTAGGCCATCTAGTGTTAATTTTATAACATGACGGCGTCGGGCTTTGCCGACAGAAATTATGCCTATAAATACAACCTTATAACTTCACTTTTTGTAGGCCCCAAACCCTAACTCCGATTCTAGGGTTAGGGTAGGTGTTTTCCAGCAACTTAAAGGGTTTCAATCACTCCATAAACATCTTGTATTGGTTAGTTGATTTCACCTTAATTCATGTCTTCAATTATCATTATTGTTGCTGTTCTTCATTAATTATGCTTGGCTAATTCACCTTGTGTTTACTTATGATTGTATGAAACTTGTTTATAATTAATTAGATCTTATTGTTTTCTTGTTGATGCTTGTGTCTATCTTCATTAATTAAGATTCAATAAGTCTAGTTGATTTAGTTTATAATTCTTGCTTCATATTGTCTCTTGTTTAATTGATTGATTTCGCGTTAGGCTTAAGAAAACTGCCTATTCTCCTATATGGTAACAGGCTTGAACGTCTTAAGAAACGTCATCAGATGCGTACTATGATGTTATTGGTTGTATTTAATGCATAAGTAACTATTTACGAGGCCTTGATAGGATACTAAACGTGTCGTCATAGAAAGAGATAGAAGCTTATAGAGTTGGGGAAGGACGTACAAGCCCACACGAATGGTATTAAGGAATGCAACCCTTCAATTAAAACAAGGTTAACATTCAATAGGTAGAATTGGATAGCTAGCAAGGAGTAATACATCATAGGTAGATACGCTTCACTCCCCTTGTAGAACCCTAATTTACTTTTTTTGCACATTAGTTTAATTAATAGCTTTTGAGTTGGTTGACTAGCAACCAATTCCGCTCACTCTTTCCAAACCGATATTTTAATTTTCTTTTCATTAAATATAAAAATACAAAAAGAATTATCCATCACCTCTAGACCTCGTTTAAGTAGCTTTCAATCCTAACGACACTATTCCCCTAGAGAACGATCAATCCCCCGGTATTTGCCACTCACTATACTACATCGGTCAGGTAAATTGCCTGGTTGGAGTTGCAAGCTTCTCGAGATCCCTTGAGAAGTAAAACCTTTTGCGAGGTTGCAAAACCACGCATCAGGTGAACAATGGCTAGTGCCAAAAGGTACCCGAGATCAGGGTGTTCCCGCCAATCTACACTTTTTGTGGAATACAATCGATATATTATTTCAACTTTGTCAATTATAAAAACAAGCCATCATTGCGACATTGTGTTGGTGGTGTTGCGGTAGCATCGATACTCAGGGGTAGCTGTGGTGGTTATGTTGGTGAACGTGGTGGCCAGGGCCGGCCTATGGATTTAAGTGGCCCTGTGCGACTATTACAAATTAGGCCCCTTAAACAACAAAAATATGTGTAAAAAAGCTCACCAATTTTCCATAATCTAAAATCTATATGTATGTTGTATCTAATTAAAATTACCTTTTTTTTTCTAAAATCTGTATAATTAAAGGATGGAGGGCAAAAATCTTGACGTTGTTAAGATAATAAAGTATATTAATTAATGAAATGATTTAAAATTAAAGAGGAAAATGATTTGGTGTAAAGTGATGAAAAACCTGTATGTTCGTGGCTAGCATAACAGAAAGATGAAACTGACACAGGGCTTTTAACGGGCTATGTTTTGCTTATATAATGTTGAATAGAAATGAGGCCCTTTTAGGATATTGCGCCATGTGTAGTTGCTCACTCTGCACAGGCCCAAATCCGGCCCTGGTAGTGGTGGCGGGTTATGGTGGTGGTTGTGGTGACGGGCTTTGGTGGTGGTGTTTGTGGGTTATGGTTAGTGCTGGTGGTGATCAATGAATGTGGTGGTGGTAGGTCGATGAAAACCAGGTTATGGGAAATTAGGTCGAGCAAGACATGGTAGCCTCTTAATTGTCTTCGGTTGCAAAAAAATAAAATAAAAATAATAGATAACAACAACAACAACAACAACAACAATAAGAATAATAATAATAAAGGGTATAGTAGATTGGGAAAAAGAAAGAGAAACACCTTAAACTGAAATTGGGTATATATTAAGTACAATTTTATTAAATTTGCCCTAAATAAATATAAAATAAATAACGAGTAGTTATTATATAAAATGTTGCATTTGAATTGTTCAATATTAAAGGGATGTGATTTGCACATATTTGCTTTTGATTTGCACATTTTACTGTACAGACAATCAAAGCTTATTATAAATAATGTATAACTGCATGATGTATAAAATAAAGTATCCTAATAAAAACTAAGGGCCCGTTTGGTATGAGGTTATAGAATGAAAGAATGGAATCAACGTGGGCTCCACAAATAAATAACACGTTTGGTTTATGATTTGGCTACAAAAAATGGTATCAATCTATCAAAACTCATTCCCCTATAATATGGTATGATTCACTTTATTTTTAGTGGGTCCTACATTATTTTATACTCTATCTCTCTCTCTTCATAATTATTATAAAATTATATCTATACTCCTTTATAAAGCGTTTAGGATATTCTAAATAAGGAAGTCTTAAAATTCTTAAGACCAAAAACATTTCTTATTAAAGAAAGCCATAAAAACTTAAATGTAATTTACTTGGTCAAAACTTATAACCTATCATATAAATTAAATAAATGTGATTTTTAATGAGAAAAAAAAAATGTCACCATATTAATACTTGTAACCGCTAAAAATTAGTTATTATCAATAATGATTATTAAAAACGTGTAATCGCATCTAACATATAAACCTACAACCATTTCATATCTCTCTCACACGTCTATTTGGAGATCAAATAGTTTGAATTGTTATAGGTTATAGTTATTTTAGTTAAAAATTATCATTTTTTCGTAAAGTTATCGTTAGAAATAATGTATAAATGAACAACATTTACTTGCAACAAAATTTAATCACAGGGTACTCGTCGCCGCATTGCGCGGGTACCCTTCTAGTTTTTTATAAATCTTTTACATAAAATACATTCTTATAACATTTAATTTTTCTCTCTCTATCATTAATTTTAATCAAAATCCAAATCTGAATCCGAAACCAAATCTGAATCCGAATCCGAATCCGAATCCAAATCCGAATCCTAAACCCTCAACAAACCAAACGCACCCTAAAAGTTTACAAATCAATTTCTATTATAAAAATCTTCAATTGTCAAACATTGTCCAGGTGTTATGATATGATGCCTGAGTTGAGATCAATATATAGATCCAACGAACGAGTCCCTAATTTTTTTCAAAAAAGAATATAAAAAAAAGAAATCAACTATTTCTTTGACATAAATCATCTTTTAAATGGTAAATCATTAAACGACAAAAATGCATTATCGCAAAGAGAACTATTTATCTTTCAGTAAACAAGCACTTCGATATACTTTCAACGATCTTTCCTTTTTGAGTTTTGTTTTAGTGTTAAAATTTGTGTATCAAAGTCACAAATGACTTTATAAATCATATTTGATTTTTTCAAGCATAAATTTTAACACTCACAAGAAAAGTCAATAAAAAGTTCGTCGAAAGTATATAGAAGCATCTCTCTATAAAAGATGATTTAATTCTCGTAAAGACGGTATGATTTTTTTTCGTGTAACGATTAACGGTTCGTTAGAGATTTAATTTTTGTAAAAAGACTGAAAGCATGTTTTTTAGTTTGATGAAAAAATAATAGCCATAAATTTATTCATTAGATATTTAAAAAATTTGTGTTCAATATTATACTTTTCTCTATGATGCCATATTGCCATGTTTATTTACTTTACAAAGACATGTAAATTAAGTAATTAACCATCAGATACACGTTTTAATCTATCGTAAAAGTTAAAAAGATGTTTGTTGCCAACAAAATATACTGTAATTAATTATTCCATACGTGGTACGTAGTATCTGATTTGATAAGAACAACCTTAACAAGTTTTCTAGTTTTTGTTGGTCAAAAGAAGAAGACCTACAGACATATGTTTAGGATTTCGATAAATTTTGGTCCAAAATCTTACTACGTGCTTAGGATATCCATGAAGAAATAATCAGCCATATTAAATCCGTAACGTATTAAGTAGAAGAAAAAGGTAAAAATATAAAATCCGATAAACATAATGCCACTTTTAGTTTTATTTGCAACCGAAGCTAGCCAAGCAAAACTAGGGTCTTTCGTGTCATAGAAAGACGTCGCCAACCAAAAGAAGAACCTAATTTACACGAATTCATACATAAAATCTCATATCGTAATGTTTATAGTGTCTAACAATATAATCAATCGTGTGAAGAACAAAATGATGAATCATTTGGACTTATCATCCGAAGTGGGAAATGATCTTTTAAGCTTATGGGTCTCGGTTGGTACTTTGACGTTAGTGGCCAACCCTAACGCCTGAAAAAAGGTTATGATGTACCAAGCAATGTCAATTTGCCACCATTCTAACCCGTGTCGAGCTGAGAACTCAAATGCGTGGTGGTTGTTATGCCATCCTTCTCCGAAAGTAAGCAACGCAACCCACCTTCACAAAATTTAGGACAAACATACATATTAAATGTTAACACGAAAATAAATAATGTTATCAGAGATTTAAAAAACCTACCAATTGTTCTTGGAGAGATCACCCGTGTTCCATGCTTGGTATCCCCAAATGTGACAAGCAGAATTCACGAGAAACGTGAGGTGGTAAACCCATACGGTCCTAACACCCTGCTCAGAAACGATTTAAACCAGCGTTATATTATGTGCGGGTAAGTACTACATACATGTGTTATACTGAAATTGAATTGCACGTAACTTGGCATATACCTACACGTAGTTTAGATTACCTCCTTAAGCTAGGTTGTAATTTGAGTTACACTTAAACTACAAATTATACGCTTGTGAGTGATGCTCACAAGTCACAAATCACAAGTTAATGTTGGACAAACTATGATTAAAGAAAAAGCGTGATACTTTGAAAAATTTACTATATAATAAAACGTCGACGATATAATGACAGTTTTGTAACTGTCTGAATAGCAAGATGTAACATCAACATTATAATACTTAACAAGCTAAACTAAAGGTTAAATGCTTCTTATAGTTTGTTAAATTGTATTGTTATTTTCGAAAACTATAACTTCGTCTTTATATTTTGTTCTAAACCTCATCTAAAGATATTTGCAATTTCGCACTATAAAAATATTAGCACTTGTTGGGCTAGGCAATATTACTTATCATATATCTTTTTTTGAACAATATTACCTATCATATCACCCCTTGTACTTTTGCACATGCTTTGTGTTTTTGAATAGGTCGACCACATAACGACATTTTGGTAAATGTATAAACAATATTCCTTCCGTTCAAATATATTATACCACAGAAAACACATGATTTAAAAAAAAAAAAAAATGGAAATATTACACTCTACAACCTATCAAATATCATTCTCACTTAAGGATGACAAAAGCACTCGAAACCTGCAGAGAAAACCAAAACCCGAACCGGTTGGGTCATATTGGTGGGCTCGAATGCGGGTTTTGGTATTGATAAACTTTTTTAGCCGGGTATAAATTCGATGACGGGTTCTGATAATACTTGCCCGATTATCTGTACTCATACCCGTATCCGTTTACTTGAATTCATACCTACTCTATTATCATTATAATTACTAGTATTAAAGTACATATATATTATATAGAATTTCTACCATTATATTTCTTATATAAGATCTATTTTATTTTACACATTTGGATTTTGTACATAAGTTATTCGAGAACATTAAATCGTTTGATATAATATTTGTTTCCTTTAACCTTTTTTTAATCAGTTGACCCAAGTAAAAGACTACTAGTATTATTTTAAGACATTACAAATTGAAAATGAGAATACTCGTATAATTTTAGGAGTATTGCTTTCTAAGTTTAATCAAGTAGCTCTTCAATTAAACTTGGAATCATCAATCCTATCCATCATGTTGTTCCTATTGTTCTACTTTCAACAAAATGATTATTTAACTTTAATTATCGTTTCGCAACTTAAAAATACAAACCACTATGAATTACAGATGCTTAAACAATATAGTAGTCAATATATATTATTCAACTTTGTCAATTATAAAAGCAAGCCACCTTAGCCACATTGTCTCGATTCGACAAATTAAAGACTTTAACGCATTCATACGCATGTGGTATCTTTCGCAACTTCGTCCTTTTGTATTGATTTATTAATCATATATAAAAGCATAACTTATTTTAAGGACTTATTCAAACGTAAAATATCAGAGAAAAAAGGTGACTCGTATGACCCATGATGTATATTCTATAAACCAAAGACATTAAACATTAAAATTTACGTACCATGCCCCAAACGAGATACGAAAATCCACCCCAAGCATACAAAAGAGCTCCACATCCAAGTATATGCCACATGTATGTTTTTCTAATAAACATATAAAACGCCTGCTTTTTTAAATCTTCTACATTTTTACGTTCCTTATACTGCATCAAAACAAACACAAGAATCCAATTAAACGACTTTTAATACCGTTAGTATGCAGAGGCGGAGACAAGAGAGGGCAGAGTGGGCACCACCCCTAGCAAAGAAAAGTTATAGTGTAATTTTTTAAAAATATCTGGCTATTTTTGTAATTTCCTCCCCTGACGAGCCGATTTATAATGTAGTTTCTAAAATTTATCAAAGTTTGCGCATTCGGCCATAACTTTTTGCTCCGCCCTGCCTGAGATTCGAATACAAGAAAATGTACGTAGATCGAAAGCACAGTGTATTATTAATAATAATATAATGGTGACACCTTTTCAAGAATATATCCACTGTCGAAAAGCCAACCCATATGACTAAACCAAAAGCCATTGATAGGCGAATGAGCATCTTTTTCTGAGTCGACAAACTGATGATGATATCTATGCATGCTCACCCAAAATATCGGATCTCTCTATTCATGCAAATAAAAAAATCATACACCTGGTTAAATACAATAATCAGATCTCAAGTTTGGATTAACATGACCAGTCATATTTTCAATAAAAAAAATTGGGTCTCTCAGACGATCATATTGTTTTGTTTGTGAGAAAACATTACCGGTCATATTCGATCCAAATTTTGAACAAGGTATGCATGCACTAATGATAAGAAAATAATATATATACATGTATATATATATATATATATATATACCTGGGCAGCTAGGACTCCGAAATAAACACAGGTGTATTCAAGCCATTTGGGTAGTTTAAGACTATGATGTGCAAGAAGCCGATGATAAGCAAGAGTTATACCTAGTATTCCCGTAAGCAAATAACCAATAAACGCGAGGCGAAAAGCATCCCATGAAAATGTAAATGGTGCATAAAGTGCTAGCACATGAACCGTGGTAACCCATATCGCCACTTGTATATCTATCCTTCGCCATTTTCGTCCCCAATGGTTTCTAGTACCCGTGACTACGACATCGGAAAATGGTATTTTCGCCATTTTCCGATGATCGTCATGGTCGGATGACTCCGAGACTGATACCAACAAATTTCTCATTTTTACTCCGGCAAGTTGGTGTTGTGCGGTTCTTGTGGGTATAAATAGCGAAATATATGGGCTCAAGTGGAGTTAAAGTTTGCTAAAAAAAGTGGAGTTAAAGTTAAATATGCATTATTAAATAAACCTTGAGGTTAAGTTTACGTTATAAAATGAGCATCGAGTTAGTTAAAATTAAATGTACGAAACTACCCTCCTCGATCCGAATATTATGACCTATGAGATGCGATGGGAAATTGGAGTATAAAATAATTGTCAGATTTTTTGTAATCATCTGATTTTACACGTTACTCTTTTTGCTTTATGCTGTGTGTTACATATTCGTTAAACAATATTCTGTGATTTAATATTACAAATTAGTTCAAGCAAATCAAATTTGTGGATCATAGTCGTTGCTATCAAATCTCATCTTGTGATTAGTGCATGTTATAATATATGTTCATACAAAATGTTTAGTTCTAGAAAAATCATATTGAAGTAACTTTAAGTTAACCGTAAATGGAAAGATTTTTTCTATTTATGCTATTTGAAAAAAAATAAAATTTTAATTCGGATGTACACGACCTAATCATAATATTCGCGTGATCATATCTTACAATCTTACATTTCAGGATATATTAAAAGTGAAGCTTGGAAAATTATATTGAAGTAACTTATAATTAACCTTAAAATGAAAAGTTTTTCTCTATTTATGATATTTAAAAAAAAAAAAAGGAATTTTTAATTTAGATGTTCACAACTTAATCGTAATATTCGCATGATCAGATCTTACAATCTTATAAACTTTTCAGAATATACTAAAAGTGGAGCTTGAAAAATCATATTGAAGTAACTTAAAATTAACCGTAAATGGAAAGATTTTCCCCATTTTATTGCTATTTGAAAAAAAAAAAAAAGTTTTTATTTCAGATGTACACGATTTAATCGTAATATTCACATGATCATGTTTTATAATCTTGCAAACCTTTCCGAATATATTAAAAGTGAAGCTTGAAAAATTATATTGAAGTAGCTTATAATTAACCGTAAACGGAAAGTTTTTCTCTACTTATGATATTTGAAAAAAAGAAGTTTTTAATTCAGATGTTCACGACTTAATCGTAATATTCGCATGGTCAGATCTTAATTACAATCTTATAAACCTTTTAGAATATACTAAAAGTGGAGCTTGAAAAATCATATTGAAGTAACTTAAAATTAACCGTAAACGGAAAGTTTTTCTTTATTTTATGCTATTTGAAAAAAAAAAATGTTTTTAATTCGTATGTACACGTACACGATCCAATCATAGTATCCGCGTGATCATTTCTAACTATCTTACAAACCTTCTAGAATATGTTAAAAGTGAAGCTTGAACCTGAAACTTTTGTGATAAGATCATAATATCTGATTTGTTAGTTGTATTGTTGGTGTTTACATGAACACTCTGTTCCTGAGTTTCTTTTTGAAAAGAAAAGAAGAGAAGTGAAAAGGAAATTAAAAAATAATCATGTTCCCGAGATTTTTTTGGAGAGAAGAAAAGAGAAGAGGGAAGGAAATTATGCAAAATTTCCCCTCCTAACCTTCTTCCCAAATTGAGATGATTTGGAGAGAAGTTGAATTTTAGGCTTAATTTGGTACCATCTCATCTCTTTTCTTTTCAACTTAGGAACACACAACTAAAAATCAAAACTTTTTCATCTCCTCTTCTTTTTTCTCTTTTTTATCCCCATTCATTTCTCTTCTTTCCATTTTACACTCAGAAACAGAGTGTTCCAAAATATACGGGATTACCGGCGTATGGAGTGTCTCGAAAAGCATGAGAGGGTGCCACCCATTGACACAATGGCTCGTGCATGCGACTACGAGGGGCTAGCTGTGGGTTCCCCCACTTACCACGACAAGAAAATTTACAATATATTATTGTGTGATATTTTCAGATTTGATCATATTTTAATGTAGATATTTGCAATCAGTTTGACATTTTCGGTATAGTCTATGATATGTCTTAGGTTTATACTCCGAATATAGGCAAGTTTGACACAGTCTATTATTAAAGCTAAAGTAAACAAACATTGGATTTTCCTTTTTATTCATAAAATGAATTGTAATGTAATTCAGTAATTGCAAATATGCATCTTTGTTAAAACATGAGAGAAAAAGAGTGAAACACAAATCCTGTCAATACTCAATATTGTAAACTATCAATTTCGTTGGTATGATTATCTTCTATTCACATTGTTTGAAATAGTTTTTCCACAAGTCAAAAGTACTTTTACTACTTTATACTAATTGAGGACTTTTACTAGGGTGCATGGTTGTCAAACGCGTTAGAAAGTATTTTTGTACCCATGGAGTCGTAAGTTTAATCAGGTAAGCACTAAAAAAGTTGGTAAAAGTGGTTTAAAACTGTAGGTATGTGTTAAGTGACAAATCACCGTCTTCTTTTGCTTTTGTCATATTGGGATGAGAGAGTGTATTGGTATTTGCTTCTGGTCTCTTTCAGCGAGTAAGACCGACTCAATGGCTTCATGAGATACCGCAAAATACATGATAAGAGCCTCAGATGATAAATAAGCTTTTGTAACCTTTTATCGTGACTCAATAAACATCATAACTTTTGGAGTTTCATTATTCAACATGTATTGGAAGAGGTCTGATCTTTAGACTTAAGTGGCTACGTTAAGCCGCATCACCTAAGCCACTCCTCAAACTTTAGCTGGCACCCCTTATCTCTTATAAAAAAAATAAGGTTAAAATTTCAATTAAAACCCTAGCTCCTTACTGTTTCGATCATAACTTCTAAATAGTAAGAAGTCTGTGGCATCATAAGGGATTTTAGGATGAAAATTGTTTTAGTTTTATTGATTAAGTAAGAAAAATTTATACATGGGTTTGAAGAAATCATGTGCAAGGGTTTGTGTTCTTTGTTGGTATTTTAGTGTAAAATAAATTGAGTTTAATATGCATATAAGGGTCGACACTTCACACTTATATGAATATTAACTGGACTAACGGGGGTTCCAAGGGGGCGGTAGCCCCCTTGGTGGGGGTTCGGGGGCAACGCCCCTGAGACTAAATTTGACAGCTTGAAACCTTGAAACTGCCACAAGGCAGGTAACCCTAAAACCTGTTTCATCAAACCGAAGGATACAGAAAACGATTCTGTGGATATACAGAACAACATACACAAACTTGAATCAATTAGATTTTATCCGGTCGTTAATTGGTATCCACTCCAATTTAATCGATCTGAAAGCGTTCATACTCGTGACTTCTAATTGCTATCAGGATACCCTATCACCCCACATACGACATTTAAACAACATTCTTCAAGATTAAGTGTTGGTGTTCTTGGTGATTTAGAGATATTCAAGTTTTAATAACCCTATTCCATTCAAGGTAAATTCATATTAAATATTTATATTCATATGAATTTAGAAGAGTTTTATGTTACTTGGAGGTTATGCAAACCTAGTTTTAATTTTGGTGAATTATGATGAATTTGGTATTTGAAGTTTTATTGTTATGATATAAACATGTTAAGAATCATGTGGTCAAGTTGTGGTAAATGATATAGAAATATTCTGTTAGTAGATGTTGATTATGCTTAAGTATTGTAAATTAATGGTGTTGGGTATGAGTTTATAAAGTGCTTAAACTAGTACGGTTGCTTACAGAATTGTTGGAAAATAGTCTTAACATGTTTAATAAGCTGAGTTCCTTTGTCTTAAGTAAAGTTCAGTTGGCTTTTTTGATTCAGACCTCTTAGTCGAGCTGATGGCGATATCTTCTTTTTTGTTCGAGGTTCAAGAGGAAGAAGAGAAGTGGAACCGCCGGCCGATTGTGCTTTTACGAAAGTACGGTCACTGGTGGTTAATACCTTCTCGACACTATTGAACCCGATATGAGTTTGCTAAAGATTAGAATAGTCTATGTTGGGTTTTCGGTCATTTTAGACATGTTTTAAAGTAGGATAGCATGCTATGCTGAAATTTCTGCTGACTTTGAAGGGTTGTAGAGAATAGACCGTTTATCGGATTGACTTGAGGTAAAACCAAATTTTATCCTTTTGAGTCGACTTTCCAATGCAATTGGTTTCAAGTTCTAACTCCATGTATAAGTGGGTCAAATTTGCAAATTATAGTAGATTACCAGAAATTCTGCACTAAAATTCTATTTGTAAAAGTGTGTTTCATGATGAAATAACACCTTAAGAGATCATGTTTATGTTGTTTAGATCCAATACATGTTAGATAAATGAACTAGTAAGTTCTAATAGCATTAGAATGGTTATTATGTGTTTAGGTGCTCTTGTAAAGTTTACGGAAGGCTAAACAAGACTTAGAGGTGAGTAATGGATTAGTAGCTTCATGTTATTAGACTTGACATGATGTTAGAACGTTTGCAAGGTTTCGGATATAGCCAAAACAAACCATGTTTTTGATGCTCACAAGAAGCATCGTTTTTCAAGTTTAGGATGCCCAAGAAACACACCAAAACTCATGTAGCGTGCCCAAGAAGTGCATGATATATAACTTCGGTAGAAGCATCCTTTTTGGATGACTCGTGTTTACGATAGTTTTTACATCCGATGCGGATAAATAATGTATAGATTAGTGTGTCAAGTATTTATGAATAAGCATCATTTGTGGATGAACCGAGTATGAATAAGCACAGTTAGAACCGAAACAAGAGTACTCGTTGGTTAGGGAAGCTCTCGATCATAGCAGGACGAATAATCATTCGTCTAGTTAAGAATCACGTGCCCAGATATCATATAGAGATCATGAAATTCAGAACCAAACTCACGTTTATGTCATGTACAAGTACCAAGACAACTAAGAGTTATATCATTCATGCCATGTTGCAGAGTATTAGGTTCAAATTATATTTGCAAGTGTTATTTTATATCTGTTATGTTTACTCACTAATTCGCAAGGACTTACCGTTCTCAGTTCATGTAGGTAAATAAAGATAAGCGTTTGGGGACTTGTAGTTGTAGCTAGAAGTGCATTTTGGAAGAAAACGGTTACGCTCGGATTAGGTGACGAGCGACTCTTACTAGCATTTTGATATTACTTGTAACGCCCCGTATGTTTTCAGAAGTCTAAGTTAGTGTCAAAACATGTTTATTTTCAGTTTCTAGTTGTTTTAGTAGTTTATGAACAAGTTAACTAAGTATGGGTCGAAAACTGGAGTGTTTGGCAAACTCCATACTTTTGTTTGTAGAACGCTTCAATTACGACGACTATGTACATAAATCTTTCAAGTTATATAAATAAGTATATGTGTTTAGTTAAAGATTTGGTTATTATGAGTTTTTTGGAAATGGGTCAAATTGGGTTTTTGCAGAAAATATACAAGTTTGATCTATAGTAGATACAACATATCCCCAATAAGGGATACGGCGTATCAATGATATGTTGTGCAGGTTTGGATTATAGTTGATACGGCGTATCCCCAATAAGGTATACGGCGTATCAGTAATACAACGTATCCCAAGTTGGGAATATGGTGTACCTTTCAGATTAAAAAAAAAAAATCAGGCTAGGGTCAGGCGTTTCAGAAGTAGAACCCTTCATTTGTGTAGAAGGTTTTCTTGTCTTCTTACTTTTTCATAAGTATTTGATGGTAACCTTTGTAGGCCTCAAGAAAATATTTGTAACGCTCGTTACAAATTAGTCATTTCACACGGCCTTGACTTTGACTAACTAGGATTTTTAACGCTCGTTAGCCAAAATACATGAATTGCAACAAACTACCATGCACAGGTACATGGTTCGCAAAAAGTGCAAACCACAAGTACTTTTTCAAGGATATTTTTCGCAAAAATGTCAAACCACCGGGATATTTTTTGCATTCTACCCTTCTTTTTTCATATAACTTCTTTTTACAGTTAAATAACCACTCATCGTGAGACGGTGGTGGAATATTTACAGTTCTTTATTGGGCGACTTAATCGAGTTAAGCTGGTGAGATCCTTAAGCCCAAGTCATAGATGGGATGAAACATGCTTACACGACAGTAATTACTTGTACTTTAGTGCCATAAGTAAGCCCTATAATTATATACGAATTGCACTTGTATTGCACTTATTGCTTGTAACTTACTTTTTGAATACACCATTACTAGCAGAACAACTAATGTGATTGTGGTACGTTAATTAGGGTCCTAGCCTTAAGAAAGTTAATTGTTTATATGTTTAAACTATGGGTAGTTAATTTTCTTTAAAGGAGTATTATCGAAAATAGTAAATTTTGAACTCTTGTTTGTTTTGTAGATGGTAAATCCTGCACAAAACTTGAACAATTCGGCTTTCAGGTCGATGCTCGAAAGAGAAAAACTTTCTCTACCAAACTTTAATGATTGGTTTCGTCAACTAAGAAATGTCCATAGAATTGAAAAGAAACTCAATGTTTTGGAACAACCTATGACCCCTACTCCTGCTCCTAATGCACCTAATGAGGAGTTGGAAGTATGGAATGCTTAGTATGATCGTCACAATGAAGTTGCATGTCTGATGCTCGGTAGCAGACATGCGAAACGTAAATAACATGATGTTGGCTAGGAACAATTGCTTTAAAGCATGAGTGAGAAGCAAGAATTCATTAACAATTACAAATAAATGTAAAACCTCGAAGAATGTTTATTTTAGTGTAATGCATTTAATTTTCGTATTGTAATATGTATTTTTTTTAATGAATAGAAAGTCAATTTGTTTGAAAAGAAAATTGTGAGGCCAAATAACTGCAAAATGGCGCCCAAACGGCCTGAGCCATTGCAGATGGGGTATTTTTGATGTGTGAATGTGAAATGTAAAATGTCGAGTTGGTGCTGATTTGACATAATGACATACCACCATTCCATTCCCTCTATGAAGAATGATCAACGTTATTGAAAATTTGAAACTCCATAGTCCGGATTAACTTTATAAAAACAGAACAGTAATTTTATAGGATTTGTTATAACTGCCCCCGCCCCCCGCCCCCAATGTGACATGAAAGGGGGTAAAAGTTCTAAGATTCCTTTTGTCCCTCTGGTTTCCAGTACAATACAGTTTTTTAATCAGTTTCTGTTATGTATTTCTGTCAGTTTTTAGTCTTTGACTTATTAAAATTTATATTTTATGTTCCGTACTTTCAGGTTTATAGTTTTTTGATACAAACAAAATTATAAAAAAAAAATCATAAGAAATAAGGGGGTGTCGTTTCCTTTTTTTTTTTTTTTTTTTTTTTGAAGGGAAGGGGGCGGGTATAACTTGCCCCTAATTTTATAGTAAATCCAGCTTAGCAGTGCAAGCCCTTAAGTGATCTTGTGGCCAGGAATTATAGAAACCAAAATCAATAAAAGTTGAACAAAAATCCTAAACATCAACTCATTTTCAAAGACTAAAAGTGAGTCGAGTAGTCTTTTGTCTCAACTTTGATATGTTGAAGGAGAAATAATACATGGCTCTAATTGTTGACTTAATTATGGATTTAAAAATACATAATATCATTCTGATGGCTGCAAACAGAGACCCACTTATTTTACAACCCATCGGATGATGCCACGTGTTTTTAAGTTCACGATTAGGCCTACAATTAGGCCTATGCATCATTTCTCATATTGAAAATAATGATGTCAGACTAGCTTTTAGACCCATTTGTCATGAAAAACTATTTACACTCACATCTCTAATCAGGTTTGAACAAACCATGTTAATTCTATACTCCCTGTCTTAAAATTATATTCCATATTTTGCTTTTCGTAATGTTTCAAAATAATTAACCACTTTTCTTTTATGTAAAATCTAGAGAATTTAGTATGATAATATTCTATTTGAGTAGTTGAAAATTAAAGTGATTATACTTTTATTAAACTACATTATTTTTGTCTCTTAAAAAGAATTTTGAGACGAATGGAGTAACTATTTGGGCCGTGACCCATTAGTAACTTCTGAATGACATTAAGTTGTTTTTTACTTTTAACATAACCGTCATGAGGTTTTGAAACTAGAATTAATTCAATTAATATATATATCAATTTAAAAGAATAATTAAAATGAGAAGAAAGAGAAGTAATTCTAGTCATACATTTCAAATTAGGCGTGAAAATTTGAAGAAAGATTTATCAACTTTTGTAAGTGCATATGAAATGTGTGATTGTGATTATCTTCCATCATTCTGATTTTTATTATTCTTCTCATTTGATCAGAACTGTTCAACTAATTTATCTATTTATATCTTCTACATTAGTAAAGAGCAGTTGATAAAGACCTTTTTACCCTTACTAAATAACATTCTTGAAAATCTAGAGTGTCTAGGTTTGTCATTTCACATAACATTCTAATTAGGATGGTAAATTAAAGAGGGAAATGAAAATTTTGTGATGGAAGACAAGATTCAAAACAGTTTAAATAAAAAAATTTAGCTTTCCGAAACAAGTTTTTAGTCTTTGTTGATTCACTTCCTAAAATGTTGCCATTTTGAAATCCAAGTCAATTCAACATATATAACTTTAAGCAGATCAATCTGCAACTTTTCACTTCACGCTTATTACCCGTTTTTTTTTTTTTTTTTTTTTTTTTTTTTTTTTTTTTTTTTTGAAAATAACATTTGTTTGTTTTTTAAGTATTTTGTTCGATTCCCTTGCGAGAAACTACATGAGCAATATTGTTGCAGCCAAAAAATTACAGGGATAAAGATGGGTTGTATACAGACATCTCTCATCTTGATCCTTTTTTAGCTTCACTATGCTGGTACAATAATTTTGAACTTTGTACAATTTTACTAGGTTTTGAAGCACAATTATTTATTTTTTTTTTTATTTTTTTTTTTTTTTCGTTTGAATATGAGAAATTTAGTTGATGCATCAATCATATGAGCTACTGCTCTGGACAAATGCTCCACTACTTGACTCAATACATGTCAAGGGCCTCATGATATAAACATAAGTGCCAAAACGAATAATAGTGCAAAAAAAAAAAAAAAAAAAAAAAAAAAAAAAAAAAGTGAAGAGGAGTGAAGACAATCATGAATTGAATAAAAAAACGTATCTTAATCTCAATGGTACCTCTTATTGTGTGAGAAGATTTTCAGCTAAATTGTTGTGGGTTTATGTCCTTCTTAAGACATTTGAGATAGTTGCAATGTATTAATTGTGAGGTAATTAATTGATGTTCTAAAAATTAAAGAATATATATATATATATATATATATATATATATATATATATATATATATATATATATATATATATATATATATATATATGTGAGACTTTTTTGCGAAAACCATCTTATCTGCGAGAACTGAGAGAACTACTAAAAACATACATGCACGCCTTCAATAATTGTATTTTTGCATATATGTTCTAAAAACAACATATATGTTTTTAAAAAAACATAGTTGTTCAAAATAATTTGATAAGAAATTGGAAATACAAAATTTTTCTTGAAGGTGTGCATGTATGTTCTTATAAGGCGTGCAACAACAATATTGCGGCCGTGTGTAAGGTTTTTGTGAAAAAAGAAGATGAGTTCATGAAGATATTGAAGAACATAGATGGATACTTACGATTATTGATGATTTGCATGTATTTTTATTTTATTTTAAAGGGCGTGCATATATGTTTTTTGTGGTTCTCTCAGTTCTCGCAAGAAAGTCTCCCATATATATATATATATATATATATATATATATATATATATATATATATATATATATATATATATATATATATATATATATGAAAATGCTAACGGTAGCCCTTAGGGCTGTTGATAACAATAACTTTTTTATAAAATTCGCAAATATTAAGACATAGTGAGAAACATGCTCCATATTTTTCGCTAAATTACCAATAAGAAGAGTGAATTGAATTTGTGTGTGAGAAATTTTAGGAGATGGTTATTAATTTTGGATGATTTTGAATGATTTTATTTAGACATTGTATATTGTCTTAGCAAAAGTTTCGAAAACTAGTTGTTAACAACAACCCTAATAGCTGTTGTTAGCAAAACCCATGTATATATCTTTTATATAATAAAACAAAACCTATATTGGGAATTTTTCATTTAAAAAAAATGGATTCATACCTTATTCACTAATAATTTTATTTAAAAAAAAGATTATTTTTTATATTTATCCATAACACAAGTAGAAAGATAAATACAAAAAATATAGATAAGATGCAATTAATAATAGGATTAAAAGTTTTAAATAATTATCTTTAATAATAAAAAACTATAATTAAACATCATAAATCAAACAAAAGAAATATTAAATTATTTTTTTAATAAATAAAAATATATAATTTAAAAAAAATTAAAAAAATATGCACGTGCGCGGGCATTATAACTAGAGTATATATACACCTTTATGGAAAGACTATATTGTGTTATGTGGTAGTGGTACACATATTTTTCAGCAAAACATTATGATTATGTCTAGGCCCATCAAATTTAAAAAGTGGGCTTTAGGATTTTAGCTTTGCTGCCTCGGCATTTATGATTTTATGGACCGAGTTGTTAATACAAATGTTTCATATTTGGGCTGTTGATTGCTATACCTAATCTACAAAAGAGAGTTTACTAGTATGAGAGTAGGAGCTGGTTCATCCGTTCATGGCTTAAAAAAATATATCCTCTTCTAAAAAAGCAACATGTTAATGCCTAATGGTTTTAGCAACACCAATTTTACAATTTGGGCTTTAACTGTTTTTTTGTTTGAACAACGACTAACGATCTTTCAATATATATACAACAAAGTTATGAGCAAACACTAGGCCATGTTTATTTTCTCCTAAAATTGATGACGTGTATTATGAAAAAATTACACTATCACAGTGAGAGAAGAATGAGGCAGTATTGAATGTTTCCAACCAATTCGCTTATTTTTTTCTAAATTTTTTGCCCTCGTGAAATCTTGTGACGTGACCAGAGATCTTGCTGCCTCACTCAAAGCTCGTCATGTAAAATATTGTACTTAGTGCCCGTAAATTTTTACAAGAAGAACGTGCACGGTCATTTTTTAGCCAATATTGTTTCGACACCTATATCCGCGACATCCGCACAAAATCTTAGATAGACTAAAATTCCATATTACAGAAACCTCATCAGTTAATCTAAACTACTTACAATGACTATTTTTATCTTTGGTTTAAACTTTAAATGCACATAGTACAATAATTTTACGCATGCAGATAAAGTATTTGTTGTTACTCGGTGAAATAAAAAAATAAAGTGATTTACACACTTAAATTATTGATTGGGACATACAAGCAGATAAAGTATGAGTTTTATACAACTAATTGAAGCATTAAAAAGAGTATCGCAATAACTATTAGGAGTATGCAAATCACTTTCCAATACAAAATGAGATAATAAGTTAAAAATAACAAATATTTGATATCCGCATGTTAGTTACAGCGAGATATTCTTAAAAGAAAATATGAGGCTCATTCTAATTGTATTTTGTTTTGGTATTTGTTTAATTAGGCGCCGGATATTCTTGTAAGTAATATGATATGGATGAATGATTTTGATTGATTCCAATTATAAATATCTCGTACAATAAATAATGATTTACAGAGTATTCTAGACTCATAGACTCGGGCTTGGGCCCGTTACAATACGGGCTAACACTCCCCCGCAATCCGAGCGGCGAAATTGTGAAAGCTCGGACTGGAGAGTAAAAGCTAATAAACAATAAAGTAAAACAAATAAATAATTGTTGAAGAAGACATTCGATAGCAAGCGGAAGTGCATCTTCAAGCAGCAACAGACATAAACACGGAACAAACCAGATAAACCAAAGTATCCGAACTAAACAAGATAAACCAAAGTATCCTGACCAAATGGGATAAACAAAAGTATCCTTTACCAAACATGATAAACGAAGTATCCTGACCAAATGGGATAACCCAAAGTATCCCCTACAACTAAAAAAACCAGGATAATTCAAAGTATCCACTACAGCTAAAACAAAGAAAATTACAACTAATACTCATGCACTAACATCAAAATTAAAAAAAAAAAAAAAAAAAAAAAAAAAAAAAAAAAAAAAAACAACGAAAGTTGGTTTTAAAACTTCAACCCCGAAAGAACCTTCCAAATAAACGTGGCGTGTTTTTCTTTAGAAAAATATAAAAATCCACTATTTTTTTTTTTTTTTTTTTTTTTTTTTTCAGTATTTGGTTCCTTTTTGGTACCCTGATGGTTCGAAGCTAGCAGAAGAGAAAGACACAAACGAAAAGGGTTTTATCCCTTTTGTGCAATTCAATTCGAAGGACCAACAGTGTGAATCCACAAGAAATATAATAATACCCTATTAACTTTAATTATTTTACGAAGGCATTTATTACGTGGAGACAAGAGGGCCACGACAAAAGGGTATAATACCCATTGGGTTTTAACAGTAGAGAAAGAAAAGGGAGCATTTATCCTTTTTTTCATTATTATTATTTTTTTTGGTTCGAAACAAATGAAAGAAGAGGGTCATGTTGAAGCAGCGGTAGTAGGAGAAACATGAGAAGAAATGATGGAGATTAGATTATTCGTGCTACGGACCGCCGGATTCGACGGCCGAAAAAATTAGAGTGCGACTGTTTTAAGGTTTTAGGGAAAAAAATTAGAGTGTAGAATACTCTGTAGATCATTATTTATTGTACTAGAGTATTCTACAATTCTTAAATAAATACGAGGCTTGTTCAAATTGTTAAATAAATACGAGGCTATTTATACGTTACAATACGGGCTAACAATTCTTAAATAAATACGAGGCTTGTTCAAATTGTATTTTGTTTTGGTATTTGTTTAATGAGGTAAGGTCCATGACAAAAAAAATAATAATAATAATTAAAAAAAAATTAAAAAAAAATAAAAAATAAAAAATCTAAATAAATAAACAAGCACATCCTAGCCTTCCGTTCCGATTTCATCGAGCGGTATAGATCAAACCAAAAAATAACAAAGGGAGAGCAAAATTGCTATTTTATCTCAATTACTATAAAAACCCACTTTCTACATTTAAAAAAAAACAAACAAAATATCTTGCAAACGGTAAATTTTCAAGCTACGAAAAATACGCTATCGCGACGAGAATTAAATTATCTTTCTATAGATATGCACTTTTGTATACTTTCGACGAACTTTTTTTATCAAAATTTCCGTCCTAAAAAATCCCACGGGATTCGTAAAAAAATCACTTGTGATTTGTTATTTTAAAAAAATCACAAGTGATTTGTAAAAATAAGTAAATCACTGTTTTTTAGTTTTATACTTTTATGTCACAGCTTTTTAAAGGTAGATGTTTTTTTATATGATTGTTGAAATGAGCTCTTTAAGGCTATGTTTGGCGCAGAGCTTTTTGGGGCGATGAGCTGTGAGCAATGAGCTTTTTGATGTTTAGTGTTCGTTTGGTAAAAGATCGGAGAGCTTTGCTATTTTTTAGGAAAACTCATTTTTCCAATGCTTCTTTAAGAAGCTGTGAGCGGTGAGCAGTGAGCTGCAGCTACTGTTACTGCTTACAGCTAATTTTGCCAAACATAGCCTAAATCTCTTTATTAAAAAGTTGTATGGTTTTATACAGAATTCCATGGGATTCTGTATGAATCACATGGTAATCTTTATGAATTACAGGTAATTCATCAAAGAATCTTATGGGATTCTGTATGGATCATATGAGATTCTATATGAATCACAAGAGATCAGAGAGAATCACATGAGATTCTGTATAAATCTCATCAGATTTTCATTTTTCTTTATATAAACTGTAAGTACAAAATCACATGAGATTTTGTTTGAATCTCAAAGGATTCTGTATGAAATCACATGAGATTCTGTATGATTTTCTTATCAATAAATCACAAAAGATTATGTGTATCCCATGTGATTCAATATGAATCTCAAATAATTCATTGTGAATTTTATGGGATTCTTTGGTGCATCATATGAGATTTTTTTAGTATTTTAGAATATGCCAAATTGTCTCTAAAAAAATATACACAACATTAAAATTTATAGGATTATATAAAATATATACACAAACCAAACTAAGGCTCCTAATTGCACGCATTAACATAGGCTAAAACCATGTATACACATGCATTGAGCCCAAATTATTTGACAACCAAACTATTTTTATAAATTTAGATCAAAGGTTGCAAGACAGTATCAGTAATGCTTATTTATCAAGAAAGTTTTTAGAAAATAACTAGTTAACGCGCGGGGTTCATGTATTATGTATTTTTAAGATTGATTTCTAATTTATTTACATCATATGTATATTTTTGAGTTAGTTATCCAAACACCTTAATATTATTATAATTATCTTGAAGTTCCAAATAATTTTATACAATGTTTACATAACCACGTATAATACAATCTTTCAAAAAAGCATTAATTGCATAGAATTGTCCTAGGTCTTCAATTTCCTATAAGATTAATGAGATGCATGGTTCAAAAGATACATAGCACCTCTTGGTTTGAAAAATAACTGCTTAAATTCATAATTACAATTGAATTATCAAAGGGGGCAGTTCTATGACCGGTAAGAGTCAAACATTCGTCATAAGCAGGTGCAAAAAAACACTACTCTTGATTGTGTACCTAAATCGCTAAGACTCAAATCATATCACAAACATAAACATTATAGCTTGAATGGTAACAGTCTTCTTGTTCCTATTGTTAGCAATTCCTGCAAGTTATTGCAAATAACACATTCTAAGCAAACCAAAACAATAAACATTAGATTCCTTACGCATGTTGTAAAAGCATTGGATGGAATTGTAGTCTTACATTTGGTATTTCTTGACATAATGAAGATAGTCCTTTCCATTTGATCCTGTATTTAAGATACTAAATACGTTAACTCTCCATAAAACTACTACACTTATTACAAAGAAATGAACATAAGTCATGGTACATGTTAGTTATATTTCAGACAGGCAAGTATTAGGTAGATAGTGCATAACTACATACAATTGCATTTGCAGCTTTCACATTTTTTGCAATTCCATCGGTAGAAAAGCAAGCACGAAACAATTCCCTGCTTGTTGGTTCACGTCCAGCTAAAGGTTCCTATTTCACAACAAAAAAATATTCTCTGTACATATTACAGTAATATTTAACATTAACACTTGTACAATTATATATGATTACCTTAACTTCTTCACACACTGTAGGGATATCTCAGACTTAAATAGTCAAATAAAAGCCTACATTAATTTTTATTTAGACGTGAATGTGATCAACGGATTATACAACAAAGAGTCCATCTCATTTGAAGAACACAAAATGCATACTAATTATTTTAAAATTTTGAATGAGGCTACTTTTGAGATTACAACTTTTTCATTAGCTATTAGCTATTTTGATCTAAGATAATCAGCTAGATAGTTACAATTTACATAAGTAGTTAACATCAAAATCAAATTATTAAATCAGTACACATGTTATGGTATTATATTACTGTTTTGGGACGTATTGAGCATGTTTTACACCCAAACACAACCTAAAAAAAAACAAAAAAAAAAAAAAACCCTTAAAAGGGTTTTTTTTTCAGCAGCCCACATACCACTTACAACGACCTTAACACCACTTAAAACTGCAGTTTTTTAACAGACCAAAACATAACATTAATAGAATCAAACACCACGTTAAAACTGCACTTTTGTAGCAGCCCCACCACTTAAAACGACCCAAAAACATAACTTAAATTGAACTAAGCACCCCTTTAAAACTGGACATTTGAAGCAGCCAGAAACACCCCTTAAAACCACCAAAACAACACTTTAAACTGCAGTTTTTTCGCAGACAAAAACACGACTTTAATAGAACCAAACACCCCTTTTAAAACTGCAGTTTTGTAGTAGCCCAAACACCAATTAAACTGCGCTTTTGCATACCTTTGAGTTCTCTTTATTCCAAGTCTTGACAAGTTTCTTCCATTGACCCGAACGAACTCGTTTTGGCTTGAAATTTATTTGTTCGCGATAAGACATAGACGGATCATAACAGTCTTTCTTGACTCTCGCCCTCTAATTCCCAACCTTCTTTCCAATGGATTTTAAAATCCAATCATTACAAAGATCAAACTTATCCTACAAAACAAAATACAAATAATGCAGTTAGATGTAGAAACATATATATAATGCAGTTAGTTGTAGAAATATGAAGATATAGCATGTAACTAAGAAAATCATACTGTAACAAACTTGATAAGACAATTGTAGAAATAATTGAAAGTTTACTTTCATTTACCTATTCTAAAAAATCAGCTGGGAATGCATTTTCTAGTAGATCACTGGTGCAAAGCCATTGAATTCGTTACTTTTCATTATTCGAGTCCTTGTTTTTCTAAACATGGATCTCGCTCACCAGTCCCTATGCAACAAAACCACAGCTAAATCTAATTAAACTTTTAGCAACAGCTACGGATTATAAGATTTCAGAATTTACCTTTAGTTTATTTATGCAACATATTTATCGATCACCTTTCCTCTTTTGCCACCAAGCTGATCACCATTGTTACTAAGGAGTAAGGACCCCTTCTGTTTGCATTTTCAGTCTCCTTTTTTGTATTTTTCCTATGGTTTGTGTAGGAACATAACAAACATAGCTAACCTTGTCAGAAAGTCTAATCTTTATAAAATGTAATATATCATATTCAAGTAAACATTCTTTATGAAAAAAAGAGACACCCAATCAAAGCTGAAGTGTGAGGTTTTATTTATGTTTAAGACCTCGCATCTAAACTTACACATGAAGTAGAGTGGTAGACTATCATATCTCAATAATGGTATTATGTATAAAGTCAGGCTTCAAAGATAGACATCAACATTGAAAAGTATAAATGGGATTTCTTTTACAGGGTTCATTCTTTCGATCCTATCATTGTATAGTCGTGCTCACCTACGACGTACACCTAGGCATGGTTAACGTGAATAACTTGGATCAATAATAGTGATAATTACAATAATACCTCTCTAAGAGGAGACCTTAGATGATAACCAAATTGATTATGCCCACGTCCAAAAATTTCACTTCAAGTGATCATCCATTGGTAATGTTGAGTGGCATGTGAGACAACTCAATGTGAGACAACTCAACTTCAAACCAACACATCACAAAAAGACTAACCTTATTTTTAGTGTGAATTATATGAAAACCTATGTACTTGTTTCATTATAACTTTTGTGAGGTGGCCTCATCTACTTGAGCACATTGCTGCAATTGCGGTAATTACATTACAGTTATTAATAAATATATAGCCAAAACAAAAAACACTTCGGAAGCAAAAAATAATAATATTTTCAATAAATAATCATAAGTCTTCGAATGATAATAATAAACATCTAATAGTCGTTGATAAACAATAACAGTGAATTAAGTTAGGGACTTGGGGCAAAATCAACTTCTAAAATAGTAAACCCGCATCAAACATGTGTAGAGTGAATTAGGAGAGGTTTTATGGCATTATCACAAGAAGGAATTAGACACAACACCCAAAATCTTACCGAATTCATTCAACGGATTGTTGTTTTCTAGCGATTGTTTCAAACATTCAGTAGATTGTGACTGGTGTTTTCGGGTCGCGGGTCTTTTTTAGTGTGAGTATGGTCAATGAATGTTTGCAGAAGAGTTTGGCTCTTTCTAGAGAACTTTTACAATTTGGTCCTTAATTATGAAAACATTGCTAGGAGGTCCATATGTATTTTAGCTTTTTTTTTCTTCTTGTGAATCAAAAACACGAATTTTTTTAGATTTTGACTAAATCTAGAAAGATTTAATCCTTTAACCTTTTTTACATCTAATTAAAAATAATTGAGCTAATTTAATTATTGTCTAATAAGGAAACAATCTTTTTTTTTAAATACGAAAGTCCCCACTAGGGGTTTTGTTTTATTATATAAAAGATGAATCTCAATCGTTTTTATATAGTTATTATGAATTAACAAAGCAAGAATAGAAAGGGGGCATCGTATTAAATTACTGGGGACCAATATAAAACGACCCGGGAGACATCCTCAAAAGTTTTTCCGCACACGTCAACTAGTACTAGGAAAAAATCCCACCTCCATATGGGTCCGTTTTTTGTGCGGATGTCATATAGGTGACGAAACAATATTGACAAAAAAATGACTGTGTGCGTTCTTCTTGTAAAAACTTACGGGCACTTAGTACAAGATGTTAAATGACGAGTTTTGCAAGATATGTGGTTACACCACAAGATTTTAGGAGGGAAAAAAATCTAGAAAAAAACGAATTTGTTCAAAACTTACAATACTGCCTCATTCTTGTCTCATTGTGATACTGTAATTTTCTCATAATACAAGTCCACGATTTTAGGAGAAAATAATCATTGCATAGTGTTTGCTCATAAATTTATTGTATATATATTGGAAGATCGTTAGTTGTCGGTCAAACAAAAAACCAGTTTAAGCCCAAATTGCCCAAAATTGTAACATTAGTGATTTAGTGTTACAAAAACCATTAACATGTTGCTCTTTTATACGAGAGGTAAGAGGTTATATATTTTTAAGCCATGAACGAGCTCCTACTTTCATACTAGTAAAATCTCTTTCGTAGATTATAGGTGTAGTAATCAATAGCCGAAAAACGAAACATCTGCATCAACAACACGGCCCATAAATCATAAATGCGGAGCTAAAATCATAAAGCCAACTTTTTAAATTTGATGGGCCTAGACCGTCATGTTTTGCGAAAAAAAATATGTGTACCACAAAACACAATATAGTCTTTCCATAAAGGCATATGTATTTTTTTTTTATTTAATTTTTAGAACAGCAACTAGTATATCACAATTTATCACAGCCATCTCGCATATCTTAAGAAGGACCTAAACCCACAACCATTTTATTGAAAAGTTTCTCGCATAACAAAAAGTACCAATAAAATTAAGATACGTTTTTTTATTCAATTCATGATTGTCTTCACTTTTTTTTTTGCACTATTATTGGTTTTGGCACTTATGTTTATATCATGAGACCCTTGTCATGTGTTGAGTCTAATAGGTTAATAGTGTTTCATATATTCATTCAATACTGATCATCCATATTTATAATACATAATCCCTATCAAAACAACTTGGGCTTTAGCCCATACAGAAAACCTTGGGCCTAATCAATAATACGACTAACACTTCCCCGCAGTTTGAGCGGGAGGACACTGAACACTCAAACTGGTATGAAACTCCTCAAACAAAGCTGATGGTAAGCCTTTGGTAAAAATATCTGCAAACTGATAACGTGACGGTACGTGAAGAACTCTAACTTGACCAGCAGCAACCAAATCCCGAACAAAATGAATATCAATCTCTATATGCTTCGTACGTTGATGCTGAACCGGATTAGAAGATAAGTATACGGCACTAACATTGTCACAGTAGACAAGCGTAGCGGAAGACAAAGGCGTATGCAGCTCACGTAGAAGGTTCTGTAACCAACAGGTCTCAGAAACAGCATTGGCAACACCACGATACTCTGCTTCTGCACTAGAACGAGAAAGCGTCGGTTGACGCTTAGAGTACCAAGAGAGAAGGTTGTTGTCAAGAAAAACACAGTAACCAGAAGTCGATCTCCGAGTAGTAGGGCAACCAGCCTAGTCAGCATCCGAATAAGCCACCAAAGAAGAAGTGGAGGACGAAAACAACTGTAATCCATAGTCTAAGGCTGCCTGCAGTAACGACCGAGACCGACTCGGTCGGCGTTTGTGTGGATACTCGGTCGCCGGTCGACAAAAAACCCAAATGGGTCGTGGTCACGATCGACGGTCACCAAAGTGTAAGTGTGTATATTTTTTTCTTTTTAAAATGTTTAGAACTGGTGTGTGTATTTAGTGTATGTGTGTGTTTGGATTTTTGGAGAAGATGATATATGTTTTTTTTTTTTAGGTAGTGTTTTGGGCTTGTGATCATGTGACGTTAAAATTGACTTTTTTATTTTAGATATTATTTGTGAAAATGTAAAAAAATAAAAAAAAATAAAAAAAAAAAAAAAAAAAAAAAATTGAACTTGGTCGCCCTTATTGTGGCACTGAATCACCTGCAGGTCGCTGGAGAGAGAAAACTGACGTGACAGAGAAAATAAGGGGGATTGACCCTTATTTTCGGTCATTACTGCATCCAGCCTAATGTACCCCGAACATATCTCAAAATCCGCTTAAGAGCCGAAAAATGAGGCTTGATGAGGCGAAAAATGAACCACTTTTAGGGGGTCATTTAAGCCCAGAATTGAATTTATTTGATCAAATATTGCCCTAAATCGTTCCTTTTGTAATTTTAGGTACTTTGGGAGTGAATTCTAGAAAAGGAAGCAATTCGGACGTTTTTGGAGCATAAAAGTGAAGAAAACGGCAAAGACTTAATTTTCCATGCTGAGAACAGTACCTGACGGCGCTAAGAAGAAAATCATGACGGCGTCAAGAGTAAAATCCATGACGACCCAGTGAAAACCTGAAGGCGTCACAAGAAGGGCGTCAAGAGTTAATATGGTGACGGCCTGCATAAGGAGTACACATGACGACGTCAGACCCAGATCTAGGCAGTCCGAGAAACTATTTGGCGGCGAGATGACGGCGTCGGAATTTTGTTCTTGACGCCGTCACCTATCAGAATCTATATATAGTTTTCTATTTTTCATTCATAAAGGAGGAACTTGTGTGGAGAATACTAGGGCCGAACTTTATAAACCCTAGGTCGTATTTTACAGTATTTTCAAGGGTTTTAACCCCTTGAATCCTTTCATGTTCAATTGAGATAAGTTTTTTCTTAATTCAATCAATATGTCTATGTGTTGTTTGAATATATCTTATGCTTGTCTTGATTTCAACATGCTAGGCTAGATCTATCTTGTGTTTGCTTAGATGTAATGAAACCTAGATGTTAATTATACGTTGATTACTTGTTTATGGTTGTATTGGATGAATGATTTCAATGTTAGGCTTAAGAAAACTGGCAGATCTCCATTGTGTAACATGCTTGAACGTCTTAGGAAACATGAACCGATGTGTACTAGGTTTTATTGGTTGTATTTAATGCATGAGCAAATTCTAGTGATCCCATGTTAGGAGCTTCTTAGCCGGCTCGACATAGGAGTGAAGTAGGCGCTTATAGGATTGGGGAAGTAAGTACGCCACCCCACGAATGGTATTAAGGAATACAATCCGTCATCCACGCAAATATAACAAGTAATTAACCTGTAAAAGATATCTAGGGAGTAGTGAAATCTAAGTAAACACAATTCTCCCACATATTGCTCACAACTCTAGTATAATTTAGTTTATTTTCATTTCTAGTATTTTATTTTGATTGCATCTTTAGTATTGGGTTAGTTGACTAGCAACTAATTCCGCCAAACTCCTTCAAACCCGAGATTTTTATTTGCTTTCATAAAAACTAAAAAATACAAAAAAGAATCATCCCTCATCTCTAGACCTAGTCTTTAGGTTTTCTAATCCTAGGGACATTATTCCTAGCTGAACGATCAATCCCCCGGTACTTGTCATTATACTATACTACATCGATCAGGTACACTGCCTGGTGGGGGTTGTAAGCTTCTCGAGATCCCTCGGGAGGTAAAGCTTGGTGCAATTCCAACGCATCAAGTTTTTGGCGCCGCAGCCCGGGGAATAGTTATTGTCTAGGTTAGAATCTCTTTTTACTAGGTCTACTTGCTAGATTCCTTTCTAGTAAGATTTTATTTTTATTTTTAGGTTCTCTTTAGTCTATCTTATTTCTTCGTGTTTTTGTTCGTAACTCTTTGCCATCCGACATCATGGACGATGGTAACATCTTTGAACCCGTCATCCCACCAAAACAAAACCCACCACTAGCCAACCAACCTCTTAGACCCCGAACCTTAGGAGAGTATTCCCGACTTAGCCACCAAGGCTACCGAAACACCATTGAGCTCACCCAAGAAGCCAATGTGACCCCCTTGCGATCCGACACCATCCGGTTGGTGCAAAGCGGATGTGCATTCCATGGACTTCGTTCCGAAGATCCAAACCAACATCTCAAGGACTTTCTTAAAATCGTAGATTCTATAGACCTTGATGTTACAACTAGAGAGTCAACCCGATTACGCCTATTCCAATTCTCTCTACGTGATCAAGCTAGCCAATGGCTTGAACGTTTACCCACGGGATCCATCACCTCATGGGATGATCTCACCACTCGTTTCCTTGCTCAATTTTTCCCACCGGGGAGAACTACCAAGCTTAGAAATGATATCTTGATGTTCTAACAACGTCAAGATGAAACTCTATATGAAGCATGGACTCGATTCAAGGACTTACTCCAAAATGTCCCTCATCCTGGCATAGATCTTTGGCTCCAAGTCCAAATCTTCTATGACCATATCGATCTCTCCACAAGGTGAGCCATTGACCAATCGGCCGGTGGTAAGCTACGTGATCTAAGTGCGGAACAATCATAGGAACTCATAGAAGATCTTGCTCTCTATGACAACGAAAGTTGGAATGATCCCCGTGATTTGAACAAAACGGTCAAGGCAATATCTTTGCCTTCGAACAACTCTAGCACTCCCGACCGTAGGATCATGGAACTTGAGGACCAAGTCAAGTTTCTCATGAAATCTTACGAAGCTCCTAAGCCTTCAAGCCAAGTGAACAAAATCACTTCTTCATGCGAATTATGTAGTGGTCCCCATGACACTCGTGATTGTATGGAACTCCCCGGAACAGCTTTTGCGGACTACGCATCCTCACGTACCGACGAAGCGGGAGATAAGTGGTACACTTTCAAACCCGAGCCAAACCCTTACGGTGATTCCTACAACCCCTCTTGGAAAAATCACCCAAACCTTAGGTGGAAACAAAATCAAGCCAATTCTTCCAATCCGCCTAATCGTTACCAACCAAATGGTCCACCCTCCAACCGTACTTTCAACAACAATCCTTCTAACAACTATGGTAGTACCAACAATCTTGAAGGATTGATGTCCAAGTTTATGGCGTCTCAAGAAGCTCGCATATCTAAGTTTGAAGCCGATTTCAAACAAAAGCAAAGCGAGATGACCACCAAAATTGACACATTGTTGAAAGTTCTCAATGACCGAGAAATGGGAGCACTCCCAAGCGACACAGTCAAGAACCCGAAACTAAACGTTAATTCCATATCATCAGTTTCGTCACCCACTTCTTGTACGCAATACTACTCGGTTAAATCAACAAGCACGTGTTTCAAGCAAAACCAAATTCTTCAAAAGAACCAATCGAATAAAACACCCGATATAAAACCAGTCAAAAGCATAGTTGAAACACCTCCCACGCAAGACCTTGACGATGAATTCAAGGAGCTTCACCTTGAACGCCCCGTCATTGATGTCTTAGCCCGTGCTCCCTACTATAGTGCCCTCCTAGAAAATTATGAGAAGTTTAAACTAGGTAAAAATGGGACCGCCTTCGTTCAAAACAAGTTGCCTAAAAAGCTTGATGATCCGGGTATATTTGTTTTGCCTTGTAAGATAGGAAGATCTGAAGCTTTCGACACACTAGCCGATTTAGGGTCAAGCCTCAACTTGATTCCCTTATCCCTTTTCACCACTCTCAAGCTAGGAAAGTTAGAGGAGACGGAGGTATTGATAGGTCTAACGGATGAGAGTATTGCCCACCCGGTTGGAATGATTAAGGATGTAGTTGTTCAAGTAGGGAAGTTAACTATTTTAGCGGATTTTCACGTCCTAGATATGGTTAGAAACACTACATGCCCATTGTTGGTAGGAAGAGGATTTTTAGCAACTGCTAGCGCCATGATAGATTGTAAGGAGTCTAAAATAGCGGTAGGTGAGGGCGATACTTAGTCGGTATATGATGTCAAGAAACATAGCCACGATTGTGAGGATGAACCGACACCACATTGGGTAGAGATGAATAGGAGACAATCTAGATATGGACCTTGGATAGAAAGAAACTTTATAGGACCTCGACGCCCATTCTATCTAGAAAAATATTTCATCGAAAAGACACATTCGGTGGAACAACTCATAGCTAGAGATGAAGAGCTAGATCCTTTTGAGGACCCCTTAGTCTTTAGGAAGATGATTGAGTTCTTAAGCATAATGCCTATTAATATAGAGATGAATAAGTGGAAAAGAGAGGGAGATAAGTGTAAATGGAGGTGGGACAAGCCACCTAAGGAAGGTGACAGATCATGGCATATGAAGATGACTTTGTATGATCCGGATGGAGAAAAGTTTGAAAGGTCATACCGTACTAAGAAAACCGATAGGAAGTTAAAACCTAAGTTTGATCCCAAAGATGTCCTCAATGAGGAACTCACCCGTATCACGTAGTAACCCATGACCTTGAGTCTAGCTACAAGACTCGTAAATAAAGAAAAGCGCTTCTTGGGAGGCAACCCATGTTTTGTGTGATGTTTATTTTGTTGTTATTTGCTTCCGTATGCATGCTTTATTTTTATTATTGGTAGATCATGCTTCAAAACTAAAATAGTGAAAATACTTTATTTTGTTGTTTAGCTTAGTCTTAACTTTATCCAAAGGTATTTTTGCAAAAGATAAGTGTAAGGGGAAACCCCAAATATGTTTTTAAGAAACAAAACCGATCATGATTCTCCACAATATTAAGGGAACATGTATATTCATATTTGTTAGAGTCAAATGCTTGTATCGAGTCATAATGAAGTTTTGCAGGATTTTCCAGGAAGTAAGACGAAGTTTTTCCAGAAATTTTTCGGAAACTTAACATAAGAATTTCTGCAGGTCACTTCTGATGGCGTCAGGAATTAATTCCTGATGGCGTCACGTGTAAAATTCTGGAAATTTTACCAGTTTTGTTTTTCTAACGGAGTCTTAAAGTTTTTGTTGAATTATCAGTTTTATAATCTCCAGGAAATCTGCAAACATCATTCCACAAGCATTATATCTTATTTTGTTTTCTAGGATTTATTAGCACATATAGATTGCCGCCGATTTTATGCGAGGTTGCCATGTCTGTTTTCTCAGGTTTTATAGGTTATGTATGACAAGAAGATGATTCTTATTCTGGAAGGGAAGCTTTGATTGTTCATTTTCTTGAAGGAAGATCTAACCTCGCCACCTTATTATCCATACCGAGCGAATCAGGGGAGTATTTGATTTCATTTGTTTTACTTATTTCACTTTTACATTCTTTACTTGAACATTGGGGACAATGTTCATCCTAAGTGTAAGGGGAGGGTAAAATGATGATACCTTACAGATACACTTTCGCTTGAGTTTGTTTGTTTGATGGTAGATGTGTAATAAAACTATGAGAAATACTTGTTAGTGCAATTTTAGCGCCAAATTTAAAATTTTTTACAACATTTAGGAGTGAAACTTTAGCCATAGCAAGCGTCTCATGGATAGGAGATTGTATGACTAGCACAAAACCGTACTATTCAGAAAAATTTTCCACCCAAATATGTGAGGTTCGCCTTTAGATTTGATAGGAAAAGCATTTACTATTAGTGCTTATGAGTGTACCGGTAGCATTTAGATTCTAGAACTTGCGTTAGTGATGCATCCCGAGACCGCTAGTGAGACTACATTCGTGTAGTAGGATTTACTACATGATAAGAGGCATTAGGATCACCCTTGTGTTAAACCCGTATCATAATTACTTGACCATTTAAGTTATATTACTTGGCTAGTTAAGTCAACTAATTTTTCTCACACCCTTAGCGTTGTACTCATTTTTAGTACACGAAACCCCTAGTACACCCCTCCGAGCCTATCTTTTCGTTTCTAACTTTAAGCATCTTACTTAAAGGAAGAATTTTTTACACCCCACTTAAATGTACACCCAAATCGCCTTAGCCTTCCGTGTATGCACTCATTTTTTAGTGCATTATTGTTATATGTGTTAAACCCTAAGTTAATAAAAGCATGACTCGGTTTAAATCGACCCATTTTTTAAAACACCCTAAAATCGCCCAAAAATTACAAATTGGGCAAGATTTGCCACCCCTAACTTTTATTATTCTTCATTTATAACTCATAAACTTTCTTTTATAACTAAACGATCTGTCGTTATAAAATCCCGTCGCTATGCATGAGTATTCGTCTAGTATATATATATATATATATATATATATATATATATATATATATATATATATATATATATATATATATATATATATATATATATATATATATATATATATATATATATATATATACACACACACCTTTATGGAAAGAGTATATTGTGTTATGTGAATATGTGGTACACATATTTTTCAGCAAAACATTATGATTATGTCTAGGCCCATCAAATTTAAAAAGTGGGCTTTAGGATTTTAGCTTTGCTGCCTCCGCATTTATGATTTTATGGACCGCGTTGTTAATAAAAAAATTTCAGATTTGGGCTGTTGATTACTATACCTAATCTACAAAAGAGAGTTTACTAGTATGAGAGTAGGAGCTGCCGAGCTGGTTCATGGCTTAAAAAAATATCTCCTCTTCTAAAAAAGCAACATGTTAGTGCCTAATGGTTTTAGCAACACCAATTTTACAATTTGGGCTTTAACTGTTTTTTTGTTTGAACAACGACTAACGATCTTTCAATATATATACAACAAAGTTATGAGCAAACACTAGGCCATGTTTATTTTCTCCTAAAATTGTGGACTTGTATTATGAGAAAATTACACTTTCACAGTGAGAGAAGAATGAGGCAGTATTGAATGTTTCAACCAATTCGCTTATTTTTTTCTAAATTTTTTGCCCTCGTGAAATCTTGTGACGTGACCAGAGATCTTGCTGCCTCACTCAAAGCTCGTGCACGGTCATTTTTCTAAATTTTTTACAATAAGAACGTGCACGGTCATTTTTTAGCTAATATTGTTTCGACACCTATATCCGCGACATCCGCACAAAATCTTAGATAGACTATTACAGAAACCTCATCAGTTAATCTAAACTACTTGCAATGACTTTATTTTTATCTTTGGTATAAACTTGAAATGCACATAGTACAATAAATTTTACGCATGCAGATAAAGTATTTGTTGTTACTCGGTGAAATAAAAAAAAAAAGTGATTTGCACACTTAAATTATTGATTGAGTCATTGGGACATACAAGCAGATAAAGTATGAGTTTTGTACAACTAATTGAAGCATTAAAAAAATGTCCCAATAACTATTAGGAGTATGCAAATCGCTTCCCAATACAAAATGAGATAATAAGTTAAAAATAACAAATATTTGATATCCGCATGTTACAGCGAGATATTCTTAAAAGAAAATATGAGGCTCATTCTAATTGTATTTTGTTTTGGTATTTGTTTAATAAGGCGCGGGATATTCTTGTAAGTAATATGATATGGATGAATGATTTTGATTGATTCCAATTACAAATATCTCGTACAATAAATAATGATCTACAGAGTATTCTACACTCTTATACTCGGGCTTGGGCCCGTTACAATACAGGTTAACACTCTCCCGCAGTCCGAGCGGCGAAATTGTGAAAGCTCGGACGAGTAAAAGCTAATAAATAATAAAGTAAAACTAATAAATAATTGTTGAAGAAGACATTCGATAGCAAGCGGCAGCACATCTTCAAACAACAGCAAACATAAACACGGAACAAACCGGATAAACCAAAGTATCCGAACTAAACAGGATAAACTAAAGTATCATGACCAAATGGGATAACCCAAAGTATCCTCTACAACTAAAACAAAGAAAATTACAAGTAATACTCATGCATTAACATTAAAATAAAAAAATAAGAAAACGAGTGTTGGTTCTAAAACTTCAACCACCAAATAACCTTCCGAACAAACAGGCGTGTTTTTCTCTTAAAAAAAATATAATGATCCACTATTTTTACTTATTTATTTATTTATTTATTTTTTCAGTATTTGGTTCCTGTTTGGTACCCTGGTGGTTCGAAGCTAGCAGAAGAGAAAGACACAAACAAAAAGGGTTTTATTCCTTTTGTGCAATTCAATTCAAAGGACTAACAGTGTGAATCCACAAGAAATATAATAATACCCTATTAACTTTAATTATTTTACGAAGGCATTTATTACGTGGAGACATGAGGGCCACGACAAAAGGGTATAATACCCATTCGGTTTTAATAGTAGAGAGAGAATAGGAAGATTTTTTTTTATTTTTATTTTTTATTTTTTTCTTATTATTATTATTATTATTATTTTTGGTTCGAAACAAATGAAAGAAGAGGGATATGTTGAAGCAGCGGTAGTAGGAGAAACATGAGAAGAAACGATGGAGATTAGGATATTCGTGCTTCGGACAGCCGGCTTCGACGGCCGAAAAAATAAGAGTAGCGGCTGTTTTAAGGTTTTAAGGAGAGGACCAGATATTTTAGGCTCGTGCTACCATGTAAGTAATATGATATAGATGAATGATTTTGATTGATTCCAATTACAAATATCTCGTACAATAAATAATGATCTACAGAGTATTCTACACTCCTAGACTCGGACTTGGGCCCGTTACAATACGGGCTAACAATTCTTAAATAAATACGAGGCCTGTTCAAATTGTATTTCGTTTTGGTATTTGTTTAATGAGGTGAGAACCATGAAAAAAAAAAAAAAAAAAAAAAAAAAAAAAAAAAAAAAAAAAAAAAGCACATCCTAGCATTCGATTTTGATTTCATCTAGCGGTATAGATCAAACCAAAAAATAACAAAGGGAGAGCAAAATTTCCATTTTATCTCAATTAGTATAAAAACCCGCTTTCCACATTTTTTAAAAAAATAACATATCTTGCAAACGGTAAATCATTAAGCTACGAAAAATACACTATCGCGACGAGAATTAAATCATTTATCTATAGATATGCACTTTTATATACTTTCGACGAATTTTTTTTTCAAAATTTCCGTCCTAAAAAATCTCACGGGATTCGTAAATCACTTGTGATTTGTTATTTTTAAAAAATCACATGTGATTTGTAAAAATAAGTAAATCACTATTTTTGAGTTTTATACTTTTATGTCACAGCTTTTTAAGGATAGATGTTTTTTTATATGATTGTTGAAATAAGCTCTTTGAATCTATTTATTAAAAAGTTGTATGGTGTTATACAGAATTTCATGGAATTCTGTATGAATCACATGGGTAATCTTTATGAATTACAGGTAATTTATCAAAGAATCTCATTAGATTCTGTATGGATCCCATGATATTCTATATGAATCACAAGGATCAGAGAGAATCACATGCGATTATGTATAAATCTCATGAGATTTTCATTTTGGTTTATATAAACTATAAGTACAAAATCACATGAGATTCTGTATGAATCTCAAAGGATTCTGTATGAAATCACATGCGATTCTGTATGGTTTTCTTGTTGATAAATCACAAAAGATTATGTGTGAAATCACATGGGATTCAACATTAATCTCAAGGGATTCATTGTAAATTTCATGGGATTCAATATGAATCTCAAAGGATTCATTGTGAATCTCATGTGATTCTTTGGTGCATCATATGGGATCTTTTTAGTATTTTAGAATATGGCAAATTGTCTCTAAAAAAATATACACAACATTAAAATTTATAGAATTATAAAATATATACACAAACCAAACTAAGGCTCCTAATTGCACGCATTAACATAGGCTAAAACCATGTATACACATGCATTGAGCCCAAATTATTTGACAACCAAACTATTTTTATAAATTTAGATCAAAGGTTGCAAGACAGTATCAGTAATGCTTATTTATCAAGAAAGTTTTTAGAAAATAATGAATCTCAATCGTTTTTATATAGTTATTATGAATTAACAAAGCAAGAATAGAAAGGGGGCATCGTATTAAATTACTGGGGACCAATATAAAACGACCCGGGAGACATCCTCAAAAGTTTTTCCGCACACGTCAACTAGTACTAGGAAAAAATCCCACCTCCATATGGGTCCGTTTTTTGTGCGGATGTCATATAGGTGACGAAACAATATTGACAAAAAAATGACTGTGTGCGTTCTTCTTGTAAAAACTTACGGGCACTTAGTACAAGATGTTAAATGACGAGTTTTGCAAGATATGTGGTTACACCACAAGATTTTAGGAGGGAAAAAAATCTAGAAAAAAACGAATTTGTTCAAAACTTACAATACTGCCTCATTCTTGTCTCATTGTGATACTGTAATTTTCTCATAATACAAGTCCACGATTTTAGGAGAAAATAATCATTGCATAGTGTTTGCTCATAAATTTATTGTATATATATTGGAAGATCGTTAGTTGTCGGTCAAACAAAAAACCAGTTTAAGCCCAAATTGCCCAAAATTGTAACATTAGTGATTTAGTGTTACAAAAACCATTAACATGTTGCTCTTTTATACGAGAGGTAAGAGGTTATATATTTTTAAGCCATGAACGAGCTCCTACTTTCATACTAGTAAAATCTCTTTCGTAGATTATAGGTGTAGTAATCAATAGCCGAAAAACGAAACATCTGCATTAACAACACGGCCCATAAATCATAAATGCGGAGCTAAAATCATAAAGCCAACTTTTTAAATTTGATGGGCCTAGACCGTCATGTTTTGCGAAAAAAAATATGTGTACCACAAAACACAATATAGTCTTTCCATAAAGGCATATGTATTTTTTTTTTATTTAATTTTTAGAACAGCAACTAGTATATCACAATTTATCACAGCCATCTCGCATATCTTAAGAAGGACCTAAACCCACAACCATTTCGTTAAAAAGTTTCTCGCATAACAAGAGGTACCAATGAAATTAAGATACGTTTTTTATTCAATTCATGATTGTCTTCACTTTTTTTTGCACTATTATTGGTTTTGGCACTTATGTTTATATCATGAGACCCTTGTCATGTATTGAGTCAAGTAGTGGAGCATTTGTCAAGAGCAGTAGCTCATATGATTGATGCATCAACTAAACTTTCTCATATTCCAATGAAAAAAAAAAAAACCAATATTTAATTTTTGCTTCAAAACCAAGTAAACTTGTACAAATTTCAAAGTTATTGTGCAAACATAGCGAAGCTAAAAAAGGATAAAGGTGAGAGATGTCCATTTGTATCAACCCATCTGTCCTTTTTTTTGGCCGCAACAATATTGTTCATGTAGTTTCCCGCAAGGGAATCGAACAACATGCCTGCGCCTACTCTAACAGCTAGTTCAATAGTGTAGTGTCCTCTCGTGATCAATAACTGCACCACTTGTAAGAGGTTCAAAGTGTCAAATAGAATCTTCAACTTCCACCTACGCGTCCTCCTCATATCAAGAGATGCAATGACCGATTCTGCTACATGACCCGAATAAAACAAGAAAATGGACACGTTCCTTACGAAAAAGTCTACACCTGAAACTAAGAATTCCTAGCAAAATAAAAAATATGTATATACGTTAAATAAGGACTCATGTTATCCTATTTAAAAGTTTAATATATGCGTACACGGGTTTAAATATTAAATATGATTAAATTATTATTAACGGTAATATAAATATTAAATGGTATACACGAGTTACTGTGATATGAAAATCAATATAAGCGATTGTACTTATAACAATTATTATTTAAAGTTTTTATGCGGATATCTGAAAAAACATTTTTAAAAATTTTACGGAGTATATTTTAACTTCATCAACGCTCATTATGTGTTACTTAACTCTCACATTTTGTACAACATGATATCAATAGTTAAAGTTAAACAACAACATCAAAATTAACCTCAACATCTATGTCAGCTAAACGAAGTTAAATCTTCGATCCAATAAATTTTTTTACAAAATATTAATATATAATGAAAAATTCATTCATATTTATTGGTTGTACTTATATCACAATTTTTACTGGTAAATTCTTATATATTAATATAGTTAACTGAAATTTTAAAATACATTTGATTTATGTGTATGCCTCGTACGTGGATGAGACTTATAACTAATATTTTTTTAAGCCATGAATCAGCTCCTATTCTCATAGTAGACTCTCTTTTGTAGATTAGGTGTAACAGCCCAAATACGAAACATTTGGATTAACAATGCGGCCCATTAAATCGTAAATGCGGAGCTAAAATCTTAAAGGCCACTTTTTAAACTTGATTGGCCTAACCTTCATGTTTTGCTGAAAAATATGTGTAACACATAACACAATATAGTCTTTTCGCACGTAAATTTGCAGCTAACCGAAGTGAATAAACTGAACAACTTGATAACCGAAACGATGAACACCCTACGCTAATTTATGTGCCTTTACGGAAAGACTAAGATACGTTTTTTTATTCAATTCATGATTGTCTTCACTTCATCATAATTTTTTGCACTATTATTGGTTCTTGTACTTATGTTTATATCATGAGGCCCTTGACATCCTTCGTATTGAGTCAATTTGTGGAGCATTTGCCCAAAGCAGTAGCTTATATGATTGATCCATCGACTAAACTTTCTCATATTCAAATGAAAAAAATAAAATAAAAAATAATTGTGCTTCAAAACCTAGTAAAATTGTACAAAGTTCAAAATATTGTACAAACATAGCGAAACTAAAAAAAAATCATGATGAGAGATATCCATTTGTATACAAACCATCTTTGTCCTTTTTTTGGCCGCAACAAAATGGTTCGTGTAGTTTCCCACAAAGGAATCGAACAACATGCCTGCACCTACTCCAACAACTAGGTTAATTGTGTAGTGTCTTCTGTGCTCAACAACAACACCACTTGTAAAAGGTTCAAGGTGTCAAATAGAAGCGCCAACTTCCACCTGCGCATCCTTCTCATATCAAGAGAGACAATGAACGATCCTGCTACATGACCCGAATAAAACAAAAAAAAGGACACGTTCCCCACGGGAAAGTCTGCACCCGAGACTAAAAATTCCTGGGAAAAAACAAAAATATGTATTTCAAAACACATGTGGTGTTTGTAATCTCTTATTAGAGCATCATATGTAATAACACCGTTAACACCAAAAAAATGCTGTCACATTAGCATCATATTATCATCCCACTTTTAACACTAACACCCAAAAATACCCCCACTAATAACATCCATCACACCATCTTTTTAGGACTCACAATTTTTATTTTCCTTTTCATTCTTTCACCCAAACTAATTTTTCATACATTAAATAAAAATATAAATAACATTTAAAAAAGTTACAAAAATATAAATAAATAAATAAGCTTAACTTTCAAATGGACCAATAGCCCACTTTCATATTTTACAAATACAGTAGTCCACGAGCTCTTAACTTTATTGCTCACTTTACAAAAAAAAAAAAAAAAAAGATGAGCTATGTTACAACCAAAAAAGGTTTTTAAAAACAAAAAAATCTAACATAAATGAGGTCTTATGTTTTGATTGTGTTAATCAAAGATAAGAGAGAGAAATTATTGAAAAAGCCACAAATCAAAACGTATCACCTTGTGGATGTTTTTTTGTAAACCTTTTGTAGTTGTAGCATAACTCTAAAAAGATACACATACACCATCTTCTCCAACACAACATGCAAAACACATACAAAAACACACAGTGACACCCATTTAAATAAAAAAAAAAAAAAAAAAAAAAAAAAAAAAAATGGGCATTGGTACACCAACGCCGTTGGTTTTTGATATCCAGCGGTGTGGTAATGCTATCAAAGCGAGCTTCACATCAGCATAAAGCCGGGTTTGGCGTAATTCTACCTAACGCTTTACATCTATCCTTAGGAAGTGTTTTTTTTGCCCATGAAGTCCCACGTTGAGTTTGACGAGTACTAAAAATGTTGGTAATGTGATGTTTAACAAAGGTCACATGTTATAAAAAGTTAATCAAGTTAAGGGTTATTTTCAACTAAGGTATCTAACTTTTTTTTCATGAAATGGTAGCCACATTATTATTGCTGCTATTATTATTATTATTATTATTATTATTACTACTATTGTTATTACTACTGCTATTATGATTACTATTACTATTACGTTTACTATTATTATTATTATTATTATTATTATTATATAGTTAGGATCAAATAAGAATAATAATAAAAATAAGAAGGATAAGAAGTAATCACAACCACACATTTTAGATGCACTTACAAAAATAGATGCATCTCTATTCAAATTTTCCCTCCCAAATTAAAATGTGTGGCTAGAATTACGTCTTACTCTTCTGATTTTAATTATTCTTCTTATTGGATCCCTTCCATATATATATATATATATATATATATATATATATATATATATATATATATATATATATATATATATATATATATATATATATATATACTTTCTAAAACGTCACTTCCATTAGAAACGAAACTATATGATTACAAGAAATTAGTGGGAAGCCTCGAAACTATCTGGGCTCCCACACCTTTAGCAATAGCAAAACTAATCCTACTGAAAATATGAGTAGCAGCACGCGCCCTGACGTCTTGAGTAATATAGAACTTCCGAATCCGCTTAAGTAAGGTCACCGCATAAGCTTCAAGTTCCCCAAGAGAGGAAAATGAGAAAGGGATGAAACCATATCAAATAGCTGCACATTTAGTTTCGTACTTGACGCCCTTGCGTTTTGCGGCTTCACTCACTACCCGGCCTGGCACAAAATCAATCATACCAGTTTGCGTGATGGGAGATGACCTTGTCAAATCGACAAATACGTCGTGTCCTCCATCCCAGGAATAGAGCAGGATATCTGCTGGCCGTAAAACTTGCTTCCCTTCTCCACTCAAACCGATGTCGACCTCTTTACGAGCTGAGACACCGGATTGAGAACAGACATCAACCAAGGTATCGCGCACCATGTTGTGTCGATGTTTAATACCAATCGTGCAAGCACATTATTATTATTATTATTATTATTATTATTATTATTATTATTATTATTATTATTATTATTATTATTATTATTTATTTTTTTATTTTTTTTAATAATAAACATCACTTTATTGAAAAACAAATATGATTTTACAAGAAATTAGTGGGGAGCCGAGAGACTAACTGAGCCCCCACACCTCTAGCTATAGCAAAACCGATCCTACTAAAAATATGTGGCGCAACACGTGCTCCAATGTCTTGGGTCATAGAGAATCGTCGAATACGCTTTAATAAGGTCACTACATCCTTTTCAAGCTCTCCAAAAGAAGAGAATGAAAAGGGGAGGAACCCTTATCCGATGTCAGTGCATTTGGCAGCGTACTTGACACGTTTACGTTGTGCGGCTTCAATAACCGCCCTACCGGGCATAAAATCAATCATACACGAACGCGTCAAAGGTGACGATCCTGTGAGATCAACACAAACATCAAAGCCACCATCCCAAGAGTAAAGTAACATATCGGCTAGACGTAAGGTTTTGTCCCTATTATTATTATTATTATTATTATTATTATTATTATTATTATTATTATTATTATTATTATTATTATTATTTACTACTATTATTATTATTATTACTACTACTACTGCTGTTGCTGCGGTCGCCGCCGTTGCCACCGCCGCCGCCGCCGCCGCCGCCACCACCATTATTATTATTATTATTATTATTATTATTATTATTATTATTATTATTATTATTATTATTATTTTGCAAATTTGGGTATTTTTGTTAAATATTTAACGGTCATCTGTTAAATTTGATATTTCAAGTGCACCGCCGCCACTACCACCACTGTCGCTACCATTAATCCCACGCTCCACTACCCCCATCAACCATTGCCGCCACCACCACCCTGCTCGGCACCACCAACCACCGCCGCCGTCACTAACTAACTGAAGGTGGTGGGTGGGTATGGTGGTGATGGCATTAGTGGGTTAGGTTGGTAATGACAACGTTGTTGGTTAGAGGATGATAGTGGCAGTGACGGTAGTGTCGGTGCTGATGGTGGGTGGTGTTGGGAAAAAGTAAAACGATAATGAGTGGGGTTGGTGGCAACGACGGTGGTGGTAAGCAGGGCTGGTGGTGGCGGTGGTGGTTGAAGCGTGGAACTAATGGCAGCGGTGGTTGGTGATGGTAGTGGTGGGTGAGATTGGTGATAGCGACAGTGATTGGTGATTGTGGTAGCGGCGACGGCAACGCTGGACTTGAAATGTAAAACTTAATGATTGATCGTTAAATATTTTATGAAAATACGTAAACTGGCTAGAGAGAGAGAGAGAGAGATAAAAAATTCTCTCGTATTTTTCTTCCTTTTCCCGATATGAGCATAATTGTTGCATTGTTTTGAATGTCAATTTATGTACAATTTTCTTTGTTGTTGAAACTACAGAGTCCAGATTAACTTAAAAAAATAGAACATCAGTGTGTATTAGTGTATAACACACTCGTGGAAGCAATATTGATTAGCACATCAAAAGGGGCACAATACAGGCCTTACGGTGATCTTGTGGCTTGGAATTATAGAAACTGGAATCAATAAAACTTAGAACAAAAATTCAAACATCAGCACACTGTCAAAGACTAAAAAAGAACATATGTATAGATAGTCCAAAATAAGTACTGAAAAGTACTTTACACAAAAAGTCACCCAAAGTACAAGTATAAACACTTGTCAAGATTTTAAATGAGCGACTAGTCACCCGAGTCAACCTGGTCTACTTTAAAAAGACATGTTTTTTTTGTCTAGAAAAAGTATACACTTTGGATGACTGGAGCATTTAAAGAATTTGCTCACTTTAATATCAAAAATAATGATGTAACACTAGCTTTTAGACACATTTGTCATGAAAAACTATTTACGCTCGCATCTCTAATTAGGTTAGAATGAGCAATGTTAAAAGAGTTTTTCTAACTTGTGCCTCAAAGGCACATATTAAAGTGGGTCCCACTGCCTTGATGTCACCCTTTGAATGGCCAGCTGCTACTGATTGGTCCCCATTATCCTCCGTATAAGGCCTCATAACCACTCAATAGCCATTAAGAAGGTGACACCAAAACTATGAGACATTCTTTAACATGTGCCCTATAGCACAAGTTAGAAAAAACCATGTTAAAAGTATACACTAAGTGACTATTTGGGTCATTGTCCATTAGTAACTTTTGGAAAAGCCATCATACGGTTTTGAAAATAGAATGAAATTCAACTAATCTATTTCTATATCTTTTAATAAATAGGGTAAATTGCAAATTTAGTCACTAACGTTATGCAAAAATGACATCGAGACAAAAAAGCATGCAAAAAAGATCCTTGATCGTCTGTCCCTTGAATAACTGTTTCATGTTGTCATATATGTGTCGCACAAAAAATCTGTGTTTAGCAGCAGGAAATATTTCTACAATGGCTGGTAATATCCCTGTCAAATTGAACAAAACATAATATATGAATGAGGATTGAATTGGGTTGCAAATAAATAAATAAGATACACCATGTTTATACCTTTTCTCTGTCTGAGATAAAGGTGTAGTTTGGATTGGGTTGCAAATCAAGATCATATCCAAGATTGCTAACGAACCATAACCATGAAATCTTGGACTTAGCTTCAACTACCGCGTAAGCAACTGGATAGAGGCCATTATTGCTATCGACACCAACAACAGTTAAGACTTGACCAGTATATTGTCCTTTGATAAAAGCCCCATCCAAACCTAGTATGTCCCTTCTTCCTGCTCTATAACCTTTTTTCAAGGCACCAAGACAAACATAGATCCATCTGAAAACCCTTGAAGCATCAGTTGCATAAGGATTTGTTTCAATTTGAATCTTCAAAGTTGTATCCTTGTTTTTATTTTTCAATTCCAAAGCGTAATCCCTAAGATTGGTATACTGTTCTTCATGGTCACCCGCAATCCATTTCATTGCAAAATCCCTTGCTTTGTATATCTTTCTCGTAGGGACTTTGATGAGTTTCATCAATATCGAACTTAAACCTACTCATGTCAACCTGTGGCTCACTGGGGGTTCCAACATCATCCTCTTCAAAATCAGACACTTCTGATTCATGTTCTTCCTCATTCTCCTGCTGTGTAGAGGTGCCCACATCATCCTTTTCAACTATCTCTTTAAAATCAATAAAGTTATTGTTAAGCTCTAAAACCACATCCTCACCTTGAAGTTCTTCGACCATGTATGTATAATCTTCTTCCACACCAACATCATCGGCACGAGAGACAAATTGGAACAAGTCATCATCCGTAATTTGGGATTGTTGCTCAGCTTGTTCTGGACCAGCAACCAGACTTACAGGTGGTTGAGCAGCAGGAGTGTCTGTATGAATTACCAACCTGGTACCAATGGTTCCATCAAGTTTTCTAGTTGAAGGCTCATCCAGTACTTCATCAATTATTTGTGATTGTTGTTTAGCTTGTTTTGGACCAGCAACCAGACTCATAGGTGATTGAGCAGCAGGAGTGTCTGTGTTAGTTAACAACCTTGTACCAATGGTTCCATCAGCTGAAGGCTCCTCCAATACTTCATCAATTATTTTGGATTTTTTTTGGCTCTTTTGGGTTTAGCCTCAACATAAACCTCTATCTCTCTATGTGTTGGAACCAAATCCAACATGTTCATGACATCATCATCATTCTGTAAGGGTAACAACCTAACATCCAATGTCTCACCTGGTATCCATTAATGAGACGAAACCCCACCATTGTTGACACCTATGTCATCTTAAAACGATTCAAAGGCGCAAAAAGTAAACAGGTCATAATCAACACAATCATACCACTCTATCATTAGATCAACATATACCCTTGCTGGAGGTGCGTAAATTTTCCACTCTGGGTGACTCTTAGAGTGAAGAAATTCTGGTTTGATTCTGCGTAGAAAGAATAAACATCAACACACACACTAAAAACATAAAATCATCTTAATTTAAAATCTTATGCGTATTCGTACGGTTCATGGGGTTAACATATCACTGTAGCTAAAAAAAATCGATACAATTAACAATGCCTAAAACATACCGTATAGTTTATGAAGATCACAGATCGGGGACGATCTTGGGCGGTTTTTCCCAAATGTTAGAGCCATCTTCTACGCTTTTTAGTTGATCGGAATGTGTATTTGAAAAGTTTAGGGCAGAAATTGCAATTGGGTTTATTTCTTTTTGAGATAATCGGTGGGTGTTAGATTGGTTTAGGCGGGAACTGTGAAATGACAATAATACCCTAAGGGAGGATGTAACTTAACGAATGAAATAACGAGAGTTAGTGTACAGTTGGGCTCAGTGTCTTTTTTGCAAAAAAAATGAAACGTTAATGGCGTTTTTGCATGCCTTTTTGTCTCGGTGTCATTTTTGCAGAACATTAGTGACTAAATTTGCAATTTACCCTCATAAATACTTTTAATAAAGAGTAATTGACAAAGACCATTTTACCCTTATTAAAAAACATTTCTGAAAGTTAAAAGTGTTTAGATTTGTCATTTCACATTACATTTTAATTAGGATGGTAAATTAAGGAGGTAGATGAAAAATCTGTGATGGAAGACAACATTCAAAACAATTTAAATAAAAAAAATTTAGCTTCCAGAAACAAGTTCTTGAATTGTTTTAGAAAACATGTGAAAAAGACAATCACCATTCCGAGACAAAAAGACATGCAGAAATGCCATTAATGTACTATTTTTTTTTTGCAAAAAAGCCACCGAGACCTAACTCTTGTTATTTTCCTCGTTAACTACCACTTCATCGAGGGTAGTATTGTCTTTTTACTGTTCATACTTATTCAATTGCCGCCATAATCACCTTTGTGTTTGGATATCAATGCGACATGATCTCAATGGCTAAATTTGCAAAGTAACTTCATAGTTTTACACCCATAAACCCCCTACAACCCACAGCTTGTAAACCACGACTCCTCGACAACCCAAACAAAACATGGTCTTTGAAAATGCAATCATCACCACAGTCACCAAACACCGCAATAATCACCACCACCATAACCACAACCACCACCACCACCAACACACACCAAGAAACATCAACTATGATCACCATCACCAAAAAACAACTCCCACAACAACGTCCATATCCACGTTGTCATTCACAAGACACAAAATTCTGTTACTACAACAACTACACCACTTCACAGCCTAGTCACTTTTGCTGTAGTTGCCGTAGACACTAAACTCATGGTGGCATTCTCCATAACATCCCTGTTGGAGGTGGTACTCGAAAAAACACTAAAAGATAAAAAGTCATGAACCCTACCACCACTTCGGGTTATGACACCACTTTTGCTCCGCTGGAGTACCAGGAGTACCAGAGCCTACTGCCGCCTCCACCTGTGGATGATGCCGGAAATGTGATGGTTCCGTCTGAAGGCAATGGGTTTGTGTTGTCACTGTTGGACGGTGCTGGGTTTGAGGATGATGTTTGGCCATTTTGTGGCAGTTAATCTAGTTTGGTAGTAGAGTGTTGTCTTTTATTAGTAGTGGTTTATGTAACCGATATTTTGGTGAATGGTTAACTCTATGGTTGTAAATTTAACTTATCTTTTGGCTGATAGTAGTTATCTTTTTGTAGTAATTGCCCTGAATTGCCCAAATTGACAATCCTATTTGACTTTTGCAAATGAATATACATGTCAAAGTTGTACACAATTACCCCAAATTGCCCAAATTGACAATCATGTTTGACTTTTGGAAATGATTGTCGCAGTTGCACCAAATTAACCTGAATTGCCCAAATTGACAATCCTCTTTGAATTTTGCAAATGATTGTCACAGTTGCACCAAATTACCCGAATTGCCCAAATTGACAATTATGTTTGACTTTTACACATGATTGTCACAGTTGCACCAAATTACCCCGAATTTCCCAAATTGACAATCCTCTTTGAATTTTGCTAATGATTGTCACAGTTGCACCAAATTACCCGAATTGCCCAAATTGACAATCATGTTTGACTTTTACACATGATTATCACAGTTGCACCAAATTACCCCGAATTGCCCAAATTGACAATCATGTTTGACTTTTGCAAATGATTGTCACAGTTGCACCAAATTAACCCAAATTGCCCAAATTGACAATCCTTTTTGAATTTTGCAAATGATTGTCACAGTTGCACCAAATTACCCGAATTGCCCATATTGACAATCATGTTTGACTTTTGCAAATGATTGTCACAGTTGCACCAAATTAACCCGAATTGCCCAAATTGACAATCCTCTTTGACGTTTGCAAATGAATGTCAGTTGCACACAATTACCCAAAATTGGCTAGTTTGTTGGCTTCCTGTTGGTCCATGGAATTTGAGTACATCTTGATAATAATAAAGAACAAATTCATTTATAATGTTGAATAATAGTTACAAGATTCTCAATACCAACATGACTACATGATAACATCTTCAGCTTCTTAAAGGGGATAATTTCAGTATATTATCCCCATTGAATGACAAATAATCTCTCATTGATCCAAGCTAAGCTTGAGATTCAATGAGAGAATGATTCTGTCAACTAATACTAAGTATTATTGTGTTTGTTTAGAATCCATACTATCTCTATTACAAAGCAAACATATATATAGGTAAAAAATACAAAGACACCATGTAATGGTTGGTGAGATGTCATGCATCAAGTGGTCCTTCTTCATCTTCCTCTTTTGGAAAAGCACCAACATCCTTTTGAAACAGTAATAATAAATATTCCCACTTCTATGATAATTTCCTTGTACTTTGTTTGACTTCCCTTTTGGAAGTTCTTGCCCATATTTCTCAGTCTATTTCTAGAGATAGCGTCTTCAGTGTCACTGAGACATTTGTCAAATCTCAGTGACACTGGAATTGTTTGTAGCTCATATACTTTACTCACTGATACCGCATCAGTAAGTAAAAGAGCTCTATAAAAAAACCCACTAATTTCTTTATCAGTGAGTAAGATAGGCTATTTTATTTTCAAATCCTTGTTGAGGGAAATTGGGTCAAATTTTTGATCCAACACTTCCATTAGATTAGAGAAAATGTTATGCAAGCATTTTCCCTAGTAAATTATTACACAACCGGTAGATAAATTATAGAATAGCTAGATACTGTTATAATCTTCCACTACAACACCATAGCAGAAGTATAACAGATTATTAAGCTACACATAAAAGCATAAGCATTATTTAGCATCATCCTTAGTTTTCTTGTCAGCCATCAGTCTTCTCTTCTTGATTAACCTTCCTTGGTCTTCAAACTTTTCCTTTACAAGCACTCCATCTTGCTCAATTCCATTTATTACAAGCACTTCATTTGGCTCATCACCCTGTTTAGCAACCACTTTATCTGTAACCACATCTCCATCAACTGTTGAGATAAATCCCTTATCTCCAACTACTTCAGCACACAGATCATCTGGAATCACAACCCCGTCACAAACTATTTGTTCACCATAACCAACATCAACACCATCATAATCCAAAATTGCAAACGTTTCTTAACCAACGACCACAAGTGGAACCAAACTGAAACTAATTGGTTCAGCAAAAATAGCTTACATATGTGTTCCTTCTTCAGCTGCAACTACGACATCAAGTTCATCCAATAAATGATCAATTTCAGTTAACATGTCACTAATCTCTTGAGGCTCTTAAGGTTGTTGAGGCTTTTCAAGCTCTTGAGGCTCTAGAGGCTCTTCAGGTTTAGGAACATCAACTAAATGGTATGGATCATCTTGCCATTCAATATCTATTCCTTGATCCACATCTTCATCACTAATCCAAGTGTGAAGATCTCCTTCCTTTCCACTAATAGTAACACCATCACTTGTGTCATCATAATATGCATCATCAAAATCAAGCACATCTGTAGACTCTAGGGAATCCTCACTTGAATCCTCCACCATAAACTCTTGGTCAATCTCTTCCAATAACCTCCTGAATTGAAACTCATCACTCAACCTTTTTGTATGATTTGCAACCATTGTTTCAGCACAAAATGTTGGTGGGAAGTCATTGTCAGAATCAGTCTCATAAATAGGTCCAGCCTTCTAAGGTTAGCTTGTCTTGTGCCACTCTAACAATAGTAATTTCCCACTGTTTTCAGTCTTACCATCAAGATCCTTTCCAACATCATCATTGACATCATGATCCACACCCTTGCCCTTAGTCATCATTCGCTCCATTATCTGACACTCTACCAATGAAACACCGGTTTCAACATATAACTTCAATTCTTTAAATATAGGAACATACTCCACAAGTCTCCTCGCAGATCTTTGTGAGACATTAGTGGTATCAAACCATCATCCAATGACTCCCCAGGTATCCTAAAGTGAGTAAACACAAGGGTACGATCCGTGTAACCTAAATCCTCTAACATTTCGCCCAATAACTCTATGGAGAAAACATAACAGTGAATTCCGTCAAATCAATCTGTATCTCCAAAGATATATCTTCTTCCTGGTGGTGAGGTAAATTCACCATTGTGATGGATTTGCAAAGTAAAGATGGTTTCATTCAAATCTGTGCAACACATAAAACATCAATAACTTCCAATAACAATAACAAGTTTAAATGGAAAACACAAAAATGGAACAAAATATGCTTACCATAAAGGATTCCTAAATCAGGGATCGGGGTACTGCGTGCGCAATTTTGCCAAAGCTTAACCATTCTCAAGATCTTTACTTGTGAAATTAATGTTCATGGAAGAAATTGAGACACATATATAAACTATTGCTTTAAAGGACTAAATTTGTAAAACAAAACACTGGCAATTGAGGTGCTGGGCGGGAAAGTTAGTAAAAAGAAAATACTACCCTCGATAACGTGGCGGTTAACGAGGAAAATAATGAGAGTTAGGTCTCGGTGGCTTTTTTGCCAAAAAATAGAACGTTAATGGCGTTTTTGCATGCCTTTTTGTCTCGGTGTCATTTTTGCAGAATGTTAGTGACTAAATTTGCAATTTACCTTTAAATATTGCTATGTGATTTGATCTTAGATATTTTAGTGTAGGCTGTGGATTTGCCCATTGTTAAACATAACCCCTTCAGTAGCATTTCAATGTTACCTTTTATTAGGCTTAAGGATGTAACGAGACGAGATAACTCGCGAGTTATTCGAGATCGACTTGTAAACTACTCAAAATCGATCGAGCTACTTGAATATATTTTCGAGTCGAGTACGAGCTCCAAAATACTCGGCTCGTAAAGCTCGCGAGCGTTATCAAGCTTCAATTAAATTACACTTTTACCCTTTTATATAATATTTTTACTTAATTTTTATACAAATCGAGCCGAGCCAATTTTGATATGCAGAGTATTTATCGAGTTTGAGCATGAAATGTGTAAATAATCAAGCTTGAGCCAAGTTTCGAACTTGAGTTTCATATGACGAGTCGAGCTCGAGCTCGAAATATAAATCTCGACTGAGCTCGAGTTGAGTTCGAGCCCGAGTTTTAGTATTCGAGTCGAGCTCGAGCTTGAAAGTACTCGGTTCGACTCGGCTCGTTTACACGTAGTGATATTTTCTCATAATACAAGTCCAGGAGAAAATAATCCTGACCTACTAATGTTTGGTCATAAATTTGTTGTATATATTTGCCGTTCAAACAAAAAACCAGTTAAAAGCTCAAATTGTAACATTGGTGTTGCTAAAATCATTAACATGTTGCTCTTTTAGAGGTGACGTTATATTTTTCTTAACCCATGAACCAGCTCCTACTCTCTTACTGTAGTAAACTCTCTTTTGTAGATATGGTGTAGTAATCAACAGCCCAAATACGAAACATTAGGATTAACAACGTGGCCCATAAAGTCATAAATATTGAGCTGATATCCTAAAGCCTACTTTTTAAATTTAATGGGCCTAGACCGTGGCTTCATGTTTTGCTGAAACCTATGTGTACCACATGACAATATGACATAACGCAATATAGTCTAACTTGTACATTACAACCATCTCACATGTTTTAGTGGAGCATTTCATATGATTGATGCATCAACTAAACTTTTTCATATTCAAATGAAACAAAAAACCAATATTTAATCGTGCTTCGAAACCTAATAAAATTTTACAAAGTTCAAAACTATTGTACAAACACAGCGAAGCTAAAAACGATCAAGATGAGAGATGTCCGTTTGTATACAACCCATCTTTGTCCGTTTTTTTGGCCGCAACAATATTGTTCATGTAGTTTGCCGCAAGGGAATCAAACAACATGCCTGCACCTACTCCAACTGCTAGGTCAATGGTGTAGTGTCCTCGGGTGCTCAACAGCCGCACCACTTGTAAAAGGTTCAAGGTGTCAAATAGAAGCGCCAACTTCCACCTACGCATCCTCCTCATATCAAGAGATGCAATGACCGATCCTGCTACATGACCCGAATAAAACAAAAAAAAGGAAACGTTCCCCACGGGAAAGTCTGCACCCGAGCCTAAAAATTCCTAACAAAATACAAAATATGTAATTGTCAACACATTAACTATAGTTTCTTTTACTTTTTATCGTAGATTTGTTAATTTTCACTAATGCAAAATATATTAATGACCGATCCTGCTACATGACCCGAATAAAACATAATTTTCTTTATTTATTATTAATTTTTTTTGTAAAGGGTTTCCCAGTAAATGTATTACTCCAAAATACGTTTAAATACAAAGAATATGGGTGAAGTCCCATATTTCAGCCCGAATAAAACATAATTTAGATTATGTTCAACTTAATATTATGGTGCCAATCATGATGGACTTTTAAGTCACACCAAACTTATGAATTCTTCAAAAGATGGCCGGTAAGGCAACTTGTTCTGCTTATGACACAACTTGTTCACATGGGATTTAATAGAAACTCAGAAATATCTATTCTGGCTTTTTCAACTACAAAATTTTGGAAGATTTATTAGTCATTACTCAAGATTACTAGTAAGTATAACCACTTTCCACAAGTTTTTTCTTAAGAAATCTTCTAAATACTATTTGATAACCAAACTATTTTTCAGAAATTTAAGGCATCCACTATGATGGTACATTGGTATAAAATGAAACTCCGACAAATATAAAACATAAAACTTTTCAAGTTTTTTGTATCTATTTTTACACCTCTCATAGTGGATGCTCTTATATCAAAGTCTCTCGTAATGGATGCTCTTATATCAAAGATTGCAAGATAATATCAGTAATGCTTTTATTAATCAAGAAAGTTTAAGAAAATATTGAATCAAAATCGTCTTTACATAGTTATTACGAATTAACAAAGCATGAATAGAAAAGGGGCATCGTATTAAATTAATGGGACCATTATAAACCGACCCAGGAGACATCTTCAAAGTCTTACCCCACACGCACGTCAACTAGTACTAGCAAAAAATCCCACCTTCATATGATGGGTCTGGTTTTCTACCAAATCTATATTATTACTACTTAATGCATAATTTAAAAAAAATGGTAAGGACATCAACTATGGCATACCTTTATAAAGATTTATAATAGTGCCTAGTCATTCGAAATCATAAATTCATAAGCCTTTTTCTTGTTATGAGCTTTTCTTCACTATGGACAAACTTCTTAAAGTTTTATCAAAACCCTATTAAATACAAAAGCATTAAATTTAGAAGAGGTTTAAGATATTAGACATATTCATTCCACATAAGCATGAAACACATTTCCACTATTGTTAATAAAATTATAGACATCTTCATCATTTTTTAGACCTTTTTATAAACCACAATAATTGATGCTCTAATAACATCAAAATGTATCATAGTTGTCATGAATTTATTCTATATGTATCGAATAATTTTTTCTGCTATTCTGTGTTCTAAACTCGATTTTGTTGGCTTTTTTGTGTACTTCATAACCATTTTGCCCCTCATTTTATTAACTCGAGAGGGGTAAAATGGTAATAAAGTACAAAAAAAAGCTTAAAAAAATCAAACTTAGTACACAGAATAACAAAAAAATTGTTCGATACAACTATAAGACATTTTGATACCATTAGTCCTTTAACAAATATAAAAATTCAAAATACATCCTTATATATATCTTTTGAGAAAGTGTCTATATCTGATAACTTAAAAATCTTAATTTCTATAATATGAGACACGGCATATTTTATTTTCAGTGTATGCATGTGGATGACCTCAAAATGTGTGGAAAACATTTTAATAACTATGTGAAGTAAAATTTACGAGTCACATAATTTTATCAACCGATTTCATTCTATTGGATTTAATATAATTAAATGAAACAAAAAATACAATTAGTTGACCTAGAAAATAATTCTAGCTACATCCTCACATTAATGAGTGAAGGAGATAAGTACATGACTCATTATTTTTTGAGCAACATGACTCATTATAAACCAAGAAAAAAAAATCATCTATCATAAATGGACGGTGGAGACTAAATATCTACATGCAAACAATTCAATTGATGTAATGTCGACAAGAAAACGATGTACGTACCTCTGGCAAAGGAAGCTGTGTCGAATAGCCCAAAATCCCTCTGCATGTGAACATGAACACTGTTGCTATGGTGGCTACTGGCTCTTGGTCTCCCTTCAATCACAAATGTCCATAGTATGTACACCGTTTGCATCCCCACAAACACCTTCATTTCCAAATTATCATAATCAACTTTATATATTAACGTTTATTACCATGTATGTACATCTGGTTAATTATAATTTATAAGCAATATAAGACTGTTGTAAACAAGATTTGGATATGAGACAACATATATATAATATATACCGTATTAAGACCGGCACAAATGGTATTAAGCACAGGACTCGAATCAAGGACACCATGCAACCAAACAGTAGCCACAAATCCAATATCAAACGGTGGTGAAGAAGGTGGTATCATCCTTAGCGTATACTCAACACCCATAAAAAACAACAAACAAGCAGCAAAGAAACATGGGACAGGATGGTACTTGAACACACCAAACACATCTGCAACACTCCATTGTAGGAAAAACGCATTAGACAATGACCACTTTGGAACATTATTATTTGTTTTTGTAAGGTTAAAGCTATTAATGGAAATGTTGTTGTTTTTGTTGTTTGTGTTTTTGAGGAGAGTGGTTGTTTGTGGTACGGAACGGTGGTGAAGCTTATCACCTTTCATTTTTGGAACTGAAAATAGCGTGTGGAAAAATAATGTGTGTGTGTATTTATAGTGTGTGAGTGGCGGATATACCGATAAGAAATAGTGTGTGAAAAAGTGTGAGGTGGAGATCTTGTTATGAAAGAAGTGTAACGATTACTGGTTTCAGACCTGATCCTTAGAATGTACTGTATTAATTGTGTTACTATATTTAGAAATTTACCAACTTACCTTCTCATGTCTTTACTACTAGTAGTATAAGTACTTTGCTGTTGGGAAAAAAATGAAGAAAGCTATTGGTTCGTTGTAATAAAAATTGTTATTGACCAAGACTAAAACAAGAGACAAAAATACAAGTAAAAATGTAAACTATAGTTAGTCCATTAATGAAATATTTGATATGTAAACTCAGGAATTAATTCGCATTTTTTTTAATATTAAAATATACTATTCATTCTAATTATCATGAACATTATCAAGCACCAAAGAGCTTGCTAAATTAGAAACTAGTTCAAAACGACAATAGAATTTACATGAGTATCTAAATCCTAATTAGCTATAGTATAAGCAATCATATTTTTACAGTGCTTAATGAAGATCCGCTTGCACGAGTCAAATTGATGGCTTATTTCAAAAATATTATGCCATAAACTAGCAATTTAAAGCAGAGGTGTATATGTACAGAGTGATTGATGTAAATTTAAAGAGTCAACATCCATTTTAGTTGTTGAGAACTTTCTGTCTTTACTACATATAAAAATTATCAACTTTAATATTGCTTAAAATCTTACTTATAAAGGAATGCAATTTATTAATTATATAAATACTTAGTTATAATTTAATCCACAAACATTCTTCAGTTTCACTTACACCCGTATATAACAGAAATACACACTAACAAATTAATGCTACTGTACATTGTCGCCGCTATGCACAAGTAATCATATCAGATATTGTATATCTATATCTATACAATATATAATGACTTCAACCAACTGGGCTTAGCTCTGTTGGCCACCAAGGTCTCCTTAGGATCTTTGGCAACAGGGACAGAGCCATGACTAAATATGATCAGGTGCACAAAAAAAAAATTTGAACAATAATACCAGAAACACATTTCGATGGACTGGGTGCATTTAAGATGACTTTAGAAAAAATTGGTGTTTTTTTCAAAAATTAACACTATATCGAAAAATTTCATGGGGTGCATGGATACCCGGGGGAACCCCCTGGCTCCGTCCCTGTTTGGCAAAAGGTGTTACCACATGTGAGAGGTCTCTGGTTCGAGTATCTACATGGGTTTTCCTCCTAGGTGGGATTTATGTGGGTTCTACCCCATAGATGCGTCGATTCGAGGCTGGCAGGGATTATCTTCTGGGTAAATACTATGAAATCGAATCACTAACTATAATGTTGTACTAACTTGATGTTAAAAAAACTATATATAATGACTTCAGGATTTTAATTTTAAAAATCTTAAAAGTTTTAAGTTTACACATCTTGTTTTATTTAGGGACTGTTTCTTTTTAGTATTAAATTATCTGTCCACTAAAAGTGTGGAGCCAATTAATATAGTAATGTTTTTTCTTTTGTTGGGGTCCACTAACTTCTTTTAAATATTCTATATCCAAAGGGCAAATAAAACCTTCATGTCCCCAATCAAATGCAATAACAGAGGATGGGCCCACATCCTTTTCCATCCACTTATTCCCAAAAAAAAAGAAACAAGACCTTAGTAATTAAATATTAAACTTCAAAATATAATAATTGCACATTACTTAATAGCATTAAAAAAGATGTTTAAATATAACTACTATCATGAATTTAATATATTTATGGTTTGAAATCACAACTTTTCAAATTTGCACATAATAATATGGTATAGAGTGTTGATACTTAGGCCTACATAATAGACCTACAAATAGGCCTACACCATTCACATTTTGAGAAGTTTTAAACACCATATTAACTTCTTAACAATCTCACCAATGGGCTTGTGGTCCACTGGGCATGTCTTATTCAGTTAAGCGTGCCTAGTGGAGAGTAGTACCGGTTTGGGTGACCAAACCGGGAAGTCCTCCCTTGTGGACCACTGCCCTGTCGGTACGATTTCAAAGTCCTTCAATGAAGGTTTCAACCCACAAGGGTTCGAATCTGAAGAAGGCAGGGTTTACTTCAATTTAAGTGTCGTGCCTTCGGGCGGCTTAAGTTGAAGGTTTTCCCCCCATCGGGTTTCAAATTGGACTTGGATTTCCCCAATGAAAGTCAATTTTCAAAAAAAAACTTCTTAACAATCTCAATCCATAAGCCTACGACACAAAACTATAATAATTCATTGACAAACTCCGTCTACAAAATGACAAAATGGTCATCTCTAAATATAGTACTCGCCTCCGCGCTGCTTTGCGTGGGTACTATCCTATCTATACTATATATAAAAAAAAATACATTTACTTAAAACATAAAAACTTAAAAAATGAGTAATGTTGTTTGATTAAAATACTCAAACTTATAAAATACAATATATTAAGTATTTAATACTCATTTCACATTTAAATCACTAAGTATCTCCACTCTCACTTACTCCCACCTATATATACAATTAAAAAAATTGCATACACAAATTAATGATACTATACACCGTAGTTGCTAAGCGCTAGTAATCATATAGTCTTTACTATATATAAGAAATATGTTTTTGCTTAAAACTTAAAAATGAGTAATGTTTGATCCTAAAATACCTTTTGAAAACTTAAATTTCTATCTTCTCGTTACATTCCATCTATGCTGTCTTACAGTTAAATAGTTGGCCTAACAATGTTTCTACTAAAATTTTAAAAAATATGCATGACAACTCTTAACAACTTTTTCCAAATATAGTTTCTCAAAAAGGAGATTTTTTTTTTATTTAATCTCAACATTAATAATTTGTAAAAAATATTTATCCGCAAACTTTACTATATAAGACACCATATTTTAAAATTAATGTAGTTTTTCATTTACACTTTATATAAATATTTTTATATGTTTTTTGATACATTTAAGGAATTATTCTTTGAGTTAAACTATCTCATGTTACAATCTTTTTCAAATACAATTTGATTACTTTACATTGTATCTGTAAACGTTACACGAAATATTTAACAACAATATCGCAACTATAACAACTTGCCACTATAAATCACGTTGCTATGCATAGTACTCGTCTAGTAATATTTAAAGATATTTTTTTTAAGCATAAAAGAATTAAAAGTAGGTAATCTGTTATGCCTAAAATACTCTTTAATTTTAAGTATGTTAATTTTAATGGTTTTAAATTTTAAAGTTTTGTATAATATCCTAAAAAAAATAGTTAACTTATATTTTAAAAGAAGTTGTAATATGTTGTTTGCCTTACGTTGATGGAACCTTATATGATTAAAAAAAAGTTGTATTTTATTTTCAGTTTCACTAAAATGTTTTCATATGGTACTTGATACATTTTATAAATTATTTTTTTACTTGAATTATCGTATGCTACCAAAAAAATTTATTTTTTTACGGCAACATTTTTCAATTAAATTGAGATTATTTGACGTTGTATGCATAAATGTTACACGGACACTTAACAAAACTATCGCAACTGTAATTATCAACCGTTATAAACAATTGTTGTTAGGCACAGATGTTCGTCTGGTGTAATATAAAACCAAGTAGAAATTGCTAATGATCTAACCGAAGAGCTTGTACGAACGCTAGAAGGAAACTAAGGATGATGATCCATATGATGATGATGATGATGATTATTGTTAGGTCACACTTTATGTAAACACAAGTATAAGAATGATAGAAGAATGAGATGAGAAAAGAGATTGGGATGATTATGAGAATAAGAAATAGAATTGCAAGAGTTTCCTTAATATTTCACATAACCAACCAAGTTTACAAATGACCTAAGGCTTCTATATATAGGGAAGGAGCTAGGGCAACACTCCCTCTCCTTCCTTTCATCATTTCGTGGGCTTTGAGGCCCATGGGTTACATACCTTAAGCCTAGTAAACTTAATACATTTAGTAAATGAAAGTAAATAATAGTTAAACAACCTAACAATATTACAAATGACCGGGACTTGATAAAATAGTGAAAACTATGATCCCAACAATCTCCCTCTAAGGGTCGGTCATCAAGGTTGCTTGACGTCTTCGTCTTGATCTTTGACATTCAAAGCTCTAGATGTCTTCTAAATCATTCATCGTTCTTTGTTCTTAGTTGATGTAGTTGTGATCATCTTATTACAAAATGTAATGACCGAGACTTGACTACATATAAAAGTATGATCCCAACAATCTCCCCCTAAGGGTCGGTCATCACGGTTGCTTGACGTCTTCATCTTAATCTTTGACTTTCAAGGCTTTAGACGTCTTCAAAATCGTTCATTGTCCTTTGATCTTTGTTGATGAGGTAGTGATCATCTTATGAAGTTATCTGCCATGCGTCACTTCTGCGTCTGTGGTGGTCGTCGGCCATTCCAACATGCTCATATATCTTTGAATTCTGACTTATACATGCACGTAGTCCCTTTCTTTCACTTAATATCTTTAGTCTTTATACTTTGTAGATTCTTCCCTTTTGGCGTAGAATCTTTCTTTGAACTTTGTGTTGCTTTGATCTTTTGAGGGAGTTTTTGATGACTTCAAGATGCATGTATGAGCATGTGGAATCCGTCGCCATGGAAATGATGTATCCCTGCATGTAAACAATTAGCAATAAAACATCCGGTACTTACAGATAAGGAACTAGAGATTGTCAACAGCATAGTGTGAAGACTCCTTCTAATCCTTATCAAGGCCGTTCCCATATCAGATACTCCCGAAAGAGCTTATGAGACCTACTAAGTAGCTCAATGACTGGGTGAGTCGCTGGGGATCACTCCACGACTGTAGACCGCTAAGAAACCACCGCAAACACTAAGCGTAACCCGCAAAGAGTTACCGAAGTGACCTGCTGTCAGGGTTGTTAGATGTTGACCCTGGCAGGATTTCCGTTCAATCATTGAGAAATACTTATGTAAATTCTCTCATAAACGTTCTCGGCAGATTGCTAAGATCTGCGAAGGACTCGATAGTTTACAGCTGGTGTCCATTGATGTAGAACACCGGTTGTAGAAATACTAAATGTTCCTAAGAGATCTTTGATGTATCTCATGGCTCTAGACTCTATAAGTGCACACCTAGGTTTCCTATGCGGAGACTAGGGAGGGGTCTCCTGCTTCAATATCAACCGTCTCTAAGAGATAGGTCGATAGGTTACGCTGGTTCCCCATGAGAATGAAACAAGTCCTTTTAAGAGAACTTGAGTGGTTAAGAAGGTTTAGTGCATTGCGTCACTGGGTCCATGACGACTTTGTCTTCAATACCGGTGTTGTCTTTTGCAACAACCAGTAGCATACGTATTGAACCCGGTGTCTGCCCTAAGGTTGAACATATGGAGGGCTATTTCTTTTCACCCTTTTCTTTACTTTTCTTTTTAATTCTTCAACTCCTTCTTTCCCTTTCATTCTTTTCTCCTTTTTTCGTATCATACCTAAGGACTTCTAATTCTAACTATGGGAGATGTCCTTGGGTAGATCCCTCCGGCTCTGGCGGATCATAGGACGGATATTCCTATCTTAATCACCTTATAACTCCGACAGTAGCCAAGAAACCTTTGATTGAAAATCTCTCAAAGTGTTTGTGTTAATCAAATATTTTGTTTAACACTTTGAGAGTTTTGTGTACACTTTTGAAGGGCTCCCCCTGCACATGTGCTCATAAGTATTTAATAAATTTGCACATGCGGGAGGAGCAAGCTCTTTTGAATTGATCCACTTTCCATGAACAAGACCGATTCGAGACACGCTTACATCACTAGTTAAACTAGCTTGAAGTTATTACCCGGCCTGGTCAAGTCCACAGAAAGTTTCTCGAGACGGTACTTTTCTACTAAGACATATCCTTTTCGAGACACGCTTACGTGGTTAGTTAAAGAGATGCATTGTCAGCTTTTAGGTGACAACTAGCTCTAGTAACTAACTTGATGTTATTACCCGTCGAGGATAAGTCCTTTCGATATTACTAACTTTTATTGTCTCGTCAATTCCTGGGTCAATACTGAGTCTAGCTCGCACATGATACAACTTTTAAGCTTAGACTTCGTATATTTTAATCACTTTTACATTTTCTCCCCCTCAAAAATAGCATATAAAATGATGTTTTTGACAAACTTTTAGATTAAAATATGCCTTTTGAGTCTTACGGGGAGATTCACCAAGAACTTTTGATTTAGAGAACGATGAGTTTTCAAGTGCTCCCCCTCAACAAGTGAATACTCATTGAGGTGAAATACTTGTCTTTTGAGCAGAATTATGAAAATCAGAAAATGTTTGATTAATTCTACTCAAAAGTAAGAAGCCTTTGCTCCTTATCTAAGGATTGAGGCACTGAAGCGTACCTCAGGGTCCTTTAATTACAAGCACGGGTTGTACACTGTAATGCGTGCACAAGCCATAAAAAAACATGATTTTGACAAAGCATTTTGATTTCAAAATACTCCCCCTCAAAACGAGCATGTGTTTTGACATTTTTTTTTTTTTTTTTTTTTTTTTTTTTTTTTTTTTTTTTTAAACTGTGGATCGAATTGGGGAGTAAAGATTTGAAAAATCTTGAGCAAAATTTTGAAAAGTTTTGAAAAACCTTTTGAAAAATTTTTGAATAAATTTTGCTGAAGATTAAGAGAGTTAAAGATAAGCTTTGCATGAGAACTTCTTGTTTTCAAGGAAAAGTGCACGTTTTGTTTTTAAGAAATGGTTTAGCAAGGCCCTTTCCTTTCTTTGAAAACCAAATTGTACACTGAAATGAGTGCACAAGTCGTTGTTTTAATACAAAATTAGTTTTCTTTAAACAAAAATACTCCCCCTCAAATAATGAATTTATTCGAGAGAAAGTCTTCTTGAGCAGAATTTTGAATCGTATTATAAAATACTTTTTGAAAATTCGTGAGACGACTCTGCTCAAGATTTTAGAAAACACAATCAAGTATTATACAACAAAGAATGCTTGAAATTCAAAACTCTTTTACTGTTGAAAAGTTGTTTGAGACCCGGAGTCTCTCTTTTGAGTTTTAAAATCTGAAAAAGATTACCATCTAAAGTTGAACCTCATGGGTTCTTTTTGAAGATTTGTTTTTGTGATGCATAGAAAATATCCGGTATTTGGGATGTTCAGATCAGAGACATTCTTTTATTGTGTTACAGCATTCCAGATTGTGAAAATTTGAAAGGTTTTGAATGACTTTGCTTCGGTCTCCACACTTGCTTTACCGGTGTAAAATGAGAGTGTAGAGTTTGGAAAAAATTGTTTCTCACCATTTTGAATCCTTTTACCAGTTTAACCTTTAAACACATTTTGCCCTTTGACCTCAAAATATGTTCCATAAGAAACATTTTGTCGAATGTTGAAATTTTGACTTTCAATGGGATGACATGTACTTGCACACAGAGAAAATGCATCAGGCACAAACAAGTATACAGATGAATCAAGAAACTCATTCTAAATCGACCTAAGATGCTCAGAATTCTCAAATTAACACACACAATCACAGATTAATTCATTCATTAACTCGAGATTTACTAATTATTGTCATGGTTTAGGGTTATGATTTGAGTCTAAGCACACTTGTTAGCATCATAATGCCTGAATTTAAACAAACAAACGTCCTAGTAATAGCAGCAAAGACATCGACATCTAAAACCCTAAATCACTTGATTTCAAACCTATGTTGTATCTAATCGAGCAAACACACCAATCGAGCATTCTTTAGTGTTCTCTAAAGCTATATGAAATAATTAACTAGACTAAACACATAAAAGAAAATGCCCCGATCGATAATTACTTGAACCCTAGTTTCTGATTATGCCTTTTTGACTGTTGAAAATATTTGAAACATTTAGGGAACGATTAGATAACAACAATGAAGAAATTAGAAACTCACAATTGAAAAGAAATCGAGGATAAAAAATTGTTAGTCTGATTATGTGTGAAAATTTTGAGAACATTTGTGAAAAACATTGATGCGAGCCTTTTTTTTTTTTTTTTTTTTTTTTTTTTTTTTTTTTTTTCATGCAATGTCCTTTTACCTAAGTTTAAGACTTTTGTGAACTTTACTCATTAAAGGTTAACTACTTTTCCATTTGAAGTCTAAACATGGTTAAATTGGAATCCTTGCCGAAAAATTTCTTTTCTCCCCCTCGAATTAGCATTTATTTTGTGAAACATTTTTGCACATTTTAATTCGAGAGATCATAGAACCTTTTGAAAATGAGTTTTTAATCCGAATGATGAAGAAACAGTTAATCCTTGAAGAATAATGATTAGGTGTGCAAACTTCATGATTTTGTGAAAAAATTTCTCCCCCTCAAAGCATGTTCCATTTTGACAATGTAAAGCAAAATATGTTTTAATGTAGGAACATAGTTTTGAAGATTAGAAGTTTGTACACAGAGAAAGAAGATTCTTTTTGCAGTTTTTTTGTATTTTCTTTATGATAGAATATTTACAAAAAAAGTTTGATGTTTGACTCTCTTAGTTTTTAAGAAAGTTTTGCAAATCATATGGAGTCAAACACCGCATACCAATATGGTGAACTAAATCAACAAACCTTGATGGAGGTAGTGCCTTTGTAAACAAGTCCGCCAATTGGTATTCAGTTACCACAAACTCTAATTCAATTGTACCCTTCTCAACATGCTCCTTTATGAAATGGTAGCGGAGAGAAATTTGTATGGCCTTGGAATGATGAAAGGTGTTGCACGAGATAGCAATAGCACACTTTGAGTCGCAGTACATTGAGATCTAGTCAAATACATAGCCGTAGTCCGTGAGCTAAGTTCTCATCCAAATGATTTGAGCACATAAAACAGACATGGCTACATACTAAGCTTTTGTTGATGACAGTGATGTACAATCCTGCTTCATTGACTGTATCCTTTTGTAACTAAACAAGATTTGTTGCGAATCACTGTGCCTTCTGTGTCCAGCTTATTTTCCAAATCCATATAATTCCAATGATGTGTCGAAGGGTGATGTTGTTAGAACGTATGCATATTAGACGGATCCAAATTGCGAGAAGACGACTCTATTATATCAAGAACGGTTGGAGTCGGTGCAAATGGATTGAAGAAAGTATTTCCATCATAATCTGCAAGTTGTGGTACTGATTGTTGTTATGGATCTTCAGCTGATTGTCTGGAGTTGGAAGCAGTTTGCCTTGCTGTTGTTGGAGATTCACTTGGAGGACCGTCTTTCTCAACAGTTGTTGTTGAATATTCTCAGGGTGTGCAGCGGAAATTGGTGAGACTTTTTGAGGATGGTTTTCAATTGAATCATCAAACAGTTGAGCAAACAGGGTTTCCAATTCCTTGCGAGAGAGTGACAATGGTTCTGCCGAAGAATCCGGAATATATAGACGGTTGGATGTAGGTCCTAAGCTGTTGTGCTCAGAAGCCATTGCTGAAGTGCTTTTAAAACGGTTGGCTGCGGGTCCTAAGCTGTTGTGCTCAAAAGCCAATCCATTAAGCTCGGGTCCGAAACTGATTTGTTTCGAAGCCATTCCTGTTGAATCTGCACAGAAAGAAAGAAGAGACAAGAAGACAGAGAACAAGGATCCCCAAGAGTAACTGGGTTCCAGATGTTAGAAGCATAAAGATGTAGTGTCAATTATCTTCTTGACACTCGAACACACAATACCGATGGTGTTCATTCTAGTCTCAGAGGTAGAAGTTGTGGAGATCACATTAGTTTTGGTGCAAATGTCTAAAATCTTTCATGTAGGAATCCACCTAAGACCAATTGATTTGAAAATTCTACCCGTGGGTACCCACCTAGTGTTAGATCTATGAGATGTTTTCCTTTTAGATGCAGTTGAATGAAATGTGGGAGCATCACTTCTTAGAGAAAACCTACGTCCTATGTTGATCCACTTCTTAGGTTTCTGACTTATGACTTTTGGTTCAACGGGTTTGTTTGTCTTAGTCGATTGAGCCTTTTCAAGTGAATTTCCTTTTTGAAGATATTTTAAAGCACAAACAACATGATTATTTACGCAACTACTCTTAGATGCTAGCCAATTCCTATTAGTTTGTTGAGAACTCCTAGGTTTTGGTGTGCTACTACTAGCAGTATTTTGCACTACAGTGGAAGGCATCGCATGAGGTTTTGAACCTAGAATTCCATCCTTTTGAAGTAGCGCCTTTTTCCTAGCCTTTTCTAGATCATAGTTCTTGCACATGTCATATTTTCCATTAGAATCTTTACTTTTAATGCTTGTTTTAGACACTGTTTTCGAACTAATCCTAGATGAGCCAGGCATAATCACGTGTTGATATTTAGCAGACGCATATGCTTTTCCCTTAGGCCAAGAATGTGGAGTGACTGGTTTTGTCAAATTGTTTTTCTCAACAACTTGGGAGGCAAACCGAGGTTTTGAAAATTTAGGTCGTTCAGATTTAAATGTAGTTGGTTGTCTAACCACTGATTGTTTTCTGTTAGTTTGAGAAGGCGGTTTCCCCAAGATTGATGGTTTTGCAAACTTAGTATCCACACTCTGGCCAGTCAGTCTTCTTAATTTGTTTTGTAATGCAGCATGTGCAAACACCTTTTCTTGAATTTGACCTTTTAAAAGCTCATTTTCTTTAACTAATGTATCTACACGTTTACTAAGTTCATTTGAAACTTGACCATTGTTGCCCGAATTTTGAGATTCGTTTTGCATTTGGAGTTCAAGTGAGATGCAATGTGCCTCTAGTTTTGAAAAAATTTTATGACACTGGGCAATGGTCTTTTTGAGAAGAAGGTTTTCAGACTCAAGAGTTTGATTTGATGTTTCAGTCATTAGATTATCATGTAAAGACTCAGACTCAGAACGTTTGTCAAGACATTGTACAACATCCTGGTCAACCTCTCCTACATTACTGAAGTTAGGTTGCTCAGATTGTTGTTTCTCATTTGCAGGTATAATGCGATCAACAGTAGATTGTACCTCGGCCATTAGCTCTTTGTCAAAGTTAGGTTCTGTGTCATAGATGGGTATGACATCTTCCTCATCCATCTGTCCTTTGTCAAAGTTGGGCTCTGAGTCATAGAAGGGTCTGATCTCTGCACAGTCTGCATCTGTATCATTCCCCAATCTGCTGTTGTCATCCTGCTCTTCTGATTCTGTCCCATCGCTTTCCATGACACCCAAATTAGCTTCCAATGCATCAACCATATTAGATTGCTCTACTTGAATCTGCAACTTCTGTTCATTCATTCTTTGGACATAATTTCTTCTGTGAAGAATCGCCTTCTCAATCGAATCCAAATCTCGTATCAATATGTCTTTGAAAGTTTCATCGTCGATTCGGGATTTGATGAACTGCTGAAACTGTTCCTTGATCACTCTGAAGGTGGCGTTGGATTCATTCTCGTGAACTTCTTCTGATGCAAGCTGCTTTTCAAGTTGATTCACGTTTTCGAACATCATATTCGTGAAAATGTCAAAGTCTTCTCCAAGGAGTGATGGAAATGCCCGTTTGAATCCATACTCGGAACGAGTTCCTTTTAAGTCTTTGTATGAGAGGACCTTAAGGTGTGACTTAAGTGATCTACACTGTTCCATGCATCTCTTCACTAAATATGTCTCTAACTCATGCATCAGCGACCTTGATTGATACATTTTCTCTCCGTTTAATCTCACAATTGGATCTTCAGAATCATCAGAATCATGCTCTGGGCATGTATTATTCATGTGAGATTCCTGCATGTTTGCCATCAACATCACATCTGTTGTATCGGTTTCCAAATCTGCTGTATTGGATTCCAAATCTGCATATTCATCATCAGATGGAATATCTCCCATGACCCTTTGCAAAACAGCATTGAGATTACCCCCTTCAACTTCCATTTGACTAAGTGTGGCATTGTATTCAACATTATCGTCAAAAAGTGGAGTTGAATCATAATCTTGATCTTCCACATCTGCAATATTTTCTGTATATGCCAAAAGTGCCATGCTCGGTTCGATAAGATCTTCTTCATCATCAGAATCTTTCATTGTGTTTAAGCATACATAAGTTGAAGTCATAGCGTCATTGCCTTTCTTAGAAGATACTTGACTAAGCTTCACTAGATTTTGCAGAAGAGATTGCACATTATTATGTAGTGTAGCAGGATGGTACTGTGAAATGAAGAAAGGCTCAGGTGCATTCGGAGGATTGAAGAAGAGACCATTTGGAGTATGAATTAAGGATCCATGGTCAACAGCTGGAGTTGGTGGAGCAGGGAGAATGGTCTTCAGTGGATTCATGCTTAAGCAAGATTCAAGAATTTGCTTCATTCTGAAGTGATGAAGTTCTTCTGTACGATGCATAGCTTCAAGATATTTCCACATTACATACGCACTAGCTTGAAAGTCCATATACATGTAAATTGAGTTGGGAAGTGCCACTGTTATGAACCATACAGCCTGTTGGTCAGCATCGTACTGAGCAAGTTCAGTTGCATTCAAATCTTCATCAGTTTGTATTCTGATAATCCCTGTTGAGTCAACAAGAAATATCATTTTATATGGACCATCTTGAATAGATTTAAGCATGAGATCTGCAGCAGGACGATCTGTGAGCCATTGTAAAAATCTCCGTTTCCAAACAGTATATGTTCCTGGTAGCAACACCGGAGGCCTTGATTCATTGCCAAAGAGTAGAACATGGCGAATGAGGGAGCTGTGACTATGTTGTTGATGATACTGTTGCTGATGAGAATATTGGTGAGGAAGGTAGTTGGAAGAAGGTCCTGTTGCTGATGACTGTTGCTGATGAGAATATTGGTGAGGAAGGTAGTTGGAAGAAGGTCCTTGAGACGTTGTAGATGACATTGCTCTCCCCCTTGATTGTTGCGATGTTATCGAAAAAATCAAGCAAAATGTCACACACAAGGTCGAAATAGTGAATTCAGATTTTCCCTCCAAAAATTATTTGAAAAAAATTTCTTTCCCAAAATTTGAAAAATCACTATGAAATGCAATTATAAGGTTGCAAGAAAAATTTGAGTTTCAAAAATTTTGCCGCCAAATTTCACCGAAAAAATTTGAATTTAGGCCTAAAAATTTGAATTTTGGGCCAAAATTTTCAACGTTATACCAAAATTGAAATTTCGCGTAAAAATTGAACGTTTAGTCTCCTGTAAAAATTAAATTTTACTCAAATTTTCCCGCCAAAAAACTTTTTTTTTTTTTTTTTTTTTTTTTTTTTTTTTTTTTTTTTTGAAAATAAGTTAGAAGATAGCAGAAAGAGACTTGTGTTATAGATGGATCTTGTAGAAGATTGAAATGCACGTTCCTTTGGTTAAGTTCAAAATCCCTGGGGTAAGTTGAAATCTTACGCGTAAAACTGAAATGTATGCGTAGACTGCAAAGTTACGCGTAAGGTTGATCTTATGCGTAAACTATAAAGTTATGCGTAAGATTTTATGCGTAAGGTTCAAAGACCAAACAAATCTTTCAAACTTATCCAAGCTTGAAAGATATCCGTAGTCGAAGTATTCCACTAACTTATCCAAGCTAGGGAAGTACTGAGTCACCGTTGCACGAAGAGAAGACCGTTGAAGAGACTTACGAGTAGAATTCTGAAACTTACGTGTAAGATTTAAACTTACGCGTAGAAACTTAGGCGTAGGATCCCCAACTTACGCGTAGAAACTTAGGCGTAAGAGTGAACTTCTGCGTAGAAAAGGCAACTTCTGCGTAGGATTTCCCACTTACGCGTAGAAAGAGACTTTACTCGTAAGTTTTAAGGCGTAGACTTCCAAGTAACGCGTAAAAACAGGGTTTTAACTAGAGTTACGCGTAAGAAAGGGGTTTTGACCTTAGTTACGCGTAAGAAAAGGGTTTTAGACCAAAAGTTATGCGTAAAAAGGACAAAAAGTACTGTTGACAGCTTTAGAATCGTACTATTCACCAAATTTACGCGTAAACTGGTCAGAAACTTGAAAAATCTCAAATTTTTGAAGAAAAAATGCTTAGAAATAAGGTACTTTTGATCAAATAACTTCACCAATACTTAGAAAACACTAACTATTGAAGATTTTGCTACCAAAAACTAGTTTTCCAATAACAAAGAAGCTATAAAACCTTAAAAAAAACCTTAAAAATCACAACTTTATGCAAAAACTAAGCTTCAAATCACTATATCAACCTTGAAACTTATCCAAGCTTCAAGATTTGAGTGAAAGAAACCAAGAGAAATGCAAAAAGATGAAGAATAAGCACCAAATACCCACGTACAAACCAAGAAACACACTTCAATCTCTATTTGGCGAATGATACCACTTGTTAGGTCACACTTTATGTAAACACAAGTATAAGAATGATAGAAGAATGAGATGAGAAAAGAGATTGGGATGATTATGAGAATGAGAAACAGAATTGCAAGAGTTTCCTTAATATTTCACATAACCAACCAAGTTTACAAATGACCTAAGGCTTCTATATATAGGGAAGGAGCTAGGGCAACACTCCCTCTCCTTCCTTTCATCATTTCGTGGGCTTTGAGGCCCATGGGTTACATACCTTAAGCCTAGTAAACTTAATACATTTAGTAAATGAAAGTAAATAATAGTTAAGCAACCTAACAATATTACAAATGACCGGGACTTGATAAAATAGTGAAAACTATGATCCCAACAATTATGATGATGATGATGATCTAACCGAAGATTAACTAGCTTTCTGTGACGCTTGAGATATAAAGATTTGCTTGTTATGTTAGCCTTACCGCCTATGTAACTGACTAAGATGTGAGATTTCACTCATATCCGTTGTACTTAAATGTTTATTGTAAATACATTTACCGGAGAAATCCTTTACCCGAAAATAGAAAGTGCTAATTTGTGTCAAGATGAAATAAGTTTGGCTTGAAACCTACATGCCCGACACATTTTCTTACGTGAACAATCTATTTCGAACGGTTGATAATAAAAGATTAGGCATAATCATTCATATATACCAACTTAAAAATCTTACTGACCTAATATGCATAAGGATTTGTTAACAGTTTTGAGTCGTATCAACCTCAAAATATATGAAACCGGACTTCATTCTCAGTTATAAAATGTAGGGATAATGATTTCTAAATGTATCAAACTTGCCACGTTTTACTAAGTTGTATATGGAACTTTTAATTTTGCTATCATGGGGTCTAAAATGCCTAATCTTTGCTAACTTATGTACTAACTGGGTGATTAAGGTTTTCCGTTAGATTTATTTTCATAAATTGTCCTTCTCGTTGGTACCAAGTTGCAAAATAAGTCCTAACGGGCAGTTATAATAATTTGCATAAAACGTCCTTTTGGTTAGCCCCAAACTGCTGTAGTTAGTCCTTATGGCTCACCACGTGTCACCACATGAGTGGTGCCACGTGGCATCGGGGGGTCGGATAACGGGTCAAGTCGGGTCGGGTCAGATATGGGTTCGGGTCGGGTGCCACATAGAAGTAAGTATATATACTCTTTTTTGTGTCTGCTAGGAATCGAACCCAAGACCTCTCGTTGGAGAGGGAAGGGTGCCACCGCTGTGCTAGAGCAGCCCTTCAATTTATTATACGCAAATTATATTTTTATAGTACAACTAATCCGGTCCATATTTGTAGTATAAAAATGTTCAATTAATTTTTGTTCCGGGTCATTTAAGGAAGGGTCAAGAGTATATGAAAATACCGTCGGACTCGTTTTTTCGTGCTCTTTCTAATGGTATGCTCGGGGAATTTTTTTGACTTCGTCTGAGCCTCGTAAAACGTGAAAATGTCGTCAAAACTTATCCGAAAATCACCGTTTTTGCTTTGTTTTCAAACCCTTGTACCTGCAAGGAATAATAACGCATTCTAAATATTTTTCAATATAATTTAGCATATTTCATGTTTATTAGTCCGTTTTATCGAGTATAAAAATGATGTTATCGAGTATAAAAATGATGATAAAATGGACTAATAACCATGAAATATGCTAAATTATATCGCAAATATATTTGGAGTGTGTTATTATCTCTTGCAGGTACAAGGGTTTGAAAACAAAGCAAAACGGTGATTTTCGGATGAGTTTCGACGACGTTTTCATGTTTTACGAGGCTCAGACGAAGTCAAAAAAATTCCCCGAGCACACTATTGAAAAGAGCACGAAAAAACAAGTCCGCCACGTGGCACTGCCACGTGTCATTACTTATTTGACGACCGTTAGGACTTATTTTGCAACTTGGTACTAATGAGAAGGACAATTTATGTTAATAAATCTAACGGAAAACCTTAATCACCCCATTAGTACATAAGTTAGCAAAGATTAGGCAGTTTAGATCCCAAGATAGCGAAATTAAAAGTTCCATACACAACTTAGTAAAACGTGGTAAGTTTGATACATTTAGAAATCTCTAAAATGTATTCATCTGTCTTGACACGAAACCTAAATAAAATAAAATTAGTCTCATTTGCCTTCCTAGCTGTGAGAGAGGCACAATGAATTGGTCTCGTTTCAAATCTCGTAAACCCCAAAATATTGCATCCAATTTCGAGCTTTGATGGGCATTGCACACCCAAGCAGATTCGTACATAAAATACACTGTATCTATAGTAAACGTTGATCGAAGTCAACCAATATGACTTGCTTTTGGAAAATTAATTTGACATTGATCATGACCTGCACATTCAACAACTTAAGTTGGTAAACTAGACCCTATGAAATAATACTCGTAACTAACAAGAAAAATTGGTCTTTGTTTATCAAATTCTAAAAAGAAAGTATGACAAACAAGAAACAAGTGAATGAGTAGATAAGAAAAGAGATAAAATAGAAATCCACAAGTGTCAACTTGCAAAATTGACCATTTAACCATATATACACCCGTCGCTTTACTCAAACTAGATAAGTACCCGTGCATAGCAACGAGATTTTTATAGCGGTAGATAGTTTATTGATAAAAAAATTTTATATGTTATAAACGAAAAATAATGAAAGTTTGAAAATTTGGGAATTAAACATAATGTATTGAAACCCGGTTCGACCCAGGTAGTTCAACCGGTTGAACCGTTCCGGGTGAAAAATGAGTCGATTTAAACCTGGTCAACTTGCTAGGTTGGGTCGAAAACGGGTCAAATTAAACTGGATCAACCCGTCGGGTTTGAAGAGTCCCGGGACAACCCGGTTTGTGTTTTATTTGGTTGTATTTAATTTGATATATTTGTTTTTAATTGGTTGTACAATGTAAATAAATCATTGTACTTTTAAGTAATGAATAATGTTTTGAAACCCGGTTCGACCCGGGTGGTTCAATCGGTTGAACCGTTCCGGGTGAAAAATGAGTCGATTTAAACCTGGTCAACTTGCTAGGTTGGGTCGAAAACGGGTCAAATTAAACTGGGTCAACCCGCCGGGTTTGAAGAGTCCCGGGTCAACCCGGTTTGTGTTTTATTTGGTTGTATTTGATAGATTTGTTTTTAATTGGTTGTACAATGTAAATAAATCATTGTACTTTTAAGTAATGGATAATGTTTTGAAACCCGGTTTAACCCGGATGGTTCAACCGGTTGAACCGTTCCGGTCGAAAAATGGGTCGATTTAAACTGGGTCAACTTACTAGGTTGGGTCGGAAATAGGTCAAATTAAACCGGGTCAACCCGCCGGGTTGGTTGTATTTAATTTGGTAGATCTGTTTTTAATTGGTTGTACAATGTGAATAAATCATTGTACTTTTAAGTAATGGGGTATTTTAATAAGAGTATTAATTATCATTTTTCTCTCTCATTTGACCATTATTAAAAACTCAACATTTCTTGAAAACTCACCATTTTAATTGTTGATCATTTTTCCATTATATGTAGTAAATATCTCATCCATCCGATTCCCAACTCTCAACACCCAAACTATATGGGAGTAATCTAAAACTAGAAACTCTAACAACTCATGAGCGGTTCACCGTCAAAAAGATTGTAACTATCAGACTAAAATGTGTAAGATATTTGGTTAAGTTCCTGCTAGCTAGGTGTAAATAATCACAAAATGGTCACGTAACCTTTTGTAAAATGAGGGCTTTAACTGGTCCGATTCTGTATGGTAAAGATTTCTAGCTCCATCGATTAGTCGGCCAAAAAGTCAGATGATTGATAGCCAAAAACAAACAAACAAACAAAAAAAAAAAAAAAAAAAAAAAAAAAAAAAAAAAAAAAAAACTTATTAAAGTCATAACTAAATAAATGAACCAAGATCAAGGTTGCTAATTAATAAATTATCTAGACTTGCTTTTAAACGAGAAAACATACATAATTAAACCAATGAGATGTATAAGTTTAACTTTTACTCAAAACATTTGTAAGAGAAATCATATTGTAACGTATCTGACTTTCTAAAATTATAAAACAAATGAAAAGTTATACTAACAGAAAAATGTTACAGCAATGATGATTAGCAATACTTATATATTTATATAAACACGTACGGGTGAAGTTAGGCAGGATATATAGTGCTTTGATATTATAAGCTTGTAGACAAGATCGAATGGATTAGTGTAAATTACAAGCCTCGTAACACTTGGGGTAAAATATATACACTCCTATGTCGTATAGAATGAGGAAGTATTAAAGGTTGCATTAAGAAGCAGCCACATAGTTAGGTTAGAAATACGTGGGGAGATATTTGACATTAAAGAGACGTGATACCACAGGTGGCTAAACGTGATCAATGTTGTTACCCTACCTGATTTTGACTTAAATTCAACACTCATTTCTTTCCGTCCTCGTTTTTTAATGTTAGAATCATCATTGGTTGTCTAAAATAACGAAATAGTCTCTGACGTGTTTGATATTGCTTATTACTAATAAGATAGAGTTATGTTAGTAACACCTCCTTGTAATGTGACAATAAGAGGTTTTGGTGAAAATGTACAAACCACAATGCATACCGTACAAATTCGCAATGCATAAGGCCTCACGAAACCCTCTATGATAAGGTCCGTATAAACTCCCCAAATAAAATATGGTTATATGTACCCTAAAAGTGTCACTTCCTCTCACATTTTTTTATTTTTTATTTGATTATTATTTTTATAAATTTGTTTATTTTAAAAGACTATAGAGAGAACTGCAAAATACATCCCTGTTGTTTACACATTTTGGCATCTTACATCTCTGTCAGAAACTTTTGGCAATATACATCCTCCGTTAGGCAAACGTTTGCCACGATACATCCCTCGTTAACAATGAAGACTAACGGTGCAAATTTTTCCTCCGTTATCTCTTAACGAGACTGAAAATATTACACCACTAGCCTTCGTTAGCCAAACACTTGCACCGTTAGTCCTATTTTTTAGAAAAAAAAAAAGTTAAAAAAATTTAAAATTAAAAAAAAAAAGTTAAAATTAAAAAAAAAGGAAAAAAATTTTAAAAATTAATTTTTTTTAAAGTTAATATTTTTAAAAAAATCAATTTAAAAAAAAAATAATATTTGCGAAAAAAAAATTTATAAATAATAATTAATTTTTTTAAAAATGCGTATTTTTTTAAAAATTAATTTTTATAAAAAAATACGTATTTTTAAAAAAAATTTAATTTTATTTATAAAAATTAATTTTTTTTTAAAAATTAATGTTTTTATAATTTTTTTTTTCACAAATATTATTTTTTTTAATTTTGATTTTTTTAAATATTAACTTTAAAAAAAATAATTTTTAAATTTTTTTTCCTTTTTTTAAAAAATGCGTATTTATAAAAAAAATTAATTTTTTCTCGCAAATATTAATTTTTTTTAAAAATTCTGATTTTTTTTTAAATATTTACCTAAAAAAAATTAATTTTAATTTTTTTTTCCTTTTTTTAATATTTAAAAAAAATGCGTATTTATAAAAAAAATTTAATTTTTTTTTCGCAAATATTATTTTTTTTAAAAATTTTGATTTTTTTTTAAATATTAAGTTTAAAAAAATTAATTTTTTAAATTTTTTTCCTTTTTTTTTAATATTAACTTTTTTTTCTAATTTTAATTTTTTTTTTCTAAAAAAGAGGACTAACGGTGCAAATGTTTGGCTAACGAAGGCTAACGGTGCAATATTTTCAGTCTCGTTAAGAGATAACGGAGGAAAAATTTGCACCGTTAGTCCTCATTGTTAATGAGGGATGTATTGTGGCAAACGTTTGCCTAACGGGGGAGGTATATTACCAAAAGTTTCTGACAGGGATGTAAGATGTCAAAATGTGTAAACCACATGGATGTATTTTGCAGTTCTCTCAAGACTATAACACTGAAAGTACGTAACAAAAAATATAAAGTTTAATAAGTCAGAAATATTAAACTAACAAAACATATGAAACAAAAATTAATTAAAAACTATGTTTTATTTTAAACAGAGTGTGCCAGGGTTAAAGGACAAAATAGGGTGAGCGAGTGGTACCAATAGCATTAAACTATAATAATCTTGGAAATGTTGAAGATTGCTTATCGAAACTCGTCACACATCACAGCTCACGACATCAATGAAACCTGAAACCTCAGCTCGTAGGTATTTTTCTTTTTCTTTCTTTCATTTTTAATGAAAAAAAGAAAAAAAAAAAAAAAAAAAAACAACAACAAAACCTAGCTAAAAGAAAAATTATGACAAGAGGCCCAAGAAGTTGTGGTTTATACGAATTAGGAAGTTGAGGTTTATATGAATTAGTTGCAATCGTGTAAAAGGCGGGGAAAATCTCGAATTTTTTTCAAAAGTGTTAATTGTTTCTCTTTCTTCCTATTTATATTTTATTCTCATTCAGTTTTTTTACATTTGGCTTTTTTAAACGAATAATAATTCTCTCTTCTTCCGTTTCTCCTTTGTGGCCGATCGAACTAATAAGACCCCAAGTGTTTTCGGGATTTGTTTCTTTCATTGCAAGTAATTATGTTAAGGGTTATACAAATCGGGTATTCGTTTGGTGTTACGACTAGCATTGTTAGATATCGTGTAACGTGTAGCGTGAATCAACCGTGAAGAATAATCACTTCTTGATTGTAAGTTTCTTGATCATATCGAGTATTAAAGGTTGATATTACTTTAATATTTTGCAGGTTGAATCACATGATTCTTACATGAGTTTTACATGTTTCCGCTTACTCTAATTAATTTATTTGATTGTTAATATGTTAATATAAATATCAAAACGTTTAATAAAAAGCGTAAACTCTAACAGTGGTATCATTCGCCATATACGATTAATTATGTGTTTTATCATGCGTTTATGAAAAAAGGTCGTAGCTTTATGCATTTTTACTAACAAAATATATATATGAGAAGAGAACGAGTGACAATATTTTGGAAAAGATTTTTTTATTTTTTATTTTTTTTAATGAAAAGCATGAGAACAATATGTATATAAGAACAATCATAGTTTTGTTCAATTTTAAAAAAAACAAGCACAAAGTGTGAATTAACTCTATAAACAAGCTTATTCTTGTCCAAGTTTTAAAAAACAAGCACAAAGTGAGAATTGTTTTATATGAACTTTTGAAAAGGTTTTATATGATGACACGTGTTCTTTCCGCCCCGCTTTTTCTTTCCCAGTTTCCCCTTTCTAAACTCGTCTTTTTCTTTTCTTTTTTCAGTAACACTTTTCTTCCCTCAAATTAAATATCATTCACATTTTTTTTTCTTTTCTTTTCTCAAATTATTAAAAATCAAAAAACTAGGTTTATGATTTTCGTTTACTTGCATCATAAACCGGCTCAATCGCTACTAATTACAAAAATTTCAAGAATGTGAAGTTCATCAAAATTAAGGTTTCATCGACGTTGAGTCAAAACGAAATTACTATAACAATTATTGATTATATTAACAACATGTAACATCAATTCTATATCTTTTAGAATTTTTTTCTTGTATGTTTATATTTTAATCTTTTGAAGAATAAAGTATTTATGAAATGGCCTAACATGTGTTTGATAAATGTCTTGAAAAATCAAGTATTTATGAAATGGCCTAACATTTGTTTGAAAAATCAAGTTTTTCTTCCTTTTGTTTGTTTGTTTTTTTTTTTTTTTTTTTTTTTTTTTTTTTTTTTTTTTTTTTTTTTAATTTTTTGAAAACACATATTTTTGTACTCGTTAATACTAAATTAAGTGAATGATGAAAAGAAAATTGTATTTTTTTTTATTAAAAAGTCGTTTTTTGAATTATCATAAATTTTCATCAGTTTAATTATGATGAACAACTTTTAAAACTGTAATGAACATCAGTTTGGTTTGTATTTTTTTATTTATGGAGTTCATGAAATATCAAAATCTGACATTTCTAAGAATGATGAACAACGTTCAAAACTGTGATGAACAAAACTTTGAATGTCCAATTGTTTATCACAAAATGTTCATCAAAGAAAACTAATAAGTGTTCATCACATAATACCCTAATTTAGCAATTTTAGAGTTTGTAGGTGTTCTTTACAGAATGTTTGGATACAAGAGTAACCAAATGCAATGGTTAAAAAAAGTGGGTTATGTAGGATTTGAAGAGTTTGGTTGTCAAAAAATCGAAATTGAAAGTTTTATTTGAATATGTAAATGTTATTATTTGGGTTATATATATATATATATATATATATATATATATATATATATATATATATATATATATATATATATATATATATATATATATATATATATATCTGTAAGTTGTTGTCTTAAATAACTCAACAAACTTGTTAAATTCATTAGGTAATGTTCATAAAAAGAATATTTTAATGTTCATTAATACAAAACTTAGTTTTTTTGGTTTGTTAATCTGTATTCATCAATTTTTTTAATCTTTATCAATACAAAATACTAGCAATACTCTGAAATAAGTTCATTGAATATTCATCAATTATGGTTTAAATGCTCATGAATAAATTTTCATCAATCATGATCAAAATGTTTATCAATCATAAACATTAATGCTTATGAGTAAATTTTCATCAATCATGATTTAAACATTCGTCACTTATAATTCATCATATCCTGATCTGGTTCATCATATATATCTTAATATTTATCAATCATGGTCTAAATATTTATCAGTCATGATTCAGCATATCTTGATGTTTATCGTATCTTAATACCTTGATGTTTATCGATACGAGTTTAAATGTTTAATTATCGATTATAGTCAGTGTTCATCAATATTTAATATTAATGGTATTTTAACATTCATTATATCTCGATGTATCTCTACTTGATGGATTGTAAGTTGGAGAAAGAAAACACTTGTCGCAACGAGAATCCCTTTCTACACTTTCAGGGGTATGCAAACTTTCTATTTGATCCCCGGATTTGACAAATCCGTACTTGAAATTCATTATCGACACTCCTAAAGCCCTTACCAAAGATGATATCATATATAGAAAACACAATTGACAAAACATTTGACCAGCAAGGGGAGAAGAGAGATTGTTGTAGTACAAACATAATAAGACTACTTAAACTGTGTGCATGTACAAACATCACGCCAGATCTCCATTCTTAATACCATGATAGATAGCTGCATGAGCTACGCCTATATATTTTGCAGCAACCGAATAAACAGCCCAAGGTACGGTGTAACATTACATTGGTCCGGACCAATGGATCAGTTGAACTCAAAGTTGGCCTTCACCCAAACCTGCCCGATTGGCCTAGCTAGCTATCTCTAGAAAAGCCTATAATAACTGGACCTGCACATGTTAATAGTCTAACACAGCAACAAAAACTTGAAACACTCATGCAAGACAAAAGCACCCTACCCTTCCATATACAAGTAAAATCCTATTTACTCTAGTAATGAGCTCCTAATCACACAAATTATATCAGAAAGCGAAACAAGCCCTTCAAGCAAACCCTCGTGGTCCACGACCCAAACACGATGAATATGATTCGCCACCACCCTATCGACTACTTCACCTAGCCGCGATTCAGCATAGCAAGTCACAAGCTCCCTAGGTGTCGACCCAGCCATAATAGCCGCCGCAGACAACAGACTCGTCGTGTATTCCATAACACTCCGCGGCAACCATGATTGTAGATAAGAAACCGGGCAGCCCTTTAAATCAGTGGCCGAAAACGTACCTATCACCTTTCTACCTTTCCCCTGCACAAAACCACAACATTATCACATCGAAACTATAATGAGACAAAAATAAAATGTGAGGTTTACATTTACGAGTTGCGAGTGATCTTCTGTAGCGGGATTTGTAGACTCGATAATTGGGACGGCGTTAAGAGAACCAGCTCTCATTGACTTGATGGCATCAATGACTTTGGTATGGTTTGTGACACCAAAAATAGGCTTGACCAATGCTCCTAGATCACGTATTGTTCGGTCATTTACATGTTTGAGATCAGATTCGTGTCCTTTCAAGAACTTGATAAGGTCCATTTGTGTGAGCATTCGATATGATGAAGCTGACTCCACGAGCTCCACTCCAGCTACGTTCTCCATGTTACTGTCTAGTGGCACTAAAGCACGATGGATCCCTTTGCTAAACACTTCCATACAATCCATAATGCTGCAGAAATATAACAAAAATAAATGGGTCATGGGTCTCTTATTGTTCGCACGAAAATTGATTATTTATATCAAAATTTATTATTTTTTTAACGGATATCAAAATTTATTATTTACTTGACAATCAAGCTATAGACTTTCTTTTGGATAAATTTGAAACCTTTGTCGTCGGGAGGAGTTCGTGCCTACGAACTGTCGTAGGGGTGGTTTAAAAAAGACGTAGGGGATTGTGGTGATTGTACTAGTGTCTAGCTAATTTAATAGGGAGTATCTAACAATATGCTAGAACACGACACCTTAGTAAATATGATAAGGACACAAAAACGAATGTTATTTCGAACGGCATGTAATATCAAAAGCCTAATATTATATTAGTCATTTGACCCAAAATGCACAGTGGACTTGGGAAAACTAACTTCCAATCAAATTTGAAGAAATCTTTCTAGTTCTACCGAGATTTTAATAAAACAGTTTAGTATGATGTCGTCTAGGATGGCTAGTGTTAGGATGCGTCCAAAGGGCAGGACTATAGAAAACAAAACCAAATATGACAGGACAGGTATACACAGTAAGTATACATATTAGCAGGCCTATATTACATTACTCTAAAGTCTATACAAATATGAAAAGAAAACCAACATACCTAGTGTTAGGATTAAGTGTCCAAAGGCTAAGACTTTCAAGACAATGACCAATAATCGAAGAAACCGGAACCGACATCCTTTCCTCCAAATTCGTCTCTTCACCACTAGTCTCAACATTATCACCCGCAATATGAGCTAAAACATCCAACATAGTCACTATACCAATATAATGTTTCCTAACAGCACCCGTATGTTTATCAGACTCCATGATCATAGACCCACCAGCCCCTATCCAAAGTCCGGGCGGCGCCGCCACAGGGACAGCGATTACTTGGTTAGCTACAAGTGTATTCATTGTGTGTGCTAAGGTGGCTGTGTATGGAACCTCAATTAGCCGCCTTTTTTTGGAAACTAGATCCTTAACTTTTTTGTCACGTAAATGTTGTTGTGGTTCGATGGTTGTGTGCATGTTATCGTACTTCACTCCCATCATTGTTGTTTGCATTGTGGAATGAGTTTTGAATACTATGTTAAATGTACTAGTACGTTTGATGTGTTTGATGGATTTGGATTGCGTTTGTTAAATAGATCGAGTGTGTAAAGTGTGTGACAGATGATGACTGCGTGTTGGCACATGAGACTGCATGGTGAGATATATATTGAATGCCACATTGCCACGTGTTACTAATCTATTTCATACCGATCCGAAAGAATGACGAAGCCGACGTTTGTTTATGTAATGAAAAATGATTTACACACTTTTAATAAGGGAAGTGATTTGCACACTCCTAAAAATGATTGGCACACTCAAATTTTGAGTGTGTTGACATTTATACCCTCACATTGTTTGGACTTATTCATATCCTGTAAGGGTATAAATGTCAACACACTCACATTTTGAGTGTACCAATCATTTGTGGGAGTGTGCAAATCACCTCCCTTTTAATAATCATCGGGACACTTAAGTACTTAACTATACAACCAACTAAAACACACTATAAATAAAGTATATAATTATTTAATGTAAAGAATTGAGTGTTTCAATCATTTTAAAAATCTGTTAAGAAAATCATTATAAAAAGTGTGCAAATCAATTCTCTTATCTTATTTATATATTTATATACACATTTGTTTATTATATTGTGATGTGACGTGATATCAAGGACGGAGACAGGACGAAATATAATTTGGTGCATAAAATCTTTTGAACTGTAATTCTATAAACACATATCGAATGACCGGGTGCATTTAAGATGCATTTAGGAAAAATCGTTGTTTTTTTCAAAAATTAACAGTAGATCGAAAAAATCTATGGGGTTCCCGGGCACCCGCGAGAACCCCCATAGCTCCGTCCCTGTGGCTTTTGATCGTTTGGATAATTTTGGAAGGAATCACATTGTTTAGAACTTTGGGTCCTGCCGATGCTTTCTAGCAAGTTTAGGGACCAATGATGTATTCTTGTCTTTATAAAATGACCTTATATTATGGCACGTGTTTCTCCGTCTCGCTCTTTCTTTTTCTTTTCACAACATGCATTTTTATTTTATTTCAACAACACTTTTTAAGAATGAAGAAATATATGTTCAAAACTAGGATGAACAAAACTTTGAATATGCAATTGTTCATCAAATAAGTGCTCATAAAAGAAACTAAGTTTCAAATACAGTAAGTGTTCATCAAAGAATATTAGATGAAAGGGTTAATAAAAGTGTTTGTCGATTGGCTATGTAAGATATACGGTGTTTGTTTGTGAAGAAGTCGAGTTTGAATGTGTTATTTAAAGATGTGAGTGTTGTAATTAAGAATTTATGATTCTTTAAGTTGTTGTCTTGAATAACTCAACAAACTTGTTAGATTATAAGAGCAAAGGGTGTGGTTGGCATGCCGTTTTGCCAAATTAGCGCCACGTCAGCTTTTCACATTTTACATTCATTCACAAAAAATACCACTCCGTCGTTTCACATGCCGTTTCACACTTTTTGGTCCCCACACCATTAAATTTTTTTTTTCACATAAACAAAATATTCATTCATAAATAAACCTACCAAGAACAATATTATTCACTTACCGGCTTATATGGAGTAACATAAATATAAAGAAAAACCACACACTCTCATTACCATACGCACAACATCATCTCTCCTTCTCTCTCACTAAAAATTTCTCTCCATTTTTCTCACTTAAATTCAGGTCGGCCTCGGCAACCACCACGCCGTCATCAACCATCTCAAAACCAACATCCAGAACCTGCCACCTCATGTGTCACAACTACCATCAACAGATCTATGCCACCAGATCTGCCACTCGCGCCGCCATCACCAGCCACCCATGAATTTATCCATTCGCCACCACCAACCTCCAGATCTACTATAATATTGACCGTTGACTTTTTTGTGACATCAAGAAAAGATGTGTCTTGGTGAAAGAGGTGTGTTTGGATTAAATTATGGGTCATAACTTTTGTTGGGAAGGTGATGAAATGGGTGAAAAAAGGTAGAAACTAGCTGTTTAAGCACAAAACGGTTAAAAAATTCAAATGCGTACCAAACTGGCGCTGCTTTAGTAAATTTCACATTTCTAATGGCGCCGATGATTGGTGGTGTTGTAGCACGGTTTTGGTGGTGCCAAAACTAAGGACACGTAGGAATGGCGTGGTGAGGAAGTGATGGTACCCTTTGCTATAAGTAATATTCATCAAAAGAAATGTTATAATATTCATCAATCTATGTTCATTAACATAAACTGTTTTGTATTTTTTTTATTTGTTTGTTAATCTATGTTCTATCAATTTTATCTTTATAAATCTAAGTTTATGAATACAAAATATTTAGCAATACCCTTGCCATAAGTTCATCAAATATATTCATCAAATATGGACTGAATGCTCATCAATAAATATTTATCAATTAAGATTTGAATGTTCGTCAGTTATAATTCATCATATCTTGATATTCATCAATTATGATCTGAATGTTCATCATATCTTAGTATTGATCAGTCGAGGTCTAAATGTCCATAAATCTTGGTCCGAATGTTCATCATATCTTGATATTTAGACTAGTGTAATGGTGATCCTAAAGGCCACTAAGACATTTGTCACATCAACTTTCCCTCTCCTAGACCAAACACCCGTAATGGCGACCTTACCGGTGACCCAACATTTTTTTCTTAAATTTAAATTTCATTAATAACTAAAAAAGCATTACACATTAATTCAAATAAAATAAAAAACATTACAATAAAATTAGTGTTCATTTGTTCGATGCTAAATATTTTTCACTAAATTGGCTTTAAGATTAAGATGCATTTGCTGGCTGTGTATATCGCTAATAACTTGAAACACATCTTCTTCTGCTTGTACGAGATCATCTTCACGACGTTGTTCCTCTGGATAAAAGTCAGGAGAGATTACCTTCCCTTTGCCTTTTAAGATCATCTTATGTAATATGATCCAAGTGTACATTAAATCCGTAATTTTCGGAAGACTTTACAACCGCGCGGGAGTTTTATTTATAACCACTTTTTTTAGCACGCTAAACGCTCATCGCTTCGTATCATTCGTGCTTGGCTATGAAAGGGACTAAATAAGAACAGACCATTCCGGATATATCCCGTCAGTAAGACAATATCCCATTTATAAGTCACGTCGTCAGCCACAAATGAAACCTCTGGTGCTTTCCCGTCTTTGAGATCATTTAAAAGAAGTGATCGCATTATAACGTTGATGTTGTTGTTTGATGAGGCGAAAAATGATCCGTTTTTAGGGGGTCATTTAAGTCCGAATTCGAATTTATTTGATCAAATATTGCCCTAAATCGTTTCTTTTGTGATTTTAGGTACTTTGGGAGAGAAATCTGGAAAAGGAAGCAATTCGGACGTTTTTGGAGCATAAAAGTGAAGAAAACGCCAAAGTATTAATTTTCCATGCTGGGAACAGTAGGTGACGGCGTCAAGAGTAACTCTCTGACGGCGTCAAGAGCAAAAGTCCATGACGACCCAGTACAGATTTGACGGCGTCACGAAGGTAGGGCGTCAAGAGTAAAAGTCATGACGGCCTGGAAATGATTAAGTCTTGACGGCGTCAAATGTAGATCAAGGCAGTCCGAGAATAGTTTTGGCGGCGAGGTGACGGCGTCACAATGTTGGTCTTGACGCCGTCAGACCCCTTTTCCTGTATATAATTTTCTAATTTTCACATTAAAAAGAGAGAAGTTTTGGAGAAACTCTAAGTACGATTTTGGTGCGAATTTTACAGGTTTTTCAAGGGTTCCAAACCCTTGATACCTTTCATGTGTAATTGAGATAAGTGTTCTTTTAATTCAATCAATATGTCTATGTGTTGGTTGTATATATCTTGTTCTTGTCTTAATTCCATCATGCTAGGCTAGATCTATCTTGTGTTTGCTTGGATCTAATGAAACCTAGATGTTAATTATGTGTTAATTACTTGTTTATACTTGTCTTGGATGAATGATTTATATGCTAGGCTTAAGAAAACTGGCAGATCTCCAATTGGTAACATGCTTGAACGTCTTAAGAAACATGAACCGACGCGCACTAGGTCTTTATTGGTTGTATTTAATGCATGAGCCACTGTTTACAATCCCTATAGTTGTGCTGGGCATGGTGTAGGAGGAGATAAGAGCTCATAGAATTGGGGAGTTAAGTGTGCCACCCCATGAATGGTATTAAGGAATACGATCCGTCATCCATGCAATTATAACAAGTAATTAATGTGTAAAAGATGTCTAGGGAGTAGTGAAATCTAAGTAAACACATTTTCTCCACTTATTGCTCACAACTTTAGTATAATTTAATTTATTTTCATTTCTAGTATTTTATTTTGATTGCATCTTTAGTATTGGGTTAGTTGATTAGCAACTAATTCCGCCCAAATCCTTCAAACCCGAGATTTTTAATTGCTTTCTATAAAAATATAAAATACAAAAATAATCATCCCTCACCTTTAGAACTAGTATTTAGGTTTTCTAATCCTAGCGATACTATTCCTAAGCTGAACGATCAATCCCCCGGTACTTGTCACTATACTATACTACAACGATCAGGTACACTGCCTGGTGGGGGTTGTAAGCTTCTCAAGATCCCTTGAGAGGTAAAGCCTGGTGCAATTCCCACGTATCATTGTTCGAACCAGCAACACCGAAAAACTCATGCCAAATCCAGAGTCTGGTGAGGCAACTGCTTTTAATAAAATGAATCAATCAGAACCGGAATCTGAAAGGATTATGTGCAAACAACACAACGGCTTTCACACTAACAGAAATGCCGAATGATCACATCGGTACACACTAAACAAAACAAGTAAGCGAAAATAATAAACGAGTTACGAAGTGAAATGAGAGTCATGAGGAAATTAAAATACGATGTTATTTATATTTAAGGGTTAAATTGTAATTACCCAAAGTATAATATTTATTCGATATAAATATTAGAGGGTAATAATCGACAAAAGACAAAACAACAAACCAGTAAACGTTGTTGTGGTCGATTGGTCGAAACCCCAAAAGAGGTGGTTTGTTTGACTTCTTGTCAAACTAGAATACTTATCTTACAAGTATTCTAGAACTTCCTTAAGACCCTATAAATACAAGGACTTCTTTAAGGGATTTATTAACACTTCTCATAACTCTCTCTCTCTCTCTCTCTCTCTCTCTCTCTCTCTCTCTCTCTTGTTGTGTGATCGGACAAATAAACCCAAAAGGGTTCAAAAAGCCTTTGGTCGATACCAAACTATCGAACTTAGGGTTTCTTAAACCCGAAGTTGATCGCACGTATCCCTCGGTTGATTCCCAGTCAATCTAGTGTTTTATCCGATTTCGTACTCGCCTAATTTGCATATGTTCATAGCCTAGTTCTACTTATGTAGTACCGGTGGATACCTGACACTTTCCAAGTAGTGATAATCCCCAAGAAACCCTAAAGGTGATCGTGTAGCATCAAGCACAAAGAAGGAGTTTCGTACAAGTAAAGAAACGTCATGGAGCTTATGCTAGCAGGAATAACAAGGAAGTAATCCTAACCACCCTTCTTATGTATTAGATTAGGTTATATCAATGCTTAGAAGATTTGACTAATTAGGGTTTTGGTCTGCACGTCTTTATGTGTGTTTTTTTCGCTACGCATGTTTTATAGCCGTGCAGATGACCACCATAACCCTACAAAATTGACCACGAAGTGTAGTTAGGCATTGAGCCCACGACCATCTCGTACAGTCAATGCTTCCTTACATCCTAGGAAGCCCATATTTCTCCTTGTGAAAAGCATAGAGTTTTTCAACATCGGTTTGTGTAGCTTTTCACAAATACTCCTTTCCATATAAGTCCATACACCTTTTATAGAAAGCGTTGAGAGAATCACGAGAAGTTTTATAACCCATTTACAGATATTCGTCGAAAGCATCTGGAACGGCCAGTATGCTAATTGACGAATTACAGAGATACACTTCATTAACGGGGAAATTCAAACTTTTCTCGTAGCGTCAACACCTCGTCGGAAAAATGGCACAATATGAGTTAAATACCGAACAATGCTTGTGAAAAGTTATCGCTTCATTCGGACCCGCTTACGGAATGTACGTGTGTCATACATCAGGTATTCACCGAAGTAAGACACTGCTAGACGATCATGAGCACCGTAACAATCTCTGTCTACCAGAGCTCGTGGGATTTTCTTGATTGAAGAAGTGAAAACCTGAATAAGCAAAGCGACATTTTTTAAAAACTCTAGCGTTAAACTATTAACTTCGTCTTCCTCATGTGTATCTGTATAAAAAATTAATCGGAATTTATTATTTGAATTGAGAAGTTAAGAGTGTGAATAGAAGAGAAAGTATAAAAAAAATAGAGAAGAAAATATTGTATTTATAAAAGAAAAAGTGTATTATTAAAAGAAAAAAGTTTAATAAAACAAACACCCCTATACAAAAATAGCCATTGGCTATTTCTTTCAACTTTTTTTCGATACACAACCCGAGGGTCGGCTAGGCAACCGAAACAACCAAAGAAAGAGGGAGGGGGATCGCGACTGCCAAAGGTAGACCAACTATTGATTTGGTTTACCATAACTAGCAGTCTTATCATATCTATCATACGATCGTAAGTTGAAAGAAAGAGAGAAATAAAGATCGTAAGTTAAAAGAAAGAGAGAAAAAAGAAAAAGACACTTGTAAAAAAAAAAACTGTTGGTAGTATGAACATAATAAGACTACTTAAATAGTTAAAAAGAGTGCATTTCATAAAGCCAGATAGAGAGCTAATTAATATTTTAAAACCCGATTTGACCCGGCTGGTTCAACCGGTTGAACCAGGAACCGGTGATGAAACTGGTCCGTTACTAACCGGGTTTTTGGAGATTAGAGACTCGGATTGAACCGCCGGGTTTCACTCAACCCGAGTTAAATAGGTGAACCGGAACCGGCCGGGTTTCATTATTTATTTATTTATTATTATTTATCAAATGAAACAAATCAATTTTGCCTAACCAAACATACTGTTTATGTTACATCCTTCATTTTTATTATTATTATTATTATTATTATTATTATTATTATTATTATTTTTTTTTTTACTTTTTTTTTATATGCCACTTCTTGAAGAACACCAACACCTTTTGCATTATTAAACTCCATTTTTCAACAACAAAAGATATAGTGTGCTGTATCTATTAGAGTACTTGATATGTTGAAGCTTTTAGAAACATATAAGCTTATTCGTAAGATTCAATATTCGAGTATACATGGACTATTTGTTTTTTAATATAATATTGCTGTCATGATATTACAATATATACAGAGTAAACCTTTAAGAAGGTAGGAACAAAATATTAAAATTTTACAATTACATGCATTGTTAAAGAAATCACTTAAAACAATTTTAAAAGAGTTCACTCCAACTATAATTTGATATTAAAATTTTACAATTAGATGCATTGTTAAAGAAATCACTTAAAACAATTTTAAAAGAATTCATTCCCACTATAATTCTTAATTTGTAATAATCCTATGAGTGTTTGGTAAGATGATTCATTACACTTTTTTGACGTACACAAAACCGGTTCAACCCGGCAGTCGAACCGGTTGAACCGGCAACCCGGTAACTTGACCGGGTAAAAAAACGGTTTTTAAAAGGAGCTCAATGAGCTAAACCCATTTCACAGATGTCTAATATATAGCCCAAGGTATGGTGCAACATTATATCGGTCCGGACCAATTTAAAAAGTTTTCTTAAAGTTACATGCTTTGACTCGACTCGGTTGAACTTATTCTTCTGCCAAAGTTGGCCTTCACCGAAACCTGCCCGATTGGCCTAGGTAGCAATCTCAAGAAAAGCCTTATAATCACTGGACTTGCACATGTAAAACTAACACAGCAAAAAAAATTCAATACACCCATGTGATACAAAACAAAAACACCCTACCCTTCCATATACAAGTAAAATCCTATCTACTCTAGTAATGAGCTCCTAATCACACGAATTATATCAGAAAGCGAGACAAGCCCTTCAAGCAAACCCTCATGGTCCACAATCCAAACACGATGAACATGATTCGCCACCACCCTATCAACTACTTCACCTAGTCGCGATTCAGCATAGCAAGTCACAAGCTCCCTAGGTGTCGACCCAGCCATATTAGCCGCCACAGACAACAGACTCGTTGTGTATTCCATAACACTTTGCGGCAACCATGATTGTAGATAAGAAACCGGGCAGCCCCTTAAATCAGTGGCCGAAAACGTACCTATCACCTTTCTACCTTTCCCCTGCACAAAACCACCAACATTCACATCGAAACTATGAGGCAAAAATAAAATCTGAGGTTTACATTTACGAGTTGCGAGTGATCTTCTGTAGCGGGATTTATAGACTTGATAATTGGGATGGCGTTAAGAGAACCAGCTCTCATTGACTTGATGGCATCAATGACTTTGGTATGGTTTGTGACACCAAAAATAGGCTCGACCAATGCTCCTAGATCGCGTATAGTTCGGTCATTTACATGTTTGAAGTCAGACTCGTGCCCTTTCAAGAACTTGATAAGGTCCATTTGTGTGAGCATTCGATATGATGAAGCTGACTCCGCGAGCTCAGCTCCAGCTACGTTCACCATGTTACTGTCTAGTGGCACTAAAGCACGATGGATCCCTTTGCTAAACACTTCCATACAATCCATAATGCTGCAGAAATATAACAAAAATATATGGGTCATGGGCCTCTTATCGTTTCCATGAAAATTGATTACTCATATCAAAATTTACTATTATTTACTTGACAAGCAAGCTATACTTGCTTTTGGATAAATTTGAAACCTTTGTCGTCGGGACGAGTTCGTGCCTACTAACTGTCGTAGGGATGGTTTTAAAAAAGTCGTAAGGGAGTGATTGTACTAGTGTCTAGCTAATTTAATAGGGAGTAGCTAACAATATGCTAGAACACGACACCTTAGTAAAAATGATAAGGACACAAAAATGAATGTTATTTCGAACGGCATGTAATTAGATTAGTCATTTGACCTAAAATCCACAGTGGACTTGGGAAAACTAACTTCCGATCAAATTTGAAGAAATCTTTCTAGTTCTACCGAGATTTAAGTAAAAGAGTATATATAGTATGATGTCGTCTAGGATGGCTAGTGTTAGGATCAAGTGTCCAAAGGGCAGGACTATAGCAAACAAAACCAAGTATGACAGGACAGGTATACACAGTAAGTATACATATGAGCAGGCCTATATAAACATTACTCTAAACAAATTAAATATGAAAAGAAAACCAACATACCTAGTGTTAGGATTAAGTGTCCAAAGGCTAAGACTTTCAACACAATGACCAATAATCGAAGAAACCGGAACCGACATCCTTTCCTCCAAATTCGTCTCTTCACTACTAGTCTCAACATTATCACCCGCAATATGAGCTAAAACATCCAACATAGTCACCATCCCAATATAATGTTTCCTAACAGCACCCGTATGTTTATCAGACTCCATTATCATAGACCCACCAGCCCCTATCCAATGTCCTGGCGGCGCCGCCACAGGGACAGCGATTACTTGGTTAGCTACAAGTGTATTCATTGTGTGTGCTAAGGTGGCTGTGCATGGAACCTCAACTAGCCGCCTTTTTTTGGACACTAGATCCTTAACTTTTTTGTCACGTAAATGTTGTTGTGGTTCGAGGGTTGTGTGCATGTTATCGTACTTGACTCCCATCATCGTTGTTTGCATTGTGGAATGAGTTTTGAATACTATGTTAAATGTATTAGTACGTTTGATGTGTTTGATGGATTTGGATTGCGTTTGTTAAATGGATTGAGGGTGTAAGGGTGTGGCTGATGATGACTACGTGTTGGCACATGAGAGTGCATGTTGAGATATATATTGAATGCCACATTGCCACGTGTTACTAAACTATTTCATACCCATCCAAAAGAATGACGAAGCCGAGGTATGTTTATTTTATTTTTATACTTATATACGTACTCGTTTAATTTGTTTATTATATTGTGATGTGATGTGATATTGTGGCTTGATTGCAGGGGGAGCTCAATCCTTATCGAGGCGTAAACTAAGTTTAAAAATAATGCATTTTGATTATTTGCTATGATTATAGTAAAATCTTTTATATAGTAAAACAAGACCTCAAGTGAAAATTTTTGTATTTAAAAAAAATCAAATCATTCTTTATTTAGTAATAATTAAATTATTATTATTTTTTCTAAAAAAGATATTGAATTATATAAGATTAATAATTTCCTTATTTGACATAAAAAAATTAAAAATTCTTTTTATTTACTCATAGATGAAAAATAGAAAATACACATGTCTTTAAAATTCAATACTTAATACTTTTGGACTAAAGTGTAAAATTTAATATATAGGCGCTCATTCTGTTTTCTTAATTTTAGCCCACATCATTCTGTTTTCTCCCGACCTAATTTCTTAACAGAAACTTCCCTTTTTCCCCATTCAACTGACACAAGTCACAACCACATAATACCTAAATCATGTACTTATTATAATCCCTCATTCAATTATAGTTACAGTTTTGATTTTAATTGTGTTTCGATCATATTTAAAGTGATTTAAGATTGAAGTGGTCGTTTGTACATAAGCACGCAGCTCATGGATGGCAAATTTTTCCTTAGTTAATAGGCAAATTTAAAGAACCATGGTTTGGTATGGTTATTGCTATTATTGTGTGTTAGCCTGTTAGGTATAAATTATTAAGGTTTTGGATATTTGGTTTGAATATTCAAGTAAAAATGTATGTTTATCTCATGAATGATGTTTTGTATAGGTATGTTGATCCCTAAATATGATCAATTATGCTTAGGTACTATTAGTGTGTGCAAGAGTCATCTTTAAATAGATGTATAACTGCTCACCTATGTTCATTGATAGGTTGTATACATGATGTCAAAACCTGTGTAGAAATATATGTAAATATAATACACCAATTTGCATGTGCAATTTTGCAGCGCAGTTCATGAATACTTAATTACCTCATGTACAAGCACTATGTGGTGAAGAACAAACACAAAAAAGAAAAAGAAAACAAGTTGAAAACATGACATAGTTAGTTCATACATAATTAACTTGGCTATTTTTCGAAAAAGTAGACATTTGGATGATCTAATTACATTTTACCAAAAAGATTGAATTGGCTAATGTATATAAAAAGCATAAGCATTGCTACATAGCCCAAGTTGTTGAATATTCCGCACCATCAGAGTTCATAAAAAATGGTTAAAGGAGGAATGGGCCAAATAGGTCAACCCCGTCGTTCATCGCCCAAGTTCTTTTATCATTCCATAGAGGCATAGAGCCTCCTAAAGCGTTTTACATAATGATTTGGAGTAATATTACGATTTAGAGTAATATGTATTAAAGTTGTTACTATATTTTCTATAGAAGATTAGCCTAAAAGGTTTTTGTGGGGCAACCCAACTGGCTATCGGTGTGTATTAAAAATTCCAAATTATATTGCGTTATTGGAAATGGCCTCTGTTTGGGATCTTTAAACACATAGAGGAACCTCAACTCCTAAAGTATGGATTCAATAATGCAACTACTAAAATTTGGCATAACTAAGTTCATATCTGACCTTTTTTTTAGTCAAAATGTAACATCTTAGTTGTGTTTTTTTCTTTCTTTAGCTACATCTTGGACATGCACATGAGTTATTTTTATATATTTCACAAAGAGTATCAAGCATAGGATGTTTCTATTTTAGCAAGTTTATTGCAAATACCGAAAATAAAATTCTTTGATTAGAAGATAGAAATTCCTTGCCTAAAATTAGTATCATTTTAAAACAAAATATATTCAGAGTTGTTGGTGAGCAATTTCCCTACTCTTTCATATCTGGATCAATTATTCAACATGTATCATAGATATTGGACTATATTTAAGTATCCACAAATCAGGCCATATCCACAGGACGAGTAAGTGAAAAAACGATAATGTTACTCTTACTTTAATCTTATGTTTCAAGATTCATACTCATCTTATGTGCTTTTTGCAGATTCCAAGTGGGTCAGCCGTGACTTCTTTTGAAAGCCCAGGAAGGACCTCAGGTATCATTTAAGGGTGCTTGCATTAGCTTATTTGGTATCTTTAGCGGAAGTTGGGCTTTACTTACGAAAACCAGTTTTGCGTGTGGCCAATTGTATGTTGCCCTATCAAGAATTACAACCAAAAAGGGTGTGAAGGTTAGAATTTGTGATAAAGAAACTGTAATATGATTATTGTGTAGATAAGTAGTTTTCAGGTTGTTTGATATTTCTTATCCAAATTAATAACAACCTCTAGAAATAGATTTTGCTTAGACAACACGTTTTTTAAATAAGCTTAGCTAAACACCTACTAGGTATGTAAATCATTGGAAGTTGAATATATACAGTTTTGAATAAGTGGGTTAGGAATATCTTATGTCAAGCTACTTATCTAATTATTTCAACGGGTTAAAGTTGTCTTAATAAGCAGTTAGAACTTGTGAAGCGTGTAATTGTTTGTTGACCAGCTTCTTATACGTCACTCAAGAGTACTATCCTCCTTTTTACATAAATGTAAATCACTTTGAACATTGGTATGCTTAACAATTTAAGAGGAGCATGTTTTTGTTAATGCTAAACAATGTCTTCGCATTTTGAGGTGAAGACAATAAAGGGCTAAAGCTTATTTGAAAAAAAAATGGTTAAATTCAGAAAGGTACCACTTTTATTGCTTAGTCTTCGAATTCAAAATCATGATTCCTGTGTATTCTTATTATATGTAAATATACATGTATGAGTTTGATTGTTGTATTGGTGGCTTGGCTGCTATAGATTATTTTAAAATAAGTTATATTATAAGAGAATTGGTTATAAATGGTGATATCTCAATGAATGACTAGTGGGAGTGCGGGACACTTAAACAATGACTTAAAACATGTGATTTTTTATGGGTCGAGATGGTTTGGGTTAAACCCAAACACTTTTTTTTTGTTCCAAAATTATCAAGCAAAATATTATCAACTCAACTATGGCCTTTGATCTTGAGTTCACAGATTTAAGTTTATCTAAATTTTCTTTTCAATGCCATCAAAAATGGAAAAATCTCAGGCGGTGTTCGATTACCATTTTTCCAAGGTTGTGGTTGCAATAAGAGCCCTATTTTGTTTAAATGAAGTTGTAGGATTCGAGTTTATGCATAGCGATTAGGGATGCAACTCAGGATTCCTCAATAATTGCATATACGTTATGATATGTGTCAATATACAATAATTTTTTTTTGGAAACTTTAATAAATACGGAGTATATTGTAGACATTGTTCTAGACATACCAAAAGAGTTGGAACCTTCATTTTTGTACAAAGATTCATTGGCGCGAACACATAATATGATATGAAGTTTATGTTAATTACTGTAATGCATACATTGGTGATGATGGTTTGTTCACGGATTAGCTAAATCATATACCATACAAATGACTATTGAAAGCATTTTGTATATTTAAATGCGCTTAGGCTCATCATGAATGATTTTTATATTTAAGCTGTTTAATATATATCTTTGTTCAAACCAAGTACACCCATAGCTTTATCAGATCTTGATATGCATTACCTCCACAAAAGATGTATCTCACGGGGTTTAAACATGGATCATATTTAGTTTAATATACGTGACTTAGAATAATATTGGCCATACGGGTTATTAAACATGGATTGTAAAAGTAATAGTAGTTTACTATCAAAAATTCGAAAGCACTCTAGATTAGAATTTTGGAAGTGCTGGGTCATTACTCAAATACTGATAATTTTAGTTTCAGATATTGCAGGCTTTGATATTATTAGTGAAACCTAATGATCTTTAGCTTTAACTTTATAATCATATATAGTGCACTTCAAATGAACAAAAGGGTGTTAAAAAGCAACTGATTGACTTTGACATAATGCAGGTCCAGGTTTGTGGATCAATGGTGACACAAGAACAACCACATGAAATGTTGATACCATGAAGTATTTTCTAATGCGTTATGGACTTGATATAGCCTTATAGGTTTTGAAGATAAAAAGAATAAAAGGTTTCTTGTACAGAGTGATACCATGACGAGAAGTCTGCAAATGATGTTATGTTTTGTGATTAATTTACATTACGATAAGTAATCCAGAGAATTATTAGTTTTAAAACTCACACGATTAAATAATTTTAAGCTCGGCTATATTATTAGAAGTGCCGTGGATATTAAAAAATGTTGATTTATTGTTCATAGTTTTTTTTAGATGAATGATGTATATGGTTGGTATGTGTAGAAATATAGGGGAAGTAGTGAGAGAAATTTTAAATTTTTGAAAGTTGAAATGTTGGTGGGCTTAGGTTTGGAGTGTATCTTAAGATTAGGGTTGGAGTGGGGCTTGAGAATTGGTTGGGGATATGTATGTTTTATAAGTATAGAAGATGACCAAACAAGGTTTTAGGTTTTATTCCCGGTTGAAGTAAAGGCTTGCTATTTAGTGTTTCTCCACAGTGATCTTATTCATCAGTAATTTAGTTTGTTATAAGTAAATCATTGAGTTGTGTTCTTATGTAATCCTACGTTTGATTTTGATTTGTTGGTCACATTTTCGAAAAGCGATTGTCAAAATAAAAAAAGTGACACGAAAAACTTTAGCAAAATATATATATCTAGGTTGATAATAATTTAAAATCATAACAAACAAACAAATAACAAAAATTTTAGTCAGTGATAATACTTTAAAATAAATCTTATCAAATACTTACTTATCTAGGTTGAGGTTCGTGTGAGATGAGTTTTAAAGTAGGATAGTTTAGGAACTCGTATTAGTTATGTCATTTGGAATTATGTAATTATTTTAAAAATAAATTGTGAAATAAATTAAAGGTTATGATTGGTAATTGTCTAAAACTTAAAATTAGCTTGCTTAACAGAGAAAGTCAAAAATAGTCTCTCTTCATTCCAAATTTCAAAAGTCTCAAACCTCATTATATAGATCTAAACATTGTTTCAACCACAAACCGAAAGATAATCCGATCTGTTTTCTTTCTTTTGTTTATGGCTTTGTGGAACGCCTCCCACAACAAATATTCCACCAAATGACTAATAGCCGAACTTACAAGAGTGACATGGTAACACAACCATTAATATACCAGCATAAGATTAAACAATGAATTTTTCTAAATTATCAATACACAAACACAATATGGCTAAAACTTTGTACATAAAGATGACCACGTCTATGCAAAAACTATATATGAACCCTTGCCATGTTCGTCAAACATAATTATAGACGAAAATTAAGAACCATAATTATAATTAAGACAAAAAAAGCTATTTGTTTATAAATATAGAAAACATACGTTACCAAAAATTTTAGAAAAATTCTCGTGCGTGCACGGGCATTATAACTAGTTATTTATATAACGTCTATCTAGAAAAACAAAAAACGTTTAGTAAATTGAGAGTTGGTTGATAATTTAAAGACAAAATGAAAAGTATGAGAAACCAAACATCGTCGTTTTCATGATCTAGAAGAAGGGCTAAGACGATAAAATTGAACCAACACAAGTGCGCTTGTATGTGTGTTCTTTCGTGAACATTTAATTAAACAAACCCTACATTAACACTTAAAACAATTAAGCGAAAGAAGTATTTTACTCGTGCTCATTGTATAAGAAAAATGTTTCTTCATATTCATTTATTAACATATTAAACGAAAAGTACAAAAGAATATATGGTAAAAAGAGCATAAGAACAATTCACAAATAGATCTTCAAACTTTTAGTTCATTTACAACCCTATCTATTACTCCGGTCTTTAAAGATTAGATTACAAAAATGAACTTGATTCATTTTTAGTCCATTACCTTAAAAGATGATTTTGATCCATTTTATAAAACTAAAATGATGACTTGGTGTTTGTATGCCTAAAGAATAAAGCTAAAACTAATATATTTCATTCTTAATGCCATGATAGATGACAAACATAACAAGACTACTTAAACAGTGTACTTTTACAAACATCACGCCAGATCTTCATTCTTAATGCCATGATAGATAGCTGCATGAGCTACACCTATATATTTCGCATCTACCGAATATACAGCCCAAGGTACAGTGTAACATTATATTGGTCCGGACCAATGAATCAGTTGATTTCAAAGTTGGCCTTCACCCAAACCTGCCCGATTTGCCTAGCTATAGCTATCTCTAGAAAAGCCTTATAATAACTAGACCTGCACAAGTTAATAGTCTAACACAGCAACAAAAACTCGAAACACTCATGCAAGACAAAAGCACCCTACCCTTCCGTATACAAGTAAAATCCTATCTACTCTAGTAATGAGCTCCTAATCACACGAATTATATCAGTAAGCGTAACAAGCCCTTCAAGCAAACCCTCATGGTCCACGACCCAAACACGATGAACATGATTCGCCACCACCTTATCGACTACTTCACCTAGCCGCGATTCAGCATTGCAAGTCACAAGCTCCCTAGGAGTCGACCCAGCCATATTAGCCGCCACAGACAACAGACTCGTTGTGTATTCCATAACACTTTGTGGCAACCATGATTGTAGATAAGAAACCGGGCAGCCCCTTAAATCAGTGGCGGAAAACGTACCTATCACCTTTCTTCCTTTCCCCTGCACAAAACCACCAACATTATTGCATCGAAACTATAATGAGGCAAAAATAAAATCTGAGGTTTACATTTACGAGTTGCGAGTGATCTTCTGTAGCGGGATTTATAGACTCGATAATTGGGATGGCGTTAAGAGAACCAGCTCTCATTGACTTGATGGCATCAATGACTTTGGTATGGTTTGTGACTCCAAAAATAGGCTCGACCAATGCTCCTAGATCGCGTATAGTTCGGTCATTTACATGTTTGAGGTCAGACTCGTGTCCTTTCAAGAACTTGATAAGGTCCATTTGTGTGAGCATTCGATATGATGAAGCTGACTCCACGAGCTCAACTCCAGCTACGTTCTCCATGTTGCTGTCTAGTGGCACTAAAGCACGATGTATCCCTTTGCTAAACACTTCCATACAATCCATAATGCTGCACCAAATAAAACAAAATAATATTGGTCATGGCCTCATGGGCCTCTTACCGTTTGCACGAAAATTGATTATTCATATCAAATTTTATTATTTACTTGACAAGCGAGCTATAGACTTTCTTTTGGATGAATTTAGAACCTTAATTTGTCAACCACTAGGCAAAGAAGACAGGATCACCGCCTAGAAAATATTCAATAATAAAGATGAACCTTTCTAGCTAATATAATACGATAACTTAGTAAAAATGATAAGGACACAATAATGTTAGATTAGTCATGTAAGACTAGAAGCCTAAAATTAGATTAGTCGGTTGACCCAAAAACCACAACTGGCTTGGGCCAACTAATTACTTCGAATCAAATTTAAAGAAATCTTTCTCAACCGAGATCTAAGTAAAAGAGTATAGACTGTATATAGTATATGCATGAAGTCGTTGAGGATGAGCTAGTTTCGGATCAAGTGTCCGAAGGGCAGGACTAGAGAAAACAAAACCAAGTATGACAGGACAGGAGATACACAGTAAGTATACATATGAGCAGGCCTATATAACATTACTCTAAACAAATATGACAAGAAAACCAACATACCTAGTGTCAGGATTAAGTGTCCAAAGGCTAAGACTTTCAAGACAATGACCAATAACAGAAGAAACCGGAACCGACATCCTTTCCTCCAAATTGGTCACTTCACCACTAGTCTCAACATTATCACCCGCAATATGAGCTAAAACATCCAACATAGTCACCATACCAATATAATGTTTCCTAACAGCACCCGTGTGTTTATCAGACTCCAGTATCATAGACCCACCAGCCCCTATCCAATGTCCTGGCGGCGCCGCCACAGGTACAGCCACTACTTGGTTAGCCACAAGTGTATTCATTGTCTGTGCTAAGGTGGCTGTGTATGGAACCTCAACTAGCCGTCTTTTGTCGGACACTAGATCCTTAACTTTCTTGTCACGTAAATGTTGTTGTGGTTCGATGTTTGTGTGCATGTCGTGCTTGACTCCCATCATTGTTGTTTGCATTGTGGAATGAGTTTTGATAATGTGCTTAGAGAATTGTAACGTACATGTAGTTGTGTGTTTGATGGATTTGGATTGTGTTTGTTAAATGGAATGAGGGTGTAAAGTGTGTGACAGATGATGACCACGTGTTGGCACATGAGAGTGCATGTTGAGATATATATTGAATGCCACATTGCCACGTGTTACTAAACTATTTCATACCCATCCAAAAGAATGACGAAGCCGACGTATGTTTATTTTATTTTTATACTTATATACTCGTTTGTTTATTATATTGTGATGTGATATCGGGGCTTGATCGTTTGGAAAGTTTGGAAGGAATCATATTGTTTAGAATTGTGGCTTAGCTTTAATGAAACAACTTAATTGGTTGTAATGCCACTACTGACGTTCAAAGTTTAAATTGAAATGTTTTATTTTGCTTTTCAACATTTGCTCTTCCAATTAACATGAAGCATCTTTAGATGTTGTTAATTCATGAATTTCATTTGATATGTTTTCTTACAAACAATTGTCTAATTGTCTTATTTTTCACTGATCTAATGTCTTTATAAATGTTTGATAGTCTCAAAAGGCGCGCATGTTAACTATAGAAAGCATAATGCAAGAAATCATTTTTGAAACAAGCACAATGTGTCCCATTATGAGACAAATTTTCAACTCACAAATTGATTCTTCGAAAAGGTTCAAATTACTAGCGAAGAAACCCTGTTTTCTTCCAAAAGAGCCATGATCAAATATTTTCCAGTCAAAAAAGCCACAGGATAACATATTATTTGCTGATTATTTTATTATTTTATTTATTTATTTTTTTGACAGAATGGTTTGACTTTCTGCTGACATGGACCAATATTGTTCATGTGGCTTGCCTATATATTTAGCAATTTTTTTAGCATAAAAACACAAACTACAACTAAAAATACAACACAAATGACACTACCCGGACACATACACAACAAGCCATTGTGTTATGGACTCACGTTTCCAAAACATTCAGTTTTAACATCAACAGTTGATCACACTGGTTGAGTTAAGTGATCCACGATTAGAACGATCGAAAAGCTAAAAATGTTATAATAGGATTTGTACACACACTTTTTGAGCAGAAAAGATAGAACCATAGATTAATAAGCCTAATAGATAATCCAGTTACACCTTACATAGAAAAGGTTTGTAAAACAAAACAGCCAGATAGATGCATAACAAAGAGTCTTGCTAATGAAAAACATAAAGAAACTATAAATGGAAGTTCATAAAGTTGGGCCAATTCTAAACCCTGGTCAGCAACTTAAACTGCAACATTCGGCTAATTAGACCGCCGACGGCTTGGTTGGTTTAAGTGGCGACAACACGGTTGCTGCTAGACCCAGCACATGTTTCAGATAACGGATCACTTCCCCATTCTTTGTCTGATTCTAGTGGCTCAAGCACATAAACTCCACCGTCCGAGAGACCCAATGCAAGTTGACTTGGAATAGAAGGATGAGCAGCAATCGCATTAGGATACACCTTTATAGTACTGTAAAGTGTAAGTAAATAGTTTCAGCATGCTACACAAAATGACAGGTGATATATCAGATATATACGTGGTATCTTAATTCTTATAGAAAAACTGTATATACCTACGGTTAGATGGCACATATGCTGCGAGATGGATTTTACACTTCAATCTGAGCTGATTTGCTGTTAGGACACACACACTTCCATCTTCCGCACTCACAAATATTGATTGACCATCACATGAATACACTGCATATGTGATTGACCCACTCGCTTGTTGCGGGACCCACTAGCAATTCAGAAGATAAAAAGTTAAATATTATCATTTGTGCATTAGAAAATTTGAAATGGTTACTTAGTGAATGTACCTGCAAAATACAATCAAGTTTCAAGGGGTCATAGGTGGCGATGTGAGTTTCATGAACGACCAACAAGCGTGACTGGTCTACGTTGATGTGAAGATGTGTCTCAGCTTGTGCATTGCTGGTATGTCCAGATGGTAGTTTCAAAAAGCTACTTGTGAGCTTCTCCCAGTTCGCCATACTCCAAACGCACAGCTAAAACATATGAGTCAATTAAAATTTGAGTAAACAAGAAACACATTTTAGTTAATAATAAAATAGACTATCACGTAACAGAACACACCTGAGCATCAGCTCCTGCTGATACCAAGATCTTCTTATCAGGAAAAAAAGCTAGACCAGTTATACGCTTTTGGTGACCATTGCTTAGCGTTTTCACGACCTACAATGGTTCAATTTTTCAAAAAAAAAAACTGAATAATCATGGCTAAACTATTAGGTTATGGTGCAGAGGAGTACCATATTGCACGGGGCATAGTAGATCTGTATAGAACAATCTGACAAACCAATGACAATGAAGTTGTTGTCCCTTGGATTAAAAACAAGGCAAGTTGCTGCTGGTGCTGGTTTTTGGAACGTTGCTAAAGTCTACATATGAAAATAATCCACCATTCATATGAATGTGAAATCAAAGAAATGATATTTACCATTCATAGGTGAAATGCCAAAGTAATACGAAAACAACACGATTACCTTAAAATTTCGCAGAGTGTACAAAGATGCTTTCCCGCCTGATGCTGATATAACATATTCACTGTTATTTGATAATGTAAGGCAATGAACAGTATCATCCATGCTAGCATCTTCAATATCATTAGTCATTAAAATTCCACTAGACGGTTGCCACAATTGCGGTTCCACATCAGCAGTCGCCTATACAAATAAAAAATAGCTGTAATGGGAAAACGATCAATATGACGCTTAGAGAGATGGAAGAAGTGAAATTTTATTACATCTCGTGGCGTCTTCTTATCAGCCTGTTGCCATTTCCAAAGTTTGTGTACAGCATTATAGGCAAGTGCAAGTAAGGCACTGCCTGAATTTGCATAGATAAGCCTTACAATCTGAGAATACAACAAAATCATCAGATAGTTATATGAACGTTTAAACTTGATCTAAGCAGCAAAGACTTATACTTACCTTTACTGGTAAAAGGTTATCAGGAAGTTTCAGCGAACGAAGCTGAGATGGTTCGGTGACTTCCTTTGGCCTCCAAACGATGGAAAATTCAAGCTCGTTTGTGGTGTTTCTGCTTTGGGCATCTTGCAAATTTTGCATATCCTTTTTTCATACAAGTTGTAAAAGTTGATTAATAACATCAAATAAAACTTTTGGTGATTATTTAATAGCATCATCATGCTTACTTGAGAAGCCATATTTGTTCTTGATGTACTTGCAGGAAGAGCTAGGATTGCTCCGGGTGCTAAACTAGTAGCAATATTGAATGTAGGGGCCTGGGAAACAAGTAAAACATGTTAGAATCACATTTATCTTGGAGTTAAAATTGTTATATTATGTAGTATGCATGTCCGTATTAAACAACCTTAGAGACACTTCCAGAAGCAATCCTACGACCCTCCGATTGATTCTGAATATTGTTTACAATCCGATAGCCTTCTTGATTCCCGAGTATTTTTATACCATTATCATTTGTTGATACAGCCAAGAAATTCCCATCCTTGCTAAATCGAATGCATGGAAAAGCCTGTAAATCATCAAAGAAAGGAATTGTGAAAATTAAGTATAATGCAATAACTGGAAAAATTATGGAGATTTATAACAGATATATGAAGATGTTACCGGTAATCCACCATCTGCATCTGTCCTATACAAAAGTTGCGTGCTCTCCATATTCCAAAATTTTATTGTGAAGTCATCAGCGGCAGCCAAGAACCTAGTGGTTGTGTCAAACTTCACAACTCCTGCATGGTGCTTTCCAAGACCAAGGTAATTTTGTTTGAAATTACCCTCACCTTCATCCCATTCTACAAGATATGATTCCAGGTTATGGCTGGAACCACATGAGAAAAGCCTACAATGTTGATGCTTATCAGTAATTCGATCAAACATAAGGCTCAGTTAGCCGGTTACTAAAAAAAATAAAAAGTAAAAAAAAAATTACCTCAGCCCATCAGTGCTGTAAGCCATTCTAATAGAAGTATAACCGGGCGAGTCATACTCGAACTTTAGATCCAAATTATCAAATGACCATACCTTAATCTTCCCATCAATAGCTGTTGTGTAGAGAAACTAGCATTTGTGACAATCAACAATTCAAATTAGAAGAACTTCCAACATTTGTAAGATTATCTTTTTTTATATATAAAAACATAAAATCTAGAGAATATGAACTCAGATGTTGAGAAGAAGCATACATTATCACAGGCCTGAATGTTTAGCTTACACTGTACGCATACAGAATAGACAGGTGCATCATGACCTTCAAGGGTGCGCTGGTTGACCCCTGTTACAACATCCCATATCTGCACAAACTCGAGATATTATAGACATATTTCAAATAGTCATTGTTGTTTTATGTCTTCAATGATGCTGTAAACAAACCTTCACGAGTTTATCTTGTCCACAAGTAATGATGTATAATCTGTGGTCTCGATTGAAAAAAGCAAGATCATTAACATTGCCAACATGAGCCTCTATCTGAATACACATTTTACTAATTAGTAAAAGGAAGGAAAAAAACTATACAATATTAGTATAGTTAATTTCCATGAAATGAAACGGGGACTAAGATATTTTGCATGACAAACCTGTAGGTGATCGCGTAGCTCTTGACCAGTACGATAAGAATATATTTGCACAATATGCTTTGAATATGCAACACCTATTAAAATTAAAATTCTAAGAAGAAATGCTTCTTCTACTTTTCATTAACAGAAGATGGAACATAAATCAAGACTTACCCAAGAAGAGGCCATCGGGACTCCACATAACACGGGTGACAAAATCAGGATGTTCATTTGAATAAGAAGCCTGACATCATTGCATAGGTTATAAATATTTATGGTAAGCCCATAGAATGATTACAATTGTTATACTGATAAATCTTAGTCAAAATGAAGTATTAAATTCCCAGTCAAGGATCACACCAGAAGAGCTGATGAACATGTGGAAAAGTCCCAAATGATAAACATTCTATACGCAATGCGAAGTGTGCTACCAATATCCCAAATGGAAATGTCACCATTGTTTGTTCCAACTGAAATGTAAGACAAGTCAGTTGCAAAAATTAATGATGTTACGTACAAAGATACTCTAATCCAATCGTAAAAGATGAAAATATCTAACCTAGTAGTAGAGTTTCGTGCTCAGGATGAAAATCCATGCTCGTCACATCTGAACCCTCGTTGATAGTTGAAATAACATTCTTGGGCAGGTCTTCAGAAGAAAACAAATTGTCTGCATTGATCTGACCAGGATGTGTGACTGATGATGTAGGGAGATTTCTTGTCTGCAAATTACAGTACATGTTCAAGACAAAACACAGACGGGAAAATAATCTATCCATTATGGTCACACATATGCAAGTCGTCCATATTGACTAAAAAAATAATAAAATCTAGTAAATAATTTGCATGGCACGAAGCCAATCTACCTCATTTGACAAACCAAAATATCTTGATCTCCTCAAAACTATCTGATTTTCTGCAGTTTTCATATAGTAATTAGTTTGTTATAAGATAAAACGGGACACTTGACTAGAAACATCTGATAAACAAAGTTACCTCCATTATTATGACCTCCTCCAGAGTTAGGAAGGGGAGTCAAAGGCAATGAGTTGAGTGTCCCTTGTGCACCAGACGATGCACCAAGATATATTGGTACTTCGGGTGGCTGCATTGGATGAGAAGGAAAAATAAAAAAGAATGCCATTAATAAATAACATTAATATCAGCAACTTAATTGAATAGTAAGTTGGTTGATATAGTCGACTTTGTACATCATCACTTACTAGTTGCAAACCACCTGATCTAAGTATGGAACTAAACTCATTGGCCACAGGAAGTTGACCCTGAGCAGCATTTTGTAGCCCATACATATGATCCACCAAGATACTAGTGATGTCTTGATCAGAGTTTGGATTCTGGCATAGGTGGTGCTGCCGTTTCAAGCTGTAAAATTGATGAAATAAATAAATCAAACAAAGATCATTAAATAGTTATAACAGGAAACTTATGAGTGATGTTACCTCTGGTTGACTAATAAACGCATCCTTGAATTATTCACAGTAGGAAATCTGCATTTGTGATGCAATTCTGGGTTCATTTCAATCAGTTTCTTTAACTCGCTAGCCAATACACCCCTTGCTGTTACATCGTCTGTATACGTAGAGAGTTGTGCATTCTCCCTGAAAATAGATTTTTTCCGATAATGGTATAAGAACGCATAGATGTCTAATAACATGAACATTTAGTATCTAGATTTCATATATGACTTAAAGGAATATAACAAAGGCCAATTGTAAGTAGATATTTCCTCAGAAAAATGTCAAATTTTGGATTAGTTGGATAGGAAATACTAAAATCTAACATTACTACAAACTTTTATTTGTGGAAATTCTTCGGTGGAGTAGCATGGACAACATTCTTTCACTATACACCAAACAAATATACATCAAAATGTTGGTAAAAAGAAAAATGTAGGTAGAATAATATGATCAACAACGAAGTGAGAATATTATTATTTTTTGCCGCGGCTCATTTTTTCCATCCTTCACCTTTAAGTTATATTAAATTTATTCACAAGCTACCAAAGGTTATAAACTCATTGGAATGCTTCAATAGGGATGTGGCAAAAAGAAATTTAATGACATAAAATTCTCAAAAAATTAAGTTTTCACGATTGTTTCATAAGGATGCTATTCAATCACTAACTAAAATTAGCTATGCTAGCATCCCAATGTATTAAGGCTTGAATTATAGGATTTCGCTTAAATGCCCAAGAAACACAATCCATCACTAACTAGTTAAGGGGGTCTCCCGGCTATAAACGTTTTAGAAAAGATTACATTGTGAAAACACTATAATCTATCCATCTATTTACTTAAAATACAAACACCTAAAAAGATTATTTAGTTGACATATACATAAAGAGTACCTAATATTCTTAATGGTGAGAAGATTAGTCATTTCCGAGAAAAGTTCTCTGTCAAACGGTTTAAAAACTTTAAGCTCCTCATTAAGAATGTCTAAAGCTTTGGCACGTTCGTCCCTGTAATCAACAATCAACATAAATAAAACGAGAAAATCAAGTCATCGGCTTTTGAAATAATAATAATAATAATAATAATAATAATAATAATAATAATAATAATAATAATAATAATAATTATTATTATTATTATTATAAATAAATAAATAACTATTACTAAAGTTAATGATAATAACTCAAAAGAATCTTACTTATCCAATGCCTCTAGGTACTTCTGTTTACGAATCTCAAACAGCATTTTAACCGAATAACGATTATCACCGACGCGAATAAAACCGGCTAAGTACTTCTCCAAATTATCCCAATCCCCCTTAATAACAAGCTCCTCGATATAATTGACATCGCAAAATAATCCGGATTCGGATTCAAGTCTTTTAAAAAGAAATAAAATTACTACATATCAGGAAATAATAATAATAATAATAACAATAATAATAATAATAATAATAATAAGTATTATTATAAATATTATTTTCATAAATATCTTGTTTTTATTATATAATTAGTTGGTACATATATTTTTGTATCATTACTTTTGGGTTATTAATTTCGGATTGCAACTAAAAATATAAAAGTTAATTTAACCTATTAATAATATTCTAAAGATTGTTTCATTTTAAAAGTTGAAAGCTTTTATCTCGTTTATTTATTTGCCATATATTAAAATAAATGTGCTTTTAATAAATGTTTTATATAATAATAAAAGAATAGCAACAACAATAATACTAAATTACTAATGTTTTTTTTTCATAAATAAATATAAAATCTAAGGGCTAATAACTTAATTTATAAGTTTACTAAAAATTATGGAAAATACGAATTTTACAGTAAAGTTAATTATAAAAGTAATAATTTTACATTTAAAACTATGAAAATTTTTTTAAGATTAACCACAAAAATTTCAAACATAAACCCCTTTTTTCTAACATTCCTTTTTATCAAAATTTGACTCAATTGGTTTTTATAATGTTTTCATAGAACGAATTTGAACATACGTTAACTGAAATCAAATTTAATTTTAACATTTATAGCCAATAGCAAGACACAATGTCGAAATATTTACCCCTTAAATGATCATTCTCCTTAGAGTATAATAATAATAATAATAATAATAATAATAATAATAATAATAATAATAATAAGAAAAATAGAGTAAGCTTTTTTATTCAGAAAGTAGTGGGATCACAGCTTGTGTCTAGACTCTCATCCAACTTTATGTAAAATTATTATGTTTCAATAAAAAAAATAATAATAACAACAAAAACAACAACAATAACTTTTTTACCTTTCAAAAAGTTTGGTAGCAACATTAACAAGAAATTTTAAAGCTTTAAATGTAATTTCACCAAAGAATTTACCTATGTGCTGCTTCCATATAATTCTCTTCATTTAAGAACTGAAGTATCAAAAAGATTAGATCTCTTGACAAGCCCGACATCGCCTATGTATAGTAAAACCACATTTCAACAAAAGCAATCGATCGATTAGAGAATTGAACATTTTCAAAACTAAATTATGCAATCTAAACAAAACCAAAACTGAATTGAATAAACTCAATAGAAAAATTTTACATACACACACCCATCTATTAGTCAAAATGAATTGAGCAAATTACCATAAAGACACATACAAATCAATCTAAATAGCATCTATTAGTCAAAGTTGTTACATTAAAAAAAAAATTATATAGGTCAACCTGTATAACTTTAATAAACGCCTAAATGATCGTGTTAAGCATAGCTAATCATTTTTCAGGTTTCTCAACAATACTGTTGATCACTTTAAATTTGTAGCACTAAAGTTCTAGTTGTGTATACAACACAAAAAATATAAAGATTAAAATATCAACATGAAGAAAATTTTACCTATAACTTAATCGATAGAGTATTAATTTTACTTTTTCTCTCTGAAAATAATTTTATGTTGTATATATGACAATGAGAATCTAAAATTTATGAGTGAAAAGTGAGCAATGAAGGTGACAATTTATAATGGTTTTTGGCATGTGATATAAGTTGGATATTTAAACGCGCTTAATAAGAGCGTGAGGTAAACGCATTAAAATGAACCCTATTTAAGGGAAGTATTCATGTTCGTGATCCATCAAATCCTCCATGTGCGAGTGTATGTTTATGGTGTCACATGAAACATAATCAGTTCACACAGCTTGAATTATACAATATGATAAATTTCAATAGTTATATGATAAGTGTCTGCATTTATATTTCGAATGATGTAATGAAAATAAAGTTTTGTAATATTATTTTATTTTTGTAAGTATTTCTGAAAAAATATCATAAACTATATTATATTGATACATCAAATCATAAACTTATTATATTGATACACCTAATAGTTTTTATTTTTATTTATTTATTTTTTTTTGTTGCTTAAAGTTTAAATTAAATAAAATATATGTAGTTAATGATACTGTATTTTAATTTATATAAAGTTATGACTATTCTAACATCACAACATCAATCAAATTGCCTTTATTTTGCATATACCAAAAATATGAACTCACATGGATTGTTTATTTATGGTTTTAATTAAATACCATTTCCTGGTACTTTTACTTTTTTTGTTAGAGCTATAAATTACTAATACCAAAATTTGAATATTTTCAGGGTGGGATATTGACAAAGGGTTTCAGTTACACTAAGGTGCATACATGCACTTTTGGACAATACATTATGCCAGCTTAGTAAGAACCCTAACTAGGTTATATATGATTATGGTGGCTCTGATACAACTGTAGGGTATTTGTAGTCACCCACATGGCCTATAAAAATGCACAATGAAAAATAAATGTATCAATGCCATGCAACCAAAACCCTTGTACATAGATCTCCTAATTAGTGATATAACCTAACTGACACATAAGAATGGTGTTTATGATAGCTTACTTGTTTATCTTGCAATGATGTAAGCTCCTTGATTTGCACGGAACACCTTCTTCTTGTTCTTGATGCTCCACGAATCTGGCTAGAGTTTCTTGGGGAAAATAACCATTTGGACTGCGTTAGGTATTCAACGATACTACATAGGTATAACTAGGGCTACGAACATATGCAAGATGGTGAGTACGAATTCGGATAAACTTAATTAACTAGAAGTAGATCAGGAAAGTCGACTAATGTCGACATGGGTCGACTTAGGGACGAACGGTCAAAGGAATTTGTTAATACAAATAATGTCAAAGACGTTATTCGCATTATTTGGTCTTCTTGTGTTTTGATAATCACAAAATATAAAGACATGTTACGTAAAGTTACGGTTAATAAGTTTTTAATCGAGGAAACTCGTTTCTTCTACATAGCTACTACAACGTCACTTCAGGTATGAACAATCTCTATACCGTCATTAGTAAAGTGATCAAAGAATTTTATTTTCTTCTAAACTTACATTTTTGATGAGGCGAAAAATGAACCACTTTTAGGGGGTCATTTAAGCCCGGAATTGAATTTATTTGATCAAATATTGCCCTAAATCGTTCCTTTTGTGATTTTAGGTACTTTGGGAGCGAAATCTGGAAAAGGAAGCAATTCGGACGTTTTTGGAACATAAAAGTGAAGAAAACGCCAAAGACTTAATTTTCCATGCTGAGAACAGTACCTGACGGCGTCAAGAGGAAAATCATGACGGCGTCAAGAGTAAAAGTGGTGACGACCCAGTGCAAACCTGACGGCGTCACAACAAGGGCGTCAAGAGTTAATTTTGTGACGGCCTGCATAAGGTGTATTGTGACAACCGGCAATTTAGGGAGTTATTTTGAAAACCCGCATTACGTTTGAGTTCGTCAATAATTTTTATTTAAAATTTTTATTCGCAACGAACTTGTAAGACCAATATTTATGGATAATTATATTTTTAGACGTTATGGAATTTGTGAATTATTTTAATAATTAATCATGAAAATTTATGCTCGGTGATGTATTCTTAATTCTCACTTGGTACTACGTTGACTCCGGCACTAAGGAACTTAAAAGTTTAAAAACTTACGAGTTTTAATACGTTGGACTTTTAGTCACGTATTTATTATAAATTTCGGTGGAATATATATATAGTCTGTCAAATGGTGAATATAACGAGCTTCGGGGACGTTTAATATTTTAATCGTAAGTTTTCACTTACGTGAGGGGACGTTTTTATTAATTAAACTTGGAGGTAAAAAGGTTTGGTGTGCAAATAATAAGAAAATTTAGTTGAGGGACCTAAAGTGAAAAATACCTTATTTAAACCCTAACCCTAACCTTATATTATCACTTTCACTCTAACAACTCACCCTCTCCCTCTCCTCTCTTTCTCCACCGCCGGCCACCCAAAAACCGGCCACCACCGCCGCTCTCCACCGTACACCGCCACTCCCAAAACACTCCCCACATCATCCTTGTTATTTTGTGGTGATTCACGCGCCCAAAAACCATCATCCCACCTCGTTCTAACACCACCGACGCCACCCACCTCACCACCATCATTTTTCTTGGTTGATTTTGTAGATCCACGGGTAAGTGTGCACGAGGTGCATCGATTTTGTTGAAAAACGAACCCAAACCCACGAATTTATATTAACTTGGGTCGGATTTGGAAGAAATGGATAAAAATAATAATGGGTTTTGTTAAAAACTTGTTGAATCTTGGTTTGGTATCCGGGTTTTGAAGTTTGGTTGGGTTTTTGTTGCGTAGTCGACCCCTAGCCGAGGTCTCACCCTCGACTTTATTTGATTCCGGGTCGTGGTGGTCATCTTTGACCCGTTTTCTTGATTGTTGACCACTTTTGGTCATTGTGATTAATTGTTTGATTTGGTTTGATTGATTAGTTGGGTTTGGATTGGTTATGGGTGTTGGTCGATTCATGTTGGAGCCGAAGACCCCATATGGGTCGGTTTGTTTCATTTGGGTCGAGCTCTTGTGAGCTAGCCGCGACCATGGTGGTCTCGGGTGGGACCCACGTGGCTCTTAGTATATGAATTTGACTTGGGTTGACTTGGTATTTGACCCTAATACGGTTATTTTTGAGAACCGTTTGTGATGTCGAAATATATATATTTCGGCTAAGTTTACTTTATGGTTATTTGATTATTGTTGGTTACCATTATTGTGGCTTATTTGATTTTGGAGTTGTGTTGACGAGAAGTGGTTTTGGGGACCGATTTTGAGACGGTCACTTAGATTGACGGAGATAGGTTAGTCGGGTGACGTAGTCGGACCCTATTGTTGTAGCACGTGGATTGGGATTGTGTTGGACGGAGATGCATTTATTTTTATGACTATTGCTTATTACTTTGGACTTGGACAATGAGCCGAGAGTCATGACTCGGACATGTGACCATTTCGTATGACTCGATAACTATTTACAAATAAAACATAAATAATAAAACTCGTAATAATAGTTATTAGTAATATAAACGTTTATATGAATATATAGACGTGAATAACGGATATATAATTATATAAGCGCGTATATTAATAATAATAATAATCACGAGTCATATTATAAATAATAAGACTAGATATATATTAGGCTACGAGAGTAGCGTAATATTATTGAACGTATTATTATTATAAAAATGTGTTATAAAACGAGAAACTCTCGACAATTACTAAACACTAAATAAAAGGGTCATATATATATATATATATATATATATATATATATATATATATATATATATATATATATATATATATATATATATATATATATATATATATATATATATATATATATATATATATAACGAGTAAACTTATCGAGTTATGCGGAGTCGTAGTCACTCGAGTTCAGGTAAGTTTTATTTGTGACTTCCGTGTTGGCACAGATATATGACGATTAATATAAACGTTTTCTATAACTAAATACCCACTTAACCGAAGGGTTGAACCGGGTTATTTGGCTATACGAAATGAATATATTAATGGGCATCGTATCCTACGACGCCCATAGGTTGTGGTATATGTAAAGGGTAATAAATTGCGAATATATATATCGGGGAATCTGGCCAATTTGACGATGTATATAAGGAATTTATTAAACTACGATATATACCATATAGTGTTTATGTGCTATGTGCTTTAGGAATGGGTGTAATCTTGGAACGGTATATTACGTAAGTAAATATGGGATTTATCAAATCGACGGATTTGATAAACTTCGGCGATTTATTTAAATGATATATTGGGCTAAAATTAGATCTATAGTTTATTTTATTATTCTTTGTGTGACTTTTTGGTTTGTTTTGTGTCGACCCACCACCCGTATGGATACCAAACGTAAATACACCAAACTAATACGAAATGGATTTTCAGAAAATAAAACGGATTACGTCCGGGTTTGGGAATATTTCGAATTTGAGGAAATGATTTTGAACTAGTTGATATTGTTAGGTCGTGCCGAGTCCGTAGTTGCTGTCTTGTGAGTTACTATACATCTTATTTCTACCGACTTCTTCTTGCTATTTTCTGGACTTGAGGTGAGTCATAGCCCCACTTTTACTCTTGAACTATGTTTTCAATACTTGGGGTGAGAAACGTGCAAATTATTTTATGTGGACTATTATCGCTTTTATATTCTTTCTAAACTTGCTATGCGTATAGACTAGGATGTTTTGTCAGCTTTAGTCACATAATTTATGTGTACTATTCAAGGTTGACTTATTTGGTTATTGTCAGCTTTAGTCACACGGATCGTGTGTACTATTCAAGGTTGGCTTATTTAGATACTGTAGTGTGCACCTATAGGTTAATGATACTTTGGAGGTTATCCGAGTATTTATCGGTATTGCGGGGGTTACCCGAATATCTATGTTGGAACGGAAGGCATCCGTGTATTAGGATTGGAGCGGAGGGTATCCGCAGGCTTTTAGTGAATCCTTAGTCTAGCTAGCAAGCGTTTTGCGTTTATGTCCACTATATTGTTAGATGAATTTAAACCTATGATCTCACCAGCGAAAGCTGACTTTTAGCACGTTTTCTCAGGTAATTAAGTGATGATACGAATGCTTGGAATGGAAGGCTCGGCCAAGGCTCTCGGTTTATGGATCTATTTTTCTAAACTCTGATATTGAATTATGGACCTACTGTTATTTTATTTTGGGCCTGACTCTGAATGATGTTGGGATAAATGTAAACTTAAAACCCCGTTTTGGTTGCGTTTTTATTATGTTTACTTTATCTCGTTCTATTACGTCTTGTGTTGGATACCAATCCCCGTAGCACCCCGAAAGCTTGTTGAGTCTTCCGCTGTATCAAATTTTGGGGGTGTTACATGTATACATGACGGCGTCAGACCCAGATCTAGGCAGTCCGAGGAACTATTTGGCGGCGAGATGACGGCGTCAGACTTTTGTTCTTGACGCCGTCACCTTCTAAACTCTATATATAGTTTTCTATTTTTCATTCATTAAGGAGGAACTTGTGTGGAGAAACCCTAGGGCCGAACTTTGTAAACCCTAGCTCGTATTTTACAGTATTTTCAAGGGTTTTCACCCCTTGAATCCTTTCATGTGCTATTGAGATAAGTCTTCTCTTTAATTTAATCAATATGTCTATGTGTTGGTTGTCTATATCTTGTGCTTGTCTTGATTTCAACATGCTAGGCTAGATCTATCTTGTGTTTGCTTGGATCTAATGAAACCTAGATGTTAATTATGTGTTGATTACTTGTTTATGGTTGTATTGGATGAATGATTTCAATGTTAGGCTTAAGAAAACTGGCAGATCTCCATTGTGTAACATGCTTGAACGTCTTAGGAAACATGAACCGATGTGTACTAGGTTTTATTGGTTGTATTTAATGCATGAGTAAATTCTAATGATCCCATGTTAGGAGCTTCTTAGCCGGCTCGACATAGGAGTGAAGTAGGCACTCATAGGATTGGGGAAGTAAGTACGCCACCCCATGAATGGTATTAAGGAATACAATCCGTCATCCACGCAACTATAACAAGTAATTAACGTGTAAAAGATATCTAGGGAGTAGTGAAATCTAAGTAAACACATTTCTCCCACATATTGCTCACAACTTTAGTATAATTTAGTTTATTTTCATTTTTAGTATTTTATTTTGATTGCATCTTTAGTATTGGGTTAGTTCACTAGCAACTAATTCCGCCCAAATCCTTCAAACCCGAGATTTTAATTTGCTTTCTAGAAAATATAAAAATACAAAAAGAATCATCCCTCATCTCTAGACCTAGTCTTTAGGTTTTCTAATCCTAGCGACACTATTCCTAGCTGAACGATTAATCCCCCGGTACTTGTCATTATACTATACTACATCGATCAGGTACACTGCCTGGTGGGGGTTGTAAGCTTCTCAAGATCCCTTGAGAGGTAAAGCCTGGTGTAATCCCTACGCATATCAAGTTTTTGGCGCCGCAGCCCGGGGAATAGTTATTGTCTAGGTTAGAATATCTTTTTATTAGGTCTACTTGCTAGATTCCTTTCTAGTAAGATTTTAATTTTATTTTTAGGTTCTCTTTAGTCTATCTTAATTCTTCGTGTTTTTGTTTGTAACTTTTCACCACCCGAAATCATGGACGATGGGAACATCTTTGAACCCGTCAACCCACCACAACAAAACCCACGACTAGAACCTCTTAGGCCCCGAACCTTAGGAGAGTATTCCCGACCTAGCCACCAAGGCTATCGAAATACTATTGAGCTCACCGGAGCCAATGTGAGCCCTTGCGATCCGACACCATCCGGTTGGTGCAAAGCGGATGTGCATTCCATGGACTTCGTTCCGAAGATCCAAATCAACATCTCAAGGACTTCCTTACAATCGTAGATTCTATAGACCTAGATGTTGCAACTAGAGAGACAACCCGATTACGCCTATTCCAATTCTCTCTACGTGATCAAGCTAGTCAATGGCTTGAACGTTTACCCGCGGGATCCATCACCACATGGGATGATCTCACCACTCGTTTCCTTGCTCAATTTTTCCCACCGGGGAGAACTATCAAGCTTAGAAATGACATCTTGATGTTCCAACAACGTCAAGGTGAAACTCTTTATGAAGCATGGACTCGATTCAAGGACTTACTCCAAAAAGTCCCTCATCATGGCATAGATCTTTGGCTCCAAGTCCAAATCTTCTATGACCATATCGATCTCTCCACAAGGCGAGCCATTGACCAATCGGCCGGTGGTAAGCTACGTGATCTAAGTGCGGAACAATCATGGGAACTCATAGAAGATCTTACTCTCTATGACAACGAAAGTTGGAATGATCCCCGTGATTTGAACAAAACGGTCAAGGCAATATCTTTGCCTACGAACAATTCTAGCACTCCCTACCGTAGGATCATGGAACTTGAGGACCAAGTCAAGTTTCTCATGAAATCTTATGAAGCTCCTAAGCCTTCAAGCCAAGTGAACAAAATCACTTCTTCATGCGAATTATGTAGTGGTCCACATGACACTCGTGATTGTGTGGAACTCCCCGGAACAGCTTTTGCGGACTACGCATCCTCGCGTACCGACGAAGCGGGAGATAAGTGGTACACTTTCAAACCCGATCCAAACCCTTACGGTGATTCATACAACCCCTCTTGGAAAAATCACCCAAACCTTAGGTGGAAACAAAATCAAGCCAATTATTCCAATCCGCCTAATCGTTACCAACCAAACGGTCCACCCTCCAACCGTACTTTCAACAACAATCCTTCTAACAACTATGGTAGTACCAACAATCTTAAAGGATTGATGTTCAAGTTTATGGCATCTCAAGAAGCTTGCATATCTAAGTTTGAAGCCGATTTCAAACAAAAGCAAAGCGATATGACCACCAAAATCGACGCATTGTTGAAAGTTCTCAATGACCGAGAAATGGGAGCACTCCCAAGCGACACGGTCAAGAACCCGAAACTAAACGTTAATTCCATATCATCAGTTTCGTCACCCACTTCTTGTCCACAATACTACTCGGTCAAATCTATGAGCACGTGTTTCAAACAAAACCAAATTCTTCAAAAGGACCAATCGAATAAAACACCCGATATAAAACCGGTCAAAAGCATAGTTGAAACACCTCCTACGCAAGATCTTGACGATGAATTCAAGGAACTTCACCTTGAATGCCCCGTCATTGATGTCTTAGCCCGTGCTCCCTACTATAGTGCCCTCCTAGAAAAGTATGAGAAGTTTAAACTAGGTAAAAATGGGACCGCCTTCGTTCAAAACAAGTTGCCTAAAAAGCTTGATGATCCGGGTATATTTGTTTTGCCTTGTAAGATAGGAAGATCCGAAGCTTTCGACACACTAGCTGATTTAGGGTCAAGCCTCAACTTGATTCCCTTATCCCTTTTCACCACTCTTAAGCTAGGAAAGTTAGAGGAGACAGAGTTATTGATAGGTCTAGCGGATGGAAGTATTGCCCACCCGGTTGGAATGATTAAGGATGTAGTTGTTCACGTAGGAAAGTTAACTATCTTAGCGGATTTTCACGTCCTAGACATGGTTAATGACACTACATGCCCATTATTGGTAGGAAGAGGATTTTCAGTATACGATGTTAAGAAACATAGCTATGATTGTGATGATGAACCGACACCACATTGGGTAGAGATGAATAGGAGACCATCTAGATATGGACCTTGGATACAAAGGAACTTTATAGGACCTCAACGCCCATTCTATCTAGAAAAAGATTTCATCGAAAAGACACATTCGGTGGAACAACTCATAGCTAGAGATGAAGAGCTAGATCCTTTTGAGGACCCCTTAGTCTTTAGGAAGATGATTGAGTTCTTAAGCGTAATGCCTATTAATATAGAGATGAATAAGTGGAAAAGAGAGGGAGATAAGTGTAAATGGAGGTGGGACAAGCAACCTAAAGAAGGTGACGGATCATGGCATATGAAGATGACTTTGTATGATCCGGATGGAGAAAAGTTTGAAAGGTCATACCGTACTAAGAAAACCGATAGGAAGCTAAAACTTAAGTTTGATCCCAAGGATGTCCTCAATGAGGAACTCACCCGTATCACGTGGTAACCCATGACCTTGAGTCTAGCTACAAGACTCGTAAATAAAGAAAAGCGCTTCTTGGGAGGCAACCCATGTTTTGTGTGATTTTTATTTTGTTTGTTTGTTATTTGCTTCCGTATGCATGCTTTATTTTTATTGTTGGTAAATCATGTTTCAAAACTAAATAGTGGAAATACTTTACTTTGTTGTTTGGCCTAGTCTTAACTTCACCCAAAGGTATTTCTGCAAAAGATAAGTGTATGGGGAAACCCCAAATATGTTTTTAAGAAACAAAACCGATCATGATTCTCCACAATATTAAGTGAACATGTATATTCGTATTTGTTAGAGTCAAATGCTTGTATCGAGTCATAATGAAGTTTTGCAGGATTTTTCAGGAAGTAGGACCAAGTTTTTCCAGAAATTTTCAGGAAACTTAACATAAGAATTTCTGCAGGTCACTTCTGACGGCGTCACGAGTTTACTCTTGACGGCGTCACGTGTAAAAATCTGGAAATTTTACCAGTTTTGTTTTTCTAACGGAGTCTTAAAGTTTTTGTTTAATTATTAGTTTTATAATCTCCAGGAAATCTGGAAACATCATTCCACAAGCATTATATCTTATTTTGTTTTCTAGGATTTAGTAACATATGTAGATTGCCGCCGATTTTATGCGAGGTTGCCTTGTCTGTTTTATCAGGATTTACAGGTTATGTATGACAAGAAGATGATTATTTTTCTGGAAGGGAAGCTTTGATTGTTCATTTTCTTGGAGGAAGATTTAACCTGGCCACCTTATTATCCATACCGAGCGAATCAGGGGAGTATTTGATTTCATTCTTTTTACTTATCTCACTTTTACATTCTTTACTTGAACATTGGGGACAATGTTCATCCTAAGTGTAAGGGGAGGGTAAAATGATGATACCTTACAGATACACTTTCGCTTGAGTTTGTTTGTTTGATTTTAGATGTGTAATAAAACTATGAGAAATATTTGTTAGTGCAATTTTAGCGCCAAATTAAAATTTTTTTACAACATTTAGGAGTGAAACTTTAGCCATAGCAAGCGTCTCATGGATAGGAGATTGTATGACTAGCACATAACCGTATCATTCAGAAAAATTTTCCAGAAGTTCGCCTTTAGATTTGATAGGAAAAGCATTTACTATTAGTGCTTATGATTGTATCGGTAGCATTTAGATTCTAGAACTTGCGTTAGTGATGCATCCCGAGACCGCTAGTGAGACTACATTCGTGTAGTAGGATTTACTACATGATAAGAGGCATTAGGATCACCCTTGTGTTAAACCCGTATTATAATTACTTGACCATTTAAGTCATATTACTTGGCTAGTTAAGTCAACTAATTTTTCCCACACCTTAGCGTTGTACTCATTTTTAGTACACGAAACCACTAGTACACCCCTCCGAGCCTATCTTTTCGTTTCTAACTTTAAGCATTTTACTTAAAGGAAGAATTTGTTACACCCCACTTAAATGTACACCCAAATCGCCTTAGCCTTCCGTGTATGCACTCATCTTTAGTGCATTATTGTTATTTGTTAAACCCTAAGTTTATTATCTAATTGATTACATGGTTTCTAAGTCGAGTCATATCCTTGTACATATTGTTTTGGGACGATTGGGACTCATGGGTAAAGTACTTATTTTATGGAGTAATGGGGAAGAACATCATTTATTACCCCCATATGTGCGTTATTCTTAAAAGTACTCAAAGTGTTTCGATTTTCTTAATTCGAGTCATTAGATTAGGTTATTGTAAAGTATGTAAAAATTCAAGTGTAAGGGGAATATTCATTTCCTATGATGTATTATTTTGGATGGTAGGGTAAGAGTGTATGCAAAAAAAAAAAAAAAAAAAAAAAAAAAAAAAAAAAAGAGAAAAAAACATACGGACTACCATCCCGTTTCATTCAATATTCATTTTATGTTTTTGTTATTTTTCATTTATTAGCTTAAGTCGAATCTAGTCTTGGCTTAGTGATGAGGCGAAAAATGATCCGTTTTTAGGGGGTCATTTAAGCCCGAATGCGAATTTATTTGATCAAATATTGCCCTAAATCGTTCCTTTTGTGATTTTAGGTACTTGGAGAGTGAATTCTGGAAAAGAAGCCATTTTGGACATTTTTGGAGCATAAAAGTGAAGAAAACGGCAAAGTCTCAATTTTCCATGCTGGGAACAGTAGGTGACGGCGTCAAGAGTAATGTCCTGACGGCGTCAAACCTCAATAATAAAATCCGAGAGTTCATGAAGGCGTCAAGAGTTTTCCTGACGGCGTCAAAACCCCAAGAATTAAAATCCGTAGTTGATGACGGCGTCACACACAGGGCGTCAAGAGTAATTTGTGTGACGGCCTAGGCCTTGACGGCGTCCGAAGTAGATCAAGGCCGTCCGAGGAAGTATTTGGCGGCGAGATGACGGCGTCACACCTTTGTTCTTGACGCCGTCATCCCTATTTTCCTATATATAGTTTTCTAGTTTTTCACATTAAAAGAGAGAAGTTTTGGGAGAAACCCTAAAGACGATTTTGGTGTAACTTTACAGGTTTTTCAAGGGTTCCAACCCCTTGATACCTTGCATGATTAATCAAGATAAGTGTTCTTCTAATTCAATCAATATGTCTATGTGTTGGTTGTCTATATCTTGTTCTTGTCTTAATTCTATCATGCTAGGCTAAATCTCCTTTGTGTTTGCTTAGATCTAATGAAACCTAGATATTGATTATGTGTTGATTACTTGTTTATTCTTGTTGTGGATGAATGATTTATATGTTAGGCTTAAGAAAACTGGCAGATCTCCAAATGGTAACATGCTTGAACGTCTTAAGAAACATGAACCGAGGCGTACTAGGTCTTTATTGGTTGTATTTAATGCATGAGCCACTGTTTACAATCCCTAAAGTTGTGCTGGGCATGGTGTAGGAGGAGATAAGAGCTCATAGAATTGGGGAGTTATGTATGCCACCCCATGAATGGTATTAAGGAATACAATCCGTCATCCATGCAATTATAACAAGTAATTAACGTGTAAAAGATATCTAGGGAGTAGTGAAATCTAAGTAAACACATTTTTTCCAATTACTGCTCACAACCTTAGTATAATTAGTTTATTTACATTTTTAGTATTTTATTTTGATTGCATCTTAGTTTTGGGTTAGTTGAATAGCAACTAATTCCGCCCACTCTTCCAAAACCCGAGAATTTTAATTGCTTTCTAAAAAATATAAAAACACAAAAATAATCATCCCTCACCTTTAGAACTAGTAATTTAGGCTTTCTAATCCTAGCGACACTATTCCTAAGTTGAACGATCAATCCCCCGGTACTTGTCACTATACTATACTACAACGATCAGGTACACTGCCTGGTGGGGGTTGTAAGCTTCTCGAGATCCCTTGAGAGGTAAAGCCTGTTGCGATTCCCACGCATCAAGTTTTTGGCGCCGCTGCCAGGGATTGTCTATCTTTACATTCATTCCTTAACTTTCGCAAAAGAGTGCGGCGCCATCAAATTTTTTGCGCCGCAGCCCGGGGAATAGTTATTGTCTAGGTTAGAATTTCTTTTTATTAGGTCTACTTGCTAGATTCCTTTCTAGTAAGATTTTATTTTTTATTTTTAGGTTCTCTTTAGTCTATCTTATTTCTTTGTGTCCTTTGTTCGTAAACTATTTCGATGGATAACAATAACATTGATCGTTTGATTCCTGTTATTCGTGTTTTTCGTCGTAGGATTTTCCAAATGCCCGCCCCACTCCCTTTAGTTGAAAATGAGAACCCACCTAACCTCTCACCCAACCACCACTTTGACAATAATTCTGAGTTAGAAGAGTCTGATCATGATGATGACCATAGGGCTAGTCCTTTCTACTATTCAGACTCCGACGAGGATCTTGATGACGGTGATGTGATTAATGAGAATAGGATGGAAGAAGAAATAAACCCTCTCAGGTATATCGACCCTAGGACTAGGATTGAGTGTGATAGCTCATTCAACATGCAATTTCCTTCTAAAATCAGATTTAAGAGCCTTAACGCCTATCTCAACTCATCTCTTCCAATGAACATAATCTCACGTAATGAATACAATAAAATCATGGTAGATGAGTTAGAATACATGGAGAAAACATTATTGCTAAGGCAATACCATTGCATGTGTTTGTAGGAAGCTTGGTTTATCTTGTTGAGTTCATGGTTATGGAGAATCTAGGAGAATTTATTGATGATAAGTTGACCCAAGTTGTGTTTGGAAAACCTTTCAAACAGTTGACCAACCTTGATGAAAAACTCATAGAAGGGTTAATTACATTCTCGGATGGGGAAGAAGATTTTGTCTATCAAATGCCCCGCACACACCCTAGGTTCAAGGATTTTCCCATGGAAAAGTGTAGTAGGTATCCGCCCATAGAGATGCTAAGTGAGAATGATAAGAGAAAAGGACTCAAGTATATTAATGAAAAAAATAAAAGATACTATCGCGGATGCTTAGAGTTAGGAGATGAATATAAGAAAGATGAGGCGACTATTAGATGGCTCACACTTGGTTATGTGAGCATAAGCGATACACGGTAACCCATGACCTTGAGTCTAGCTACAAGACTCGTAAATAAAGAAAAGCGCTTCTTGGGAGGCAACCCATGTTTTGTGTGATTTTATTTGTTTGATTGTTATTTGCTTCCGTATGCATGCTTTATTTTTATTGTTGGTTGATCATGTTTCTCAATTAAAATGTGGAAATACTTTACTTTGTTGTTTAGCCTAGTCTTAACTCCACCTAGAAGTATTTTTGCAAAAGATAAGTGTAAGGGGAAACCCCAAATATGTTTTTAAGAAACAAACCGATCATGATTCTCCACGATATTAAATGAGCATGTATATTCGTATTTGTTAGAGTCAAATGCTTGTATTGAGTCATAATGAAGTTTTGCAGGATTTTCCAGGAAGTAGAACCAAGTTTTTCCAGAAATTTTTTGGAAACTTAACATAAGAATTTCTGCAGGTCCATTCTGACGGCATCAGAGGTTTACTCTTGACGGCGTCAGGAGTTAAAAATCTGGAAATTTTACCGGTTTTGTTTTTCTAACAGAGTCTTATGGTTTTTGTGAATTATTAAGTTTTATAATCTCCAGGAGATCTGCAAACTTCATTCCACAAGCATTATATCTTACCTTGTTTTCTAGGATTTAGAAACTTATATAGGATGCCGCCGATTTTACGCGAGGTTGTCTTGCCTATTTTTGTCAGGTTTTACAGGTTATGTTCGACAAGGAGATGATTTATATTTCTGGAAGGGAAGCTTTGATTGTTCATTTTTTTGGAAGAAGATTTAACCTGGCCACCTATAATCCATACCGAGCGAATCAGGGGAGTATTTGATTTCATTCTCTTTACTTTTTAACTTTTACATTCTTTACTTGAACATTGGGGACAATGTTCATCTTAAGTGTAAGGGGAGGGTAAAAAGATGATACCTTACATATGCACTTTCGCTTGAGTTTGTTTTGTTTGATGGTAGATGTGTAATAAAACTATGAGAAATACTTGTTAGTGCAATTTTAGCGCCATATTTAAAAATTTTTACAACATTTAGGAGTGAAACTTTAGCCATAACAAGCGTCTCATGGATAGGAGATTGTATGACTAGCACATAACCGTATATTCAGAAAAATTTTCCACCCAAATATGTGAGGTTCGCCTTTAGATTTTATAGGAAAAGCATTTACTATTAGTGCTTATGAGTGTACCGGTAGCATTTAGATTCTAGAACTTGCGTTAGTGATGCATCCCGAGACCGCTAGTGAGACTACATTCGTGTAGTAGGATTTACTACATGATAAGAGGCATTAGGATCACCCTTGTGTTAAACCCGTATCATAATTACTTGACCATTTAAGTCATATTGCTTGGCTAGTTAAGTCAACTAATTTTTCCCACACCCTTAGCGTTGTACTCATTTTTAGTACACGAAACCCCTAGTACACCCCTCCGAGCCTATCTTTTCGTTTCTAACTTTAAGCATTTTACTTAAAGGAAGAATTTGTTACACCCCACTTAAATGTACACCCAAATCGCCTTAGCCTTCCGTGTATGCGCTCATTTTTAGTGCATTATTGTTATTTGTTAAACCCTAAGTTAACTTTCTAATTGATTACATGGTTGCTAAGTCGAGTCATATCCTTGTACATATTGTTTTGGGACGATTGGGACTCATGGGTAAGTACTTATTTATGGAGTAATGGGGAAGAACATCATTTATTACCCCCATATGTACGTTATTCTTAAAAGTACTCCAAGTGTTTTGATTTCCTTAATTCGAGTCATTAGATTAGTTTAATGTAAAGTATGTAAAGATTCAAGTGTAAGGGAAATTTACATTCCCTATGATGTATTATTTTGGATGGTAGGGTAAGAGTGTATGCAAAAAAAAAAAAAAAAAAAAAGGGAAAAGAAAAAAACATACGGACTACCATCCCGTTTTTATTTTATGTTTTTGTTATTTTTCATTTATTAGCTTAAGTCGAGTCTAGTCTTGGCTTAGCAACGCCATATTGTACATGTAATTAACTAAGATTGTTAACTCGCCACCAGTAAAACTTCCTTTATCCAACAAAACCATGTAATTCATATCCCTATACCTAACGTTACAACCCTTTAAAAGACCTCTTTGATAGTTTATCCTAGGTGCTTACGCCATGTGGTGGAGGTTTGATCCTTTCCCAAGCCTATGGTAATCTATTTTGCTATGACAGGTAGTGAGAGATATCTTCCGTTTCCATATTGTAATTTACACTTTATTACACCCGAGAGATGTGAGTATCTAAACACTATTTGTGAGGTGCTTGTGTATGACCTCCGTGGCTTGTCTATTGGTCTTTAGTGGAACGATTATTTGTTGTAATTACTTTTATATTAGTGTTAAATGACCCCTAACTTGTATTTTGACTAGAATAAAAGCGCATTTGCTTGAGGACAAGCAAATCTCAAGTGTAAGGGTATATGATGAGGCGAAAAATGATCTGTTTTTAGGGGGTCATTTAAGCCCGAATCCGAATTTATTTGATCAAATATTGCCCTAAATCGTTCCTTTTGTGATTTTAGGTACTTGGAGAGTGAATTCTGGAAAAGAAGCCATTTTGGACGTTTTTGGAGCATAAAAGTGAAGAAAACGGCAAAGTCTCAATTTTCCATGCTGGGAACAGTAGGTGATGGCGTCAAGAGTAATGTCCTGACGGCGTCAAACCTCAATAATAAAATCCGAGAGGTCATGAAGGCGTCAAGAGTTTTCCTGAGGGTGTCAAAACCTCAAGAATTAAAATCCGTAGTAGATGACAGCGGCACACACAGGGCGTCAAGAGTAATTTGTGTAACGGCCTAGGCCTTGACGGCGTCAGAAGTAGATCAAGGCCGTCCGAGGAAGTATTTGGCGGCGAGATGACGGCGTCACACCTTTGTTCTTGACGCCGTCATCCCTATTTTCCTATATATAGTTTTCTAGTTTTTCACATTAAAAGAGAGAAGTTTTGGGAGAAACCCTAAAGACGATTTTGGTGTAACTTTACAGGTTTTTCAAGGGTTCCAACCCCTTGATACCTTGCATGATTAATCAAGATAAGTGTTCTTCTAATTCAATCAATATGTCTATGTGTTGGTTGTCTATATCTTGTTCTTGTCTTAATTCTATCATGCTAGGCTAAATCTCCTTTGTGTTTGCTTGGATCTAATGAAACCTAGATATTGATTATGTGTTGATTACTTGTTTATTCTTGTTGTGGATGAATGATTTATATGTTAGGCTTAAGAAAACTGGCAGATCTCCAAATGGTAACATGCTTGAACGTCTTAAGAAACATGAACCGAGGCATACTAGGTCTTTATTGGTTGTATTTTATGCATGAGCCACTGTTTACAATCCCTAAAGTTGTGCTGGGCATGGTGTAGGAGGAGATAAGAGCTCATAGAATTGGGGAGTTATGTATGCCACCCCATGAATGGTATTAAGGAATACAATCCGTCATCCATGCAATTATAACAAGTAATTAACGTGTAAAAGATATCTAGGGAGTAGTGAAATCTAAGTAAACACATTTTCTCCAATTACTGCTCACAACCTTAGTATAAATAGTTTATTTACATTTTTAGTATTTTATTTTGATTGCATCTTAGTTTTGGGTTAGTTGAATAGCAACTAATTCCGCCCACTCTTCCAAAACCCGAGAATTTTAATTGCTTTCTAAAAAATATAAAAATACAAAAATAATCATCCCTCACCTTTAGAACTAGTAATTTAGGCTTTCTAATCCTAGCGACACTATTCCTAAGCTGAACGATCAATCCCCCGGTACTTGTCACTATACTATACTACAACGATCAGGTACACTGCCTGGTGGGGGTTGTAAGCTTCTCGAGATCCCTCGAGAGGTAAAGCGTGTTGCGATTCCCACACATCACTTAGCAACGCCATATTGTACATGTAATTAACCAAGATTGTTAACTCGCCACCAGTAAAGACTGCCTATATCCAACAAAACCGTGTATTCCATATCCCTACACCTAACGTTACAACCCTTTAAAAGACCTCTTTGATAGTTTATCCTAGGTGCTTAAGCCATGTGGTGGAGGTTTAATCCTTTCCCAAGCCTATGGTAATCTATTTTGCTATGACAGGTAGTGAGAGATATTTTCCGTTTCCATATTGTGATATAACTTTATTACACCCGAGAGATGTGAGTATCTAAACACGATTTGTGAGGTGCTAGTATATGACCTCTGTGCTTGTCTTTGGTCTTTAGTGGAACGATTATTTGTTGTAATTACTTTTATATTAGTGTTAAATGACCCCTAACTTGTATTTTGATTAGAATAAAAGCGCATTTGCTCGAGGATAAGCAAATCTCAAGTGTAAGGGTATATGATGAGACAAAAAATGAACCACTTTTAGGGGGTCATTTAAGCCCGAAATTGAATTTATTTGATCAAATATTGCCCTAAATCGTTCCTTTTGTGATTTTAGGTACTTTGGGAGTGAAATCTGGAAAAGGAAGCAATTCGGACGTTTTTGGAGCATAAAAGTGAAGAAAACGCCAAAGACTTAATTTTCCATGCTGAGAACTGTACCTGCTGGCATCTAGAGTAAAAGTGGTGACGACCCAGTGCAAACATGACGGTGTCACAACAAGGGCGTCAAGAGTTAATTTTGTGACGGCCTGCATAAGGTGTATACATGACGGCATCAGACCCAGATCTAGGCAGTCCGAGGAACTATTTGGCGGCGAGATGACGGCGTTAGACTTTTGTTCTTGACGCCGTCACCTTCTAAACTCTATATATAGTTTTCTATTTTTCATTCATTAAGGAGGAACTTGTGTGGAGAAACCCTATGGCCGAACTTTGTAAACCCTAGCTCGTATTTTACAGTATTTTCAAGGGTTTTCACCCCTTGAATCCTTTCATGTGCTATTGAGATAAGTCTTCTCTTTAATTTAATCAATATGTCTATGTGTTGGTTGTCTATATCTTGTGCTTGTCTTGATTTCAACATGCTAGGCTAGATCTATCTTGTGTTTGCTTGGATCTAATGAAACCTAGATGTTAATTATGTGTTGATTACTTGTTTATGGTTGTATTGGATGAATGATTTCAATGTTAGGCTTAAGAAAACTGGCAGATCTCCATTGTGTAACATGCTTGAACGTCTTAGGAAACATGAACCGATGTGTATTAGGTTTTATTGGTTGTATTTAATGCATGAGTAAATTCTAATGATCCTATGTTAGGAGCTTCTTAGCCGGCTCGACATAGGAGTGAAGTAGGCACTCATAGGATTGGGGAAGTAAGTACGCCACCCCATGAATGGTATTAAGGAATACAATCCATCATCCACACAACTATAACAAGTAATTAACGTGTAAAAGATATCTAGGGAGTAGTGAAATCTAAGTAAACACATTTCTCCCACATATTGCTCACAACTTTAGTACAATTTAGTTTATTTTCATTTTTAGTATTTTATTTTGATTGCATCTTTAGTATTGGGTTAGTTGACTAGCAACTAATTTCGCCCAAATCCTTCAAACCCGAGATTTTAATTTGCTTTCTAGAAAATATAAAAATACAAAAAGAATCATCCCTCATCTCTAGACCTAGTCTTTAGGTTTTCTAATCCTAGCGACACTATTCCTAGCTGAACGATCAATCCTCCGGTACTTGTCATTATACTATACTACATCGATCAGGTACACTGCCTGGTGGGGGTTGTAAGCTTCTCAACATCCCTTGAGAGGTAAAGCCTGGTGCAATCCCTACGCGTATCAAGTTTTAAGCTTGATAGAACAATTTCACAAAAGTATTTTTGTATTTTTAAAGAAATGTTTTATTAAGTAAATATATTCAAAAATCAAATTTGTAACAACTATATTTCCCCCCTAAAACAATTGAGTTTTCACCACGTCAGGACAAAAATGGGAGCGTATGTCCGGACGGTCCCTTAAAGTGGCCGGCGGTCCCTTAGTGATAAAGGACTGTCGCCTATTTAAGGGACCGCCACTCCCTCCTGTCTTGTATAAATAGTGATCTGTTCCTCTTCAGAAAATAAGAGTCTTACACACACAAAAACTTTCTGTTTTATTTTTCTTTGTTCTTTGATCACTATAACATGTCGGTATATGTTTATAAGTGATTTCCTCTTCCGCAATATGCAAGAGAAGAACTCTCGACGTAGATGAAGATTCGAGATGTTATAGGTGTCCACACACAAATGTAACAAGTGTTACGGTTATAGGTTTTGTAAATATTGTAAATACTTTCGACTTGTGTGTGAGTCGAGGACGGAGTTATGTGTGTGAACTTGGAAGAAGATGAAGATCCAAGAAGTCTTGTAACTAGACTAGTTCATGTATCTGTTATGAGGAGAGTGTTGTCCTAGTGTGTAGGTTAGGACTTAGTGTGTCTTGTGTGAAGGCTTGGATCGGGAAAGGATCCAAGTGTGTGTTGTGTGAAGGCTTGGATTGGGTGAAGATCCAAGTGTGTTTTAGTGTGAAGACTTGAATCGGGTGAAGGTTCAAGTGAACGGGAGTACTCGTTCGTGTGAAGGCTTGGATCGTGTGTCGATTTAAGTGGGACAAGAGTGCTTGTTCGTGTGGCCATGTGGGCCTTGGTGTAGATTGGTTCTAGCTACGATTATAACTCGACATTCCGCTTAGTGTCGTTAAATCTTGTGTAAGCTTGTGCATGGATTGCTCCGCCTAAAGGAGTGTGTTAATTTAGTGATTGATAACTCTCGAGTGTGGTACTCGGGGAGTGGAGTAGGACGAAGGAGTGAGCTTTGTGCCGAACCACTATAAATTGCCACGTCTTTTTGGTTGTGTCTTTCCCTACTCTTTACATTACTTATTTGTTTATATTTTTTAGTAGGTTAATTGATATCACATAACAAGTAGAATTCAACATGTTTGCAAAAGAATATTAAACGGACTTAAAAACGGCGAAACGTTTTAGCACGTAAAAAGAAACGATGAAACTATTCAACCCCCCCTTCTAGTTTCTACAATTGGTATAAGCGCTTCGTTTATCAAGATATTTAGAGTATACTGTACTTTAAAACTTGAATCGATCTATGGAATCAAAAAGACATCTAGAAGAGCGTTATTTGAATGAGCCACCATTTTTCAAAAAAATGAAAATTTTGTTATTTGGAAAAATGAATTTGAAAGTTAGATCATAATATTTGGCATGTCATTTCAATTGGTGATTTTTTTTTATTATTTTTATTTTGAAAGAAAATTTCAAAAATCAAAATTTCATAAGAAACTTTTGCAAAACTTTGAAGCAAAAATTTTGGTTTATGAATCTTTGCCAAAAATTGATTTTGATGACACAATTTTATGTCAAGTGGCAAATGACATATGGTAAAATAGTTTAAACTTGCACCAAGGAAATGTTCAAGCCAAAGATGATGAAAATATGTTATTAGAAAAACACTTAGTTTAAGTAGATTCATATACTACTAGTTCGAATGTTTTTATTGTAGGAAATGTTGCTGACAAGAATCTCATAAGCAATCTAGTTGATGCACTAATCTTCAAATCTTGAAGTGATTATGTGGTTTTAATGTGTAAAGAGAATAGCTAGCGGACAAGACAATGTGCGCCTGGTATGTGGAACTGATCAAGTAGTTGATTCACCAAGTGAGTATCATCAAGTCTTGCATCACACACAACATATGTTATGGTAATGTGTTATTAAGGATAGCTAGAGGCCAAGGTAAGTTTTCTTACAACCTTGACTATTATGATTGTTATTTGAATGTTTGCTATATGCTTACGTGACTAGGTGATTGTTAGGAATTATACTTTGAGTTGATATTGACAAATATGAAAGATGAAGGACTTATGGAGACAAAGAAAGAAACTTGCAAAGAAAGAAAAAAGATTACATCATATCTTTTATTTTATTAGTTTATTCCTTGTAACCCTAGTATCTCTATTATATAAAGAGATACAGGGAATAGGTTTCAATAAGTTTTTCACAATGTAAAACCAGAAAAACGTGTGTGTATGTCTAGGGCTGGAAACGCCTAGACTTGTGTGTACAGGTGTTTTATGGGAAACACCTAGGGTAGATTGATGTTAAGCCTCAACTATCTTAGATAGCTGTCAGAGTGTAACCGTGCTACACTTGATCACGTAGCATTGGGGCTTTGGTGTATGTTAGAATAGAGATGATGACGAGAAACCTTGTTAGCAATAATAATGATGTGTTTGTTTATTCCGCTGCGTATCGTGTTCATTCATTATTATTGTGCAATCCCTAGATGAGGTCTAAACAACCTCGAGCTTTAAATGATCTTAACAGTGATTAATTGCTACTCGCCTGCATGCTAGATAGCATTTGTGTGCTAATACATGCTAGATGCTTTGTGTTATTTAGACGTTATGTCTAAGTGCTCGTCCTTCTTTGGATTCAAGCAAACTATTTGGAAAAATAATGGTCTTACAACAACCATTATTAATATTGAGATTTTGCGTCAATCAATCACTATAGACGATGCACACTCATTTCACTCTTCATCCTTTCTCTAGTTCTCGTCTATGACTTTTCTTGAAATCTACATGATTGACTTCTAGCCTCTCCGATGCAAATCTCGTACCTAAGCTACATCTTACGCACAACTCTTTTACTCCTTCTATTTCGACTCAAATTCCACTCTTTATTCAAGCGTATCGAGTCTTTTCCTTTTCTTCTGTCTTGACTCTACTCCATATCCATTCCTTAGCCTACTCGTGCGTATTGAGTCTATTTCGTGTCTTAAAATACAAAGAGTTATGTTTTAAAACCATCTAAAACCAAAGATTTCTCATAATGACCAAAACACCAAAAACCGGCAAAAACCACAACTTACTGTCGGTGGTCCATTATCGACTGGCGGTCCCATATTGATAAAGGACCGTCCAGTCTTTTTAGCCCATAACCTGTTTTTCAACTGCAGAACTTCTAAAACCAAACAAAACACTCCCCTTTGCTGCAGAAGTGACGAAACTCGACCACAACACCCCAAAATCTTACTCACCCATAATCAAATCAATTCAAAGTCTTTCAATTCAAGATCATCAATCACTAATACATACTAATCTATCTATTGTAAGTTAATTTCTTCAATGTCACTTATTCAATTCGCAATTGAATTATTAGGGTTCATATGAAGTGTAGAAACTAGAAGTGGGGTTGAATAGTTTCACCGTTATTAATCATGTTTTTATAAAATTGACGTTACAAATTGTGTTTGACAAAAAGGTTTGATTCGAAGCTTACGTGAAATCAACACAACAATAGATATAAGCAATGATAAGTAAACAAGTAAAGATAAAGAAAGGAAAGATCAAACCGGCACACGAAGATTTATAGTGGTTCAGCCACGAAGCTCACTCCTTCGTCCCTACTCCACTCCTCGAGTCTCACTCTCGAGAGTTTCACATAAACTATATCAACACGCTCCCTTATGGCGGAACAAACCTTACACAAGCTTACACTAAGTTTAACGACACTAAGTGGAATGTCGAGTCCTAATCCTAGCTAGAACCAATCTACCAAAGCCCACGTGGCTTCACACCTCATACCAACACGATGGCACGATACACAATATAAGACTTGCACTCAATTCCTATTACATACACGAAACAATGAATGAAAGAGATGATAGATCCACAACAATAAGATGAGATGAGCAAAACTCTTCTTCAACACTTCGTTTCTTGATTACAACGAATGTTCTTCTCTTGCACTTAGAGGAAAGATGAGTGTAATCACTTGTAAACAACTAGACCTTGATAATGTGATCAAAGAGTATGTTTTAGAAAGAATTTCGGAATACATAAGATTTTGGTGCATAAGAGGTGAAGATTTCTGGAGGAAAACAATTTTGTATTTATAGGCTTCAGGAAAGAGGCGACGGTCCTTTAAATGCTGGACGGTCCCTTATCGATAAGGTACCACTGTCCTATTTAAGGGACCGTCCAGACAAACACTCCTCGTTTTGTCCTGATGTGGTGAAAAACTATCTGGTGAAGTTTTGTTGTCGGTTTTGAGCGGGAAATATGGTTGTTATGGTTTTAAATGTTGAAAACATTTTCTTAATTAAACATTTCTTTAAATTTTATAAAAATACATATGTAAAAATGTTTTGTGACATGAAAATGTAAAGTTTTTAAATCCTTTGGTCACATACACAAGTTGGTAGAAGTTTGTACATACCTTAAGTGATGTTGATGACGAAAACGAGTTTTCCCGATTAAAAACTTATTAGTCTTAGTTTTATGTAACGTGTGTTTGTATTTTGTGATTATCAAAACTAGTAGAGACCGATTAATGCAAATGACGTTTTTGACATTATTTATATTAACATGAACATCAAATCAAAAATTGGGGATTCTTATTTCTTTAAAAAATTAACATCAATTGAGACTAAAATTTGATAATGTATTACTAACTAAACCTCCACTAACAATTAATTGATTTAATTCATGAGTTTTGAAAATGGGTCAAAAATGTAATCATCCCCAATTCGAATTTGTTGTTGATAATATTGTTTAATCACATAACAATAACGTAGTTATACATTGTTAATACATGTCTGAAATGTTTTCATAACCATGCAACGAAATGAATCAGGAATTTCAAAATTAAAATTATTATGGTATATGGGAGGTGTTTTGGATAAGTATAAAAATTATAGGCTAGCCAACTTAACGTTTACTTTTTCTCATTTTTTTCTTAGGAAAAACATTCCTAAACCAAACAGGGTTGATCACGCAAAGACACGCGACTACATACCCATCCTTTCCACTAAGTACCCTTCACCTCTTTCCCATAATTTCCAACGAATTGAAAAACGTTGTATTCCTGAAGGTTGAGTCGTGTATCTCGACTTTGAGGACTTTAACTACCTTGATTCTATACTAAGTTCTGCTAAACTAGAATGTCTTTACAAAATAAATGAGTTAATCGTTCATCATTTTATCCTATAGTTCTATAGTCAGTTTAGGTTGAGAGCTCAGTCCATGAATGAACTCTATGTGGAGTTTGTCATTCAAGAAAAATTCTTTTCATATTCACTTCCTGATTTTGGTTAAATCCTTGGTGTTCCTACCACGGGGCAATGCTCGTTTACTGACGAATGCAGCCTTGATGCTCTTGTGTTGTCATATTGACACCCTAAAATCTAGCATTCTACATGGTCAGGAGAATGGAGTTTGTCACCAAAAAGCCCAAGTTAAATCTACCCTATGGCATGCTTTTAACACGTTTGTTCAATCATATCATGGATGAATCTCCGGAACTCAAATCAGAAAAGTACCTTATCCATGATCGTGTCATGTTCCCGCTCACTATTTATATTGAGCATAAGACAAGGTCTGATTCTGGGTCGAAAAGGACCTTGTTTCTCGAGTCATCCTCTGGTGATTCATCCTCTCATCACATAGATGATGATGAACACATTGATAGTTCCAATTCTAATGCTTCTTCTTTCTCCCAAACCTTCATCAATGCTTTTCCTCAAATCCCTCAAAATCTCGACACACAAGACCCATCTGTGATCACCCTTCTTACTCAAAGTCGGGATGAGCAAAGGAAATGATTGAAGTCAATCAAGAACCTCCACAAGAAAAAGAAGAAGTAAAATGTTATTTGGAGTACTTTTATTAATGTACTTGGAACAACTATGTTTATTGTTTGTGTAAACTTATTTCATGATTATTAGACATGCTTGCTTAGTGAAGGAGTGTGTTGATTTAGTGATTGATAACTCTCAAGTATGGTACTCGGGTAGTGGAGTAGGACGAAGGAGTGAGCTTCATGCCGAACCACTATAAATTGTTGTGTCTCTTTGGTGGTGTTTTTTCCCTACTCTTTACATTACTTATTTGTTTATATTTGTTAGTAGGTTAATTGATATCACATAAGAAGTAGAATTCAACATGTTTGCAAAAGAATATTAACCGGACCTAAAAACGGCGAAATGTTTTAGCGAGTAAAAAGAAACGGTGAAACTATTCAACCCCCCCCTTCTAGTTTCTACAGAATTTATCCTTTTGGTTTGTTCGATCGGTCGAACACAAGATGGGGAAAATGGGAGATCTTTTAGGGTTTAGACGAGTGCTATGAATTCTTTAGGAAGCCTTGGTATTTCTTGGATAACCCAACAGGTTGGTGGAAGGTTGGCCTGGAAAAGTAGGGTTCGAATGAGGTTGTTGATGGTGCGAATAATCCATTCTGACTTCCCATTTTGTTGAGATGTCTTGGGGCATGAGAAACTTGGCAAAAAGTTCGTGTAGGGTGCGATAATCAAATTCACCGCCATGGTCACACTGAAACGATTTGATTTCACACTTAAATTGAGTGTGAACGTACTTGCGAAATAGAACAAATTTTGATAATACATCATATTTATTTATCAATGGGTAGACCCAAACAAAATGAGAATAGTGATACAAAAACAAAGCTAATATTTAAAACCCGAGAGGCTCGAAATTGGTGAAGTCCATACATCAGAATGAATAACATCAAAACACGCATTAACTATAGCATCAAAACTGGCAAATGGAAGTCGAACGTGTGTGCCAAGCTGGCAAGCATGACAAAGCACAAGCGGCTTCTCCTTATTACAAGATATAAAATTATTTGAGACAAGACGACATAGCACTTCACTCCCTGGATGTCCAAGGTGTTGATGCCACGTATGTTGACTTACAAGAAGAGCTTGGGGAATGGGACACGGGGCCGTGACAGGGTATAGGTCGCCCGTGCTGTCACAACGGAGAAGCACCCTACGTGTCATGAAATCCTTGACGAAAAACCCAAAAGGATCAAATTCAATTGTGCAATTATTGTCACAAATAAACTAACGGACAGATATAAGATTTTTGACAATATGAGGAGTAATAAGGTCTTTATTTAAGTATAGGGGTCGAGAAGGAGTAGGCAAAATGCTACGACCTGAATTGGTGACCGGAATGTTATGCCCGTCACCAACCAATACAGATGGATACTGATGCGTGGGAATCGCAACAGGCTTTACCTCTCGAGGGATCTCGAGAAGCTTACAACCCCCACCAGGCAGTGTACCTGATCGTTGTAGTATAGTATAGTGACAAGTACCGGGGGATTGATCGTTCAGCTTAGGAATAGTGTCGCTAGGATTAGAAAGCCTAAATTACTAGTTCTAAAGGTGAGGGATGATTATTTTTGTGTTTTTATATTTTTTAGAAAGCAATTAAAATTCTCGGGTTTTGGAAGAGTGGGCGGAATTAGTTGCTACTCAACTAACCCAAAACTAAGATGCAATCAAAATAAAATACAAAAAATGAAAATAAACTAATTTATACTAAGGTTGTGAGCAGTAATTGGAGAAAATGTGTTTACTTAAATTTCACTACTCCCTAGATATCTTTTACACGTTAATTACTTGTTATAATTGCATGGATGACGGATCGTATTCCTTAATACCATTCATGGGGTGGCATACATAACTCCCCAATTCTATGAGCTCTTATCTCCTCCTACACCATGCCCAGCACAACTATAGGGATTGTAAACAGTGGCTCATGCATTAAATACAACCAATAAAGACCTAGTACGCCTCGGTTCATGTTTCTTACGACGTTCAAGCATGTTACCATTTAGAGATCTGCCAGTTTTCTTAAGCCTAACATATAAATCATTCATCCACAACAAGAATAAACAAGTAATCAACACATAATCAATATCTAGGTTTCATTAGATCTAAGCAAACACAAAGGAGATCTAGCCTAGCATGATAGAATTAAGACAAGAACAAGATATAGACAACCAACACATAGACATATTGATTGAATTAGAAGAACACTTATCTTGATTAATCATGCAAGGTATCAAGGGGTTGGAACCCTTGAAAAACCTGTAAAGTTACACCAAAATCGTCTTTAGGGTTTCTCCCAAAACTTCTCTCTTTAAATGTGAAAAACTAGAAAACTATATATAGGAAAATAGGGATGACGGCGTCAAGAACAAAGGTGTGACGCCGTCATCTCGCCGCCAAATACTTCCTCGGACGGCCTTGATCTACTTCTGACGCCGTCAAGGCCTAGGCCGTCACACAAATTACTCTTGACGCCCTGTGTGTGACGCCGTCATCAACTACGGATTTTAATTCTTGGGGTTTTGACGCCGTCAGGAAAACTCTTGACGCCTTCATGAACTCTCGTATTTTATTATTGAGGTTTGACGCCGTCAGGACATTACTCTTGACGCCGTCACCTACTGTTCCCAGCATGGAAAATTGAGACTTTGCCGTTTTCTTCACTTTTATGCTCCAAAAACGTCCAAAATGGCTTCTTTTCCAGAATTCACTCTCCAAGTACCTAAAATCACAAAAGGAACGATTTAGGGCAATATTTGATCAAATAAATTTGGATTCGGGCTTAAATGACCCCCTAAAAACGGATCATTTTTCGCCTCATCATATACCCTTACACTTGAGATTTGCTTGTCCTCAAGCAAATGCGCTTTTATTCTACTCAAAAGACAAGTTAGTGGTCATTTAACACTAATATAAAAGTAATTACAACAAATAATCGTTCCACTAAAGACCAATATACAAGCACGGAGGTCATATAGAAGCACCTCACAAATAGTGTTTAGATACTCACATCTCTCGGGTGTAATAAAGTGTAAATTACAATATGGAAACGGAAGATATCTCTCACTACCTGTCATAGCAAAATAGATTACCATAGGCTTGGGAAAGGATCAAACCTCCACCACATGGCGTAAGCACCTAGGATAAACTATCAAAGAGGTCTTTTAAAGGGTTGTAACGTTAGGTATAGGGATATGAATTACACAGTTTTGTTGGATAAAGGAAGTTATTACTGGTGGCGAGTTAACAATCTTGGTTAATTACATGTACAATATGGCGTTGCTAAGCCAAGACTAGACTCGACTTAAGCTAATAAATGAAACATAACAAAAACATAAAATAAACATAGAATAAAAACGGGATGGTAGTCCGTATGTTTTTTTCTCTTTTTCCTTTTTTTTTTTTTAATTTTTTTTTATTTATTATTATTTTTTTTTGCATACACTCTTAACCTACCATCTAAAATAATACATCATAGGGGATGAACATTCCCCTTACACTTGAATCTTTACATACTTTACATTAAACTAATCTAATGACTCGAATTAAGAAAATCAAAACACTTGGAGCACTTTTAAGATTAACGTATATATGGGGGTAATAAATGATTTTCTTCCCCATTACTCCATAAAATAAGTACTTACCCATGAGTCCCAATCGTCCCAAAACAATATGTACAAGGATATGACTCGACTTAGCAATCATGTAATCAATTAGAAAGTTAACTTAGGGTTTGACAAATAACAATAATGCACTAAAAATGAGCGCATACACGGAAGGCTAAGGCGATTTGGGTGTACATTTAAGTGGGGTGTAACAAATTCTTCCTTTAAGTAAAATGCTTAAAGTTAGAAACGAAAAGATAGGCTCGGAGGGGTGTACTAGGGGTTTCGTGTACTAAAAATGAGTACAACGCTAAGGGTGTGGGAAAAATTAGTTGACTTAACTAGCCAAGTAATATGACTTAAATGGTCAAGTAATTATGATACGGGTTTAACACAAGGGTGATCCTAATGCCTCTTATCATGTAGTAAATCCTACTACACGAATGTAGTCTCACTAGCGGTCTCGGGATGCATCACTAACGCAAGTTCTAGAATCTAAATGCTACCGGTACACTCATAAGCACTAATAGTAAATGCTTTTCCTATCAAATCTAAAGGCGAACCTCACATATTTGGGTGGAAAATTTTTCTGAATATACGGTTATGTGCTAGTCATACAATCTCCTATCCATGAGACGCTTGCTATGGCTAAAGTTTCACTCCTAAATGTTGTAAAAAATTTTAAATTTGGCGCTAAAATTGCACTAACAAGTATTTCTCATAGTTTTATTACACATCTACCATCAAACAAAACAAACTCAAGCGAAAGTGCATATGTAAGGTATCATCTTTTTACCCTCCCCTTACACTTAAGATGAACATTGTCCCCAATGTCCAAGTAAAGAATGTAAAAGTGAAAAAGTAAAGAGAATGAAATCAAATACTCCCCTGATTCGCTCGGTATGGATTATAGGTTGGCCAGATTAGATCTTCTTCCAAGAAAATGAACAATCAAAGCTTCCCTTCCAGAATATAAATCATCTCCTTGTCGAACATAACCTGTAAAACCTGACAAAATAGACAAGACAACCTCGCGTAAAATCGGCGGCATCCTATATAAGTTACTAAATCCTAGAAAACAAAGTAAGATATAATGCTTGTGGAATGAAGTTTGCAGATTTCCTGGAGATTATAAAACTTAATAATTCACAAAAACCATAAGACTCCGTTAGAAAAACAAAACCGGTAAAATTTCCAGATTTTTGACTCCTGACGCCGTCAAGAGTAAAACTCTGACGCCGTCAGAATGGACCTGCAGAAATTCTTATGTTAAGTTTCCGGAAAATTTCTGGAAAAACTTGGTTCTACTTCCTGGAAAATCCTGCAAAACTTCATTATGACTCAATACAAGCATTTGACTCTAACAAATACGAATATACATGCTCATTTAATATCGTGGAGAATCATGATCGGTTTGTTTCTTAAAAACATATTTGGGGTTTCCCCTTACACTTATCTTTTGCAAAAATACTTCTAGGTAGAGTTAAGACTAGGCCAAACAACAAAGTAAAGTATTTCCACATTTTAATTGAGAAACATGATCAACCAACAATAAAAATAAAGCATGCATACGGAAGCAAATAACAATCAAACAAATAAAATCACACAAAACATGGGTTGCCTCCCAAGAAGCGCTTGTTTTTGTTCGAGTCACGAGCCTGACTCTACCCTTATTTAATGGAAATAGGTGAGGTTATCCCTACACTTAGGATTAAGTGCGGGTGGAAGTAGCGATACACACCCTTAGGATGGGAATATGCCTCGTGAGGAAAGAGTGGTGGATGAATTATATGCTCCAAGGGGTGTGCTCCTATCATCATAACCTTACCTAATTCAATTGGGTTAATGGGTGGATTGAGATTTCCTCCTAGAAAGGGATCATTTTCTATCAACTTCGAGAGATTCCTAGTTGGGAACCCATCTTGACCTAATAAACCCGGTTTAAACCCATAATGTTGCTTGTGATCAGTCACGAATGGGTGATGTAAGTACGTAAGGTCATTCTCCACTCCTATAGTAGCTTCCTCTCTACAAGGCTTAGAATCCACTACCTTCATCCTAAGACTACCCGGACTATATGGTTTGATGGGTGGATCGGGACCTATTTCAATTCCTAAATCTTCATCCAAGGATGGAAGATTAGGTAACGGTTTTGGTTGAGGCTCCGGTTCATCAAAACTAGGAACTTCCCTAGAACTAAGAGTAAGGTTATCATTATAAGTATTCAAACCTATATCCTCTAGTTGTGTTTGGTTCAAAGGTTTTACCTCTATTGGAGTTCCTATAGTCTCTTCTACTTCTTCCGGGTAAGTCACGGGCGGTGTATGTGCCTCAAATGATGGTAGGACTTGTGGGGTACTTTGTGGGCTTGGATTATCCACCTCATCCTCCATTGTACCTAGATTACCTATGTGTTTGTTTTGTACTATGGCTTTAGGTGACATCCACACAGGTATCCCTGAGTAATCATCCCCAGAAAAACTTCCTGTTTGCTCCTTCAAACTTGTTTTTGATTGATTTGTGATGTTGTTTGTTGGGTTGTCTACTCTATAATAATATTGGGCACAGTCTTCTATGGTATCCCATGCTTCTTCAGCATTTAATTCCCTAGGGCCCCCATTGGCAAAATCATCAATGCACATTTGGTCACATCGGTTGACACGATAGTAAAAGGTTTGGGTTAGGGATGCTAAAGAGAAACTATGATGAGGGAATTTCCGAAGTAAAATTTTAAAACGAGTCCATGCATCATATATGGTTTCATCTCGATATTGTTTGAAATTCGAGATGTCAATAGGGTAGAATGGCCTTTGTGGTTGGTGGTATGGTGGATTCGTGTACTCCATACTGGTGAACGGAAGAGTCAATGGAAATTACGAACAATCACACAAAGAAAAAGATAGACTAAAGAAAACCTAGAAAATAAAAATAAAATCTTACTAGAAAGGAATCTAGCAAGTAGACCTAATAAAAAGAGATTCTAACCTAGACAATAACTATTCCCCGGGCTGCGGCGCCAAAAACTTGATGCGTGGGAATCGCAACAGGCTTTACCTCTCGAGGGATCTCGAGAAGCTTACAACCCCCACCAGGCAGTGTACCGGATCGTTGTAGTATAGTATAGTGACAAGTAACGGGGGATTGATCGTTCAGCTTAGGAATAGTGTCGCTAGGATTAGAAAGCCTAAATTACTAGTTCTAAAGGTGAGGGATGATTATTTTTGTGTTTTTATATTTTTTAGAAAGCAATTAAAATTCTCGGGTTTTGGAAGAGTGGGCGGAATTAGTTGCTATTCAACTAACCCAAAACTAAGATGCAATCAAAATAAAATACAAAAAATGAAAATAAACTAATTTATACTAAGGTTGTGAGCAGTAATTGGAGAAAATGTGTTTACTTAGATTTCACTACTCCCTAGATATCTTTTACACATTAATTACTTGTTATAATTGCATGGATGACGGATCGTATTCCTTAATACCATTCATGGGGTGGCATACATAACTCCCCAATTCTATGAGCTCTTATCTCCTCCTACACCATGCCCAACACAACTATAGGGATTGTAAACAGTGGCTCATGCATTAAATACAACCAATAAAGACCTAGTACGCCTCGGTTCATGTTTCTTAAGACGTTCAAGCATGCTACCATTTGGAGATCTGCCAGTTTTCTTAAGCCTAACATATAAATCATTCATCCACAACAAGAATAAACAAGTAATCAACACATAATCAATATCTAGGTTTCATTAGATCTAAGCAAACACAAAGGAGATCTAGCCTAGCATGATAGAATTAAGACAAGAACAAGATATAGGCAACCAACACATAGACATATTGATTGAATTAGAAGAACACTTATCTTGATTAATCATGCAAGGTATCAAGGGGTTGGAACCCTTGAAAAACCTGTAAAGTTACACCAAAATCGTCTTTAGGGTTTCTCCCAAAACTTCTCTCTTTAAATGTGAAAAACTAGAAAACTATATATAGGAAAATAGGGATGACGGCGTCAAGAACAAAGGTGTGACGCCGTCATCTCGCCGCCAAATACTTCCTCGGACGGCCTTGATCTACTTCTGACACCGTCAAGGCCTAGGCCGTCACACAAATTACTCTTGACGCCCTGTGTGTGACGCCGTCATCAACTACGGATTTTAATTCTTGGGGTTTTGACGCCGTCAGGAAAACTCTTGACGCCTTCATGAACTCTCGTATTTTATTATTGAGGTTTGACGCCGTCAGGACATTACTCTTGACGCCGTCACCTACTGTTCCCAGCATGGAAAATTGAGACTTTGCCGTTTTCTTCACTTTTATGCTCCAAAAACGTCCAAAATGGCTTCTTTTCCAGAATTCACTCTCCAAGTACCTAAAATCACAAAAGGAACGATTTAGGGCAATATTTGATCAAATAAATTTGGATTCGGGCTTAAATGACCCCCTAAAAACGGATCATTTTTCGCCTCATCAGATACATGCAAGTATTAAAAATGTTACTAAGACTATTAACAGATGCATTAAGGTGTGAGCTCGCACCTGTGTCCATGTTCCAGGCACCCGTTGTGGGATCATGAAGTTTCCCGGCAGTGAATGCATGAGGCAAAATAGTTTCATGACCCGCGAGACCCACACCCCCTAGTTGACTAGTTTGACCGATCTGCCCCCTTTGACCTGCTAGTTGAACCTGTGTACCATACTGAACTGGATAATTAAATTGGCCAAGCGAACTGCTCTGTTTAACTGGATGCCCATTCTGACCTCCTGAATGACCTGGCGTACCAAAAGGAACCTGGTAGCCACCTGAACCTGCCGCAGATTGACCTGTCACACCCCCATTATTGCTACCTATGGAATGAGCTAGAGAAGGTGATTGGGCCACGAAACCTGGTGGACCATTATTTAATGCGTATCATGGGTTTAGGGTGTGTAAATTATTGGCAGTATGTAAAGCAATTGGTGGACAAGGATTAGTAGGATTCAACACAGGAGACATGCCAACAGTTGAAGCAACACCATTATTCCCATGCATCCCAAGCTTAGCCATAAGACTTTGTAACATGTTCATATCAATGGGGTGAACGCATTAGGACGATTAGAACTTCCTGCCATAATGTTAGGGTTTGTATGGTATTATAAATGGAACATGTGAACAGAAACACAAAACCAAAACTTGTGACCTTCAAAGCACAAGTGACGTAGTACCAATGATATAATTGTGTGGATTTGTGACTGAAACACAGATCACCAACACAGAAAAACAAAAAATATAACTGAGAAAATAGGATCCGGATTAGGAGAATTGTCTAAGGTTTTTTTATGGGTAAACGTGTAGTTGGGGGAGCGTGGTTTTAATATTAGGAAAGGATCGTGATATGTTTAACTGATACCATGATAATTATATAATTGATATAACAATAATGTGTATCTTTATTGATTGCCGAATCATAATACATGATACAAATATATAAACATATGAGGAATGTTCTAGATGCGGGCTTGAGCCCGTCACACTATCAATACTATACAATATGGGCTAACAATTAAGACTTCCACTGTACAACACTATAGCAACGTGTGCAACATAAATTATAAAACTCAAAAGGTTTTTTGGCTCTCTTGAAGCTAGTTTTTTGTCGAGATTTGTTGTTAGAAAAATAATAATAAAAAAAGTAAAAAATAATATAAATGTTTTTGATAAACTACCTTATCATATTTTGTTGTTGATACAAAAGTTGGGCGTTCCTGGTTATTGGCTCTTGCTCTCGTATCAATTCGCTTCTTAGTACTTGTTACCTGCGCACTAAAAAAATAAACAACACCGTTAGGCTTATCGAGGGATTGTCTCCCCCGATTAGACTCCGGCGTTAGAGTAAGTAATCGATTTAAGGTTCTCGTAGAGAGTTAGGGTTTGTATCTCGTACCTTTGAATGAGAATATATCATTCCTTATATAGGGGCTGAAACCGCGTGGGTTTCTTGCTCCTTACTCTTCGCACTCGTGGTGCTTATCGGGGTAAGGATATCTATTCTATGAATAGAAGATCCTTATCGCATGCCCGATTAATTTGGTTGGGCTTTGGGCTTCGTGAGCCCAAGCCGTTATTATTATGGCCCAAGTCATTTATAACGATAGCCCACTCGTGGTGGATTTCGGCCGAGTAATGTTTATCATTTGGGCTTATGGCCCATATATAGACTATACGTCATCATGTCCCCCCAGTCTAGTGTGCGCGGCTCGTAGCCGCGGATACTAGACTAATATTATCAGCGGTAAGCGTGGCGGGAGAACAAGGAAATATTACCGCCCATTTTTAAGTGCAATGCACCTAGCCATGGGTATTTCAAATGGATACCTCAAAAATTGGGGGTAGTGTCCACGTGGCCCTCGTAAATCGGGAAAAAGTGCATGTACCGGTTCAGTTCCAGCCATACGTTTTTGTGAGTGGATTCCACATGGAGATAAACTAGGGTTTTTACTCCCTATATAAGAGTCACCGCCCCATTTTTTACGATCACACAGTAAAACACACACTCACCACTATTCACTTTCCTTGAAAGCTTTTTGCAAAGAAAATACTTCATTTTCGTAGGTAATTTGTGTGCGTTTTAATGAAGATGGTTGCCCAGTTAGAGGACTTTCGCTCTGCGATGACCATTGAGGATGTTACTCAATTTTCGTCCGACTATTTCGTGCCTCTGGATGTCCATCCAGAGGCTCCAGATGTGGACGCGTGTATAGCTGATTTCCCCAAAGGGAAAATGTAACACCCCCAAAATTTGATACAGCGGAAGACTCAACAAGCTTTCGGAGTGCTACGGGGATTGGTATCCAAACACAAGACATAAAAGAACGAGATAAAGTAAACAAAATAAAATGCAACCACGCGGGGTTTTAAAGTTTACATTATCCCAAAATCATCCAAAGTCAGGCCCAAAAGAAATAAATATAGGTCCACAATAGTTATCAGAGTTTTAGAAATATAGATCCATAACCGGTGCCAAATGCCAAGCCTCCAATCCCAAGCATCCGCAGAGCATCACTTAATTACCTGAGAAAACGTGCTAAAAGTCAGCTTTCGCTGGTGAGATCATAGGTTTAGATTCTTAATTCAATATAGTGGACATATACGCAAAACGCTTGCTAGCTAGACTAGGCCTCAATCATCCAACCAACATATTCCAACCAAAACAAATCAACCCTATAGGTGCACGCTATAGCTCAAATCAATCCAATCGATAGCTTACCTAGCTCAAGTCTAGGCCTCGCTCTATAACCAATCCAATAGCTTACCTAGTTCGGGACTAGGCCTCGCTCAACAACTAAATCAATAGCTTACCTAGTTCGGGACTAGGCCTCGCTTAACAACCAATCACTAGCTTACCTAGTTCGGGACTAGGCCTCGCTAAATCCTACCTAGTTCTATAAGCATAGCAAGTTTTGAAATAAATAAAGCGATAATAGTCCACATAAAACATTTGCACGTTTCTCACCCCAAGTATTGAAAACAAAGTTCAAGAGAAAAAGTGGGGCTATGACTCACCTCAAGTCCAGAAATCCTCAAAAGAAACGATAGAAGAAAGACGTAAGAAATCTCAAGCAATTCACGTAACGACGACTACTGACTCGGCACTTCCTAACAATATCAAACCCGTTCAGAAATCATTTCCTCAAAATCAAATATTCCCATTCCCAAACGTATTCCATTTTACTTTCCAAAATTATCCATTTCTCGAATTAACTTCGTTTTCATTTGAAATTCGACGTTTGGTATCCATACGGGTGAAGGGTCGACACAGCACAAACCAAAAAGCCTCAACAAAGAACATTAATAAGACAACTATAGGTCTAATGTTAGCCCAATATATTATTTAAATAATTATCGAAGCTTATCAAATCCGTCGATTTGGTAATCTCCCATATTTATTTACGTAATATATCGTTCCAAGATTATACCCAACCTAAAGCACATTGCACATAAGTTTCTATTTGGTATATGTCGTAGTCAAATGAATTCCCTATATATATCGTCGAATCGGCCAAATTCCACGAGACATATAGTAATTTATTACCCTAAAATATATACCACATCCTATGGGCGTCGTGGGATACGATGCCCATTAATATACCCATTTTATATCGTCAAATAACTCGATCTAGAATGAGTCATTCGATATATAAAATGTTTATATTAACCGTCATATATCCGTGACAACACAAAGTCACAATATAAAGCCCACTTGGACTTTAAAGACCCACAATTCGTATAACTCGATAAGTTTCTAATTTATAAATAAAATCACATTTTTAATTATTATTTACCCGACTTATGTTTCGCCATTATTTATATAGTTATTATTTATAATAATATCTCGACATTTATTACACTATTTGCATAGTATAATGACTATCGTTTTATTATTATAACGTTTACTCGTGATCGTTTTATTATTAATATACGCATTTATATATATATATATATATATATATATATATATATATATATATATATATATATATATATATATATATATATATATATATATATATATATATATATATATATATATATATATATATATATATATATATATATATATACGTTTAACACGTCTATATATACGTTTATAAACGATTATATTCTTAATAATATTATAACGAGTATTATTTTTTTATATCGACTTTTAAATATTTATCGAGTCATAGAATTTGCTCACATGTCCGAGTCATGACCCTCGGCTCATAGTCCAAGTCCAAAGTAATAAGAATCAAGTCACAATATAAATCAACTCCGTCCAAACAATCCCATATCCACGTGCTACAACATGAGGGTCCGACTACGGCACCCGACTAACCTATCTCTGTCATCTAATGACCGTCTCACAATCGGTCCCCAAGTTCCACATTCGACAACACATCTCCAATATAACTCGTATTCCAATATACCACTTCGAGTTAAAAAATAATACACTCATGGCCCAAAAATAATAACCACAACAAAGTCAATACTTCGGCAAGTATGAATAACAACCGAAAACATAAACAATTACGGGTTGATTTACCAAGTCAACCCGGGTCAATATTACACCCGAAACAAGGTGCGTGAGTCCCACCTGAGACCATTAGGTCTCGGCTTGCTCTAGCTCGAGCCAACTCGACCCAACAGCCCCCCCCCATGGGTGTCGGCCGAATACCAAATGACCACAAGGTCGAACCAAACACAACCAAAAATGACTAAACATCACAAAATGATAACCAAACATCACCAATTCGAGCCCAAGATCAAGAATCATCACAAATCCACAACCAAAACCGAGATTAATACCAACCGAGAGCACAAGCTCTCGGGTTCACTTCGACCCATCGAAAATAAACACAACCCGGATACCAAACTCGATTTATGTCATGTTTTTATAAAAAACCCACTAGTATTTCATGTTTTTAACCATAGATCCGAAAGAAAATAATCAAACCCGTGACCCTTGGTCACGTTTTCACCAAAATACGGGTCGAACCCGTCCTACCTTTGATTCCCAAGACCAAATCGTGAAGAGACTTCAAAAACAATAAAGATGGTGATGATTTTTGTGATAAAACGAGTTGAAAAATTTAGTTTTAGGGCGCGTGTGGTAGTAGATCGGGTAGATTAGATGATGGAGATTCGATTTGTGGTGGTGGTGTTGATGTGGAAGTGGCGGTGAGGTGGCTGTGGTGGCCGATTGGTGCGGCGGCTAAGGGTGTTAGGGTTTGGGTGGTAAGTAACTTGAGAGAGAGAGAAGAGAGTGAAATGGTGAGGGTGTTGTGTCGCTTGACCGTGCTGCCGGAGGTGGTCCCTGAGAACACGCCGCCGCTCCAAGTGACGCCCGTTCAGAGCGTGGCGCCTGATGCGGAGGTGGCGCCCAATGTGGAGGTGGCGCACGAGGAGGCGCACTCGGGGTCGTCTGACAGCATAAGGATCCTCAAGCCTGAGGAGGTGCTGAAGGAGGAAGTTGCGCAGAATGTCAAGCGCAAGGGAGAGGCTGGGGGCAGTGGCACCAGTAAGAGATGTCGTCACATTATTGGGGATGCGGAGTCTACCGCGGAAGAGATATCTACTTCTGGTGCGGGGAAAAAGGCTGCTGAGGCTTCTCCGTTTTTGTAAGTGTCTGAACCTTTATCATCTCTTTTTTCGTATATTACTTGTTGTAATATTGACTAACTATCGTGTTTTGTCTCTTGTAGGGATGATGCTGCGAAGAATGATGGAGTATTCGTTGATGAGGTTTCCTCTCCACAGAATGAAAACAGGGAGGGGAAAGCCAAGGTTGTTGAGGATGGAGAGGCGCAGCAGTTGATGGATGAGCTGGCTGCGACTGCTGCGCGCCAAGCTGAGCTGGTGGCTCAGTTGAAAGAGAAGTATGCCGGGGAGAGCAGTGCTCTTGCCCAGAAGGATGAGGAGTTAGCGATGCTCCGTGCACAGTTGGCTGATGCGCAGGTGGAGTTGGAGGCCTCGCGGGTGTATGCTGAGAAGATCACCCACGAGAAGCTGCCCGCCATGGCTGAGGTGGTGAAGGCGCGTGGAGAGCTACACCATTATAAGTCTGACTTGACTTTTGCTGTGCGCTTCTTGGAGGAGAAGAAGGTGGAGTACTACGCTAGCATTACCAAGTTTAAGGAGGATATATTGAAGATCATCCAGGCGCAGGAGGACAAGCTACGTGGTCTTAGCATTGAGTATGACGAGGAATTATATCCTCATTTGATGTCGACCATTGCTGAGCACAGGTATTTTTTTTGTTTTATTCTTCTTCATAATAACTTTATCGCCATGCTTTTTACTTACACAAATTGTCTTTGTGAATGTAGGTGGTTGATTAGCCATGGGCTGCGCCTGGCAGCTATGGGCACGCTGGAGTCCCAAGAGGTGGTGGATGCCTTTGGGAAGGTGGTGCACTGTGCGATGGCGCGTGGGAGATCGCAGGCTATGGAGGATCTCCATGAGGCCCAGCTGCTGAAGAAGGACTTGGCGGAAGTCCCTGGGTACAGCGCTACTGCTTATGATGAGTTGATGCAGGCAATGGCGGGGTTGAAGGTCCTCGAGATGCCGCACATTGGGAGACTGGAGCGCGATCAAGATGACCTCATAGATGTACTTATGGCGGGGTTGACATTGCAGCTCCATCTTGGAGAGAATGGGGAAGGGGAATCAGATTACTATCTGAAGCCTGATGTGTCGCAGCTGCAGATTCCTGTGTTCGCGCAGCCTCGCGACATCCTCAAACCTTTTGCTCTTGAGAGGGAGATTCCCTTGAAAGAGGTTCTGGAGCGTCATGAGCAGAGGGCTGCTCAGAAGAAGGGCATCAAGGGTAAAGCAGTGATGTGCGGCATTGGTGCTGCGCACATCCCCAGATCTGATGGTGTGCCCGTAAGTGTTCCCACGGTATCTCCCAATGATGCATTGCTTCTCAGAAAGCTTCAGGAAGCGGGGAGTTCTTCTGCTCCACCAGATAGCCCTGAGCATCGCCATAGCGTGTAGGCTTTTTGTATATTTATGTATCTTTCCTTGTAATTTTTATGAATAAATGTGGAATAAGATATCTTTTTGCTTAAGTTCGTGACTTAAATATACTTGCATTGTTTGCCAACTTATTTAACCAAGTGTTTTAAGTGCGTGACTTTGAAGAATTATACTTGCATTGTTTGCGAAGGTTTGACCAAGTGTCTTGGCTTGTTAAGTGCGTGATTTTAAAAATTATACTTGCATTGTTTGCGAAGGTTTGACCAAGTGTCTTGGCTTGTTATGTTGCTAAGCTTGTACAGTGTACTTAGTATGTGCGCATCCTTCGTGGGGTGCGCACGCGAAACTTACCTCGACGTCTCAAGAGTAAGGCGCTTAGCAAGGATACGTGATCCAATGTTGATGGGTTTGCAACCCTCTTACTCAACAAGTGAATTAGTAGGTTAACTCATCCTTTATGCCTTCGTGGGTCTTTAAATGGTGCATGCACGCCATGTAGGCAAAAAATGTAAGATAACAATATTGACATATATTATTATGTATGCAATAAAGCAAAATACGCTATGGAGTTAGCTAAAAACCATAACATTTTATTGATACTTGCAAGTTTTTAAAGAAAATAAAAAATACAATTCCTAGGAAAGAAAAAACAAACACTTATTGGGCATCACGTAGGATGCGAGGGTGTCTGTGTAAGGGCCGTAGCCTAGAAGTAACATCTTTTAAGATTGCAGATGTTCCAGGTGCGCGCTAGGTCGTGACCTTCCATATCACGCAGTCTGTATGCGCCGTTGCCGAGCGCGTCTGTGACCTCGTAAGGTCCTTCCCATTTAGGTCCGAGCTTGCCTGTGTCTTCTACGTGGCTCGCATCGTTGGCGCGGTAAACAAAGTCTCCTGGTTTGAATGAAGTGTGTTTGACCTTTGCATCATAATACTTCTTTATTTTTGCCTTAGCCTTTGCTTCACGTATAGCTGTGCGATCGCGTCTTTCTTCCAGTACGTCTAAGTCTATGCGCCGTTCCTCGTCGTTTGTTGTGACGTTGACCTCTGCTGTACGTATAGTTGGCATTCCTATCTCAGCTGGTATGACGTCTTCTGTTCCATAGACTAGGGAAAATGGCGTGTCGCCAGTACTGGTTTTGATTGTTGTGCGATGCGCCCACAAGACATGCGAGAGCTCATCTACCCACCTTCCTTTGTGTCTGTCAAGGCGCGCTTTTATTCCTTCACCTAGACTGCGGTTTGCGCGCTCAACTAGGCCATTGGTTTGTGGGTGTTTTACTGAAGCAAAGTGTTGTGTGATGTTCAATTGTACGCACCAATCTTTGAATGGGTTATCACAAAATTATTTTCCATTGTCTGATATGATCGCACCCGGTAGTCTGAAGCGACAGACAATGTTGTCCCAGATAAAGCGTTTGACTTGGTTTCCTGTGATGTTCACCACCGCCTTTGCTTCAATCCACTTCGTAAAGTAGTATATGGCTACGATGAGGAACTTTACTCCTCCAGCTGCTACAGGGAAGGGTCCTGCGATGTCAATACCCCATTTGTAAAATGGCCATGGTGAGGTAATTGGTGTTAGCTCTTGTTGTGGTCTGCGCGGAATTGGCCTATGTACTTGGCAATTGCTGCATTTTCTTATCAGATCGCGTGCGTCGCGATGCGTTGTTGGCCAATAGTACCCTGACCTTAGAGCGCTTGCCACCATGGATCGCGGCCCTGAGTGCATACTACATGATCCAGCGTGAATTTCTCGGAGTACGTAGTCTGCTTGAAGAGGTCCAACACATCTGAGCCATGGCTGTAAGAAAGAGCGTCGATAGAGTACGTTGTCTCGTAGTTCAAATCGTTGCGCTGTGCGCCATATTCTTCGAGCGTCCTTATGATCTTGGGGTAGGATTCCCTTGCTAATGAATTCAATGATAGGTGTCATCCATGTAGGATCTTGTTCTTCTATCACTGTGGATATCTCCATTTCCAAGATTGACTTGTTTTTTAGGGTTTCTACCAATACCTGTTTTGAGAGGTGTGCGAAGCTTGTGGATGCGATCTTGCTGAGTGCGTCCGCCTTCCTGTTATCTCCTCTAGGCACCTGTTTTATTGTGAACCTATCAAAGTTTTTGATCAAGGATTTTGTCTTTTCCAGGTATTGGATCATGTGTTCATCCTTGGCTTCATATTCACCTAGCACGTGGTTAGCGACTAGTCGCGAATCTACGTTTGCTTCTAGGTTGCGTACACCCATTTGGATTGCGATGCGTAGTCCGGCTAGTAGGGCTTCGTATTCTGCCTCATTGTTTGTGGCTGTGAATTCAAAGCGTAGCGCATAGGTGAATTCCATACCTTCTGGATTTGTAAGAATAAGGCCTGCGCCTGATCCATCCACACATGAAGACCCATCTGTGAACAGAATCTAGGGTTCCTGTAGATCTGTTTTAGTTGCAGATGTCGGGCTGTCGCTGTCTGGCTTCTCCATGATAAAATCGGCTAAGATTTGTCCTTTGATTGCAGTGCGCGGTCTGTATGAGATGTTATACTCACTTAGCAGTACACTCCACTTTTGTAAGCGTCCTGATGCGTCAGGCTTAGAGATAACTTGTTTGATTGGCTGATCAGTGATTACAGCTATTGGGTGCGCTTGAAAGTATTTGCGCAGCCTTTTGGCTGCGAATACTAGAGCTAAGACCAGCTTTTCCATAGCGCCGTAGTTAGTCTCTGTTTTCTTTAGAGCTTTGCTTACAAAGTATATGGGTGTCTAGGCGGAATTTCTATCTGTCAATAGTACCGCGCTGACTGCTCCATGGGTTGCCGATAAGTACATGATTAGTTCTTCCCCTGGTCGCGGTACGACAAGTTTGGGAAGAGAGGCCAGATGGTTTTTAAGTTGTTGGAAAGCTTCCTCCGCTTCTTTAGTCCAGCGAAAGTCTCCCTTTTTAGTACACTTCATGAGTGTTTTAAAGAGAGGAAGAGATTTGTCTGCTGACATAGATAAGAAACGGTTTAGCCCTGCTAGCTTTCCATTCAATGACTGGACTTCTTTGAGTGTGCGCGGTGAGGGGAGATCAATAACAGCCTTTGTCTTTTCTGGGCAAGGCTTGATTCCATCGGGTTCTATCAAGTATCCAAGGAACATGCCCTCGGTTGCGCCAAAGGTGCACTTCTTGGGATTTAACTTCATGTTTATTCGCCCCAATGTTCTGAATGTCTCCTCGATGTCGCGCACCAACTCGTCCTCTGTGTGGTTTTTGATGACAAGGTCGTCAACGTAGACTTCCAAGTTGCGGCCTACTTGTTTTTCGAAAGCTGTGTCCACCAGTCGTTGGTATGTCGCGCCTGCATTCTTCAGGCCAAAAGGCATTTTTGTGTAGCAGTACACTCCTTGACTGGTGTGGAAAGCTGTTTTTTCCTCATCTTCAACTGCCATCTGGATTTGATGATACCCTTTATATGCATCTAAGAAGCATTTGAAAGGGTATCCGCACAGGGATTCGACCTTCCAGTCTATCTCAGGCAGTGGATAGCAGTCCTGTGGACATGCTTTGTTGAGGTCCGTGAAGTCCACGCACATCCTCCAACTGCCATCGCTCTTTTTTACCATAACTGGGTTAGAAAGCCAGTCGTGGTAGTATACTTTGCGCATGATGCCTGCGTCTACGAGCTTATGTACTTCTTCCAGAATAGCCTTTGCACGATCTGGGGCCTGGCCGCGCTTCTTTTGTCGTATTGGAGGATATCCTTGTCGGATTTGCAGCTTATGCTCTGTGATAGAGCGCGGTACTCCCGTCATATGTTTTGGTTCCCATGCAAAGATGTCTAGGTTCTTTTGCAAGAGTGCGCATACAGCTGCTTTACCTTTGACAGATAAAGATCCCCCAATCGAAACTTGTTGTTCCGGGTAATCTGGATGAATAACGACTTTTAGATTTGGCCTTTTTTCCGTGCGCTGTTCTGGAATAGTCTCTGCTTCAGTTGTTACCGCGATGCATTCTCTTGGTGGTATTGTTGTATTATAGAGAGTGACAACTCCTCCTTCCACTAGAAACTTAAGCATTCCGTGAGCTGTGGATGGTACAGCGCGCATGGATGATATTCCTGGTCTCCCAATGATACCATTGTATGGTGAAGGGGATTTTATTACCATAAAGTTTATCCATGTTGCGGTTGAGTGTTGTTCATCTCCTACGACCACCAACAAGCGTAACTGCCCCATGGGCCAGATCTTTTCTCCTGTGAATCCTGTTAATGACGTTGTTGCTGGTATCAATTGACTTTGGATCTCAGGTCGCAGTCTTTTGAAACAGTGATCGTACAGGATATCTGCGGATGCTCCTCCATCAATGTACATGCGGTGGATATCATGTCCTCCTGTATGTATTTCAATAGTTAGAGGCTCCACGACTGCGTTGTCCGCAGCTATAGTAGGGAAAGATATCTCTTTTTCTGGAGAGAATTTTTGGCTGAGTTTTTGCCTTATCTTGCGTTGCCATGATTGTATCATGTATATAGTATCAGCTTTTTCTTTGGGGGTTCTTTCTTACCCCTGTTTCTCTGTTTATCTTTTCCCTCTTTGATGTTCTTTACGAGGTGGTCCATCCTGCCTTCTCTTACTAGCTTTTCAATTAGTTGTTTTAGTTGGACGCACTCGTTAGTTGTATGGCCTTTTTGTCCATGGTACTCGCAGTATCCGCTCCCTATGCGTTTTTCCTCTGCAGTGCGCATTGGTGGTGGTTTTGGGAAGTTCGCACCTTCTGTTACAAATATTTCCCTCGGAGTTTTTGTAAGAGGGGTATATTTGTCATTGTCTCTTCCACTGCGGTAATTCCTGCTGCGGTTGTTATTCTGATCATTGGATTGTCTCCGCGGCTGCTCTTGCTGCCTATAGTTTGAATAACCCTTTTTGCTATCCGCAGCAGCTGCTTCTCCTTGTATAAAGGATCTAGTGCGCTTTGTTAGCTCATCAAAAGTCTGTGGAACTTTGTCGTTCAACTTCCGGATGAGTTCTGGGTTATTGATCCCATTCATGAACCCTGAAATCTTTAGGATTTCAGGACATGCTTTGACTTGTATGCACTCATCCTTGAAACGTTCCATAAAAGCGCTGGTTGATTCCCCTTGACGCTGTTTCACTCTTGCTAGCTCCACAGGGTTTTTAGCGCACTTCTTTCGCTGGGTGAAGTTGAGGCGGAATGCTTTCCGTAATTTCTCAAATCTACCGATGCTTCTACGTGGGAGTTTGCTAAACCATGTGCGCGCGTTCCTACTAACGTGAAATTAAACATGTGGCACCACACAGGCTGTGGCCAGTTTTCGATAGTGGCGGCTGATTCGAAAATTTTTAGGTGATCATCTGGATCACCTGTTCCATCATATGTTTTCACGTTAGTGGGCATGCGCCTGCGTTTGCGGTCTGAGTAATCGCTGATGCGCCGTGTAAACGCATCAATTTTCTGGCGACGCCATGGGAGAGACATATCTTCATTCTCTTCCTCGCTACGTCTTCCTCTTGACTTCCAGTGTCCTGTTTCTTTATCCTCGTTGTCCGAGGAGTCACTGGAAGAAGGGTAGTCTCTTTTTCGGCGCTTGCGCCGACTTCTTTCAGAAGAAGAGCTTGAGGGATCTCTGCTTGGGGATCGTCTTCTCCCCAATCTATCTTGAATCCTCCTACTCCCAGGTTTGGAAGATCCTTGGCTTGGCCAATGTTGAGGCCCTAATCGATCTTGTACTCCCCGACTGCCAAGTCTGGAGTGAACATTAGTGCGCCTCTCGCTGTCTTCTGAGTATTGTGAATCAGATGTCGTACCCAACCTATCATGGATAGTGGTACGTTCTGCGCGTCTCCCTCGTGGGTGGCGCAGTGGTGATGGTTCGCGTTCAGGACCAAAATTGAGTCGAGCTTGTAGGCTCGTACTTGCCCTTCTTCTTGCTTCTTCCTGCATGAGGGCGGTTAGGGTTTCATAATTTTGGGATACAAAGTTTCCCAAAGTTAGATCGGGTGCGTCCTCAGTTGTTGCAAGAATTTCTGCCTCAGTATTAGGCACCCTATCTCGGTTAGGCGCGCCTGGCGGCGCAATGTTGTTCACTGCGGGTACAGTTTGATGAGGAGTGGTGAAGAGGGTGCGCTGGAGTTCCTCAACGCTTGGGACCACTGGGGTGACTTGGGTAGTCCTTATAGGTAGTTCTACCGCTGGAAGAGGTTGGGTTGTCCCTGCCTCTTGGTGACCAGGTGCGCTGGTTGTCCCAGCCACTTGTCTGGAGGTCGGATCTTGTTGATTCTTCTTCTGATGGTCACGTTTTTCTGACTGCGGAGTCCGCTGGCTTGAATTCTTATGCTTTGTCATTCTAGTTCTTAGTAAGGTCCCACGGATGGCGCCACTTGTTGATACAAAAGTTGGGCGTTCCTGGTTATTGGCTCTTGCTCTCGTATCAATTCGCTTCTTAGTACTTGTTACATGCGCACTAAGAAAATAAATAACACCGTTAGGCTTATCGAGGGATTGTCTCCCCCGATTAGACTCCAGCGTGAGAGTAAGTAATCGATTTAAGGTTCTCGTAGAGAGTTAGGGTTTGTATCTCGTACCTTTGAATGAGAATATATCATTCCTTATACAGGGGCTGAAACCGCGTGGGTTTCTTGCTCCTTACTCTTCGCACTCGTGGTGCTTATCGGGGTAAGGATATCTATTCTATGAATAGAAGATCCTTATCGCATGCCCGATTAATTTGGTTGGGCTTTGGGCTTCGTGAGCCCAAGCCGTTATTATCATGGCCCAAGTCATTTATAACGATAGCCCACTCGTGGTGAATTTGGGCCGAGTAATGTTTATCATTTGGGCTTATGGCCCATATATAGACTATACGTCATCATTTGTGTTTTGTGCAATCACTTTCGTTTTTTTGCAAAAAAAATAAAATAAAATAAAAGTTCAATTTTTTATGAATTCTTTTGATATTTTTTTTCTAAAGACAAAAAGTGATCGTACAAAACCTACGGTGTAGCAAAAACAAAACATAAGCGTCGATCTAGCAAAAAACTACCAATCAAATATTTTTTTTGGACACGTGTTAAAAAACCGAAGTCGCACAAATACCATTTTTTTAAATGATGTGTATGTGGTATTCTCTCTTTATTAATTTTATGGCTTTTATTCTGTGAAATTTATACGTGCTTCTAGCACATCAACACATTGCAAAACGTGACCATTTTTAAATATTTGAAAGTTCCAAAAGGGCAAAGTGTTTGTCCAATTATTTTATAGGTGTGTGCTTTACGTTTTCAAACAAAGAATCTTTACAAAAACAAGCTGACAGCAAAAACAACACGTAACATCTTTGCTTGCTGTTGACGGAACCGTTAAAAGAGGTTTCATTTCATTTTTTTAAGGTGGATTATGCTATGTTTTTTTCTGTTGTTGAATAGTGAAATATTTTCAGGGTTTTCAAGTTATGGATATACGATCATTATCATGTTGCATAAAGGGATCCTATTGGTATGTTATAGTATTTTTTTTCACTGTTTCATTGATTTGTAAACCCCAAGTGAAATTTGTGAGTTTTATAAATTTGCTGCTCTGTTATTTGTTCTGTTGTTGATGATTTTGACTTGCGGGTTAATGGAGTTATTTGCACCAACATTCAAACTTGAGACATCCGACATTTTAGGTGATGATATAGTCGCGATAAACTTATACCAACTTGGCCACCCCTCTGCGGTTTCTTTGTGTAATTTTAATGTTGATAGAAATGCTTAGAAATCTTGGTGTTAGATTATAAATTAGGGGGTGTTTGGTTATTGGGTTTTAGACCTTTTTGGTAAAGTTAACGAGTAATTTTGCGTGACATAAGTAGTTTAGATATAAGCAAACTGGTTACGACTATGTACTTTTTTTTTTTTTTTTTTTTTTTTTTTTTGAGTAACTACAGTTTCTAACTAATCCACGGGGTTTGAACCCACCGCCACACAGATTCAAACGGGGTTAAGCCCTCCCTTTTCATAAGTTAAGTGGCCACTTCAGGGTTGTTTGCACGTAGTAGGAATTGAATTGGGACCTCACACATTTTAGTGATGTTAGTCACAAGCTTTTTGCCACTAGACCACCCTCAGTGGTGTATAGGGGGTATGGTTAGTGCGTTGAGTAACAGTAGAAGCAAATCCAAATAGTCTTTCCTACATAGCATTTTGTTACAGCTGCTTATTTCAAGAAGCATAAGTACTATTAGCAAACAATCCCAATTGCCCCGTTAAGAATTTTTAAACCCAACATCAAAGAAAATTTGTTTTCTGGCTAGTTGTAACTTCAGCTGCATTTAAAAGTTTCTGAGCTTATGGTTTTTCTGATTGACTATTTGCAATGTACAAAAAGGACTTGTATTCCGAGTGTGTAAACTGTAAAGTATAAATCGCTAAATGAACAGGAAAGAAAAAGGGAAGAACGCATCAACATGGAGGAAATTCTCATTAAAGGAGTTACATGCTGCTACTAACAATTTTAATTACGACAATAAGCTTGGTGAAGGTGGATACGGCAGTGTTTATTGGGGTCAGCTATGGGATGGATCTCAAGTAATTAAACTATCACTCATTGCCTATTATCGTATACTAATTCAATATTTAAGTAACATAATTTAATTGTAGCATACTTTGACATGTGTATATTCAGATTACAGTGAAAAGATTAAAGGTGTGGCGCAACAAAGCAGAAATGGAATTTGCTGTTGAGGTTGAGATACTCGCACGCGTCAGACACAAGAACTTATTGAGTTTGCGTGGCTATTGTGCGGAAGGTCAAGAACGATTAATTGTATATGATTACATGCCTAATCTGAGTTTACTCTCTCATCTTCTTAGTCAACACGAAAGTCTTCTTGATTGGTCAAGAAGAATGACTATAGCTGTAGGATCTGCAGAAGGAATTGTGTGAGTTCATTAAGGATCCTGTTTTCTGTTTTCTTTGGATAAAAGAGTAACCAACTTTCGATATAAGTTAATGTGTATCAAAATTATGACTTATCAGTGTCTGTAAGGTTGACCATGTCGACTTTTCTTCTGACCTGACTTTGAAAAACGCTGTTAATTACTTGTTGACAAGGTTAATTATAGACTACCTTTAATCGATGTTTTTAAGAAGTTTGAGTATTTTGTAGACGGAGAACAGAAATTTGACAACTTTACTTAATATGGTAAATGCCAAACCGATGTAATTGTTATGTACCACTATCTGGATTCTGACTCTACTTCATTGCTTTATCCAGTTATCTTCACCATCATGCGACACCCCATATAATAATACATGGAGATATTAAAGCAAGCAACATTTTGCTAGACTCTGATTTCAAAGCCCAAGTGGCCGACTTTGGATTTGCAAAGTTAATACCAGATGGTGCAACACACGCGACCACACGAGTTAAAGGAACACTCGGGTACCTAGCTCCAGAATACTCCGTGTTAGGTAAAGCATCAGAGAGTTGTGATGTTTATAGTTTTGGGATTCTTTTGCTTGAGCTTGTTAGTGGCAAGAGACCCGTTGAGAAGATAAATGCAACTACAAGACGGTCTATTACAGAATGGGCTTTGCCTTTGGTATGTGAAAGAAAGTTTAGTGAAATAGCGGATCCAAAGATGAATGGGAAGTATGTTGAACAAGAGTTGGAAAGAGCTGTTTTCATTGGTCTTATTTGTGCACATAATCAGCCTGAAAAAAGACCAACTATGCTGGAGGTGCTTGAGTTGCTAAAGGGGGAACTGAAAGAAACATTTAGCAATATAAAAAACGCTGAGATGTTTAGAAAGAGTCAAGTTGCTGATTAGATTGATGATAGTTCTGATTTTGTTTCAGTGCCGTATTTTGCAAACAAAGAAACTAACTTTTTTGACAATATTTGAAGGTGTTTTGGATGATTAAGATATCTATTGAGGGCGTGGTGTGTTGATGTTGCCGATTGGTGTGATACCATTGCAAGTTGTAATTAAGGTTGAACTATCTTTATAATAGTACTATAATATATTTGTAACAGTTGAGATTTTCTTTGATGTGGTTTTGGGTTTTGTAAGATTACATGTGACCCTATTATACAATGAGCCTTGAGCATTGTTAACTTCTCATTGTTTGTTACACCCAAAACTCGAAAACTGGCGTTCATATTTCCTATATCATATCGACCATATTACATGCAACTCTTCTATATGTAGCCAAATCATAGAAACCAAATCAGTTCAGAATAAAATGCTAAAAACTGGAAATAGTATATTAGATAATTGAATATAAAGAAATCTGCATATAAAAGCTCTTGAACAGAATGAATTCTAGTTGCACCACTGAATCCGGGAAAACGAAAACTGAATGCTTAATAATTAGGAATGCCGATTTATTTTCCAACTTGGGCCAATATTTCTTATTGCCTTTATGTGACTGGGATTGCAAACCAAAAAGAATGAATCAAAGAAGGCTGAGTGCTCCTGCCACAAGTCTTTGTAGAATTTCTGCAGGTCTGATCTTCCAGGATCATATTGATGTTCCAAACATCATGTAGATAATATTTATTTAGAATACAAAAACAAGAAACAAAGAAGATTTGGTGAACCCTTTATATTGATATATGTAATCGAATTGGGTTACTTGTTTTACAGAGAATCCTAAACTATTTATAAGACATGAAACGATGCCATCAAAAGACATGTCGCTTCACAAAAACCGTTGCAACCCTAAACTAATCGTTGCATACTAAATAACGGACTAAATAACCGTCTAATCTAACTGCCTATGTTTTCTATCTATTGGGTTTGGAGAAAGTATATATGCATAGACTTACCTTTTTCAAATTGTCACCAGTGAATATCTCATCAGACAAATGAAACTCACTAATGTAAATGTATAATTTGAGGTAAATCTTGGTGATGCAACTTTTGGAAGCTAGTTGCCGAATCCATTTTTCAACAAGTAAATAGGACTGCTCGTCGTCGATGACCATGTTAAGTTGAATACTAGTAATTGGTATGTTGTCCCGAAAATACCTTAGTATAGTGCGGTCAATCAAATTAATGTATAGTATCTGTTGTCGTGCATTACGAAGATTTACGGATTGATCAAACCTGAGGGTAGGGTTGGTGGACCAAGCGTATAGCCATGGCTTGGACAAGACACATGTGCGGGCGGCATCTTTTCCCGGTAGTAGTGATTGTATATGATGGATCAACTCGGGAACATCTTCTAATCGTTGTGTGCTGGTGATCAGTTCGACTCTTTCCGTATCTGTCATTTCTGGGTACCACAAGAATATACACATATTGACATATATTAGTAGGCTAGTAGCAGATAATCTGTTTCATATTAATAGTACTATAGCAGCACCTTCTTATAACAACCAAAATCATACGATAGCATATTGATTATATTAAAGTAAGCATTACCTTGAATTCTTTGTGCCATCTCCAAGAAAACGAATAGATTTTTAGAGAGTTTTTCTATAGGGTTTGCAAGAAACTTGAAGCTAGATATTGTTAGATAATAAAGGCTCACAAGCTCATTGGGTTTAGCGCGCGGTTTTTCTGTAGGGTTTTGTTTAGTTTATTAAACCAAGCGTGTAACCATGATTTGGACAAGACACACGAACGGGCAACTTCTTATAGTGGTACTAGTGATTGTCTGTTTTGTGAGGGTGGGCGACCGCTCAGGGCCCAAAATTTTGTTCAGTTGATAATTATATACATGAGTACACATATATTTTTCTCAAAGAAAAAAAGCAATTATGTGAGAATACATCTTAAATTGGGTATACATAGAACGTATAAATGGCTATTTTGCATTATTTCTTGTAAAATGGGGACACTTTTTATACAAATTTAGTTTTTGAATGCCTCTTCGTCCGGGATCCCCAAAATCTCAGGGACGGCCTTGATCTTCACTTCCTCCATCTATGGGTACAACAAGTATAATAGCATTAGGTACTAACAAATAGAATAAAAGAGGTGGTGTTTGGATTTCCTATAATCGATTTGAAAGAGCAACTGTGAAACATATCAGTTGTTCCTAACGAACTACTCTAACGTTTTTTCTATACAAATCTCAACAAGTATAATAGCATTAGGTACTACAAACGTTGTATACAAAAAAGTATTTTAGGGTCTATGATCAATGTTCAACAGCTACGTACAACTATATAAATGAATGTTTTTGAACGCTTCACTATATATATATATATATATATATATATATATATATATATATATATATATATATATATATACACACACACTTTTAGGAGTCCACAGAATGAGTATGGGTTACTCGAGTGTTTGACATTTAATGCACACCTTGCCTCTTCATGACTATCTACGAGTTGGATAAGACCACACATGCACGTTTATTATTTTGATAGTTATAAAGCAAATTGTTTATCGTTTATTCACATATTACTTATATTCCTTTCATAAAATAATGGAACCTATTTGTAATCATTGATCTTTGTTAATTTTTTTATGCATGTAACTCTTTAATGAATAATTTCTTTAAGACTATCTACTAGTTGTTTGTACATTTCACGTCCTGTTTTCACACATGGACAGCTATACGTGGTTTTTTCACGCTTTAAAAGCAAAAAAGATTTGAAGGTTGTTTCTGATGTAGATGGTAATCTATCAAAAACTTAATCTATCAAAAACTTCTTTTACTTACACATTTTAACTTATTAGGTATTCATGTAATGGACATTGGGTTGAAGTGTTACAATGGTCACTATATACATTTGCTTCTCAAGACCATAAAAATTGGAGATCACGAAGCAATGAATGTTTATTACACAGATATTTACAAGCATAGTAGTTTATAGTATCATTGACTTATAACTTATTATTCCGTTCAAAGAACATTTCATACCGTTTATGTTCGTTGTTCTTTTTTACTTTATTTACGCACTTAATTTTTTGATGCATAATTTTTTTTTAAACCCCGTGATTCCACGGGTCTATAAGCTATTTTTTTTAAAAACCCCGTTCAAAGAACTTTTTTAGTACATGTCCTGTTTTCGATTACTTATATTTTTCTCCTTTTAAGCTTATGTCCAAATCTGTAGCAAAAAGTGATAAGGGGGTGTTTGGGATTACTATTTTTTCTTCTTATTTGCTTATGTACTTAGCTTATTTGCTTACGTACTCAACACCATCTTTCTATTGCTGATGACACAGATTGCTACAGCCCCTAACGAGGCTTGTTTCTGCTGCTGATGCGGTTACTGCTACTGATGACGCGACTTACTGCTACGGGTCAACAAAATGTTGCTATCTTTGGTCTTGTGTTAAAAATGGGCTCAAATTCTCAAGTGTTCCAAACCATAGACTTGTGTTAAAAGTAGGTGTCCCGATAATGCTGTTGAAAAATATTGATCAATCAAATGGATTATGTAACGGGACATGGCTTCAAGTTGTTCAATTAAAAAGAACTTCTATTCAAGCACAGATAATTAATGGAACATATTTTGTATTTTATCTTTCAAAAAAAAAATGGAACACATTTTGTAAGGTTATCATACCAACGAGAAATACTCTGTCTAATAAATGTTTACCTCTAAAGATCGTGAGAAAACAATATCATGTGTTTCAGTGCCATTTGCCATGACAATAAACAAGAGCCAAGGGAAATCGTTTTCAAATGTTGGTTTGTACATGCCACGTCCTGTATTCACATATGGGCAGCTATACGTGGCTCTTTCACGTGTCAAAAGCAAAAAAAGTTTGAAGGTTGTTTCTAAGGTGGATGGTAATCTATCAAAAACTACTACAAATGTAGTATACAAAGAAGTTCTTCAAGGTTTATAATCAACATTCTATAGGTATGTACAATATGTATATGACATGTTTTATGCCATTTTTTATATTTACACTTATTATTAATCACAAACTTCTTTTACGTACATATTTTTTTAAACTTATTAGGTGTTCATGTAATGGACATTGAGTTGAAGTGTTACAATGGTCACTACATATATTTGCTTCTCAAGACCATCAAAATTGGAGATCACAAGGCAATAACGTTTATTACATAGATAACTAAAAGCATAGTAGTTTATAGTATCATTCACTTACAGCTTATTATTCTGTTATAAGAAAATTTTATAGCGTTTACGTTCATTGTTCTTTCTTACTTTATTCACGTACTTACTTTTTTAATAAAAAACCCTCTAAAATCCCGTGGATTCCACGGGTCTATAAGCTAGTTGTGGTATACACTTTAAAGTAAGATATAATAGGTACAATTTTGAACCATTGGATCAATGATTTTAGATGATATTTAAATTTAATTAAATGGGTGGCATTATTGTAATAATTAAAAGATGCCATGGTCTTTTAGTATGTCATAAAACATGTGTTTTAATAACATCTGGATTTAATGCTATGAAACATTTAATTCAAAAGTTTGAACCATTTATTTTGGTTATAGGTCTAAAAACTTATGAAGAGAGGTCTAAGATTTTATGTACCATAGTGAGGAACCATTTCATGTCTAGGTGGCATGAAAAGATCTAGGATTTTGGAGAGGTCCAAGAAATGTTTATTATCATTTTTTATTTTTCTTTTTTAGCTAAATAATTAATGAGCTTTAAATGATGATTGCTGAATTACCAATGCAGACGTTGAGTTCACAACTCATAAAGTTTTATATATATAGTTTGTGGGTCATGACAAGTTCTCTTCTTCATTGTGTGAGATATTTGCAGTGTATGTCTGCAGTATGTATTCATGCTAGTCACATAAGTGTTTAGTTAAGTTGGTTAAGTTTATGTTGAGGCCTACTATCCATTGCACACTTTATCAAACATTAAGCCAATTCCCTATTTTGTGTTGCCGTTTAACATTTCATGTGAGGTCTGACTTTTTGTTTGGTTACCTGTGAATGGTGGTCTCCTAGTTTTGTTTCTAGTATAGTATTGTGATGAGTAGTTTTTGTTTTAGTTGTTTTTTGCTTTTGGTAGTATGGACTACGAAGTATCTTTTATTTAATATCATTAAATTATGTTGGAACAATTTATAAACCTTTAACGATAGTGGGAATAGGTTTATAATATGAAAAGTTTGAAGAATTAATGACAATGTATGAGGTGGCAAGTTTATAAACCTTTTAAAAGGTCCACCAAAGTGGATGCCCTTATTATTAGTGTAATGACACATTTAATGCTATGACAGTATGACATATTAAAACCTCTTATTCTTTCGTTAGGTTTTTTCTTCATTTTTTCAGTTGCCAATGCGGTTAATTTGTCCTTATTAATTTATATTTATTTATGACAAACTAAATTTATTGATAAATATATATGTATGTATAGTGACACATTTGTAGTGACACACTATATTTCTTGATACATGATGACATATCAAATCTGTTGACACATTTGTAGTGACTAGTGTCACACTGAATTTTTATTACATATATAGTGACATGCTAAAATTTTAGTGCATTTGTAGTAATACATTGCAAAATTTTAGTATATATTTATAGTGACACACTAATTTTTTAGATACATATGTAGTGGCACAGTAACTTTTTTGAAGTATTTGTAGTGACACACTAATTTTTATGGCACATTTTTAATGAAAAACTATGTCTTTTGACGCACTTAGTTTCATAATACATTTTTAATGACACATAAAGGTTTTTGACACATTTTGTGACACACTTAGTTTTTTGATACATTTGTAGCGACACACTAATTTCTTAACACATTTGTAATGATAAACTAAATTTGTGAAACACTTAGGGTCCGCTTGGTTCAAAGTGGGGAAAGGTAAAGGGAAAGGAAAAGGGAATGCAAAGGATTGAGTGAGGTGGGTCACTACAAGAAAAATGTCCTTTAGCGACTACTTTAGCGACGTATTTTATGCTTGCGACATTGTTAGCGACATCATGTGCTCGGTCGCTGTAAACGAGTCGCAGATATTTGCGACTTGTGAAAATACGTCGCCATACATAGCGACAAGTATATCGACTTCTCATAGTATGTCGCTGTAAAATAGCGACATCGATAAATCATGTCACCATTTATGTCGCTGTTTCATAGACATGTCGCTATTTAAGTCGCTATACACATCGCTAAATTTAGAAAATATCACTATTTTAGTAGCTACTAGTCGCTATTTTTCTGTAGGTCTCTTTTGTGCCACTATATTCGAGCACCATTGCTACACGTGGCATTAATATGAGAATTAAACGCAATACAAATATAACAAAAACTTGCAATAGAAATAATTTATTGATGCGTAGGGATTGCACCAGGCTTTACCTCTCAAGGGATCTTGAGAAGCTTACAACCCCCACCAGGCAGTGTACCTGATCGTTGTAGTATAGTATAGTGACAAGTACCGGGGGATTGATCGTTCAGCTAGGAATAGTGTCGCTAGGATTAGAAAACCTAAATACTAGTTCTAGAGATGAGGGATGATTATTTTTGTATTTTTATATTTTTTAGAAAGCAAGTAAATATCTCGGGTTTGAAGGATTTGGGCGGAATTAGTTGCTAGTCAACTAACCCAATACTAAAGATGCAATCAAAATAAAATACTAAAAATGAAAATAAAACTAAATTAAACTAAGGTTGTGAGCAATAGGTGGAGAAATGTGTTTACTTAGATTTCACTACTCCCTAGATATCTTTTACATGTTAATTACTTGTTATAGTTGCGTGGATGATGGATTGTATTCCTTAATACCATTCATGGGGTGGCGCACTTAACTCCCCAATCCTATGAGTGCCTACTTCACTCCTATGTCGAGCCGGCTAAGAAGCTCCTAACATGGGATCATTAGAATTTACTCATGCATTAAATACAACCAATAAAACCTAGTACACATCGGTTCATGTTTCCTAAGACGTTCAAGCATGTTACCATTTGGAGATCTGCCAGTTTTCTTAAGCCTAACATCGAAATCATTCATCCAATACAACCATAAACAAGTAATCAACACATAATCAACATCTAGGTTTCATTAGATCTAAGCAAACACAAGATAAATCTAGCCTAGCATGGTGGAATCAAGACAAGTACAAGATATAGACAACCAACACATAGACATATTGATTGAATTAGAAGAACACTTATCTCAATTGCACATGTAAGGGTTCAAGGGCTGAAAACCCTTGAAAAACCTGTAAAAATCGTATATGGTTCGGCCTTAGGGTTTCTCAAAAACTTGTTCCTCTCTAATGAATGAAAATTAGAAAACTATATATAGGAAATTGAGGCTGACGGCGTCAATACCAAATGGGTGACGCCGTCATCTCGCCGCCAAAAGAATTCTCGGACTGCCTTGATCTACATCTGACGCCGTCACGTTATATATTTTTCCAGACCGTCACGTATTTAACTCTTGACGCTCTTCCTTGTGACGCCTTCATTTCTGTACTGGGCCGTCATGAAAATTACTCTTGACGCCATCAGGATGGTACTCTTGACGCCGCCACATACTGTTTCCAGCTTGGAAAATTAAGTCTTTGGCCTTTTTTTCACTTTTATGCTCCAAAAACGTCCGAATTGCTTCCTTTTCCAGATTTCACTCCCAAAGTACCTAAAATCACAAAAGGAACGATTTAGGGCAATATTTGATCAAATAAATTCAATTCCGGGCTTAAATGACCCCCTAAAAGTGGTTCATTTTTCGCCTCATCATATACCCTTACACTTGAGATTTGCTTGTCCTCAAGCAAATGCGCTTTTATTCTAGTCAAAATACAAGTTAGGGGTCATTTAACACTAATATAAAAGTAATTACAACAAATAATCGTTCCACTAAAGACCAAAGACAAGCACGGAGGTCATATACTAGCACCTCACAAATAGTGTTTAGATACTCACATCTCTCGGGTGTAATAAAGTATAAATTACAATATGGAAACGGAAGATATCTCTCACTACCTGTCATAGCAAAATAGATTACCATAGGCTTGAGAAAGGATCAAACCTCCACCACATGGCGTAAGCACCTAGGATAAACTATCAAAGAAGTCTTTTAAAGGTTTGTAACGTTAGGTGTAGTGATATGAAATACACGGTTTTGTTGGATATAGGCAGTCTTTACTGGTGGCGAGTTAACAATCTTGGTCAATTACATGTACAATATGGCGTTGCTAAGCCAAGACTAGACTCGACTTAAGCTAATAAATGAAAAATAACAAAAACATAAAATGAACGTAGAATGAAAAGGGATGGTAGTCCGTATGTTTTTTATCTTTTCTTTTTCTATTTTTTTTTTCTTTTTCTTAATTTTTTCGATTTCTTTTTTTTTTTTTTTTTTTTTTTTTTTTTTTTGCATACACTTTTACCCTACCATCCAAAATAATACATCATAGGGAATGTAAATTTCCCTTACACTTGAATTTTTACATACTTTACAATGAACTAAACTAATGACTCGAATTAAGATAATCAAAACACTTGGAGCACTTTTAAGATTAACGTACATATGGGGGTAATATATGATGTTCTTCCCCATTACTCCATAAAATAAGTACTTTACCCATGAGTCCCAATCGTCCCAAAACAATATGTACAAGGATATGACTCAACTTAGCAACCATGTAATCAATTAGATAGTTAACTTAGGGTTTAACAAATAACAATAATGCACTAAAAATGAGCGCATACACGGAAGGCTAAGGCGATTTGGTTGTACATTTAAGTGGGGTGTAACAAATTCTTCCTTTAAGTAAAATGCTTAAAGTTAGAAATGAAAAGATAGGCTCGGAGGGGTGTACTAGGGGTTTCGTGTACTAAAAATGAGTACAACGCTAAGGGTGTGGGAAAAATTAGTTGACTTAACTAGTCAAGTAATATGACTTAAATGGTCAAGTAATCATGATACGGGTTTAACACAAGGGTGATCCTAATGCCTCTTATCATGTAGTAAATCCTACTACACGAATGTAGTCTCACTAGCGGTCTCGGGATGCATCACTAACGCAAGTTCTAGAATCTAAATGCTACCGGTACACTCATAAGCACTAATAGTAAATGCTTTTCCTATCAAATCTAAAGGCGAACCTCACATATTTGGGTGGAAAATTTTTCTGAAAGTACGGTTATGTGCTAGTCATACAATCTTCTATCCATGAAACGCTTGCTATGGCTAAAGTTTCACTCCTAAATGTTGTAAAAAATTTAAATTTGGCGCTAAAATTGCACTAACAAGTATTTCTCATAGTTTTATTACACATCTACTGTCAAACAAACAAACTCAAGCGAAAGTGTATTTGTAAGGTATCATCATTTTACCCTCCCCTTACACTTAAGATGAACATTGTCCCCAATGTTCAAGTAAAGAATGTAAAAGTGAAATAAGTAAAACGAATGAAATCAAATACTCCCTAATTCGCTCGGTATGGATAATAAGGTGGCCAGGTTAGATCTTCCTCCAAGAAAATGAACAATCAAAGCTTCCCTTCCAGAATATAAATCATCTTCTTGTCATACATAACCTGTAAATCCTGAGAAAATAAACAAAGCAACCTCGCATAAAATCGGCGGCAATCTATATAAGTTACTAAATCCTAGAAAATAAAATAAGATATAATGCTTGTGGAATGAAGTTTGCAGATTTCCTGGAGATTATAAAACTTAATGATTCAACAAAAACTTTAAAACTCCGTTAGAAAAACAAAACTGGTAAAATTTTCAGGTTTCTACACGTGACGCCGTCAAGAGTAATCTCGTGACGCCGTCAGAAGTGACCTGCAGAAATTCTTATGTTAAGTTTCCAGAAAATTTCTGGAAAAGCTTGGTCCTACTTCCTGGAAAATCATGCAAAACTTCATTATGACTCAATACAAGCATTTGACTCTAACAAATACGAATATACATGTTCACTTAATATTGTGGAGAATCATGATCGGTTTGTTTCTTAAAAATATATTTGGGGTTTCCCCTTACACTTATCTTTTGCAAAAATACTTTTAGGTGGAGTTAAGACTAGGCCAAAACAACAAAGTAAAGTATTTCCACTATTTAGTTTAGAAACATGATCTACCAACAATAAAAAATAAATAAAACATGCATACGGAAGCAAATAACAAACAAACAAAATAAATTCACACAAAGCATGGGTTGCCTCCCAAGAAGCGCTTTTCTTTATTTACGAGTCTTGTAGCTAGACTCATGGTCATGTGTTACTACGTGACCTCATCATCAAACGTCACATCCTCCTCACTAATCATTTCATTGTTATTTTCTTGATAGTGTTTTACACGTTGTATGTTGACAGTAAATTCCCTACCTTCATCATCTAATAACACAACGGCTCCAGTTTTAGAGGAATTTTTCACCGTAAATGGTCCATACCATCTAGACTTTAGTTTTCCCGGAAATAATCTCAACCGAGAATTATACAATAGGACTTTGTCTCCCTCTGAAAATTCTTTGGGTTTCTTAATTATCTGTTCATGCCATCTTTTTGCTCTCTCTTTATATGTAATGGAAGATTCATAGGCTTCTAACCTAAGCTCATCAAGCTCGTGTAATTGCAAGAACCTATTAGTTCTGGCAATTGTATAATCTAAGTTACATGTCTTAAGCGCCCAATAAGCTTTATGTTCTAACTCTACTGGCAAGTGACACGCCTTACCATACACCATGCGAAACGGGGTCGTTCCAATAGGTGTCTTGTAGGCAATTCGGAATGCCCATAAGGCTTCGTCGACTTTAAATGACCAGTCTTTTCTATTTTGACTAACCGTCTTTTCAAGTATTCTTTTAATAGCCCTATTGGTGTTTTCGACCTGGCCATTGGTTTGTGGATGATAGGCGGTGGAGAACCGATGGGATACTCCATACCTCTTCATGACCTTTTCCATTTGTGCATTGCAAAAGTGGGTCCCCCTATCACTGATGAGAGCTTTAGGAATCCCGAATCTAGCGAAAAGCGTTTTCAGGAAATGAATAACTACTCTGGCATCATTGGTCCTAAGGGCTTATGGCAACTAAAATGTATTCGTTCCCCCCTGAAGATGGAAAGGGTCCCATGAAGTCAATTCCCCAAACATCGAAGACCTCACATACTTGTATAAAATTCTGAGGCGCTTCATCCCTATGTGATATGTTCCCGGCCCGTTGACATGCATCGCATGCCTGTACCATTTCTTTGACGTCACGAAAAATTGTGGGCCAATAGAATCCCACGTCGAAAATCTTTCGGGCGGTGGTGTTTATCCCATAATGCCCGCCAGACGAACCAGAGTGACATTCCCTCATAATCTTTACTGCCTCACTTTTCGAAACACAACGTCTTATAATTTGGTCAGGACACCTTCGGAATAAAAATGGTTCATCCCAAAAGTAGTATTTTAACTGAGAAAAGAACCTTTTTCTTTCGTATCTAGTCAGGTGTTTAGGAACCAGTCTGCTTGCGAGATAATTGGCAAAATCGGCGTACCAAGGCTCCGAATCAATCATTAACATGAGTTGTTCGTCAGGAAATGAATCCCTAATCTCACTTCTATCGTGCTCATCCAAGGGGTTTTCAAGACGAGATAGATGATCTGCGGCCAGATTTTCGGCCCCCCTCTTATCACGAATCTCAACATCGAATTCTTGTAGCAACAAGATCCACCGAATTAGTCGTGGCTTAGCATCCTGCTTCGCAAAAAGATATTGAAGAGCTGAGTGATCAGTGAAAACGACTGTCTTTGAAAGGACAAGATATTTCCGGAATTTGTCGAATGCGAACACTACGGCTAATAATTCCTTTTCGGTGGTGGAGTAATTCTCTTGAGCGGGATTCATGGTTTTGCTAGCGTAGTAAATAGGTTGGAAAAGCTTGTCACGCCGTTGGCCCTATACAGCCCCGACAGCGAAATCGCTAGCGTCACACATGATTTCAATTGGTAACTTCCAGTTGGGTGTAATCATGATTGGAGCTTGTGTGAGCTCCTTTTTTAAGAGATCGAATGCATCCTTGCATTCTTGGGAAAAATCGAACGGAGCATCCTTCACAAGCAATTGAGTCATTGGCCGAGCTATTTTGGAGAAGTCTTTGATGAATCTCTGATAAAACCCGGCGTGCCCCAAGAAGCTACGTATTGCTTTAACAGTCGTGGGGTATGGTAACTTAGATATAGCTTCAAATTTAGCTTGGTCCACCTCTATTCCGTTCCCTGAGATCTTATGCCCTAACACAATCCCTTCTTTTACCATGAAATGACACTTTTCCCAGTTTAACACCAAGTTGGTTTCCTCACAACATTTAAGCATCTTTTCTAGATTAGCAAGACAGCGGTCGAAGGAGTTCCCGAAGACTGAAAAGTCGTCCATGAACACTTCCATGCTGTCTTCCATGAGTTCGTGAAAGATTGTGGTCATGCATCGTTGGAAAGTGGCGGAGGCATTACATAGCCCAAAAGGCATCCTTTTGTAGGCAAATGTTCCATAAGGGCAAGTAAACGTGGTCTTTTCTTGGTCCTCAGGTGCTATGGGAATTTGAAAATACCCTGAGAATCCATCCAAGAAGCAATAGTACTCGTGTCCAGACAATCTCTCTAACATTTGGTCAATGAATGGTAAGGGAAAGTGATCTTTCCTCGTGGCATCATTGAGCTTTCGATAGTCAATGCATACCCTCCATCCAGTGACCGTTCTCTGGGGCACCATCTCACCCTTGTCATTCTTAACTACAGTCATCCCACCCTTCTTAGGTACAACCTGTACAGGACTGACCCATGAGCTATCCGAGATTGGGTAGATCAATCCTGCATCCAGAAGTTTGATGACTTCTTTCTTTACTACTTCCTTAATGTTGGAATTCACCCGCCTCTGGGGTTGCACGGTAGGTTTATAATCTTCTTCCATGAGAATCTTATGTGTGCAAAAAGTTGAGTCAATGCCCTTAATGTCGGCTACACTCCATGCGAGCACTCCCTTATATTTCTTTAGGACCTCTAAGAGTTTACCTTTTTGTTCATGTTCCAGGGAAGAGTTTATGATTACCGGCAGTTGGTCCTCTCCCTGAAGGAAGGCATACTCTAAATGGTTAGGAAGCTCCTTAAGATCTAACTCAGGAGGTTCGATAATAGAAGGCTTAAGCTTGTTTTCGGGCTTCCGGAGCTCAAGATGCTCCGTTGCCTCTTGTCTAGGGTAGAAGGAGACTGCACCAACATCCTCCATCTTTTCCACCTCTAGCAAAGGCAGAAAACTCTCATCCCGTAGCCAGCCTTCCTCGATTTGTTCATCGACACAACCATCAATGACATCTGTGAGTTCATCGACCTCCCCAATGAAATAGAGCCGGTTAGCTGCTTCGAGAGAGAGAGATCCATAGAGTCCTTAATGTCGAAGGTTGTGTTATCAGTTCCCACTCGCAAGGTTAATTTGCCGTCATAAACATCAATGACTGCACGAGCGGTAGCAAGAAATGGTCTCCCTAAGATGATGGGTACCAAGTCATCCTCCTCCATATCCAGGATTACGAAGTCGACCGGGAATTTGAATTTCCCAACTTTGACTAGCACATTCTCGCATATCCCTACGGGGTACTTGACTGATCTATCGGCTAGTTGGATGTTCATACGGGTAGGCTTTAATCCAGAGTATCCTAATTTAAGGAACATAGAGTGAGGCATGAGATTGATACTCACCCCCAAATCGGCAAGAGCATTCTTTATTGATAGAGATCCTATGGAGCATGTTGAACTATTAGACCTTGATAGATCTTCTTGAGCACTCTAGAATCGTTAGTAATGTTAATGTACTCAAAAACACACTAACAGATAATCTCTGTAACTTGTATTTTAAAGCGGAAACAAACACAAGTGTAATACTAAGAACTCTTGATCCTCTATGGATCTTTTAATAATAATGAAGGTGTTTTCTAAAAACGTCATTCAATACATAATCATGTGTTCCTTTTATACACAAGGAACCCTAAACCGTTTCCCAAGAAACGTATATTCTAAAACTTCTAAAAGATATGCATTATCACTTCCTAAATATACTCATGCATATCCAAACTATATTACATAAAATATGGAAATACTATATCCGCAGAAACTAATAATGCTGAAACTAGTCTTCAGCAGATACACTGCTTCAGCAGGAACCAGCTCTTCAGCAGTAACCTTCAGCAGTAACAGTCAGCAGAATTCTTACTTAACAGAATTCCCAACAATCCTCCCCTAATCTTGAATTTGACCTGGTTAAGTTCAAGATTCTTGATAGATCTTCGAAATAATATACCAAGAGGATTGTAATAATATAGCACCAGCAAAGAATCATCATCAGCAGGATCTCTATGATCAGCAAATACTTGAAAGCTCCATTCTTTGCAGCAACAAATGATTAAATTTACATCAAAACAAATTAGTTTCATACTATTCTCATCACTTCCAGGTGTGTTAACTCCTGTGAGAGGTGAATCATTGAAAATAATGGATTTGATGTCTCTTTACCAATAGCCATCACTACTGGAGTAGCCAAGTGTTCTAAGGTACACTGATAACCACATGATTTTTAGCAAATCATCAGCTATAAACGGATTTGAGATGTCTTTACCTGTAGCCATTTGCTCAGGACTAGCCAATTATTTTGATGAAAATCATCTTGGTTAACTGATTACCAAATATGGTTTTCCACTGCCTTTACCACAAGCCATATACATGTGGGCTAGCCAATTATTTAGAATCCATAAAGGAAAAATCCATGGTCAATTGACAACCATTTCAACTACTCAGCAATAAAGCATGGGTGAGTTGAAAACCCTATGGTTTTGAGCAAACCATTACAGCTATCAACAGATTTGATGTGTCTTTACCAAAGTTGTACCCTTTGGACTAGCCAACTTTGTGATGGAATAGTCAACATCAGGTAAGTTGATAACCAAAACCTGCATACAATAGATACAATACTATACAACAAAATGTTGGTTGTTTTTTTTTTTTTTTTTTTTTTTTTTTTTTTTTTTTTTTTTTTTTAATACTAAATAAGAAAAACAAATATACAACATTATACCCTTAAACAGAAGCTGCTCTGGAAGTCTTAATACTTTGTTTGAAGACCTTCACCAAAGATTCAGCAAACAACCTTGCATTCCCAACTGGATCAGGAGGAATCTCCAACTTTTGTTGTAGCATTTTCTCCATCAGAGACACTTTCAGAGGATATCTTTTGCCAATATCCATAATAAGCCTTAGACCAGTTGTAGTTTCCAACACATGAACATATGGCATAAGATAAAATTTCCAACTCTGAACTTTCCATCTCTGATTGTTCTTCCATATGTCATAACTAGCACCAGTGGGAGTAGAAGAATCAAACAACACTTTTAGATCACCTAATAAATACAATCCAGACCCTGTAGGAGTATGATTTGCATAAAATTTGAGAACCAACTCATATAAAGTGACCAAATCCTGATGATCCACAAGATGTAGAATCTCTTGAATAAATGTAAAGGATATGAAAGTTTTATCCAATCTATAAATGGTATTAACTTGACCATTTTCAGTTAACTCCCAGTGAATCAAAACATCTCTAGTTGCATCAGGCCAATCATCAGAGGATCCTTCTCTTATGAATGAAGCATCAGAAGCATTCACATTGATTAGGCTTTGTGTGGAATGTGAAGTTCTGACTTTAGCCATCCTCTTTGCTCTTCTTCCAGGAACATAAATAGCAGCATGAGGTAGAGAAGATGCATCAGGAACTTTAGCTTCAGCAGATTCACCTTCTGCAGCATCAGTTTCCACTGATGGAGTATCCAATTGTTCATCAGTAGAATCCTGAGAAGATTCAAGTGCAGCAGATGCATATTGTTCATCCATAGCCTTCCTTATCTGTTTGTCTCTAGCAGCTTGAAGTTCAACTTCTCTTACCTTAAGCTCATGAAATCTTGCAAGTTCAGCTTTTTGTTCCTCATCTAACCTTTTAGCAGCCTCTTCACCCAATCTTTCCTCCTCCAGTTGTCTCCTAGTTCTCTTTCTAGATGGAGGATCTGCTGCTATCACTTGAGCTTTACCTTTATCCACATAAGATGAAGCAGCAACATGTGATACATCAGCAGAAATATCAGGTAAAGATACCTTTTCAGCAGCAACAAGAATATTAACAGATGAACCAGCATCAGCATTGAGGAGAGGAATATTCTTAGAAGCACCCATTCCAACTTTATCATTTCTAGCCTTGATTCTGTTATACATCTGAACCAATTTGTCAAATGGAAGTGCCCACACTTGTTTCTTAGACCAAGCAGTATTATATAATGAACTGCTTTGACTTCTCACATAAGTTCTCATATAATCCCTCTGCTGTGCTTGAGTCATAGGTTTATCTCTTTTAGCTTTGGCTTTTAACTCATCTGCTACCTTCTTCCTCAACTTCAGCACTTTCACAATTTCAGAAGCCCAGTCTTGCTTCTCCACTCTTTTACCAAGAATGTCTGTAGCTAAATCAGGAGTATCAAGCACTTGTTTTCCAATATGCTGCCAATCTGACTCATCAAACTCTTGAACAGCTGCATCCAATTCTCTTTGTCTTTCAATAGGCAAAGTAGAAACATATCTTTGAGTGGCAGACTGATATGCTGCATCAAACTTGGCTTGCTGTGCCTCAGCCATATTAGCACTCTTCTTATAATCTTCCCATTCTTGGAAGAGTTTTTCTTGTACAGATCTGTCTTCAGCTGTAACAAGCTCATCCTCAGCCACATCTGTTCCTTCAGCAAGATCATCATGAGGAACATTCAAATCTTCCATAGGTTCATCATGTAATTCTTGAACCTCTCTATCAGGAGAAACTTGTTGATTCTCAGATGAATTATGAACAGGGGAATTCAAATACTCTTTCCCTGCTACAAAGAATGCTTCTCCTGATGTATTACCTTTATCAGCAGATATGTCAGTAGCAACACCACTTGGTGATTGTTTCTCCTGAAGTATATCAGTAGCTTAAGCCATAAGCACATCATCATCACCACTAGACACTTTGGAAGATTCAGAAGCTTTCCTTGCCAAATATTGTCTTGTACTTCTTCTTCTACTGAATAGAATTTTTGGTTTAGATTTAGGTACTTCAGCAGCTTTAGGAGGAACAACATGAGACTGTCTAGCAACTTCAGCTAGAATCCCAAGAGAATCCAAATTTGCCTCCGGAGCAACTTCAGTAGTATCCAATCCACCCTCACTTTGCTTCTGCTGATTCAACTGTGCCTCAAAATCTTGAACCTTACTTTTCAACCTTTCAATTTCATTACCAAGAGTAGTCTTGGTATCAGCAAGCTCTTTTTGGAGATCATCAGTCATTTTCATGTACCTGCAAAGTGAATCATATACAAAAGTGAGAGTAATAGGGTCCTCTGCTCTACCAGCTGATTGCTCAGTGGTAAGTGGAGCTTCATTGAACCCAGCAGGAGAAACAGACTCATGTACAACATTAGGAAATCCTTCATCAATTGGCTCTCTCATAGGGCTAGGTGTAGGTAGTCTAGTGAACTCAGGCTCAAGAGGCTGAAAGGAAACTTCAAACTCATGAGTTTGCTCAACTGGAGCATCCTGAGATGGTGAAATGGTAGGACTAGGTGACATATGTACAGGGGTAGGTGGTGGAAAGTCAATAGAAATAGGTAATGGTTCAGCAGTTGTAGCTGGCTCTTCCTCAATTACCACTGAAGGATTACCATCAGCAGCAACACCAGAAGATGATGGATTACCATCATCAGCAGCATTTTGAGAAGGCACATTACCAGCATCATCACCCTCAACTACATTATCATTGCCATGTGGCAACATAGCATCTAACAAAGGGCGATGTGCCCCATTATAATTTGTTTTCATGGAGGCAAACCACTTAGAACCAAGACTTTTAATAGGCACATGTGTTTTATCTTCAGTGGTTATATCTAAAATGATTTGTAAGAACCTAGGGTACATTAAAAACTTATGTTGTTGTTTATCAATGTTTTCAAGCATATTTTCAAAGATAAACTTAGAAAAATTATAAGTTAGACCCTTAGAAAGACAAACAATACCACAACCCAATTGTAGAGAGAATTGGTTCCATCCACCACACTTGTTGCTAATACATTGGAGTAGCAAATGCACCAAATACCTCCACTTAGGACAAAATTGATTCTTGTGCCACTTAGTTGTATCAGTACTTTGATATCCAGCTTCCCTTAGCCCAGCAAGAATCTCTGTAGTGTTGGAGTGATACACACCATTCTCATCATACAACTGAAGCTTCGTCCTAATCAAACCTTCTGTCACCACATACTCTACACCATCAATCTCAGCTACAATCTCTGTGACAGATCTCTTTCTAGCAGATGCCCAAAATTGCTTCACCATTGATTCACAAATCAGATTGGGACTATGTGTCAAAGCATAATGAATCTTTGACCTTTGTAGAAATTCCACCATTAAATCGAATTCTTCATGTCCCTTTGCCTTTTTCAGAATAGCATACTTGTTATGATCGCCTCTCAATTCAAGTTGTGCCATTTGAATGAACTTGCGTGAGACGGTTATGAATTACACAGAGAATAATGGGTTTAAGTGGAGTGATAAGCGAATAATTTTGTTTAGGAAGAGATATGCAAAGTGGGTTATATTTGGAAGTTCCCCAATCATGGTCAAAATTATCGGAACTAATTATTGACCGAGTCTGACGTGTAATTCAAAAACTTCCAATTTCAAAATTACCCTTCAACAAAAATGAAAGACAAATCTGCTGAAGAATGGTCAACATCAGCAGAAACCAAGCAAATGTAAAAATATCTTTGGTGAATATCTTGATTTTACTGTGCCACCCAACTCGCATTAATTATCGTAACGCCTAAACTTGGTTTATTTAATCACCCCAAATAACACATCTCAGTCACCAATTTACCCCAAATCATCTTTCAAACCCTAATTTCTCAATTAAAACCCAATTCACCACCAAAACCATGTCATCAAACCCAGAAACCTCAGATCAAAATTCCTCTTCTTCATCATCAAAAGAAGATTTACCACCATATCCATGGAAGCTTGATGATTCTGACTATGAAAGAGAAATGGAGAGATGATGGGATGCACATGAAAGAAAATGGAATGCACATAAGAAGGGTGAACCAAGCCATGTACCCATTCCTGCTGAGAGAGAGCTTGTCTCTCCTTTCATCTGTACCTCAGATGAAGACTCTTCAGAGGAAGAAAATGAAGATCCAACCTTTCTTCCTCCTTCCACACCAGAGAGATCCCAACCAAGATCAAGTAAGAGAGATCCATCTCTTCCAACATCACAAAATGAGGTGTTGGATCTTCCTGCTCCAGGACCTGATCTTTCTTCATAAGAGCACATCGGACAGAGCAAGAAGGCAGAGATTATACGTAAGGGAAAGGAGAAGCTGAAGTAGATGATTGAGGAATGTTGCCATGGACCAAAGTTCTTGAGTATTTTCTTGACTTTGGTACTTGAGCATCTTCACAGTCTTCCTTCTCTTCTTTTTCCATTTTCATCTTCAGCTTCATCATTGTACTTGTCATAGCCTCAAGTATTTTGTAATAAGTGATAGAAGCTAGTAGTACTCAATTAGGCAAATGTTTAGGAATGGTCATTGGAACTTTGAATGTAAACTGTAACTTGTTTCTTTGAATGAATGAAAAGATCTTCTTTATTAATCAACTGTGTAAGACCTTCAGCATAATCAACTAATCAGTAGAAACCATGTTCAGCATACTTGACCACATTCCATTGACTTCAACTCTTGGTGACTTTAACATACAACTTACAATCTCAGAACATCTGCAAAACAGACATAAAACATGCAAATACACCAAACAACTTGCAAAAATATTAGTAGGTTAGTGTTAAAACTCAAAAAGTATACAAATTATACAAATCTACAAAGTTTACACTCATAATCCTCCCCTGAGGCATATGCCTCCCCTGAGGCTTATGCCTCCCCTTAAACTTTGCAGTTAAGGGTTAAGCATTCCAATATGGACCACCAAATATTGAAACCTTGGTCCATCAAATGCTTTGGTTAACAAATCTGCCACATTCTCATCTGTGTGAATTTTTACCACTTTAATTAAATGTTTCTCATAAGCATCCCTGATAAAGTGGTGCCTGATTTCAATATGTTTGGTTCTATTATGAAAAACTGGATTTTTAACAATGCAAATCGTACTTTGATTGTCAATGAAAATGGTAGTATTCATAAAGTTATACCCATAATCTAGCAATTGATTCTGAATCCATAGAACCTGTCCACAACAATTGGCAGCAGCAACATACTCTGCTTCAGTAGTAGAGGTAGCAACAATGGTCTGTTTCTTGCATTGCCAAGAAATCAGTCTCCTTCCAAGAAATTGGAAACCTCCAGTTGTGGATCTTCTATCCAAATTTGCACCAGCATAGTCACTATCACTATAAGCTGCTAGCTGAAATGGAGACTCTTTGGGATACCAAAGACCTAATTTAAGTTGGCCTTTTAGGTACTTAAAAATCTTTTTGACAGCATTCAAGTGAGAGGTAAGTGGAGTGACTTGGTGCCTTGAACATGCACTCACAGGAAATGTAATATCATGTCTGGAGGCAGTCAAATACATCAAAGAACCAATCATTGACCTGTATAAATGAACATTCACAGGGAGATCAGGATCAATATTGTTCTTTGGTTTGGGAGCCTCATATGGAGTAGTGGCAGTCCTGACATTCTCCATAGCAAACTTGGACAACATATCTTTTACATACTTCTCCTGATGAATGAAAATACCATCAGGTTTCTGCTGAACCTGTAAACCCAAAAAGAAAGTGAGTTCTCCCATGGCACTCATTTGAAATTCTCCCTTCATCAGATCCTCAAACTCTCTACACCATGCTTCTTTGGTGGAACCAAAGATAATATCATCCACATACACCTGCACAAGAATAATATCCCTAGAATCTTTCTTGAGGAATAGAGTCTTGTCAATGGCACCTCTCCTGTAGCCATGCTTCAGCAGAAATGTGGAAAGTCTAGCATACCAAGCTCTGGGAGCTTGATGAAGTCCATAGAGAGCTTTGACAACCTTGTACACATACTCAGGATGATCAGGGTCTTCAAATCCCTTGGGTTGAGTCACATAAACCTCCTCTTCAATCTCACCATATAAGAAAGCACCTATAACATCCATTTGATAAACCATAAAGCCCATATAAGAGGCATATGCTAAAAATATCCTAATTGTTTCAACTCTGGCCACTGGTGCAAAGACTTCATCATAGTCAATGCCTTCCTCTTGTCTAAACCCTTGAGCCACTAGTCTAGCTTTGTTCTTCACCACAATCCCCCTGGCATCTCTTTTATTCTTCAAAATCTATTTTGTCCCAATGGCATATTTACCATCAGGAAGAGGAACCAATATCCAAACCTGCTGATTCTTAAATTGCATCATCTCATCTTGCATTGCTTCAAGCCAGCTTGAATCATCCAGTGCTTGAGGAACACTAGTTGGCTCAATCTGAGAAAGAAAACATGCAAACAGACAATGTTTGAAGTCTGTGTGATTGTTCCTCTTTTGATTGTAGACATAAGAGATGAAAGCAACTTCACCATATTTTGTATTCTTTACAGTGCTTCTAGTTCTTACAGGTGCTTTAGGATCTCCAATAATCTCTGATAAAGGATGAGCATTATGAATCCTTTTTGTTGTTGTAGGGTTAACATCAATTGTGGCATCAAGGTTGTTGACTGTAGGCCCAAACTCAGTATCATAAGAAGCTGAGTGAAATAGGCCAAGCTTTGGCTGATAATTCCCAAGATCAGAAGGACATGGAAATCTTGTAAAGGGCTTCTCCAAGTCTGTAGATGCTTCAGTAGAAATGGGAGAGTTGGCATCATTAGTATCAGCAGCTTTGAACTTGTCAGTGGGAATAGGTGTGCCTTCAGTAGAATCATCAGCAGTATCCTTGTTTCCACTGACTGCTTGTGTTGATTGATGTAGGATTGCTTCAGTCTCTTGTGTAACATTTTCATTGAGTTTTTGAGCTTCCTTTGTAGCAGCATGTTCTTGCTTTTTAAGTCTTGCAAGATCCTCTGCATAATGTGACTCATCATCTTGTTCAGCAGCAGAATGATTACCTACAAAATTGTTAGGTGGAAAAGATGGTACAACAATGGTATGTTCATCTGGCTCAGATTCACATTCTGAGTCATCATCCATGGAACCTGCAGGGTTAGAATTTGGATCTTTGGTACCTGCATGAGGATTAGAAGCATGTCTAGTATAACCCAAGTAGTCAGTCAAATAATCTAGGTCAAAATACCAAGAATGGCCTTGTCCCTGAGTATTAGGCTGATCTTCAAGAAATCTTAGGTTAAGGGTCTCCTCTATCCTTTTGGCATTCAGATTATAAACCCTATAGGCTTTGCTATGAGCTGAATATACCACAATATATCCCTCATCAGCTTTCCCATCAAACTTACCCAGTACATCAGCAGTATTTAAAATGGTCACTTTGCATCCAAAAGGCTTAAGGTAATGTATGTCTGGAACTTTCCCAGTGAGAAGTTCATAAGGTGTCTTGACATGATGTCTAGTGATGGATACCCTGTTCAAGACATAGCAAGCAGTACTGACTGCTTCAGTCCAAAACATAGTGGGTAATTTGGAGTCTGCAAGCATTGATCTTGTTGCCTCAATGAGGGTTCTATTTTTCCTTTCAGCAACCCCATTTTGTTGTGGGGTCCTTGGAGTACTATAGTCCCTTCTAATCCCCTTAGACTTACAGAATTCTATGAAAACAACATTTTTGAATTCTGTCCCATTGTCACACCTAATCCCTTTAACCTTTTTATTAAGCTGGTTTTCAATTAAAGTGATGAATTCTTTCAAAATAGGAGTTGTTTCATCTTTAGTTCTTAGAAAGAATACCCAGCAAAACCTGCTAAAATCATCTGTGATAACCAGGCAGAAGTACTTATGATCAATACTTCTGATAGGAGTTGGGCCAAAGAGATCCATGTGCAGCAACTGAAGAGGTTCTGAAATGGTGCTCACAACTTTGATGGCTTTGTAAGAGGCTATGTGTTGCTTTCCCTTGTTGCAAGCAATACAATTGTGTTCATTGGTGAAGAGTTTAGAAGGAAGACCCTGAACAAGACCAAGTTTAGACAACTTGTTGATAGTCTTGTAATTCACATGAGCCATTCTCCTATGCCATTTGGTAGATTTATCCTGGGAAGCTTTGGCCACCAAACATGTTAGATCACCTTCTGGCTTGACATCATTCAGATTGAATGTGTACAAGTTGAAGGTTCTAGGAACTCTCAGCAAAACAGTTGTGTCTTCTGGAAGTTTGAAGTCCTTGGAGAGTACAAGATATTCATCTTCAGAGAAGAAAACCTTATTCTTAGTGTCACAAATTTGTGATACAGAGAATAGATTAAAATGCTCTAGTTCCTTCACATAATAAACATTTTCAAAGTCTAACAAAGGTGTCTTAATAGTTCCTTTCCCAGTAATTTTGCCATCTCCACCACCAAAAGTTACAGTGCCTCCTCCTTCTATGGGCATAAAGTCATGCATCTTGTCCTTGTTCCCTGACATACTTCTAGAACAACCACTATCAACTATACCTACTTCAGTACTTTTTAAAGGATGATCCTACAACAACAACAAAAATATACAAAAGTTAGTACACATTGGAGACTCAAGTCATTGCTGACTAGAGCCCGCCTTGTGGATCATTAGTGATAGGCCATGTAGATGTTTTAGATCCACCATTGTTCTTGGGCCTGTAATGCAAATTAGGTCCCTTCTTTGTCCAAGAACAACCTGCTGAGGGCTTCACAGCAGTATTCCAATACCCACCACCATAATACATTGAGTCAAAGTGATTAGGCCAATAACCATTAGAAAAGAAAGAACTAGTGGGTCGAACATATGGTCTAGTATTGGTTCTTCTCCATGAAGAATGTGGTTCAGCAGAATTGGATTTCTGCTGATGTGGAACAAAAGAGGGTATTTCACTAACATTCTTCCACATTTGCCTAGGTTTCCTTTGACTAAAACATACACCCATTCTTTGCTCATGAAAGGTACAATCCTTAATCAAATGAGATTTACTTCCACACACAAAACATTTCTTCTTCTTAGAAGATTTATTCAAACTAAAGGAAGTTCCATAACATGAAAAAGTATTCAAACCACCATGATAAACAGAATTGTTTTTAACAGAACCAAAAGTATTATTTTGCAAAGAATTTAAAAACAAGTCTTCAGTAGAAACAGTCTTGGTATCAGCAGCAACTCTAGAAGGCTTGTGGGGAGTCTTGGGTGATGTCTTTGGTGTAGTCTTGGGAGTGGTCTTGGGCAGGTCAGACTTCTCACTTGAATCACAGCTGGCAAATGAGGTAGACCCTTCATCAGAAGACTTGTCACTGTCACAACAAGAGACATAGTCAGTAGATTTAATAATAGGGTCTGGCAAGTCAGTTGACTTTTTGCCATAGAGATGATGTGATCCATCAAAGTCACTAGGTATGGACAGGTCTATAGGCATATGTTCCCTTCTTATAGGCCCAGGGACAGCATTCATTCCCCCTTCCTTAACAAATTTAACAGGTGTTTGATAAGCTAATGCTTGTCTAGACCTAACAGATTGGCGACCATCAATCAATTTACTCAAATTAGATGCTCCTTCCTACCATTTCATACGACCAGCTATCTCTTTATCTAACTTAGCTTGTAATTCTTGTCTTTCCTTTTCTATATCAGATTTCTCTTTTTCAGTACGTCTTAAATTTATCTTAGCAATTTCTAAATCACTTTCTAGAACTCTTATTTTTTCATCATATTTAACTTGATTCTTTTGAAACCAGAATTTTTGTTTCTCTACAATTTTTAAAGCCATTTTATAGGACTCTACTTCAATATAACACTCATTGTACTTTGGTTTCAATTCATCAAATTCTTGTTTAAGCTCATTGTATCTTACACTACATCCAAACACACAGTTGTGTACCTGAGAGATTCCCATCAAGGAGACTTGCTCCTTTTTGTCCTCTGAAGGTGAGTATGCCAGCAGATTCACTTGTGTAGAAGTAGAAGCTTCCTCTCCAGCAGGTTCATGTTCAGCCCAATCAATCTGGTGATCCAGAGTCACCATAGCTTTTGAAGGTGCAGCCTTACTAGTCCCTGCTTCCAATGGATAAGAGCCATATCTAACTTCATCACCAGACTTCCTCTCCTTGCATTCTCTTGAAAAATGTCCCACTTGACCATAAGTGTATCATTTAACATTCCTTCTATCAAACCTTGCTGCCTCTCTTCCATTAAAACCAAACTTCCTTCCAGACTTGGTTTCAAACCTCTTAATGTTCATGGAGATCATTGCAAGCTGCCATTTCAAGTGCATCTCCTCCATCTCCAATGGATCCACCTGTTCAAAATCCTCATAAGCAAGAAACTGCTGATGTTCATATTCAGCCACAAATGAATGAACAATATCATCCAACACACTACTGGATTTTGATTTAGGAGCAGATTGAGTTTGGGTTTGAGAAGATGCTCCTGATGAATAAGAGCTTGAGGCATTATGCACAGGTTTTGTGGTGGTGCTGACAAAGGCTGAGTGAGTGGATGGACGAATTGGACTTCTAACATCAGGCTCAAGAGCTTTGAGCTTGTTGTAGAGGTCATCAAAAGAGATTAAGTCCAATCCACCCTTTGTTTTGAGAGCAATACTAACTTGCAACCAAGATGGTGGCAAAGATCTCAGAAACTTAGCATTGCAGTCCTCATTGTCAGGTCTAGCCTTCAGCTGATTAAGTTGACTTAAGATCCGGTGGAACCTGTCATAGCCTTTATGGATTCCCTCTTCCTCACATATCTGAAACTCTTGGAATTGCTGCTTCAGCATTGACTTCTTCAACCTTCTTGATTCATCATTCCCACCAAATCTTGCCTTTATTGCCATCCAAATGTCCTTGGCATCCTCCATGAAGTGGAAGTCACCCATGTGGTCATCTGGTATAGCTTGGAGCAGAATTGTTCTTACTTTACTCTCCCTTTGCACAGCCAGAATCTCTTCAGCAGTTTTGGGACCTAGAATTGTAACTATCCCATCAGCATCTTTAACATGCTTCTTCAGGCTATTCCCCTTTTTGACAACCTCCCAAAGATTCCAGTCTATGTTTGTGATCCAGTTCTGCATCTTCATGGACCACAGATGATATTCTTCTGCATTCTTCAAGTATGGAAACTTAGCATTACTGTTGGAGAGGTTGAGTTGTTGAAGAGAAGTGGTGTTAAGGTTTTGGGTTGTATCAACTTCATCATCAGATCCAGGCATGTTTCTTGATTTGATTGGATTCTTAAGGTGTAAGATTTGTGTTTCTTAGTATAACAGAGACTCTCTCGAGGCTCTGATACCACTTGTTGAACTATTAGACCTTGATAGATCTTCTTGAGCACTCTAGAATCGTTAGTAATGTTAATGTAATCAAAAACACACTAATAGATAATCTCTGTAATTTGTATTTTAAGGAAACAAACACAAGTGTAATACTAAGAACTCTTGATCCTCTATGGATCTTTTAATAATAATGAAGGTGTTTTCTAAAAACGTCATTCAATACATAATCGTGTGTTCCTTTTATACACAAGGAACCCTAAACCGTTTCCCAAGAAACGTATATTCTAAAACTTCTAAAAGATATGCATTATCACTTCCTAAATAAACTCATGCATATCCAAACTATATTACATAAAATACGGAAATACTATATCCGCAGAAACTAATAATGTTGAAACTAGTCTTCAGCAGATACACTGCTTCAGCAGGAACCAGCTCTTCAGCAGTAACCTTCAGCAGTAACAGTCAGCAGAATTCTTACTTAACAGAATTCCCAACAGAGCAAGGCAAGGTGAAGCTGCCTGGATCGTCTACCTTTTTTGGTAGCCCTCGATGGGTCACCACTGAGCATTCTTCCCCCAGGGTCACAAGACCCTCGAGTTTCTTTGGGTTAGCGAGTAGTTTCTTAAAGTATGCGCTATACTTCGGCATGTGATAGCAAGCATCAAGGAGGGGTATGGTGACTACCGAGTCTTTTAGGTATGACAAGAATCTTTTATTATCATTCTCACTTTTCTGGTTCTTTAATCGGGATGGGAATGGGATTCTCACGGGTTGGTTAGGTGGGGTTGATGGGGAAGGGGTCGTCAAGGGAGGTTGGTCGGGAGTCTCGCTGCCTACATCCTCCTCCTCCTCGTGAGGCTTGTTTGGATCGGGAGTGATGGGGGACGAGCTTGGGTAAGGGGGTCCTTGGTTGTTGTTCCAGCTCGCGATGGGGTCTTTTTTGCTTACTGATGGCATTTCAAGGTTATCTAGGGTTGAGTTAAGCTTGTTGAAAAATTCTCCAATGTCATCCTGCTGCTCGTCAACAAGTTCATTAAGACCTTTCAATTGCAAGCCTTTTTCTTGAGTGAAGTGACCAATGTCATCTTCAAAAGTGCTCCTAATTTCGAATCCAGGGCCTTCCACTCCTTCTTTTCTTTTTACCAGATTTCCCCAAAGGGTGTAATCGTCATTTTGGTAAAAAGGCAAAAGGGAGGGATCAGCATAGATGTCACCTCCTGACAAGCATGCATGTTCAGTCGTGGCTGCTCCTCCGCATTCTTCTACCTCATGCGGGCCCCCACAGTAGTCGTAGATTAAGTAAGGATTCGAAAGTTGTTTAGGTAACTGAGACCCAGTTAGGTACTCCACTCTTTTGTGAATTTTTCTCAACCGATCTGAAGTTATTTCAGAAATGCTGACAGTCGACTCAGGTTCATCCCAAGTGTCATCCTGGTCTTGAGCATATTCTTCAATCCTATCCCATCCTTCTTCGGCACTAAGATTGGCCAATCTCCCTTTTCTAGATTGGTTGATTCCATTCCGATCATTAGAGGAGACATTGTCGTAGAAGATTTGGACCAAAAGCCAAAGTTCGATGCCATGATGGGGAACTTGTCTTATTAAATCTTTGAATCTAATCCAAGATTTATGGAAGGGTTCGTCCTTCCCTTTTCGGAAACGGAGGATCCTATCTCTAAACGCTGAGGTTTTTCCAGGTGGAAAGAACTTCTCATAGAACTTGGATATGAGTTGCTCCCATGTGAAAATAGATTCAGAAGGAAGTTTATCATACCACTCTTGGGCTTTTTCATATAGGGTGAAAGGAAAGAATCGAAATCGGGACGTGTCTCTAGTAGCCCCATCCGTATGGAGGGTGTCTACTATTTTCAAGAAGTCTTTAATGTGTTGAATTGGATCTTCCTCATCTAATCCACAAAACTTACACACACTTTGGACAAGCCAAACATCGTTCGCATGCAAGACCTCATTGGTGTGTTCGTTTGGGTAGACGATGGCATTTGAGAAGCCACGAGGGGTTGGGGAGGAGTAGTCCTTAAGGCGCTTAGGGATAGGAGTTGCGGGGGTACTCATCTCGTTGTTGGGTTGGGAGCTAGGGGTTGTAACGTGATTTTCTGAATTTTCTTCAGAAAGGGGTGCATTAAAATCGATGGCAACGCTAGATGGTTCAGGAGTTGAGTGAGATTGTCTTAATCTACGCATTTCTCTTTCGGGTTCTGCATAAGGCAAGACAAGGTTTCTAGTGGAACTACGACTCCTAGTGATCCTAAGGTTAGAGGATTCGTCGGTTGCCATGATGGTAGGTGGTGAAGAGTTACGAACAAAAACACAAAGGAATAAGATAGACTAAAGAGAACCTAAAAATAAAAATAAAATCTTACTAGAAAGGAATCTAGCAAGTAGACCTAATAAAAAGAAATTATAACCTAGACAATAACTATTCCCCGGGCTGCGGCGCCAAAAACTTGATGCGTAGGGATTGCACCAGGCTTTACCTCTCAAGGGATCTTGAGAAGCTTACAACCCCCACCTGGCAGTGTACCTGATCGTTGTAGTATAGTATAGTGACAAGTACCGGGGGATTGATCGTTCAGCTAGGAATAGTGTCGCTAGGATTAGAAAACCTAAATACTAGTTCTAGAGATGAGGGATGATTATTTTTGTATTTTTATATTTTTTAGAAAGCAAGTAAATATCTCGGGTTTGAAGGATTTGGGCGGAATTAGTTGCTAGTCAACTAACCCAATACTAAAGATGCAATCAAAATAAAATACTAGAAATGAAAATAAAACTAAATTAAACTAAGGTTGTGAGCAATAGGTGGAGAAATGTGTTTACTTAGATTTCACTACTCCCTAGATATCTTTTACACGTTAATTACTTGTTATAGTTGCGTGGATGACGGATTGTATTCCTTAATACCATTCATGGGGTGACGCACTTAACTCCCCAATCCTATGAGTGCCTACTTCACTCCTATGTCGAGCCGGCTAAGAAGCTCCTAACGTGGGATCATTAGAATTTACTCATGCATTAAATACCATTCATGGGATGACGGATTGTATTCCTTAATACCATTCATGGGGTGGCGCACTTAACTCCCCAATCCTATGAGTGCCTACTTCACTCCTATGTCGAGCCGGCTAAGAAGCTCCTAACGTGGGATCATTAGAATTTACTCATGCATTAAATACAACCAATAAAACCTAGTGCACATCGGTTCATGTTTCCTAAGACGTTCAAGCATGTTACCATTTGGAGATCTGTCAGTTTTCTTAAGCCTAACATCGAAATCATTCATCCAATACAACCATAAACAAGTAATCAACACATAATCAACATCTAGGTTTCATTAGATCTAAGCAAACACAAGATAAATTTAGCCTAGCATGGCGGAATCAAGACAAGTACAAGATATAGACAACCAACACATAGACATATTGATTGAATTAGAAGAACACTTATCTCAATTGCACATGTAAGGGTCCAAGGGCTGAAAACCCTTGAAAAACCTGTAAAAATCATATATGGTTCGGCCTTAGGGTTTCTCAAAAACTTGTTCCTCTCTAATGAATGAAAATTAGAAAACTATATATAGAAAATTGAGGCTGACGACGTCAAGACCAAATGGGTGACGCCGTCATCTCGCCGCCAAAAGAATTCTCGGACTGCCTTGATCTACATCTGACGCCGTCACGTTATATATTTTTCCAGGCCGTCACGTATTTAACTCTTGACGCTCTTCCTTGTGACGCCTTCATTTCTGTACTGGGCCGTCATGAAAATTACTCTTGACGCCGTCAGGATGGTACTCTTGACACCGTCACATACTGTTCCCAGCTTGGAAAATTAAGTCTTTGGCGTTTTCTTCACTTTTATGCTCCAAAAACGTCTGAATTGCTTCCTTTTCCAGATTTCACTCCCAAAGTACCTAAAATCACAAAAGGAACGATTTAGGGCAATATTTGATCAAATAAATTCAATTCCGGGCTTAAATGACCCCCTAAAAGTGGTTCATTTTTCGCCTCATCATTTATAAATATTATTACACTTATGCAAAAATTACATGTAATGGCCCAATAAGTCGGAAATTTTTTAGTACAGATATAGGATAATGGTATATGGAAGTTCCAACGGGTTTTCTACAAAAATAATCAACAAACATTGTCACCACAATTCCAATACAAACCCTACGTGCCCAAGCAGTATATTACTGTGTCCTACGCAATTCATAATCTTTGACACCCCTTGAAAATCAATATCCAAGACGGTCAAAAGTTAACCAAGTAGTACTAAATAACATGTCGACTGTATAGTTAGATATATCAACCTATACGATACAATATGCTTTTAACCGGCCCTTTAACCTCATCATTCAGTAGCACTCAAGGCAACCCAAATTATTACCAAAATCTACCCATTTCGACCCATCACCTAATCTGTCTGATCTGCCAGTTTTACCTATAACATGTAGGTTCTTATAATCAACACATAAAATCACCCATCTTGACCCAACGCATTTGACCCATTACCAACCCATCCGTTTTATAACATGTAGTTTCTACAGATTTTATTGCATATTGCAGTTATGAACACGGAACATGGTCTGACCTGTAGACCTATGACACTATCCTCCACCACCAAGCATGCTTTTGGAGGATGTCGCAATATCTAGCGATGTCTTTATCGACGTGTCTTTATGTAGTCGCAAATTAGCGTCTTAGCTTGCGATGTGTTCAAAAATGTCTCAAAAATAGCGACGCAATTAACGACACAAATTGCGGCAAGTTTATCTTATAAACAATTGCGACATGATTAGCGACTCGGTTTGCGACGTTGACAACATTGATGTTGCTAATAATGCCGCTAACATGTCGCAGAATTGCGACTTTCAATACCGTGTCGCTAAAGACGTCGCTAAATGACTATTTTCTTGTAGTGGTAATCAATACCTTACCCTTCAATTTACTCTATAATGTTGATTACCCACTACGGGGTAATCAATATATTGTGCACACCCCTAACTAAACACCTAATTTGAGTGAGGTGGGCCCTTTTGAATTCCTTACCCATTCTCCACCCCCTTAACCCCCTTACCAAGCACCCCCTTAGTTGCATGAAGCATTTGGAGTGACGCGCTAACTTTTTTTTATTACATTTTGAACTAAACAGTTGGCTCTTTTTCATCAACTCCCTTAACAAACTGTTTCTTTAGTTCATGCGACAAATTAAAACCATGGGCCATACTCGTAAGCCTTACTTTCGAATTTAATTTCACAAGCTTTTCCTCTAACCATTTAATTTCACAACTACTGTATACACTTCAATTGTAAAAGCTTTATTACAATTTATGTGACTTTTATTACAGAAGTGAAACACAAGTTTACAAGGTTAATGCACAAACTAGAAATGTTGGTATCATATAAAAAACCATTGATATATAAACTTAGTACGCTTGCTACAAAAATTGCACAAACTAGAAATGTTGGTATCATATAAAAAAAAGTGACAATTTTTAAATATTTGAAAGTTCCAAAAGGGCAAATTGATTGTCCAATTATTTTATAGGTGTGTGCTTTACGTTTTCAAACAAACAATCTTTACAAAAACAAGCTGACAGCAAAAACAACACGTAACATCTTTGCTTGCTGTTGACGGAACCGTTAAAAGAGGTTTCATTTCATTTTTTTAAGGTGGATTATGTTATGTTTTTTTGTTGAATAGTGAAATATTTTCAGGGTTTTCAAGTTATGGATATACGATCATTATTATGTTGCATAAAGGGATCCTATTGGTATGTTATAGTTTTTTTTTTTTTTTTTTTTTTCACTATTTCATTGATATGTAAACCCCCATGTGAAATTTGTGAGTTTTATTGCTGCTCTGTTATCTGTTCTGTTGTTCATGATTTTGGCTTGCGGGTTAGTTATAAACCAGGTGATGATAGTCAGAACACACTTTTACCAACTTGGGCACCCCTATGCGGTTTCTTTGTGTGATTTTGATGTTGATAGAAATGCTTAGAAATCTTAGTGTTAGATTATGAATTAGGGGGTGTTTGGCTATTGTGTTTTGGACCTTTTTGATAAAGTTGACGATTAATTTTGAGTGACATAAATATAAGCAAACTAGTTACGAATATGTACTTATATGATGGGTATGTTTTTTTTTTGAGTAACCATTGTTTCCGACCATTTGAACCCACCACCACGCATATTCAAATCGGGTAAAGCTCTCTCTTTTCAGGAGGTTGGCGTGGCCACTTCAATGTTTTTTTGTTTTTTTGTTTTTTTTTTTTTTTTTTTAGTAAAGGGTTTTTACCCTGGTAAATGGTATAAATCAACATGAGTTTAGGCGAAATAGCAAAGCACCAAATCGACTACAGACACACACACACCATATGTGCTTCAAACCAAAATCAGAGAAGTGACATACCACTTCAATGCTACTCTAAGTTAGACGTTACAGAAAATAAGACACTACAAAAAAAACAAACACCTAGCTACACTGCATGCTATCTATCTACATTGCTAAGGAGGAGCGATATAGGTAAATCCCATGCAACCATAATCTGTTCCACTTTCCTAGACTTCTTAAACCGAATGGAAAGGAGCTTTAGTCTAACAGTAGCCAGAATAACTACAATAAGCTGGTCCTTCGAGCGCTTCTTTTGAGTGAAGATCATCCTTGCATTCCGTTCTTGCCAAATGAAGTACGCCGAAGCCGCCAACACGAGCTTAGCAACAATACTGTGCATGGATTTCCTATTTGCAATTGGAAGCATAACATTTAAGATTGAAACCCAAGAAGACGAGACATGAAGACCTGCTTTCACCATAACAACCGACCACACTTGAGAAGAAAAAGGGCATTCAAAAAATAGGTAATCATGGGAGTCCGGTTGAAGTAACAGTAGAAGCAAATCCAAATAGTCTCTCCTACTTGAGAAGAAAGGTCAAGGTTGTTTGCACGCAGTAGGAATTGAATTGGAATCTCACACATTTTAGTGATGTTAGTCACAAGCCTTTTGCCACTAGACCACCGTTTATGAGGGGTATGGTTATTGCGTTGAGTAACAGTAGAAGCAAATCCAAATAGTCTCTCCTACATAGCATTTTGTTACAGCTGCTTATTTCAAGAAGTATAAGTAGTATTAGCAAACAATCCCAATTGCCCCGTTAAGAATTTTTTACCCAATATCAAAGAAAATTTGTTATCTGTCTTGTTGTAACTTCAGCTGCATTTAAAAGTTTCCGAGCTTATGGTTTATCTTATTGACTATTTGCAATGTACAAAAAGGACTTGTGTGTAAAGTATAAATCGCTAAATGAACAGGAAAGAAAAAGGGAAGAACGCATCAACATGGAGGAAATTCTCATTAAAGGAGTTACATGCTGCTACTAACAATTTTAATTACGACAATAAGCTTGGTGAAGGTGGATTCGGCAGTGTTTATTGGGGTCAGCTATGGGATGGATCTCAAGTAATTAAACTATCACTTATTGCCTATTATCGAATACTAATTCATTATTTAAGTAACATAATTTTAAATGTAGCATACTTTGACATGTGTATATTCAGATTGTAGTGAAAAGGTTACAGGTGTGTCACAACAAAGCAGAACTGGAATTTGCTGTTGAGGTTGAGATACTTGCATGCGTCAGACACAAGAACTTATTGAGTTTGCGTGGCTATTGTGCAGAAGGTCAAGAACGATTAATTGTATATGATTACATGCCTAATCTTAGTTTACTCTCTCATCTTCGTAGTCAACACGAAAGTCTTCTTGATTGGTCAAGAAGAATGATTATAGCTGTAGGATCTGCAGAAGGAATTGCGTAAGTTCATTAAGGATCCTGTTTTCTGTTTTCTTTGGATAAATGAGTAACCAACTTTCGATCTAAGTTGATGTGTATCAAAATTATGACTTATTCGTGTCTGTAAGGTTGACCATGTCGACTTTTCTTCTGACCTGACTTTGAAAAACACTGTTAATTACTTGTTGACAAGGTTAATTATAGACTACCTTTAATCGATGTTTTTAAGAAGTTTGAGTATTTTATAGAGGGAGAACAGAAATTTGACAACTTTACTTTATTTCTTATGGTAAATGCCAAACCGATGTAATTGTTATGTGCCACTATCTGGATTCTGACTCTACTTCATTGCTTTATCCAGTTATCTTCACCATCATGCCCATATAATACATGGAGATATTAAAGCTAGCAACGTGTTGCTAGACTCTGATTTCAAAGCCCAAGTGGCCGACTTTGGATTTGCAAAGTTAATACCAGAAGGTCCAACACACGCAACCACACGAGTTAAAGGAACTCTCGGGTACCTACCTCCAGAATACTCTGTGTTAGGTAAAGCATCAGAGAGTTGTGATGTTTATAGTTTTGGGATTCTTTTGCTTGAGCTTGTTAGTGGCAAGAGGCCCGTTGAGAAGATAAATGCAACAACAAGACTGTCTATTACAGAATGGGCTTTGCCTTTGGTATGTGAAAGAAAGTTTAGTGAAATAGCGGATCCAAAGATGAAAGGGAAGTATGTTGAACAAGAGTTGGAAAGAGCTGTTTTCATTGGTCTTATTTGTGCACATAATCAGCCTGAAAAAAGACCAACTATGCTGGAGGTGGTTGAGTTGCTAAAGGGGGAATTGAAAGAAAAATTTAGAGATATAGAAAACACTGAGATGTTTAGAAAGAGTCAGGTTGCTGATTAGATTGATGATAGTTCTGATTTTGTTTCAGTGCCGTATTTTGCAAACAAAGAAACTAACTTTTTTGACAAATATTTGAAGGTGTTTTGGATGATTAAGCTATCTATTGAGGGCGTGGTGTGTTGATGTTGCCGATTGGTGTGATACCATTGTAAGTTGTAATTAAGGTTGAACTATCTTCTTAATAGTACTATATTATATTTGTGACAATTGAGATTTTCTTTGATGTGGTTTTGGATTTTGTAAGATTACATGTGACCCTGTTATACAATGAGCCTTGAGCATTGTTGCCTTCTAATTGTTTGTTACACCCAAAACTTGAAACTGGCGTTCATATTTCCTATATCATATCGACCATATTACATATATGCAACTCTTCTATATGTAGCCAAATCATAGAAACCAAATCAGTTCAAAATAAAATGCTAAAAACTGGAAATAGTATATTAGATAATGGAATATAAAGAAATCTGCATATAAAAGCTCTTGAACAGAATGAATTCTAGTTGACACCACTGAATCCGGGAAAACGAAAACTGAATGCTTAATAATTAGGAATATGCCGATTTATTTTCCAACTTGGGCCAATATTTCTTATTGCCTTTATGTGACTGGGATTGCAAACCAAAAAGAATGAATCAAAGAAGGCTGAGTGCTCCTGCCACAAGTCTTCACCTCGACTTATTTTAAACCATAGTTGTTGAACATTCCTAGCTGGACTTGGGACCTTGCTTCTCAAATAATCAATAATAAAGTCGAATTTCTTTACAAAACCATAGCTAGTACTAATTGTAATGTTAAACTTGCTTAACAAATTGAGTGTTTCCCTTAATTTAGAGAAGGAGTACTTAGTATTGAGATTCATTTTCTTAAACTTCAGGTTTAGATCTATTTTCTCGGGAACAATGGCTGCAAATAAGAAACTAGCACTACAAGAAAAATGTCTTTTAGTGACACACAAAAAGTGTCAGAAATTGTCAAAAAAAGTGTCACTAAATCCTTTTTCTTTTCACCTTCACTTATAAAAAGTGTCATTAAAAATCCAGGCGGTAAAAGTATATACTGACAAAGTTTTCTGACACTTAATAGTGTCAGGAAAGGTTGAGACTTTTTCTTACACTTACATCTGTCACTATAGGTATGTATCTACTGTATATACATATATACATTTTAGGCTGCTTTATTTATCCAAAATATACACATGAAAAACTAGTAATTAATAGCAAAAAGCTGAGATTGAAACCTATTATTAGTTCAACCATAAGTCGATATAAACCAAGTATAACTAATTCTTTGAGCTAAACATGCTGTGAAACTGATCTCAACAAAGTACCTAAGTTGATATAACTTTTCCAAAAAGTTCTCAAATTCCTTGTGTCGGATCTTTCTGCTTCATAACTGACTCCTCGAACAATATCTACATAGTAAACCAAAGACATCATCAACATTGATCATCTTGAAAAAAAAAAGGCAAGCGAGTAGAATAAGATACGTACAGCTTTCACGCCAGCATCTTGTACATATACAATATAGCTGCAGGAGTAAACAGTCCAGACTCCCCGACCACCTAAAATTTTAAAAATATGAGAATTAACATGTCAAAATTGGGCAAAAAACAAGCCATTTCCTCCATATACATATTGCACTTACTATTATGCACACTAATAGATTGCACAGCTGCCTGTAACATTATGATATACGTACCGTCCGATCCATTTTTTGAGAAGTATATAACAGTAGTGGGGTGCGAAGTGAAAGAAACCAGGTCAACCCTGTGCATTACCTGTGAACGCGCCAGAATAACAAAGAAACAGACTTTCATAGTAACAATCTAGGCAAGACAGTGATTACCTGTGAACTCAGAGTTTAACAAGGAAGTTTCCTTAAGCGGTGGCTCTTTTATTTCCAGCAAAGCATTATAGGTAGCATAGTATTTACGATTTTGCTGAAGCTTTCCCTGTGCATTAACAAAACAGACAGGAAAAAGTATTAAGACAAATAAGTTGATATCCTATTGGAAAAATGATGCACTAATCAAAAGAAAATGTATTTGACATACCTGGATGTGAGCATTAAGTTCTGAATGCTGACATTCATACCTGCAAAATAAACATGCTTTTCAGCTTTAACAAAATATATTATGTTGACAATTTTCTAAATTGATCAATTAAAGAAATATATACATATATATATATATATATATATATATATATATATATATATATATATATATATATATATATATATATATTAGGTTTTACCTTCGGTATTGTTTTTAATCTATGCACAATTCCAGGACCAATTGATGTTTCATTAGCATTCAAACTGAAATCCTTTGAGTAAGTCTGATTCACAAATGGTTCATCCAATTCGTTGTCAGACAAATCATTAGAATCTGAGAGAAATTCCTGATCTTGGAATGAAGGTGTCGGCAGACTGCAATGATGAAGAATGCCATTTACTAGTGTTCCAGTAGCGTCCTCCAGTGTAACAGAACGAGTGATGAGTGTGTAAATACTCATCATTTTTACCATTTCTGAGCTGCCAAAACATCTAAAAACACTCAATATTGAATCAAAATAGTGAAAATATCCCAGGAAAGTGTTTTACATGTTTCAAATGCAAAAATATCAAAAACAAATGAAAAACGTACAAAGTTTGCATAATTGGCAGTTTCAGTCCCCCAACTTTCAAAAGTTGTCAAATCTAGTCCCTAGTTGTTCTAAAAACTTGAAAAAGTCACCAAAGGTCCTTATAAATCAAAAAGTTACACAAATAGTCCTTTGGTGCAAAAGTTTCACAAAATGTCAAGTTTAGTCCCTGAACTTTGAAAATTGTCAAAAATGGTCCTTGGGATATGAAAAACTTTGAGAAAAACAAATTTTGTCCTTGCCCTAACCTTTTATGGCAGGATTGGTCCTTGGTGGAAAGTTTGGTGAAAATTACACAAATGGTCCCTGAAGTTTAAAAGTTTGGCGGTTTCAGTCCCTGGTGAAAATAAATTGGAAAAATCAACAAAGGACCTTATACTATTCATGGATTGGAAAATTACACCCTTGGGAACACTTTGGAAAAATGCCTAAACCCACCCCCTAACTTTCGTTAAATTGCAAAATAAGTCCTTGTGTAAACCATAAACAAAACCGGACCATATAATAATACTACTCCATCCATAGTCCAATCCAATACCACCACAAGCCCACCCCATCTTTTTCTTTGGGCCCAAGACTCACCAGCCCACCACAACCCCAAAGTAATAACACCAGGGTCAACATTTGACCCTCTCGGTCAAACAAGGTCAAACGACCTTCTCCCCCACCTTCCTTCCCTCCCCCATAATCCCACTTTCAGGTACCATCACCCCCCATCACAAGCCACCGCCCAACCCACTATACCTAACTATCACACCACATTAAATGCTACCACCCCCCCCTTGTCTGTTACAGAACCAATTTGCAAAAGAAGTTTCCCACCAAAACACGTGGCGGATGATTAGAGGGTCTCAGAGCAATCCAAGGTCTACAAAATGTTGGGAAGTGATCAGAGATGTTCAAGAAACCCTAATCAGGGGCTATAGAAGGAAAAGAAAGCAAGATGAAGCACTTGTCTAGTTTTTTAGTATAATTGTAGTCGTATAAGTTTATTTAGCAATTGTAGTTTAGCAAGAAGCTTTTAAGCATTTGTCTAAGTCAATTCAGTGTACCTTTAATCTTTTCAAATCAATATAATTAAGTTTCCTTAATCCTTGTGTTTATGTATTTTTTTCCTTTTATATCAAAATTCTCAATATCAATCTGTTAGTGAGTATGGTTGTATCATGGACTGAATTAGCTTCACTTAAGTTCCAATAAGCTTGTTAAAGCTTTTAGAGACTCTAAAATCCAGTTATCCTAGAAAAAACTAAAAAAAACTAAAAAAAGTCAATATAAGTCAACTGTTGTGTTTAGTTTGAGTTTTCAGGTTTGGAGAAGCATTGAGGAGCAAGCTGAGAATTGGATTAAGCCTATCTAAAGATAGGCTTCTGTGGAGAAGCCCCTTGTTCAAGCTAGGGGTTTATTGTAAGCTTTTACTCATTTGAAATTCCTCTAAAAATTTAGTTAATAGTAGCTTCTGATTTGCTTGTTTGCTTATTGCATTTCTGTGTTTGATTTTGTCTTTTGTTTGTTAGTTAAGTAATTTTAGCTTAAAATTTATAGCTTGTTTGTTAGAATAATTAGTTACTTAAAATTGTAGGTTTAACTGTCAAGTTAGCTTAAGAGTAAAACTTGTGTTGTTGTAGTAGTAATCTGTATTTAAGTACTTAAACAAGTTCAATTAGTCATAATTAATAGTTTGAAATCAAGTTTATACACCCTAGTAAGCATTTGAATTGAAAATCACAAAACAGTCCCACATTAAGGAGTGTTTGGATTTGCTGTCATCTCTGGGATCAGGGTTGTTTTTGTTGTTACTCTTTGTTGAAACACATCACATTAGGTGCTAATAGGTTAATTGAATCATAAAATCCAGTGACCCTCTGTAAAAAAGTCAAGTTCACCTTTGATCTCACCATTAGTTGTTCACTGTTAAGATTTAACAATCAAGATCACCCCAAATCAGTTAAAAGGTTGTTAAACTTGTTAGATTTAGTCTCATTGTAGGTTAATACATCATTAACAATCATCTGAGCTCAAACAAATCTCACCAAAGTCAAACTTGGTGTGTTCTTAAAAAGTCAAAAGTGAACCTTTCAGATTTTTGCTAAAGTTCCAAGATTATTTGTGATTTATGTGTTTGGATTGAGAAGCTGAAACTTGTTGTAGTTACACACCACCACCTCAACTTTTGAATCCTACACTGGCTTGATTTTTGTGAATTTGTGTGTGGGCTCCACAAGCCCTTGAACTAAGTTGCAGGGAAGAACTCACCCCTGCACCAGCAGACCCATTGCACCACCACCACTTTGGTAGTTGTTGTAGACCAACCCAGTGGACCCCAGAGGTTCCATTTTGTTTTTCACAACCCCCCTCCTACCAGGGTACAAGTATTGACCCTTGGTTTGACCTAGGATCTAGTGGACCCCACCTGGAATCCATCATTAAGTTTGTCCCCATTCTGTGTCAATTTCAGTTTGCTTAAGTGCTTATTTGTATTCATACAGCTTATTTGTGCTTATTGCTAGTTGTTTTAAGCTTATTCAAGTTTGCTTAGCCTGTTTGTACCCATTTCCACCATTGTGGACCCCACCCAAAGTCAATTGTGCTTATTTGCCCATCCAGTCAACATAAGTCAACTGATAAGCCAAAGGGGGTGCTACTGCTTATTTATAAGCTATTTTCAAAAATTTTTCACAAAAGTTTTCTATTTTCAGTGGAAAAGTAAGTTTGTAAAAGAAAATCCAAGAAAAACCAAATTAATATTAAGTGATAGTTTCTATTTAATTCAATTTAAATTTTATTTTTCATTTTTAGATTTTTATTAAGTACTTAGTATTTTTATATTTTTATTAATTAGCTCTTATATTAAAGTAAATTCAGTAATTTTTCTAGATTTTTATTCTGTCATTTAGTGTTTATTAGATTTAATAATAGTTTTCTTAATTATTAATTAATATTAAGTATTAAATAGTATATTTAGTTTTTATAAAGCAAAACCTTTTTTTTATATTTTTCCTAGCTCTAATATAGTATAATAGACTTTTAGAAAATAAATTTTTAGTTTCTACTGTTCATTTTCCATTTTTCTTATTTTAATTGTTTAAATTAGATTTAAAGTAATTAAAAGGTAATTAATTAGTGGATTAATCTTAAAACATAATTTTTAGAGTTTTTTATAATTTTTTAGGATTCCTATGATGGTTAAGTAATTTTATAAATTTTCTCATAATTTTCTAAGTTAATTTATTATTAATAGTAATTTAAATTAGTTTAATTAGTTTAATTAAGTTAAATAGTTTTTAATTAATATAAAACTCATAAAAAGACAAAAATATTTATTTTTATTTTTTATACTTTCTTCAAGTTCTAATTTAAGTTTAGAAATTGTTTTTGCAAATTTTTAGTTTAATTTGTAATACTTATAATTATTAGTTAATTTAAATTAGATTTTAATTAGTTTAATAATATTTAAATAGTAAAATATTCACTTTTATAATTTCATTTTCATTTTCATTTTTCTTTTTAATTTTAAGTTTCAAAAGTTTCAAAAGCACCCCCTGTAGTTTGTTAAATACCAAATCCCACTTTTCCAGTCTGTTACGTGATCTTAATTGTGAATACGTGCATATATCTGATTATCTGATTTTTGTGAATATTATATCTGTGTACCAATACCAAAATAACAGTAGCAATATCAATTCCACATCATCTGGGCTACTGTCCTCAGTGCCACTCACTCATAAACGATTTCAAACGACACCATTTCAATCTCGTCGGGACTTTAACGACCCAGGGAAACACTATACTATCACCGGAGAATTGGGACGAGGCTGTCTTTGACTTATTGACCTTGGTCAATAATATCTGACTACTTCGGGACCAATCAACGAGAGTAGATTTGGAGCAAGAACTTGGACACGGATAAGGCGGTTTTGTCGTGCTTTTATGGCCAATCTCTTCAACGAAACACATTTGATATCCAAAATATCCCTTGTACAAAACCCAAATTTAAGGTTCAAGCTCTCGAGAAAAGGAAATTTGGATTCAAATAACTCCAAAATTGACCCATCTATAACCATAAATTCAAAAATTAATTCTCTCACGCTTGCTATTGACCCCGTGATGGGTGATACAGGATTCCTCCAACTCAACTTGGAAAAAGAATATATGCATAGACTTACCTTTTTCAAGTTTTCACCTTTGAATATCTCATCAGACAAATGAAACTCACTAATGTAAATGTATAATTTGAGGTAAATCTTGGTGATGCAACTTTTGGAAGCTAGTTGCCGAATCCATTTTTTAACAAGTAAATAGGACTGCTTGTCGTCGATGACCTTGTTAAGTTGAATACTAGTAATTGGTATGTTGTCCCGAAAATACCTTAGTATAGTGCGGTCGATCAAATTAATGTATAGTATCTGTTGTCGTGCATTACGAAGATTTACGGATTGATCAAGCCTGAGGGTAGGGTTGGTGGACCAAGCGTGTAGCCATGGCTTGGACAAGACACATGTGCGAGCGGCATATTTTCCCGGTAGTAGTGATTGTATATGATGGATCAACTCGGGAACATCTTCTAATCGTTGTGTACTGGTCAGTTTGACTCTTTCCGTATCCGTCATTTCTGGGTACCACAAGAATATAAACATATATTAATAGACTAGTAGCAGATAATATGTTTCATATTAATACTACTATAGCAGCACCTTCTTATAACAACCAAAATCACACGATAGCATATTGATTATATTAAAGTTTTACTTAGAAACATTACCTTGAATTCTTTGTGACATCTTGAAATATATTTTTAGAGAGTTTTCTGTAGGGTTTGCGAGAAACTTGAAGGTAGATATTGTTAGATAATAAAGGCCCACAAGCCTATTGGGTTTAGAGGGTTTTGTTTAGTTTATTAAACTAAGCGTGTAGCCATGATTTGGACAAGACACACGAACGGGCAGCTTCTTATAGTGGTACTAGTGATTGTATACGATGGACCAACTCTGGAACAACTTCTAACTGTTCTGTGCGGATCAGTTTGATTCTCTTCACCATAGCCGTCCTTGAGGGTGGGTGACCGCACAAGGCCCCAAAATATTGTTCAGTTGACAATTATATACATGTGTACACATTTTTCTCAAAGAAAAAAGCAATTATGTGAGAATACATCTTAAATTGGGCATACGTTGAATGTTTAAATGGCTATTTTGCATTATTTCTTGTAAAACGGGGACACTTTTTATATAAATTTAGTTTTTGAATGCCTCTTCATCCGGGATCCCCAAAATCTCAGGGACGGCCTTGATCTTCACTTCCTCCATCTATGGGTACTACAAGTAAAATAGCATTAGGTACTAACATACAGAATAAAAGAGGTGGTGTTTGGATTTCCTATAATCAATTTGAAAAAGCAACTGTCAAACAGATCAGTTGTTCCGAACGAACTACTGTAACGTTTTTTCTATACAAATCTCAACAGTTTTACTTTAATTCAAACATTATGATAAAGATGATAAGTACATGAGAATAAAAATTCATGTGGTCCGGTTTCTATAAATTGATAAGGATCACAATTACTATAGGAATAAACTGGTAACTTTTTCGAATTAATGGAGATCAAAATAAAATTGAACTGAAAATATGTTGGGCTCTATGTCATTGTCATATGAACATCCTAAATGTAGCTCTCGTTGAATGCTGAAAAAAGTTAACACACATATAAGAAGTTCAAAACTTAATTTAGCAGTGCAACAGATTGCAAAATTTTAACTAAGAATTGGAGGGGTGAGCCAAGCAAAGGCAGTAGTGCAACGCCAAAGCGACTCGCAAAGACCCCAATAGCAAGCTATTGTGGCGGGTCTTTCCCCATAAAAAATAAGATTAATATCAAGTGAGTCGATGGCTCACATATCAGATATTAAACTGATAAGAACAGATACTACACTTGATCTTAGACAAAAGGCCGAGAAAGGTATGTTTTTCCCCTTCTTGGACCTCTGTTTTTATAGGCAGTCATCTCTTACATAGTTCCCTTGGTCAGGCGTTGTGGGATGCAAAGATAACAAATGTGAGTTTTCATTAATAACAACCATGTCTACAAATTCATTGCCATACAAGAGGAATGGGGAATAACTGCTTAACTCTAATACGGTACTAACAAACATACAATATCACAAACAAATGAAACTATGAAAACCGCATAATGACCCAAAAAGAGCATAAACCATAAACCATAACCACACACACTAAGGTCAGATTATACAATCTACATTGGCTTGGCTTGAAGAGCCTCATCTAATTGACGTTTTACAGAATCCCATTCCATCCTAACCACTGATTTGATAGTCTTCAACTCTCCATTCGACGCCAAAAGCGCCTTATTTTCACTACGTAGTTTTGCCACTTCATTTTCCAGCTTCTTACTTTCAGCTTCTAGTTTGTCACAATCAGACATCACCTTATTAAAACGTCTACCCATGCCATCTCGGTACCTTCACATATCAAGAACACTAATGACATCGAGGAACGAACCACTTAACGGGCCCTTGACAGTCTAAGAGATCTGTTATTGTTAATGACCATTGAGGAACGAACCACTTAATGTGCCCTTGACCGTCTTTGTGTAATTCGAGGCCGAAGGTCGTTGAGGCATTGAACCACTAGAAGAAGCTGCTCGATCCTTTGTTATTCACCATTTTCTAACTTGTTTTTAAAGAGAGTGGTGTTTTGGTGGTATGTTGTTGAAAGTGTGTTCATATTTAAAGTAGGATCTAAATCATGAGAAATATGTGTTGTTTGCCAAGTGTGGAGCTTAACAATCTCGTTATGACAGTCGATTGCCATGTGCCAATGTCGATCATGAACCGGCGACTCAACCTACATGTCCCGATAACAACTTTATGTTATTGGGAAGTGTCACTACTAACAAGGGCATTAAAGATATTCGTCTCTATTGCCTAAATTGTTTGAAACAACTGTTTAATGTCTTAAAATTTACTTAAAATCCAGGCCACATCCAACTCTACACTGCATGTATATTGCAAACGCTAAACTGCATCCAACTCTACCAAGGACGGAAGTTGACAAGTTTTATTCGAGGTGCCAAACTATAATGTACTGTTTTAGAGGGGGTAATTTACAATTTCTTTTAATATTTGTACTAATAATGTCTACCACTACAAAGTATAAGGGTTATAAATGCACTTGTGACTTAAAACTTACAACCCCTCTCGATCCCCACTAAGTTCCGTTGTTGAACTTTACATTATATTTAGAGTAAACTGCAAAATCATCCTTGTGGTTTGTGGTTTTGGCAAGTATCATCTCTATCTCAAACTTTTGGCATTAATCATCACTAAGTCCATAAACTATTGCCACTAATCATCCCTGACCACTAACGTCGTTAGTTTTACCCGTTAAATGTCCCACATGCATATCACGTGAGGGATGATTAGTGCCAAAACATAAACCATAGGATGATTTTTACAGTTTTACTAAAAAACAAATAAAACCTATTATTATTATTATTATTATTATTATTATTATTATTATTATTATTATTATTATTATTATTATTATTATTATTATTATTATTATTCGCATAAATCAAATATTATTATTATTATTTAAAAAATATTTTTCTAAAAACGAGGATAAGTTGGTATTTTCTCCATTTACGGTGAAAGCTAATAATAATAATAATAATAATAATAATAATAATAATAATAATAATACTTGAGAGAATTGCAAAAATCGTCCCTAAAGTTTGGAAAGTGCAAGGATCGTCCCTATGGGAAACTTTTGGGGCAAAATTAGTCTCTGGCTTACATCAAATGACTAAAATACCCTTGTCCTTATATTACATTTCAGTTTCTTACACAAATGGTCCCTGTGTTTCGCCAGGTTTTGCTGATTTAGTTATAACTTTTTTTTTTAATTTATTTATTTAACTATTAATATTAGTATTATTTTTTTATACCTTTTCGTCCGTTTTTGTCCGTTTTTCTTACATTTTTGTATGTTTTTCTCACGTTTTTTTTCATTTTTTGTCCGTTTTTGTTCGTTTTTCTTATGTTTTTTTTTTTCGTTTTGTCCGTTTATCTTATATTTTTGTCTGTTCTTCTTACGTTTTTTCATTTTCATACGTTTTTGTCCGTTTTTCTTACCTTTTTTTCCGTTCTTCTTACGTTTTTTCCATTTTTATACATTTTTGTCCGTTTCTCTCACGTTTTTTTCCGTTTTTGTTTATTTTTCTTACGTTTTTGTCCGTTCTTCTTACGTTTTTTCCGTTTTCATATGTTTTGTCTGTTCTTCTCACGTTTTTGTCCGTTCTTCATACGTTTTTTTCCATTTTCATACGTTTTTGTCCGTTTTTCGTACGTTTTTGTCCGTTCTTCTTACGTTTTTTCCGTTTTCATACGTTTTTGTCCGTTTTTGTCCGTTTCTCTCACGGTATTTTCCGTTTTTTTTCCGTTTTTCATACGTTATTGTCCGTTTTTCTTACGTTTTTCCGTTCTTCTTACATTTTTTTCATTTTCATACGTTTTTGTCCGTTTTTCTTACGTTTTCGTCCGTTTTTCTCACGTTTTTCCGTTTTCATACGAAAAATATTTCAAAAAAATTTTGAAAAAATAATTATCAAAAAAAAAATTCTTAAAATTTTGGAAAAATAAAAATACTTTTTTGGAATTTTTTAAAAAAAAAATTAAAAAAAGAAACTAAAATATATTTTAAAAAAAATCAAATAAATTATTTTTTCGAATAAAAATTTTTTAGAAAAATATTTTTTAGAAAAAATATTTTTTAAAAAACGTTTTTTTTTTGAGAAATTAAAAAAAAATGGAAAAAAATTTCGAATTATTTAAATTTTATTTCTAAAATATGTTTTTTGGAATTTTAAAATTCAAAAACATTTTTTCGAATTTTTTTCGAAAACCTTATTTTTTATTTTACTTTTTCTATTTTTTTTTTTTGAAAATATGTTTTTGGAAATTTTTTGGTGGTGATGGACAGTGTAAACACGGAAGAAAAAGTGGAAAAACGTAAGAAAAACGTTTGAAAACGAAAAAAACGTGAGAAAAATGGACAAAACCGTATGAAAACGGAAAAAAATGTAAGAAGAACTGAAAAAAAACGGACAAAAACGGAGAAAACGTATGAGAATGGAAAAAAACTTAAGAAGAATGGTCAAAAACGTAAGAAACCCGGAAAAAAACGTATGAAAATGGAAAAAATGTAAGAAAAACGGACAAAAACGTAAGAAAAACAGATAAAAACGGAAAAAACGTGAGAGAAACGGATAAAACGGACAAAAACGTATGAAAACGGAAAAAATGTAAGAAGAACGGAAAAAAACGTAAGAAAAAAACATATGAAAACGGAAAAAAACGTAAAAATAACGGACAAAAACGGACAAAACAAAAAAAAGATAAGAAAAACGGACGAAAAGGTATAAAAAAATAATACTAATATTAATAGTTAAATAAATAAATTAAAAGAAAAAAAAAAGGTTAGGAATAAATCAGCAAAACCTGACGAAACACAGGGACCATTTGTGTAAGAAACTGAAATGTAATATAAGGACAAAGGTATTTTAGTCATTTGATGTAGGTCAGGGACTAATTTTACCCCAAAAGTTTCCCACATGGACGATCCTTGCACTTTCCAAACTTCCGGGACGAAACGTAAAATTTGGCCAAACTTTAGGGACGATTTTTGCAATTCTCTCAAGTATTATTATTATTATTATTATTATTAGCTTTCACCGTAAATGGAGAAAAGACCAACTCATCCTCGTTCTTAAAGAATTAGTTAACCATTTGTTATGTATTTTTAGCACAACTTGCAGTAGTTTTGCAATACGGAGGACTAAATACAAAAGTTGGAGTTAAGCACATTGGACATTTGGACTACCCGTATTTATAGGCCCAAGCTTGCTGTGTTCTTTGTTTCCAAATTGGGAAAGTTGAGGGATACAAAATCCGCAACCCTAATCGTCCTGAGTCTCAGCGATTAATTCGGCTGTCTAATCCTTCGATAGTTTGGCTTTCTCTGCTAACAGGTTCTCAATTTATTTATTTGTATAATTTTTAATTTTTCCAAACCTGCTCAACGATCAAATTGACTGTATAATTTTGAATAAATCTCATACACTAGCTAGTTTAAGACATGTTGCATTAGAATTCGTTTAAACGATATTCTAGCAAGGTCAAAGGCGAAGTTCGTTTATAATTGTGATATATACATACATGGTAAATCCTTGTGTTTAAGTGTTTTAATCATACAAATACAAGTAACCAACTGGCCTTAGCTCAGTTGGCCGCATGAGGTCTCCTCTAAAGCTTTGGGAAGTTTGTTTTCATGAGGTCTCAAGTTCGAGCCTCACTGGTTTTCCTTCTTCTCTTCCACTCAGATGCGTCGAGTCTATGATTCGCTAACCTATAGTATTGTACTAACTTATTGTTCAATATATTTATATGTTTAAGTGTTTTAATTGAACAAACTTCTATAGTTAAAGATAAAAATCTTCGTAAACCAAGTTAAGTGGTTTAATCAATTGGTCAAACAAAGCTAAAAATAAAAACATTAGCAAGAAAAAGTTAAAACAAATAAACCATTATTTACTCTTGGATGGGGATACAATGAAAGTTACTGTTTCGCACTTATGAAGTTACAACATCACATTTGTAAGTCACTGCATGTATAATTTTTTAGTGCATCATAGACTTTTTATCATTCTCATTTTAAGACCCTTTTTATTGTATCCCATAACATTTACCCTAAACAATATAATATCACACATTAAACCATTACGCACCCTAAACAATATAATATCGCGCATTAAGAATTCACAACACAATGGAATATGATTTAGTGTACTTTTAATGTGCTTAACTTTGAGTATTTTATTATTGGACGAGCATCTTCTGTATATCTGATATTTTATTGAATTGTGGTCTCTATGTTATATATCATATTTTATTCTATTAAATTGGGATCTCTATGTTAGCTTAGGGACTTAATATTTTTTTTAACTCTTTTGGTACCGAGAGATGGAAGGAGTGAAAAGAATCAAACTGGTGAACACACGTCAATTAGAAGATGTTCCAGAGTTGCTGCATCATATACAATCACTGTTACCGGTAAAAGAAGCCGCTCGCACATGTGTCTTGTCCAAGTCATGGCTACGCTCTTGGTCTACCATCCCTACCCTGAGGTTTCGTCAACCCACAAAGTATTTAAACAAACAACAACAAACACAGTACATGAACATGATTGACCGCACTCTAATAAGGTATCTTCGGGACAACATACCAATCACAAGTTTTAAACTTCAATTGGACATTTGTGGTGACACGTTGGCTTCTCATGTTAAAAAATGGATTCGGCAACTGGTTTCGAGAAGTTGCCTCAGAAAGATTAACCTCAAATTAATGATTAACATTCAAGGTTTTCAGTTGCCGGCAGAGATATTCTCGGGTGAAAACCTTACAAAGGTGAGTCTTAACTTGTGTACTGTTCATGTTTTGGGTTGGCTGCATCCCGTATCTTCACGCAGGACGGATCAATTAGTAAGCATGAGAGAATTATTTCTAGATCTAGTGGTGATAGATTATACATTTCCCGATATAATAAATTCCAGGTTTCCATGTCTTGAGAGTTTGACCCTTAAATTTGGGAGTATAGGGATGATGAAATTGTTGAATATCACATGTGTATCGTTGAAGAAATTGATTATAAAAGTACGGGAAGACAATCCAATCTGTATCCATGTTTTTGCTCCAAACTTACTTATTTTCCGTTACACCGGGGGTGTGACAATTCCTAATTTTGTGTTTCCAGCCATTGCTCCCTTATAAATTGAGCTAAAGCTAAACCTTAAGTTAATGGAACCCATGGATATTTCCTTCTTTCTTCAAATGAGGGAAACACTAAATTTATCAAGCAAGTTTAACATTTTAATAAGTATTAGTAGTGATTTTATAAAGCATTTCTACATTGGCATTGATGATTTGAGGAGACAGGTCCCAAATCCGGCTAGGAATGTTCAACAACTGTCATTTAATTTATGTCCAGGTGAAGACTTGTGGGGGCACTCAGAATTCTTTGATTCATTTTTTTCGATTTGCAGTCCTAGTTATATAAAGGCAATACGCCCAACCTGCAAGATGCTGAGATAAAAAAAAAAATAGAGTGTAATGGGAAATGGCCACCCTAATAAAGTATCTTGTTTTTCTTTCATTGTTTGGATGGTGTCTACTCGAATTCTATAGAGAGCAACTGTTCTACATAGAAGCTGATCGTCTCATGTCCCATTATGTAATTTCTATCACCGTTTTATACCATTTTATTCAACTTAGTTTGGTTTTTATGTTTTGTTTTTTCTCAATGATTTTTCTCATGAGAATTTATGTAAAACATTTCATGTGTGATAGACAACTATAATATGAATTTATATTGAATGCGTAACTCTATTAACATTCTCTTTTAGGACTTTTCCTTATACGTTAGTCATCAGTTTTCGTCCCGACATGGCAAGTTGGTGAGATCTTAATCATCGTATAAAGTTCCAGCCGATGACGGCAAGATTTTCTACTCCCATCTACAATTAAAAAACTTTTAAATATCTTTTTTATAACAAAAGTGTTGCCGTATGTACCCTCCGGAATAAATCCGGAGGGCTCGAACTGACAGTCAAACGGAACGGACCCTTAGAACAAGGCTAGCTAATATCAGAGTCCGGAAGACCACACCCTTCCGGATGAACGAACACTCCGGGCAGACGATATCTAAGTGAATCAAAGTAAATCAAAGTACAAACAAGTACATAACTACTCGGTAATGGAGCATAAACAAGCAACCATTAAGGGATAGGTACTAATCAACCTTGTACTTCACCAAGTTAGCCTATAAATAGAGAAGAAATCATCAAGGTTAAACAACTCTCTCATCCTAAAACTTATTTTATATTTATACTTTCTCTCTCTAAAAATATATACTTACTCTCACGCCGGAGGTTGGTCCTGGGAGATACTCCCGGGGCGAGACTAACGGACTTATCTATTTTGCAGATATCCGAAGGAACCTACACTAATCAAGAGATACCTTGAACCCGAAGGACCAATCAGAGTCCGGAGGGCTTATCTCGCTTGTCGAAGGTAAAAGCAAGATTTTACCTCAACAAATTGGCGTCATCCATGGGACACGTTATTCACTCTACCCGAACTAAGAGATGACAGGTCCTACTCCTACAACACCTGAAGGAAGTGGAAAAAACCCAGATGCCAACACCAACAATGGCAGCATAGAACAAATCCAGAATCAACTTACCACCCTAAAAGCTCTAATCTAACAGTACAATGCCATGCCACTGGGGAAACACCAATCAAGCCTATCCAGCTTGACTTCGAGGACGAAGAACCCCAAGAGGTCGGAGCTCAGAAAGCCGAAGAGGAAACAGCGGACGACCTTTCTAAACCTTTCAAAGCAGCATCCAAGAGTCCTTTCACCCGAAGGATCATCGACTTTTCCGGACTCAAAAATGCAAAATATATGATGCCTTCCCACATAAAGTTGTACGATGGGTCCACAGATCCGGACGATCATGTCACACGATTCGAAGGAGCTGCTAACCAGGGCGCCTGTCCCATGCCCATATGGTGCATGATGTTCCAACAAACTTTGGACGATGCGGCCAGAGGATGGTTCGATAGCCTCCCACGATTAATTGTATATGATTACATGCCTAATCTTAGTTTACTCTCTCATCTTCGTAGTCAACACGAAAGTCTTCTTGATTGGTCAAGAAGAATGACTATAGTTGTAGGATCTGCAGAAGGAATTGTGAAAGTTCCTTAAGGATCCTCTTTTCTGTTTTCTTTGGATAAAAGAGTAACCAACTTTCGATATAAGTTAATGTGTATCAAAATTATGACTTATCAGTGTCTGTAAGGTTGACCATGTCGACTTTTCTTCTGACCTGACTTTGAAAAACGCTGTTAATTACTTGTTGACAAGGTTAATTATAGACTACCTTTAATCGATGTTTTTAAGAAGTTTTAGTATTTTGTAGAGGGGGAACAGAAATTTGACAACTTTACTTTATTTCTTATGGTAAATACCAAACCGATGTAATTGTTATGTGCCACTATCTGGATTCTGACTCTACTTCATTGCTTTATCCAGTTATCTTCACCATCATGCGACACCCCATATAATACATGGAGATATTAAAGCTAGCAACGTGTTGCTAGACTCTGATTTCAAAGCCCAAGTGGCCGACTTTGGATTTGCAAAGTTAATACCAGATGGTCCAACACACGCGACCACACGAGTTAAAGGAACTCTCGGGTACCTAGCTCCAGAATACTCTGTGTTAGGTAAAGCATCAGAGAGTTGTGATGTTTATAGTTTTGGGATTCTTTTGCTTGAGCTTGTTAGTGGCAAGAGACCCGTTGAGAAGATAAATGCAACAACAAGACGGTCTATTACAGAATGGGCTTTGCCTTTGGTATGTGAAAGAAAGTTTAGTGAAATAGCGGATCCAAAGATGAATGAGAAGTATGTTGAACAAGAGTTGGAAAGAGCTGTTTTCATTGGTCTTATTTGTGCACATAATCAGCCTGAAAAAAGACCAACTATGCTGGAGGTGGTTGAGTTGCTAAAGGGGGAATTGAAAGAAAAATTTACCGATATAGAAAACACTGAGATGTTTAGAAAGAGTCAAGTTGCTGATTAGATTGATGATAGTTCTGATTTTTTTTCAGTATTCGATTAAGGCAGATACAGAATATAAAAGCCGTATTTTGCAAACAAGGTTGAACTATCTTCTTAATGTTGATGTTGCCGATTGGTGTGATACCATTGTAAGTTGTAATAAAGGTTGAACTATCTTCTTAATAGTACTATAATATATTTGTGACAATTGAGATTTTCTTTGATGTGGTTTTGGATTTTGTAAGATTACATGTGTCCCTGTTAAACAATGAGCCTTGAGCATTGTTAACTTCTATATGTAGCCAAATCATAGAAACCAAATCAGTTCTGAATAAAATGCTAAAAACTGGAAATAGTATATTAGATAATGGAATATAAAGAAATCTGCATATAAAAGCTCTTGAACAGAATGAATTCTAGTTGACACCACTGAATCCGGTAAAACGAAAACTGAATGCTTAATAATTAGAAATGCCGATTTATTGTCCAACTTGGGCCAATATTTCTTATTGCCTTTATGTGACTGGGATTGCAAACCAAAAAGAATGAATCAAAGAAGGCTGAGTGCTCCTGCCACAAGTCTTCACCTCGACTTATTTTAAACCATAGTTGTTGAACATTCCTAGGTGGACTAGCTTGGGACCTTGCTTCTCAAATAAACAATAATAAAGTCGAATTTCTTTACAAAACCATAGCTAGTACTAATTGTAATGTTAAACTTGCTTAATAAATTGAGTGTTTCCCATAATTTAGAGAAGGAGTACTTAGTATTGAGATTCATTTTCTTAAACTTCAGGTTTAGCTCCATTTTCTCGGGAACAATGGCTGCAAATAAGAAACTAGGAATTGTCGCACCGCCAGTTTAACAGAACGAGAGTAGATTTGCAGCAAGAACTTGGACACGGATAAGGCAGTTTTGTCGTGCTTTTATGGCCAATCTCTTCAACGAAACACATTTGATATCCAAGATATCCCTTGCACAAAACCCAAATTTAAGGTTCAAGCTCTCGAGAAAAGGAAATTTGGATTCGAATAACTCCGAAATTGACCCATCTATAACCATAAATTCTAAAGTTAATTTTCTCACGCTTGCTATTGACCCCGTGATGGGTGATATAGGATTCCCCCAACCCAACTTGGAGAAAGTATATATGCATAGACTTACCTTTTTCAAGTTTTCACCTTTGAATATGTAACACCCCCAATTCATGGTTGCAGCGGAATTCGAACTGGGTGTTACTCGACGGCACAATAGTCACAATAATAGAAAACGAACTCCAATTGAGTCGTTTTAAAAGATGTATCATTCAAATTATATAAATATCAGAGATTTCAAAATGAGGTCCCAAATGGTTCCATGTTTACAATTTATATTAAATGAGTTTTTGAATGATAATAAAATTTATAGCCCTCTTGAGTATCCGTGTCCTTCCGTGCCATCCTTGATCGTCATGAACCTGAAATACATGCTTGAGAGGTCAACACAAAGGTTGAGTGATATTTATAGAGTTTGTTAAATCGATTGAACACAATATGTTGGTAGTGTGAGTTATAGGCTCACACCAATGTTTGGAAAACAAAACAGGTAGGCTACGTTATTATACGCCCGGAACATGTATTATACACTAAGCTTATGACACCATAACGTTAACGTGTACCAATATCGATCGGCAGATTTATCCCGGTAGGTACTTTGCTAACATACCTAAATCTCAAATATTAATGCATTTGTTTGAACTTAGTCAATACAAATGGGATTCGTCAATCCCAATAGGCCTATTATTAATATTCGCGCTCACTATTTCTAGTGATTAAATGGTTCATAATAAGGGATCTCGGTTTAGCAAGGCTGGTACTTAGTGATAATAAAACATCGTCGTAAAGCATACATTAGAAAGCATTGTGTTCGAGTAGAAAATAATAGCATGTATTCCCCCCATGAGTTTGTAAAACAATTAAGTAATCGAAAGTGGGGCTATGAACTCACCTTAAGTAAGATAGCAAGTAATGAATGTAACGGTTGAATCGTGAAGGTTTCTACGAGCAACCTATAATCGAATGTTGCGACTTAGGTTCGGAGTAAAGAATATGAAGTAGTGCCTATATATATATCTTGCATTTAGTCCATGATGTGGTATGATGTATATTGTAAGTCTTTGAAAGTAATGATTCATGAAACATGTATGTTTTGTATATCGTTTACTACCGTTCGGGCCGACATAATTCAGAAGTCATGTTAGTAAGCGTTCGAGGAGCCAGGACACTTTAACTCGTAAATCCATAACTCAACTCGACGGCTTACATAATGAACTCCTCACATGAGGCTCCCTACTATTGTAGTAGTTGATGAAATATATAGATATAAGTTTTGATCCGAAAAGTTACATGTCCGATACTTGAATAAACTTAGGAAAGTTTATTTGTACATGAAGATTGTTATTAGGGGTAGTTTCATAAGTCTTGAATGACCATTTTCTCTTGGTAAAATCTCATGGTTTCCTTTTAGATGAAGTAGATCCAAATTGTATGTTCAAGTTCTCGTCAACTCTTTGTTTCATGTTTACGCCTATGAAAGTTGGTATGGTCATTTCGTCATGGCCTAGCCATGACCTTTGGTCCTTGTTTCAAGGTCATGAGACACAACCTTGGCTCTATCCATGGTTGTGGTCTTGATTATAGGTCATAAGACCCCTTTGGTCTTCATAAACCATAACCTATATGTAATGACTTTGTCTAAAAATTGGGCTGTTTAGAATTTGAAGAAATTTATCACTCGGAAAGCATTTTTAGGTCTCGAGCTTCTTTGTTCCTAAACGAAAACGTCGTTTCGGACAACTTTCGTGTTTTAACTTTTTGATGAATCGGAACAGAAGTGGGACTTTCAAAACCCAAATTTGATCAGAATGGTATTTGGCAGTTTTGCCGGAAACTTTGGTAATTTCAAATGGGCGTAACTTTTGACTCGTATACTCGTTTTGGGTGGTTCAAATTGCTATGGTTTCCTTGTTAGGTCCTCTACCACAATATGTAATAATCAAATATCATATTTTTACCATTTTGGTCGTGGTTTTCCAAGAAAGTCACTAGTTTGCTTGTTTTAGTAACTTGTTGTAACAATCAATAACAATAACTTGTTTTGCTCACTTTTATACATCATGGACATAACTACAAGACATAATATAGCAAGAATAACATGTAAATAACATGAACATGATTATTTAACAAGAATCAAGTTAGGGTTTGGCTCACAACTTTTGGCTTTCAAAGATGAAAGGAAGTTAACATGTAAGGATAGGACATTGATAGACTTGCTTCAACCCTTTTTCACTTCATGCAATCTTTCTACCCTTGGTATTCTTGAAAGATGGATGATGAAGGTTTAGGTGACTTGAGTGGATTCAAACTCAAGGGAAATCACCAAGTATATGAGGTTATGGAAGTGTTTTGATTATCTAAAAGAAACTAGGGTTTCAACCTTGAAGAATCACTTGAACCTTGCAAGAAATTGGAAGGAAATGAGCAAAGAATGGGATGGTTATGGGGTTTGGGGATGCACAGCACAAGAAGGGGGGAGAGGGGCTTTTATAGCTCAATGAGGAGGTTACTTTCCTTGACTAGTCAACACTTGTTCACCAAGTTCTACACATGTTCTCATCTAAGGCCTCCTAGCATGAGATTGAGCCACATAGTGTGAATGCCCCCCCCCCTAGTGGCGGTTTCAAGACCTTGGAGAACAAGGGTTGGACTTTGGATGATATTATCCAAGATATCTAGTGTGTTTTGACTCCGAAAACTGCAAACCGTAAGTTGTTACGCCTCAAAACGTAAAACCGGGTGTCGTAAAATTATGGAATTTGAAAGTATTGATAAACATGTCAATAAGTTCCATAATAAAATATAAAATGAGTGGTAGGTTCCATTTGGGTGTAAAACCCTGCTAAAAACTGGAAACACGGGTCTAAAACGCGTAATTCGCGTAAAACGCTGAATATTGCGTAAAATTGAGAAAAGTAAAATGTTACTTTTCTAATGTTATAAAAATGATTTAAAATGACTTATAATGTCTAGACTGGGCTCAGTCTAGTGTCGGTTGGTATTAAATGTCTTTTAGACATCAAACCGTAAGCCTAAAAATCACGAAATGACTTATAACATCAAGGGATCATTTTTGGTCAATGGAGGAGGGAAAGAATATGTTGACTTTTTCTAATAAGTTGAAAACTCAAATCTTCTTAGAAACGCGTTTTGTGGTCTAACGGTTAATCGCCCAAACGGTTAAGCGTGCTCATGCGAGAGTAGTACAGGCTTGGGTGACCTGCTGGGAAGTTTTTGGTCATGTTTTTCTCAGTCACGATTAATTCTCAAATAAATCATGAGTGTGTCAAACATTTTTCTGATGCGGGGTCACTTAACGCGGTCGAGTTTCGTTGTACGTAGAATTTCTGAATGACGTTTTACCCTAAAACGTGTAATTCCTTAATAACTTTCACGAAAATGAGCTTATGAAAGTTAAACTTTTAATTTGCCATGGAAATGATTTATCACTCGATAAAATCAAATAAAAATCAACTTTCGGGAAAGTTTCGGGAAAAAAATGAATAGTAAAAGTGAATAGTGAAATTTTCCGGGAATGGTAATTAACCTGAAATTGCGAATTGTTACAGTCTCTACCCCTTACGGGGAACTTCGTCCCGAAGTTCTATGTGTGTCATATGTTGGAGTGGTGTCGATAAAGATGTGTGGTTACTTATGAGGACCAAAGTCTGGGATTTCCGGTAATGTAATTTGATTTGTCATTTCAGTGTATGGTGTAGGATGAGGCTTCCTTTTATGTAGGAAAGGTATGGTAATAGTCGAATATCAAAGGAAATTGATATAGCAGTCGAATATTAATAGGAATCGATATAGTAGTTGAATATCAAATAGAACTTGATATAGTTAAATATCAAAATGGAAATTGATATAGTTGTCAAGTATCAATAGCAATTGATATAACAGTTGAACAACAATAGCAATTTACATAGGAATCCAATAAATGGAAATTGATATAAGAATCGAATCATGGAATAAGCGTTGAACATGTGGTTGGACCAAGTCCTGTTTGAATTGTACGGCTGCCCATGCATATGGCTACATGGCTTCGCAATGAGTTTGGTACGACTGCGCATGCGTATGGCCCCGTAATGAGTTTGGTACGACTGCACATGCATATGGTTACATGGCCTCGCAATGAGTTTGTTTGTTATTGCACTATCATTATGAAAACCAAAATGTAAACCTCGTACTAATGGAAATTGGGATAGTCGTTGCAATCATAGCCTAGTAGGTAATCTGTTGTTGTATCTAGTGTTTATTGACTTCATACTTATGTTATTTCGGATATAAATAAGCCCACTTGTTTATAATTCTTTATTTACATAGAGAGGCATCCCAAACAATGTAACTAAAGGAATATAAACGTATGGTTCGATGATTTATAATTTCTTTATTTAAATGAAAAGGCATCCCAATCCATTCAAATAAGGACATTATAAATCATCCTACTCAAGAATTCCCGACACAACATTCATACTTAGCCGGTGAGTTACAAGGTAGTGTATTACGAGATGATACTGGTGTTCCAAAAGTTCAAGATGAATATTCAAACTTGTAAAGCTGATGAGGGTGCTTGTGGTGTAACTAAGGATGATTTGAGCTTTAAAAGTGCATCAAAATCTATTAATGAGCTTGTGGTTCCAACGGTTGTGAAGATAATGTTATGATATGTTGATGAACAAAAGTGTGTAGTGTATGCTTAACATTAATACTCTTAGGTATAGATGTTGAGTTTGTTTTGAAAATCTTAAGAGATTTTAAAAGTTTATGATGGAATGGTATCCTAAACAGGATGGTACTTCTACAGGATGAAGGGAATAATTGATAACTATCCCAAGATAGTCGTTCGGATTATCTCATAAATGAAAATTTTCAAGAATGAATTTAGATCATACAAATAAGGTGTTAAGATCTTGCTGAGTGGTAAGGCACTATCGTGTCTTTAGATTGTTTTAATGTATTCTGGTGGTTTATCGTGTTCATGTAGGAAATCAACCTAAACATAACCCTAGTACAACTATTCTCAGTATTTGAAAATTCTAAGTCGAATATAGTTAGTCAGACTATATTCCATTGTCCCTAGGTTAAATATAGGTGACTAGTCTATATTTAGCCAAGGTTCGATAAAATTTTCAAATACCTAAACTAGGTATACTTTTGATATGTCCGTTGCTTTCGGGAAACTGTCCACTAACAAAGGCGATGTCAAACCTTTAAGTTGCAAGTCCCGTCCATACAAGACTTGTAACGTATGTTTTCATATTCCATTGCATAGAAGATAGTAAGGGTAGGTACGTATGGAAAGGAAATTTTAAGTAGTTCTAAAATAGAACATACTTGGCCAGGATCACGAACTTTTAATAATGAAGGTTTCAGAAGAAAACTTTGATGAATGTAGGGCTGAACTTCAGCTTTTGTCAATGATGGATTAGTTTGTCCTTTAGAAATCTCATATTTCTTGTTTGGAAATCGATAGATTGTGATGGGTTTTTGATATCATATGAAATGATATTGATGATGTGATGGAATAATTCCAGAGACCATTACGTAAATCACAATGTCTCGGAAGTAAATTAGACCATTGTGCAATTCACAATGTCTGGGAAGTAGGTTAGACCATTGTGTGACTCAAAACATTTGAGAAATGGTTAAGACCATTGTATAATACAATGTCTTGCAAAATGAATGAGACCATTGTATAATACAATGTCTTGGAAAATGAATGAGACCATTGTATCTCACAATGTCTTGGAAAATGAATGAGACCATTGTATCTCACAATGTCTTGGAAAATGAATGAGACCATTGTATCTCACAATGTCTTGGAAAATGAATGAGGCCATTGTATCTCACAATGTCTTGGAAAAGTGAATGAGACCATTGTAACATACAATGTCTTGAAAAGTGAATGAGACCATTGTAACATACAATGTCTTGAAAAGTGAATGAGACCATTGTAACATACAATGTCTTGAAAAGTGAATGAGACCATTGTAATTAGTTACAATGTCTTGGACATAAAATGTTGGAGTAGGAACATGATTGGGAGAATGTGATTGTGTCGAAATGCCCTAGAATAGGCATACACAGATATGTTTAGTCCATTGTTTAGATAAATGATTGAACATAAACCGAGTTTATATATCAATATACTAATGCTTACGGGGAAATGCTCAAAATGGGTATATATGAATATACTAATATGTTTGTGAAGCATAACATGCTTACTAAGTCCATAATCGTCTGGAGGATGGAAGACACGGAGAGCGGAAGGCTATAAAATGTTTTTGTTTGTAATTGCGGTTATAGTTTAGGTCTCAATTAGACCCGTTTCTCTATAACCATGGCTCTGGTACCAATCTGTAACACCCCCAATTCATGGTTGCAGCGGAATTCGAACTGGGTGTTACTCGACGGCACAATAGTCACAATAATAGAAAACGAACTCCAATTGAGTCGTTTTAAAAGATGTATCATTCAAATTATATAAATATCAGAGATTTCAAAATGAGGTCCCAAATGGTTCCATGTTTACAATTTATATTAAATGAGTTTTTGAATGATAATAAAATTTATAGCCCTCTTGAGTATCCGTGTCCTTCCGTGCCATCCTTGATCGTCATGAACCTGAAATACATGCTTGAGAGGTCAACACAAAGGTTGAGTGATATTTATAGAGTTTGTTAAATCGATTGAACACAATATGTTGGTAGTGTGAGTTATAGGCTCACACCAATGTTTGGAAAACAAAACAGGTAGGCTACGTTATTATACGCCCGGAACATGTATTATACACTAAGCTTATGACACCATAACGTTAACGTGTACCAATATCGATCGGCAGATTTATCCCGGTAGGTACTTTGCTAACATACCTAAATCTCAAATATTAATGCATTTGTTTGAACTTAGTCAATACAAATGGGATTCGTCAATCCCAATAGGCCTATTATTAATATTCGCGCTCACTATTTCTAGTGATTAAATGGTTCATAATAAGGGATCTCGGTTTAGCAAGGCTGGTACTTAGTGATAATAAAACATCGTCGTAAAGCATACATTAGAAAGCATTGTGTTCGAGTAGAAAATAATAGCATGTATTCCCCCCATGAGTTTGTAAAACAATTAAGTAATCGAAAGTGGGGCTATGAACTCACCTTAAGTAAGATAGCAAGTAATGAATGTAACGGTTGAATCGTGAAGGTTTCTACGAGCAACCTATAATCGAATGTTGCGACTTAGGTTCGGAGTAAAGAATATGAAGTAGTGCCTATATATATATCTTGCATTTAGTCCATGATGTGGTATGATGTATATTGTAAGTCTTTGAAAGTAAGGATTCATGAAACATGTATGTTTTGTATATCGTTTACTACCGTTCGGGCCGACATAATTCAGAAGTCATGTTAGTAAGCGTTCGAGGAGCCAGGACACTTTAACTCGTAAATCCATAACTCAACTCGACGGCTTACATAATGAACTCCTCACATGAGGCTCCCTACTATTGTAGTAGTTGATGAAATATATAGATATAAGTTTTGATCCGAAAAGTTACATGTTCGATACTTGAATAAACTTAGGAAAGTTTATTTGTACATGAAGATTGTTATTAGGGGTAGTTTCATAAGTCTTGAATGACCATTTTCTCTTGGTAAAATCTCATGGTTTCCTTTTAGATGAAGTAGATCCAAATTGTATGTTCAAGTTCTCGTCAACTCTTTGTTTCATGTTTACGCCTATGAAAGTTGGTATGGTCATTTCGTCATGGCCTAGCCATGACCTTTGGTCCTTGTTTCAAGGTCATGAGACACAACCTTGGCTCTATCCATGGTTGTGGTCTTGATTATAGGTCATAAGACCCCTTTGGTCTTCATAAACCATAACCTATATGTAATGACTTTGTCTAAAAATTGGGCTGTTTAGAATTTGAAGAAATTTATCACTCGGAAAGCATTTTTAGGTCTCGAGCTTCTTTGTTCCTGAACGAAAACGTCGTTTCGGACAACTTTCGTGTTTTAACTTTTTGATGAATCGGAACAGAAGTGGGACTTTCAAAACCCAAATTTGATCAGAATGGTATTTGGCAGTTTTGCCGGAAACTTTGGTAATTTCAAATGGGCGTAACTTTTGACTCGTATACTCGTTTTGGGTGGTTCAAATTGCTATGGTTTCCTTGTTAGGTCCTCTACCACAATATGTAATAATCAAATATCATATTTTTACCATTTTGGTCGTGGTTTTCCAAGAAAGTCACTAGTTTGCTTGTTTTAGTAACTTGTTGTAACAATCAATAACAATAACTTGTTTTGCTCACTTTTATACATCATGGACATAACTACAAGACATAATATAGCAAGAATAACATGTAAATAACATGAACATGATTATTTAACAAGAATCAAGTTAGGGTTTGGCTCACAACTTTTGGCTTTCAAAGATGAAAGGAAGTTAACATGTAAGGATAGGACATTGATAGACTTGCTTCAACCCTTTTTCACTTCATGCAATCTTTCTACCCTTGGTATTCTTGAAAGATGGATGATGAAGGTTTAGGTGACTTGAGTGGATTCAAACTCAAGGGAAATCACCAAGTATATGAGGTTATGGAAGTGTTTTGATTATCTAAAAGAAACTAGGGTTTCAACCTTGAAGAATCACTTGAACCTTGCAAGAAATTGGAAGGAAATGAGCAAAGAATGGGATGGTTATGGGGTTTGGGGATGCACAGCACAAGAAGGGGGGAGAGGGGCTTTTATAGCTCAATGAGGAGGTTACTTTCCTTGACTAGTCAACACTTGTTCACCAAGTTCTACACATGTTCTCATCTAAGGCCTCCTAGCATGAGATTGAGCCACATAGTGTGAATGCCCCCCCCCCCCTAGTGGCGGTTTCAAGACCTTGGAGAACAAGGGTTGGACTTTGGATGATATTATCCAAGATATCTAGTGTGTTTTGACTCCGAAAACTGCAAACCGTAAGTTGTTACGCCTCAAAACGTAAAACCGGGTGTCGTAAAATTATGGAATTTGAAAGTATTGATAAACATGTCAATAAGTTCCATAATAAAATATAAAATGAGTGGTAGGTTCCATTTGGGTGTAAAACCCTGCTAAAAACTGGAAACACGGGTCTAAAACGCGTAATTCGCGTAAAACGCTGAATATTGCGTAAAATTGAGAAAAGTAAAATGTTACTTTTCTAATGTTATAAAAATGATTTAAAATGACTTATAATGTCTAGACTGGGCTCAGTCTAGTGTCGGTTGGTATTAAATGTCTTTTAGACATCAAACCGTAAGCCTAAAAATCACGAAATGACTTATAACATCAAGGGATCATTTTTGGTCAATGGAGGAGGGAAAGAATATGTTGACTTTTTCTAATAAGTTGAAAACTCAAATCTTCTTAGAAACGCGTTTTGTGGTCTAACGGTTAATCGCCCAAACGGTTAAGCGTGCTCATGCGAGAGTAGTACAGGCTTGGGTGACCTGCTGGGAAGTTTTTGGTCATGTTTTTCTCAGTCACGATTAATTCTCAAATAAATCATGAGTGTGTCAAACATTTTTCTGATGCGGGGTCACTTAACGCGGTCGAGTTTCGTTGTACGTAGAATTTCTGAATGACGTTTTACCCTAAAACGTGTAATTCCTTAATAACTTTCACGAAAATGAGCTTATGAAAGTTAAACTTTTAATTTGCCATGGAAATGATTTATCACTCGATAAAATCAAATAAAAATCAACTTTCGGGAAAGTTTCGGGAAAAAAATGAATAGTAAAAGTGAATAGTGAAATTTTCCGGGAATGGTAATTAACCTGAAATTGCGAATTGTTACAGTCTCTACCCCTTACGGGGAACTTCGTCCCGAAGTTCTATGTGTGTCATATGTTGGAGTGGTGTCGATAAAGATGTGTGGTTACTTATGAGGACCAAAGTCTGGGATTTCCGGTAATGTAATTTGATTTGTCATTTCAGTGTATGGTGTAGGATGAGGCTTCCTTTTATGTAGGAAAGGTATGGTAATAGTCGAATATCAAAGGAAATTGATATAGCAGTCGAATATTAATAGGAATCGATATAGTAGTTGAATATCAAATAGAACTTGATATAGTTAAATATCAAAATGGAAATTGATATAGTTGTCAAGTATCAATAGCAATTGATATAACAGTTGAACAACAATAGCAATTTATATAGGAATCCAATAAATGGAAATTGATATAAGAATCGAATCATGGAATAAGCGTTGAACATGTGGTTGGACCAAGTCCTGTTTGAATTGTACGGCTGCCCATGCATATGGCTACATGGCTTCGCAATGAGTTTGGTACGACTGCGCATGCGTATGGCCCCGTAATGAGTTTGGTACGACTGCACATGCATATGGTTACATGGCCTCGCAATGAGTTTGTTTGTTATTGCACTATCATTATGAAAACCAAAATGTAAACCTCGTACTAATGGAAATTGGGATAGTCGTTGCAATCATAGCCTAGTAGGTAATCTGTTGTTGTATCTAGTGTTTATTGACTTCATACTTATGTTATTTCGGATATAAATAAGCCCACTTGTTTATAATTCTTTATTTACATAGAGAGGCATCCCAAACAATGTAACTAAAGGAATATAAACGTATGGTTCGATGATTTATAATTTCTTTATTTAAATGAAAAGGCATCCCAATCCATTCAAATAAGGACATTATAAATCATCCTACTCAAGAATTCCCGACACAACATTCATACTTAGTCGGTGAGTTACAAGGTAGTGTATTACGAGATGATACTGGTGTTCCAAAAGTACAAGATGAATATTCAAACTTGTAAAGCTGATGAGGGTGCTTGTGGTGTAACTAAGGATGATTTGAGCTTTAAAAGTGCATCAAAATCTATTAATGAGCTTGTGGTTCCAACGGTTGTGAAGATAATGTTATGATATGTTGATGAACAAAAGTGTGTAGTGTATGCTTAACATTAATACTCTTAGGTATAGATGTTGAGTTTGTTTTGAAAATCTTAAGAGATTTTAAAAGTTTATGATGGAATGGTATCCTAAAGGCCCACAAGCCTATTGATTATATTAAAGTTTTACTTAGAAACATTACCTTGAATTCTTTGTGACATCTTGAAATAGATTTTTAGAGAGTTTTCTGTAGGGTTTGCGAGAAACTTGAAGCTAGATATTGTTAGATAATAAAGGCCCACAAGCCTATTGGGTTTAGAGGGTTTTGTTTAGTTTATTAAACTAAGCGTGTAGCCATGATTTGGACAAGACACACGAACGGGCAGCTTCTTATAGTGGTACTAGTGATTGTATATGATGGACCAACTGTAAAACAACTTCTAACTGTTCTGTGCGGATCAGTTTGATTCTCTTCACCATAGCCGTCCTTGAGGGTGTGTGACCGCACAAGGCCCCAAAATATTGTTCAGTTGACAATTATATACATGTGTACACATATTTTTCTCAAAGAAAAAAGCAATTATGTGAGAATACATCTTGAATTGGGCATACATTGAATGTTTAAATGGTTATTTTGCATTATTTCTTGTAAAACGGGGACACTTTTTGTATAAATTAGTTTTTGAATGCCTCTTTGTCCGGGATCCCCAAAATACTGAACAAGAGCTGGAAAGAGCTGTTTTCATTGGTCTTATTTGTGCACATAATCAGCCTTAAAAAAGACCAACTATGCTGGAGGTGGTTGAGTTGCTAAAGGGGGAACTGAAAGAAAAATTTACCGATATAGAAAACACTGAGATGTTTAGAAAGAGTCAAGTTGCTGATTAGATTGATGATAGTTCTGATTTTGTTTCAGTATTTGATAAGGCAGATACAGAATATGAAAGCCGTATTTTGCGAACAAAGAAACTAACATTTTTGACAAATATTTGAAGGTGTTTTGGATGATTAAGCTATCTATTGAGGGCGTGGTGTGTTGATGTTGCCGATTGGTGTGATACCATTGTAAGTTGTAATTAAGGTTGAACTATCTTCTTAATAGTACTATATTATATTTGTGACAATTGAGATTTTCTTTGATGTGGTTTTGGATTTTGTAAGATTACATGTGACCCTGTTATACAATGAGCCTTGAGCATTGTTGCCTTCTAATTGTTTGTTACACCCAAAACTCGAAACTGGCGTTCATATTTCCTATATCATATCTGTTGGAATTATGATATCATGACATTCATATATTATAAACCAAACACATCAAGTGAGCATAGCGGAAGCAATTATAACAAGATTAAATAACATGTAATTAATTAATCAATAATTAAATAGTAAACATACATTTATGATTCTAGCCCGAACAAGAATCAAAAGCAATCTTCCGGAACAAGAACCCTAATTAGGGTTTATATGGATTATAAGAATTACCCCTTACCTCTTTTGTAATTCAATCCAAGAATCAAACAATAGTGTGTTTGATTCACGTTCTTGTACACACGTACTAATTCAAGAAAAAGTTTATGCAAGTAATTAAACACAAAAGTTATTTTGATCTATGAAAATCGAAACCCTTAGGGTTTATTTAGATGGATCGACCAAGACAAAGAGAGGAGAGAAAAACACCAAGATGTGTGTGTACAAGTTATGAGAAAAACATGCATCTTGGGTTTGCTTATATACTATTCAAAACTTGGAGCTCAAGGCACAAAGGAGGTTACCCCCTCCCCTTGCCGATCGGTTGTGAACCCCTCAAGGGGATTCCGGAACCTTCTCTTGTTTCCAAATTTTGCTTAGTATTACTTTCCTAATCTTCGTTTAATAGGTCATTAGTCATTAATCATTAAATACTAATTACTATTATTTATTTTGTGTTTATTAATAATTACTTATAACATTTTATAAATAATTATTTCTTTTTCTCTTCATACGTATTGTGTGCAATCCCGTGATCTCAAGTTCGATCCTAACACACGACTATTATTATTTTGTCTATAAAACCAACAGCTCTCACTTAGACATATCATAATAGTGTGATCACATCGGTTAGCATCTTGCAACACGCCGATGCCTCTAGTACAACTTGAGTAAGGCTCCTGGAAAACCTTTTAATGATTTCTCATTATTATTATCCCTTTGTTTCTAATACCATGTTAAATAAGGATATGGATCTAGGTCATTTCTTAATTAACCATTCTGTTTCTCGTTGTTAGAAATTGACAAGATTACCAAATCTTCTTAACCTTTCAGGAAAGACCTTGGGCGTGGCCACGCAAACACCTTGACAACCCTACGAGGGGCCCAGCAGTATTAAACTCCAAAAATTAATTTGAAGGAACAAATTCTTTATTGATTACAAGCAAAACACACAAACTTTGTAACACTTCCGAAAACAACCCTTATGACTACCAGTTACGTATAGCGTTAAGTTGTTCCACAAAAATGTACTACATTCATGACCGTTATCTTGTATCTCAAGTCTAAGGATAACTTCTTCTGATTTACTTAATGACAAGATCCATAAAGTAACATCATATAGTTGGGATAAGTCCTATATTCGGTATCATCGTATATCGTCTGAAATGGCATGACTACGCATCAATATACTTTAAGTATATTATACCAACTTCAGATTTGTCTTAATTTAATAATATTCCTATATTATTAACTGACAACGGACAATTTAGAATAACTCTTATTCATGGATTTAAATATGCAAAAATAGGACAACAATAATTAACAATAGAAATAAACATACCAACATACTTTATTTCATTAAAATAACAATTGTTTACAATATCCTTTATCCAAATACTAATCACAGTTATGCATGAAACTACTAGCTAATTTAAGTCCAATTCCATTGGATAATTCATTAAGCTTCTCTTTCGCCAAAGCCTTAGTGAACGGATCAGCTAAGTTATCATCTGTGTGAACTTTCAGCAGATTTATTTCACCTTCGTTAACCTTTTCACGAACAAAGTGATACTTCTGTAGAAAATGTCTGGTGCCTCTCATGACTCCAGGTTCATTGGCAAATATGATTGCAGCAGAATTGTCACTATACATATTAATAGGTAATTCAATTGAAGGCATAACACCAAGCCCTGAAACGAATTTCCTAATCCAAACAGCCTCCATAGCAGCTTCTGAAGCAGCAATGTATTCAGCTTCTGTTGCAGACATCGCAATTGTACTCTGCTTCTTGCTCCTCCAGTCTACAGCTCCTCCATTAATAACAAAGACATAACCCGTCTGAGACTTCGAATCATCTTTATTACTTTGAAAGGATGCATCGCAGAAACCTGTAACACAAAGTTCTGCAGCTGGATCTCCACCATATACCAAAAACATATCTTTTGTATTTCTCAAATACTTAAGAATATGCTTAACAGCAATCCAATGTTTTTCACCTGGATTCTGTTGAAATTGACTGGTAATATTTTGAGCAAACGCCACATCTAGCCTTGCGCACTTAACCGCATACATAATAGATCCTACAGCCGAAGCATAAGGAACTTTACTCATGCGAGCCACCTCAGCAGGTGTTGAAGCACAAAATTCATTACATAAGCCATGTTTTACTTCCATCGGCAAATATCCTTTCTTGGAATTTTGCATATTGAATCTTTTCAATATTTTGTCAATGTAAGCACTTTGACTTAATCCAATTAACCGCCTTAATCTATCTCTATAGATTTTGATTCCCATAATGTATGCAGCTTCTCCTAAATCTTTCATAGAAAAGCACTTACCAAGATATGCCTTAACCTTTTGCAAACTTGGAATGTCTTTTCCCATGATCAATATGTCATCAACATATAAAATTAGGAAAATTACATTATCACTCCCACTAGCTTTGTGATACACACATGGCTCATCAAGATTTTGAGTGAATCCAAACTTTTTGATCTCAGCATCAAACCTCTTGTTCCATTGTCGTGATGCTTGCTTTAATCCATAAATGGACCTTTTAAGCTTGCATACACGATTTGGAAATTCTGGATTTTCAAACCCTTCTGGTTGTGCCATATAGATGTCTTCATCTAGATGACCATTTAAGACAGCAGTTTTCACATCCATTTGCCAAATCTCATAGTCATAGTACGCTGCTATAGCTATGAGAATCCTTATAGCTCTTATGTCTGGGAGAAAACGTCTCCTCGTAATCAATTCCAAAAGTTTGAGTAAAACCTTTAGCAACTAGACGAGCCTTATAAATGTGTGCATATCCATGCATGTCAGTCTTAATCTTATAGAGCCACTTACTCCCAACTACCTTGGCACCAGGAGGTAAGTCAACTTCTTCCCAGACTTCATTATCATGCATGGATTATATTTTCCCATCCATAGCAGCTTTCCACTTAACCTTTTCAGGGCTATTAATGGCAGCTCTATAACTAGTAGGTTCATTAAGATCCCTAGTGTATGCTCATCGACCTCTACATTAAGACATAGACGGTCAGGAGCTTTCACAGATCTTGAAGATCTGCGAATGGGAACTACTTCAACTTCCGGTGGAGGACCCAGACTTTCCGGTTCTATAGGAAGTGTGCTAGTGTTTTCTGAAGGTAATGCATTATTTAGATCATCTTCTAGATCATATACTCTCCCACTGATTTCTTGAGTTATGTTAATTCAGTTTTTGTTCACACTTTTGTTAGCAATCTTAGGGATCATTTTTAGTTGAAATTACATTTAAATTGCTGTTTTGAGTAGTGTAGCAGTTAGTTTATCTATAAAAACAAGAAAATATTGGTTTGGAGCTTATCTGCTTATTTGATTTGAAGATGGAAGTTGCCTGTTTGGGCATTTAGTTCCCCTGCACACAGGTTTTAGGACTGATTTCATGGCATCATTAGAGTAGCATAGCATAGTATTAGAATGAGATTTTTGGTTTATAGCATCTTAGATTGGTAGTCTATTATTTGCCTCTTTCATTTTCTGGTTTAGAGCTTGTTTACACAGCTTATTCAGGCTTGCTTATTGGGTGTGTAGGACTAATTTCTGTTTGGTAAACTAGGCTGCAAGTGCTCATTCTAGCTTGTGATTGTGTCTAAATTGGCTTATCTGAGTTGTTTAGCAGTTAGTTTAGTGTTGTGCATGGTTTGCTTATCCTGTAGCTTATTCTGTGTAGGACTTTGTTTATTTAGCTTATCATTGATTGCTTAATAGCTTGCAGTTTATGTTTCTGAGTTTCATTTGTTCTTATTTTGGTTTATTTGAGCTTATTATAGTATAAAGCAGTTGTGGTATCAATTTGGTTAAGTTTTGTGGCAAGTGCTTATAAATAAGCACTTGCAATAAGCTGATTTGCACAGAATAAGCACTTCTGCTTAACATTTCTTATCCAAAAATTTTCTGCAAGCTCTCTATTATATTTTAGAATTTCTGTTAAATTTTCATAATTTTCTGAGTTCATTTACTATTTTTCTTAATTTCTTTTAGTTTATAATCATTTTTAAATCAATTTTAAATACCAAAAATCAATAAAAAATACAGAAAAGTCTTGAAAAATACAAAAATATTTTTAGAAATTATTTTTTAATATTTTAGAATTTAATTTTCATTTTTCTAATTTGTTTTTCTATTTTTCCTTATTTTTAATTCATTTTTAATTCTAAAAATAGAAAATAAATAAAAAGTCTAAAAAATATTTCTCTTTTTCTTAAAATTCTTTTTAAATAGTTTTAGATTTTTAGAAAATATTTCCAAGTTCGTAGGATCATTTTTAAATAAACGTTACGTTTTAAATAACGCGTGTGCATTTCCGTTTTCGCATTTTTAACATTTGTACATATTTAGTTTGTAAATTCTTCATATTTCATTATTTCTTATCACAACTTGAATTTCAAAATCATATTTTTCACTTTACCACTTTTCACGACTCGATTTCGCGATTCGAAAATTCACGACTCCATTCTACCTTCGCTGGGAAAACGACCCGGGAAATACTTTCACCAGTATTTCTTCGGAATAATTACCTATACTAAAAAGACTGTAATCAATTTTTGGCGCCGTTGCCGGGGAAGGTGGACGTGAGTTTTGAATATTCGTGTTGAAAAATCGTGTTGTGTTAAGTTTTTAACTATCTTGTATATATTTTCTATAAAAATATAAAAATTTTAAAATCAAAAATAAAAATAATCTTCTTATCCTCTTATCATTTGATTCTTCTTCTCAACCCCTCTTACGTTTAATTCTCATGGATACGTTTTGTTCTAATTGTGGAGAACCGTTCTTCGGAGGGTTGTGTGTATGGTGTACGTGCGACGAATGTGGAGATAATATTCGTGATGGCGTTTGTTTGAATTGTAATTCTCACACGTGTGATCAAAATTCGTTCAACAATTCATCAAACATTCCCGATTTCTATACACCACCACCACCTTCGTTTTATTGCTATAATTGTAGAAACCCGTCCGAAGAAGGAATGCCGTGTGGGCGATGTTTTTGTGATGTATGTGGATACACCGATTGTATGTGCTATGCTCCGAATGCTGATACGTCTTACGATTACGACTCGAGCTTCAATAATTTTCCTCAAAATGATTTTTATGAGACAAATTCGTGCTACAATGGTGATTTTCAAAATACATCGAGTTTTGAATATTGTGGGGGATCGTTTGAAAATTCTTATCATGAACCTAATTCTTACGATTCTAATAATTTTTATCAACCCCCACAAACTTCCAATTTCAATAATGATATTCTTGAACTTGAATCAATGCTCGATAAGTTGAAAGAGATGGTGAATAATCGTTACACATTTTCTCCCGAGCCTAATGAGAGATCGATGGAAGAACCTCCTACCGAAGAAAGGAAATTCCAATTTTGCGAGTGTTGTTTATACGATGATGATTCCACAATTACGATCAATCTTAATCCTCAAAATGATTCTATCTCTTCTCCCGTAGAACCCGAAGACTCTCTAACAATGGGGGACGGGCATCTTGACACTATTCCGGCAACGGAATCGGACGAATTCAATAAGTCAAGTGTTGAGAACCTCGTTCCAATCCCGAGTGAGTCCGAGGAGATTTCTAACAATGATTCTGAATTTGTTGAAAATAATCGTTTTGATGATCATATTGAAACACCGGTTGAAGATAATCGTGATGAGTTATTCTCCGATTCTGATAATGATGATTTTATATCATGTGGAGAGATCGATTATGTTGATGAAGAACATCTTGAGCTTGAAAGCTTTGAAGATGATAATGAAGAAGATGATGACACAGAAATCCGAGATGAAGCTTTACGTGAGACATTGTTAAATGTCAATCTTCTTATCTCCCGTATTGAGGCATTGAATGATCCTCTTACTTCTCCTCCTATCCCCGTTATGGATAGTGATTCTTTACCCGAGCTTGAAATTTTTCGATTTGAAGAGACGAGTAGTGGCAGTCCCACTATTCATGCTTTCTCTCTTCCGGATTATGAGTGTTTTCACTTTGAGATCGACTCTATACCTATTTCCGATAATCCGTTACGTGACCCTCTTTTAGAGGATGTCGATCTATTTCTTGCTACGGATGACTCGATACCACCGGGTATTGAGAATGACGAGAATGATATTTGTTCCGATTTGCTTTCTTCTCGTCCACCTGCAAAACCACCCGATGTAGATTGTGAAGTTATTATAGGAGTGGTGGACGAGACTTATAATCTCGATGATCCCGTGCTTGATTCTAATGATGTTTATGCTTTTACTATCCGGGTGTTTCACCCATTCTTTGTTTATCCCATCACTTCGTCACTTTTCCACTCCACCGGGAGTGAGGATACCATATTTGATCCGGGCATCTCTATTTTCAAGTGGCCGTTCAATCTGCTCTCCCCAAGGACGAATTAATTCGGGGATCGAGTCAAGCTCATGTGACTCGGTGAACAAAAACAAGCGCTTCGTGGGAGGCACCCCATGCTTATCTTTTCATCTTCTTAAATTTCTTATTTCTAACACCTAACGTGAGGAGGGGGTGCCTCTTTTACTCTTGTGTTTCGTGGTTGTTTGTGATGTTTGTTAGGATTGTCCGCGATTTATGATGACTCTCGTGCTCGTTATCTCTTCACTTGGAGTCTCATTCATTGGTGCTATTTGGAAATCCTATATCCGTTAAATCTTATCGACTAACGTTTTCTTTGGCATAATTAATAAACGGCCTAGAATTTTGTTAGGATTGCCTTAACCCATCAAACATTGAGGACAATGTTTCGTTTTAGTTGGGGGGAGGGTGAATCTTCGATTCGATTTTGACCTTGCATGTTTCACATGTCGTGCACTCTTACAACTCCGTTTTTCCACCAAAAATAAAAAAAATTGAAAAATTGAAAAATTTCAAAAATTTTGATGAAAAAGCAATGAAAAAGCACAAAAAGATGTGAAAAAGTTGAAAAAGTTGTGCAAAAATATAATAAAGTTTGAATAAGTGTTTTGACACCTTGTTGACTTTCTTGCTGGCGAGAGTAGGAATAAATATTTTGACTTGACCGGGCGTGTTGAGCCCTAGCTTGTTCCCTTAACCAATGATGATCACATAAGCTTGTGCTAGTTTTGTACACCAGGAGCTATAAAATGCGAATTCTTTCTTAAGAATCTGCAAGTTCCCGTACTTGACTTTATACATGCGCAGCTTAAAAGCTTTCGCTAGTCTTTTACATCAGGAGCTAGAAAACGCGAATTCTTCTTCTAGAGTTTGCAAGTTTCCGTAACTGACTTTATATATGCGTGGCTGATTATCGGCTAAGTATTCGCTGGTTTCATTATTTGAGATCTTAAATTGCGAAGAGCAAGAAATGATAGAGTTTATTTAGAATTTAGATGCTAAACATGGAGTAGTGGTTCTCTTTAGAGCTCATGAGAGGTACTTGTGGCTTTTTACTCCCATCAAAAACGTCACACATATATAATAGATGTTCTAGGTTAATTAGTGGTATTTCGGTTTGAATAATATTTAGTTCTTTGTTTTCTTAAGAGAATTTTTGCTTTAGAAGTTGGGTACATATCAAGGAACATCAAAAATAAGAGCAAAAAGTGAAAAATCAAAAGTCAAAAGTTGATTATCTATGTGGTTTTGGAGCTACCCGATAAGCTTCCATTGATGTTAAGAAAAAAAAATCAAGAAAGAAAGAAAGAAAAAAGTGAAAAGTATGAAAAAAGTGAAAAATAAAAAAAATGAAAGTTGTAGTATTGTTGAATAAGAGCTATGTATGTATCAATAAGTTGTTGGCGCGTGAGGTGCATGTGATAAGTGATTAGTAATCAGTCACATGAGGTGCACGTGATCGTACTCCGCAACTTATATCCTTGATATTATATTTACCCCAAATTCCTTGATGTGGACCGAATTTCTATTGCAGTGGTTCTTAAGAGAAAATGAATAACTATTTATCGTTTTAATTTAGGTATCACTATCGGACTGAAAAATTATCGAAACGAGAAAATATGAAGAAATTCATTTCTCAAAAATAAAATATTGAGATACAAAACCTAGGAAATGGGAGTAAGAAGTTTCCACAAGTAACTGTTATGAGTAGTGTTAGCATCTAATTTGTAGATAAGCTGTGATCTCGTTTGTACGCTTAGTTTGGGGACTTGTGAAAAATCAAGGATGACGATTTTTATCCGTATGGTCGCTTCTTAATAGAAGTGTTTTTACTCGTTGACCCTAATAATTATTGCAAAATAATGAAAGTTCAACAAACCGTCACAAGTGTGAAGTATGGAAAAGTACAAAAAAATTAGAAGTGAAAGTGGAATAAAGGAATAAAAGGAAAATTTTGGAAAACGGAGCGTTTTCGGGATTAAATGATTTTACTATCTCTTTTGAACCTCTTTGCTACTTTCCAAAGTTAGTAGAAAGAGTATCAAAATTATTTATCCCAAGAGCGTGAATTGATCACATTGCGTGAGGACACGACAATACCTTAGTCGGGGGTATTTTTGTGAGTGCTTATTCACTCACTATTATTTGACCAAAAACCAACCCAAAACGACTATTTGAGCTAACAAATGCCAAGAAAACGTGTGTTTTTGTGTTTGTGATATGCAGGTACGGATATTTTACAAAGTGACGAAAATCACAAGAAAACCGGAAAAACCGAGCACGAGAGTATGAAAAAGGTTCAAGAGTCGAAGCCGGGAAAGAGTTTTCAAGTTCGGATCACTTTTATGCTCAGACTGTCATAATCTATCCTTGAAGAATAATCAGTTGGCAAGATTAACCCTTGGATTAAGTTTCCTGAATTGGCATAAATGGCCCTTAAAGTTTCATAAAATTCAAATGTGGTCCTTGAAATATATTACAAAAATAAAACTGGTCCAAGTTTCAATAACACCCAGCCCACCAAATATTACCAGCCCAATCACCCTCCCTTTATTTCATGAGCCCAATCCCAATATCAAACCCATACCCGGTCAAACCCACAACCATAAGGTCAAACAAAATAAATAAATACTACCCCGTACACACACCCCGCCCCCCAAATATTAACCCATTCCCAGGTTTTACTATTCAATGAACAGTAAACATGAACCCTAATTATCCCTCTCCAAAATTAACCACAATTAAGGGTAATTGGGTCTATTCAGAGGTATTCTAGAAGCTCAGGGGGATGTCAGCTTGTGTCAGACTCAAACAAGCACACATTTGGGATACGTGGCAAGCACTTATTGGTTGGGAAACGTCACAAATGAAGATCCAAGGGTGTACATTGTGTGGATAATGATTGAAGTTAATCAAACGGCTCAGAATAGGTGTGAAGAAGCACAACCTCACACGGATTGCCAACATGGCAATCCGTAGGCTCACTCCTCACGTCTCCTATAAATAGAGAATCATTTAGCTAGTTTAGGTGTGGAGTCTTGGAGTAGCCAAGCTCTGCCGAATTTTCTTTTGAAATGTATTAGCTTAGCTTTTATGTAATTTCTTTTAAATTCAATGAAATCAATTTTTCCTTTAAATCATTTAGCATAATTATTCTTTACAGCTTATTGTTTTAGTTAAATTGCTTTAGTTTAAATCTCATTAAATTCCTTGTTCATTTTAAGTTCCTTGATCATTTTTCATTTAAAGTCAAACAAGGTCAACTGTTTTGGCCTTTTGGTGATTCAGAGGTGGAATTGATAGTCTTAGGAGTGATTTGGAAGTTCTTAGCCTATCTAGAGATAGGCTTGCTAAGTGAAACATCTCTGTTCTAGCTGAGATGTATTGATTTGTAAGTTTTTATCTCATTCCTTTTTATTAATGATTAGTATAATCTGAGCTTCTGTGAATTGCTAGTTGTTGTTTTAGTTGTTTGTTCAGTATGCTAGAGATAATTTGTTGCTGGTTTGATGATTCTAATTAGCTTTTGCTCATAGTTGTTTGTAGTTGCATTTTATTAGATAAATTTAGCATTATCTCTGTTAGCTTATTATTTTGCTTATTTTCAGTTCTAATCAGCTTTAAAATACTTAACATAGTCTATATAATCTAGTTGCATAAGTAGTGTAGCTTGCATCATTCAAAAACAATTAAATCCAAAAAACAGTTTTCTAATTAACTAGTGTTTGGCACAATTTGTATTTGAGAACTTGTGACTGTTTTGTTCACTTAGCCAACTTGAATCAGCTTGGTTTTTATCAATTTGGTAGTTTAAAAGTTAATTTCAGTATATTTTATTAGTTTCTAAGGTTTTGATAGAATTTCTAAATTTTCATGAAGTAAAATTAGTTATAACAGCTTTGGTTTGATTTTAAATAGGAAATTAGTTCAAGTCCTTAGTAGTTGGCGTAATTTGAAGTATTTTGAGTTCAAAATAGTTTAGTTCAGTTAATTGGTATCTGGTGTAAGGTGAACTTTAGTATTAATTTGTTTTTGGATCCTCTTTCACTCATGATTACTCACTGCTTCAGCAGCCTTGTGTTTTCAATAGCCATTTTTTTAGCTTGTTACCTGCTTAATCATAGATTAGATTAGCTTGAAGTTTTGGAGTCTTTGAAGTTTATTAGTTGCCCTGCACCTCTTTATTGTTCCCATCTATTGGGTTTCATAAGTTTCTGTACAGCTTGTTACTTAACTATAGTATGTGATAATTGACTTCTTGGATAGCTACCTGTACCAGTTTGTGGTGATGGTGTTTTGTTTGGGCATTATAGCTTGTTCTCTTTGTTTATTTTACTTATTAAGTTGCCTTATTGACCTGTATGGAACACATGTCCCCTGCATCTACCCACTTTGAACCCATTTTTACCAACTGTTGCAGCAACCATTCTGTCTCACTTAGTCTTTAGTTAAATGATTGCTTCATTAAGTCTTTCCTTCCTAGTTTTCTTTGCTGATTAAAGTGCTTTTTAGCTGTTTAGGACTGCTTATTCAGTTTAACTTTTAGTTTAACCTTATTCTCCCCTAGTAGCATTAGCTTGTTCTCAGTTCAAGATTGCTTTCACTGTCCATTAGTATAGCTTTTAGGATTTGTATTTTATTTTCCCTATTATTTTTAATGGTAGTTGCATAATTGGTTACACTAGCTTAAAATAGAATAATCATAGCTTAATATTACAAGTAATGATAGATTCAGTAGTTTAAATTTGGATTTGGTCAAAATTTAGTTGCATAATAAAAAGTCAAAATAGTGTTAATTCAGTTTTTGTTCACACTTTTGTTAGCAATCTTAGGGATCATTTTTAGTTGAAATTACATTTAAATTGCTGTTTTGAGTAGTGTAGCAGTTAGTTTATCTATAAAAACAAGAAAATATTGGTTTGGAGCTTATCTGCTTATTTGATTTGAAGATGGAAGTTGCCTGTTTGGGCATTTAGTTCCCCTGCACACAGGTTTTAGGACTGATTTCATGGCATCATTAGAGTAGCATAGCATAGTATTAGAATGAGATTTTTGGTTTATAGCATCTTAGATTGGTAGTCTATTATTTGCCTCTTTCATTTTCTGGTTTAGAGCTTGTTTACACAGCTTATTCAGGCTTGCTTATTGGGTGTGTAGGACTAATTTCTGTTTGGTAAACTAGGCTGCAAGTGCTCATTCTAGCTTGTGATTGTGTCTAAATTGGCTTATCTGAGTTGTTTAGCAGTTAGTTTAGTGTTGTGCATGGTTTGCTTATCCTGTAGCTTATTCTGTGTAGGACTTTGCTTATTTAGCTTATCATTGATTGCTTAATAGCTTGCAGTTTATGTTTCTGAGTTTCATTTGTTCTTATTTTGGTTTATTTGAGCTTATTATAGTATAAAGCAGTTGTGGTATCAATTTGGTTAAGTTTTGTGGCAAGTGCTTATAAATAAGCACTTGCCATAAGCTGATTTGCACAGAATAAGCACTTCTGCTTAACATTTCTTATCCAAAAATTTTCTGCAAGCTCTCTATTATATTTTAGAATTTCTGTTAAATTTTCATAATTTTCTGAGTTCATTTACTATTTTTCTTAATTTCTTTTAGTTTATAATCATTTTTAAATCAATTTTAAATACCAAAAATCAATAAAAAATACAGAAAAGTCTTGAAAAATACAAAAATATTTTTAGAAATTATTTTTTAATATTTTAGAATTTTTAGAATTTAATTTTCATTTTTCCAATTTGTTTTTCTATTTTTCCTTATTTTTAATTCATTTTTAATTCTAAAAATAGAAAATAAATTCTAGAAAATAAATAAAAAGTCTAAAAAATATTTCTCTTTTTCTTAAAATTCTTTTTAAACAGTTTTAGATTTTTAGAAAATATTATTATGAAAAGGTTTCTTCGTCATCTTCCCAGAAATACAAGATTCACATTTATCAAATGACTCATCATTGATATTATTCAAAATCTCATCACGTTGCAGCTTTTGCATGGGAGTCTTGCCTATATGGGCAAGTCTACAGTGCCAAAGGTAAGACGAATTCAAGTCATACTTCATTCTCTTACTTATGTTGTACATCGAATTATTATTATTGTTGGAAGTCATACAATCATTCAAATCAATTTCAAACACACCATTCACAGCAACAACATTAAAATAAAATACACCATTTAAAGAAACAAAAATTTTATTGCCATCAATAGTATGAGTAAAACCAAGATCCAACAAACATGAAAAGGAAACAACACCTCTAATTATAGAAGGTGCATAATGACAATTGTTTAAAACAAGTACTAAACCCGAAGGTAAAACTAAATTAAACATTCCTATGGCTTCAACTGCTGCTTGTGCTCCATTTCCCACATGTAGAAATTGCTCCCCATAAGCTAGTCTCCTTTCCTCTCTAAACCCCTGTAGTGTATTAAAAATATTAATACCACATCCAGTATCATATACCCAGGAATTTAATTTATGAGATAAAGTAAATAATTCAATGACAAATAAGTTACCTGAAGTGCTAGCGCCCATGTGCCCAGTCTTCTTAACCTTATTGTTTCGCAAGTCATCGAGATAAAGAGGACAATTCCTCTTCCAGTGGCCCATCACCTTGCAGTAATGGCATCCTTGATCCTTCTTTGGATTATTCTTCATAGGAGGGTTCTTCTTAGGTTGAGGTGGTTGATAAGCCATAACCTGCTTATTCTTATCAGCCTTCTTCTTTCCTTTACCCTTCTTCTTGTTCGCATTTGGCTTGTTAATTCTACCCCCTTGTATAGCAAGTACTTGGGGCGTAGGAGCCTTTGGTGTTAACCCTTTCTCATAATCAATGAGCAGTGCGTGCAATTCACTTACTATCTTCCCCACGCAATGCATATTGAAGTTCCTCACAAAACCATTAAAATCCTTGTTAAGGGATCTATTGATTAAGTTCACAGCCATATCATTGTCATAGGGTTTCTTAAGTGTTTGTAGTTGATCCATGAAACTTTTCATCTTCAACACATGAGCACTCACAGGTTCACCATCACCCTGCTTACAACCATGTAGAGCCTCCATCAAATCGTAAATCTCTACATTTGATGGTTTTTCATATAGTTTCTTGAGTTCATCAATCATGTTCATGGGGAAATACTCTTCAAACTGCCTTTGAAGAGGTGTGGACATCGCCCCTAACATCATTGCAGCCACATCAATATGTTCCTTACAATCAAGATTCCATTTAGCTTTAGCAGCTTCAGTAGCTGCCTCGCCTTCAGGTTCAGCAGGACAAGGCGTTTTCAAGATTTCAAGTTGACCAGTCACTCGCAGGACAATCCTAAGTGAACGATACCAATCATTGAAATTCTCTGAGCCAGTCAATTTTTCTCGTTCAAAATAAGTTTTGAACACAGAACGAAAGTTGTTGTTATCAGTTTGAGCCATTTCTACAGATAAAGAAAGTTCAAAACATTAGTATTTTTGATAATACAATTTTCAAGAAATTGAAAATACCCAAGGAAATCATATCCATAGAATAATCTTGAAAACTAGGATCCTCCATAAACATAGTTTCATCACATCAGTTGATCTGCTACTAATGAAAGTATAATATGAGGTAACTTGTCGTACAAGTAATTGGCATAACATTTGTCCAATTCCTAGATATATGGGATTTACAATCACAAAACATTTGTATTGTAAGCATGTTTAGTCCCCATCTTAATGCCTTGAGTCCAAGATCTCACTTACTACTCAATTTAAGTCATCTAACTTAAAAACTGTAAACTCACAAATCCATTACATCAGTTGATCTGCTAGCAATGAATTCATGAAATTTACCTCTCCATTGCAATCTCGCCAAGTTCTCACATGACGTAAATTACAACTTCAAGTGTTCTTAATTAGATGGCATTCGACTTAATTTTATAAGGGTATTAATATTTTGATGTGATCAAAATAATGTATGAAGAAGCATGCATATAACTTCATAACATTGGTTTTACAAAAGATTTTTATTACCAATTAGCTAAGAGTAAAATAACAAAGTTTTGATTGAGGTATCGGGTTCACCAATTAAAGAATTACCATCAATTATCGTCCACTATATCGTACTTTTGCATAAGCCCGAAAGCTTAGTGTTTCGGATAATCATTGTGGAATTGTGGTTAATTCACCCTTAAGATGACAGTGTACATGTAATGGTTGTTCAGTAAGTCTAATTTACACACAAACGAGCGTTAAGACAGAATGTTGTCTCTCTAAGGCCACAATTTAATGCGAAGCCATCCTTATACCCATCTTATAGTGTGTAAACTTCGGTCGGGCCTAGTTAACCATTACGTACAAAAACATCAATCAACCAATTCTTTGAAATTTAAACTCTTAAAAACCAAAACAATTTCGCCATTATTTAGTCCGTATTATTTTTTTATTCAAAATTACCCTTTTCGTTTATAAACATGTCTAACACAATTAATAAACAAAACAAGTAATGTACAATAAAAAATAAAACAACTAAATAAACAATTATACATAATCATAACAATTAAATATGTATAAAACATGTAGCCACATGCAAATCTTATTCAATAGTCCTATTAATAATCAAATCTATGTGTACAACGTATTAATTCAATTAAGGCTTTCTTCTTCTAGGAAAAAGAGCCACATACATCGATAAATCGATTGCGTAAGCCAAAATTAAATAAATACCACATAGCACATAATTGATTACTTAATATTGGAGTCTTTCCCAATTCGACATCTATTAATAAATTTACATGTTTCGATATAACTTAACCATTAATTCATATAAACAATTTAAACCATTTAAATAATTACACAATATAAAAATCCATGCAAATATGCACTTTTTCATTGATTTAGCTTAACAATTAACATATTGCACCAAGATCGTTTACTAAAACGCATAACAATTACATGACATCCTAGGGTTTCTAATCATATTAAAAAATAAAAAACCAAAACCCTAAAAACCCTTAAGGTCAATCGACCAAAAAAAAAATTAGGGTTAGGAATCTAACAAATAAACCCTAAAAACATGTAACTAAACGAATCAAGATCCAATTTTTATGCGTTTCGATAATTAATTACACATTATAACGGATCTAGATGTCACTGTTGGAATTATGATATCATGGCATTCATATATTATAAACCAAACACATCAAGTGAGCATAGCGGAAGCAATTATAACAAGATCAAATAACATGTAATTAATTAATCAATAATTAAATAGTAAACATACCTTTATGATTCTAGCCCGAACAAGAATCAAAAGCAATCTTCCGGAACAAGAACCCTAATTAGGGTTTATATGGATTACAAGAATTACCCCTTACCTCTTTTGTAATTCAATCCAAGAATCAAACAATAGTGTGTTTGATTCACGTTCTTGTACACACGTACTAATTCAAGAAAAAGTTTATGCAAGTAATTAAACACAAAACTTATTTTGATCTATGAAAATTGAAACCCTTAGGGTTTATTTAGATGGATCGACCAACACAAAGAGAGGAGAGAAAAACACCAAGATGTGTATGTACAAGTTATGAGAAAAACATGCATCTTGGGTTTGCTTATATACTATTCAAAACTTGGAGCTCAATGCACAAAGGAGGTTACCCCCTCCCCTTGCCGATCGGTTGTGAACCCCTCAAGGGGATTCCGGAACCTTCTCTTGTTTTCAAATTTTGCTTAGTATTACTTTCCTAATCTTCGTTTAATAGGTCATTAGTCATTAATCATTAAATACTAATTACTATTATTTATTTTGTGTTTATTAATAATTACTTATAACATTTTATAAATAATTATTTCTTTTTCTCTTCATACGTATTGTGTGCAATCCCGTGATCTCAAGTTCGATCCTAACACACGACTATTATTATTTTGTCTATAAAACCAACAATATCGACCATATTACATATATGCAACTCTTCTATATGTAGCCAAATCATAGAAACCAAATCAGTTCAGAATAAAATGCTAAAAATTGGAAATAGTATATTAGATAATGGAATATAAAGATATCTGCATATAAAAGCTCTTGAACAGAATGAATTCTAGTTGACACCACTGAATCCGGGAAAACGAAAACTGAATGCTTAATAATTAGGAATGCCGATTTATTTTCCAACTTGGGCCAATATTTCTTATTGCCTTTATGTGACTGGGATTGCAAACCAAAAAGAATGAATCAAAGAAGGCAGAGTGCCACAAGTCTTCACCTCGACTTACTTTAAACCATAGTTGTTGAACATTCCTAGCTGGACTTGGGACCTTGCTTCTCAAATAATCAATAATAAAGTCGAATTTCTTTACAAAATCATAGCTAGTACTAATTGTGATGTTAAACTTGCTTAATAATTTGAGTGTTTCCCTTAATTTAGGGAAGAAGGAGTACTTAGTATTGAGATTCATTTTCTTAAACTTCAGGTTTAGCTCTATTTTCTCGGGAACAATGGCTGCAAAGAAACTAGGAATTGTCGCACCGCCAGTGTAACGGAACGAGAGTAGATTTGGAGCAAGAACTTGGACACGGATAAGGCGGTTTTGTCGTGCTTTTATGGCCAATCTCTTCAACGAAACACATTTGATATCCAAGATATCCCTTGTACAAAACCCAAATTTAAGGTTCAAGCTCTCGAGAAAAGGAAATTTGGATTCGAATAACTCCGAAATTGACCCATCTATAACCATAAATTCTAAAGTTAATTCTCTCACGCTTGCTATTGACCCCGTGATGGGTGATATAGGATTCCTCCAACCCAACTTGGAGAAAGTATATATCCATAGACTTTACCTTTTTCAAGTTGTCACCAGTGAATATCTCATCAGACAAATGAAACTCACTAATCTAAATGTATAATTTGAGGTAAATCTTGGTGATGCAACTTTTGGAAGCTAGTTGCCGAATCCATTTTTTAACAAGTAAATAGGACTGCTCGTCGTCGATGCCCTTGTTAAGTTGAATACTAGTAATTGGCATGTTGTCCTAAAAGTACCTTAGTATAGTGCGGTCAATCAAATTAATGTATAGTATCTGTTGTCGTGCATTACGAAGATTTACGGATTGATCAAACCTGAGGGTAGGGTTGGTGGACCAAGCGTGTAGCCATGGCTTGGACAAGATACATGTGCGGGCGGCATCTTTTCCCAGTAGTAGTGATTGTATATGATGGATCAACTCAGGAACATCATCTAATCGTTGTGTGCTGGTCAGTTTGACTCTTTCCGTATCCGTCATTTCTGGGTACCACAAGAATATATACATATATTAGTAGGCTAGTAGCAGATAATCTGTTTCATATTAATACTACTATAGCAGCACCTTCTTATAACAACCAAAATCATATGATAGCATATTGATTATATTAAAGTTTTACTTAGAAGCATTACCTTGAATTCTTTGTGCTATCTTGAAGAAAACGAATAGATTTTTAGAGAGTTTTCTGTAGGGTTTGCAAGAAACTTGAAGCTAGATATTGTTAGATAATAAAGGTCCACAAGGCCATTGGGTTTAGAGGGTTTTGTTTAGTTTATTAAACCAAGCGTGCAGCCTGTTAGCCCTCAGTAATGTTTATAGATCAAATGTGACTTATTTAATGTTTTAAGACTATAGTTTAATTGTGATTATGTATTTTGTACATTAACTAGTGTTTGGGTCAAGTGTATATTTTCTGCATAATGGGTCAAATTGGGTTAAACCAACCCAGCCCATACAATGGCAGTTAGTCAGTTATTAGTTAAACGTTTTATCTCAAACAACACAACGTTTGAGTAAAACAGTGTGTCGATTAGGGTTATATATAAAGTGTAAATCTTCGACTTGAACCCATACAATGGCAGTTAGTCAGTTATTAGTTAAACGTTTTATCTCAAACAACACAACGTTTGAGTAAAACAGTGTGTCGATTAGGGTTATATATAAAGTGTAAATCTTTGACTTGTGAAGATTACAACAAACCTTAAATATCTATAAAGTTTAGTTTTTGTTATTCACTTGTTTACCCATTTACTGTTACATTGCCAAACAGCAATCAAATCAATTCATTCACCAAACATGAAACATATTTTAAAGTCCAGAATTGATGGCAAACGACCTGTGAACAATTGGTATCAGAGCTTCGGCTCTAATCCATGGGAACAGCCATCATACAAACCACAATCAGGTTTCCAAAGTGGACGTTATCTCTTGAGAGAAACACCCAAACGTTTATATCAGTGGAACACAAGAACAAAGAAAAGTATATCCCCAAAAGCAAAAGAGTTATTGGCACAAACTGTTTTAGACAACGAGGCTTTCAATGCAAAGAAGATGGAAGAAGTATCAAAAGGAAAAACAAAGATGAATGCAAGAGACAAAAGATCAAAGTGCTATATATGCAAGACTAAGGGACACGCTTTTTGGGCGTGTGAAAAAAGGAAGAAGTTGGCTGGCGTCGAATCACAAAAGGAGATGGACATCACAAAGGAAATCATTGATCAAGAAAGAATGTACCCTGAAAAAGTACATGTCTTTGGTGATTATACGGTACAAGGTACTGACAAAGATAATTGGGACGACATCTGGTATGTAAGCAATAAGTACAAGTTTCATATGTGTCCTAGGCGAGTCTTGTTTAATGATGTGAATTACAAGTTTAAAATGATTGGTAAAGAGGAGTACGAATGCAAGTTTATATTCTCGTATGGAATTGGTAATACAACCATTAAGACCGAACTTGGTGATTTAGTTGTGAGACATGTGCAGTATACTCCAGAAGTTTCCCTCAATATACTCAGTCTAGAATTGCTTGAAAAATAAGGTTTCTGTGTGAAAATTAAGGATAATAGATGTAGCATTTACCATATGTATTATGATGAGGAAACAAGTATGCAATTACCATGTGAAAGTGAAACAGAAAAAGTTGGGCCAAAAGAAGTTGTGGATGAACACAATAAGTATATGGAGAAGTATTTCGAATCAATAGATCCAGATGCATGTTCTTTAGTTAAAGGTATAGAAGATTTGGATTGGAACAAAGATGTGACACAAGATTACGTGGATGATGAGTACATTAGTTACAATGGAACCTTATATGCTTTAAAGGTTAATTCCTTCTCTAGGTTTCTTTCATTCATGAATCTGTTGAAAAAGGATAAACTATTGTACAAAAATTGGGATGTGTTCAACAAGAGATTTGTAGATATGCTGAGATGGTTTTACCTAGTGCATTTGAACTATGATGCACTTGAATCAATACCACCTGTTGTCAAGGATGTAGAATTGAATCTGTTGTGTTTAATGAAAGCTGTTGAGAATTTAGGAGGCTATTTTTCGGTCACCATGGGTGACAAATGGGGAATTATAGCACAGTTACAAGGCTTAGATATCAAAGAGGGTGAGACAGTTAGAAACTGCTACAAAACTTTTGTTGATCTAGTTGTAATCTACCATGAAACTGCTAGTGTGCCTTGGGTTGAAAAATCGTATGAAGTAGGAGAAGCAAGCAAGAATTGTTTGGCCATGGACCTGCAAGATCAGAAGGACACAAGGGTGAAGGATGGAGCAATAGAATCAAAAAAGGACCATTTTGGTGTTAAGCTTGAAGAAGATGACAACAGCAGCCATGGAAGCAATGATTTTGAAGTTATCGTTTGAAGATTGCAAGCAGACAGGATTCAAGAAGATTTTGATGCTATAAAATTAGGGGGGAAATTGTTAGCCCTCAGTAATGTTTATAGATCAAATGTGACTTATTTAATGTTTTAAGACTATAGTTTAATTGTGATTATGTATTTTGTACATTAACTAGTGTTTGGGTCAAGTGTATATTTTCTGCATAATGGGTCGAATTGGGTTAAACCAACCCAGCCCATACAATGGCAGTTAGTTATTAGTTAAACGTTTTATCTCAAACAACACAACGTTTGAGGAAAACAGTGTGTCGATTAGGGTTATATATAAAGTGTAAATCTTCGACTTGTGAAGATTACAACAAACCTTAAATATCTATAAAGTTTACTTTTTGTTATTCACTTGTTTACCCATTTACTGTTACATTGCCAAACAGCAATCAAATCAATTCATTCACCAAACATGAAACATATTTTAAAGTCCAGAATTGATGGCAAACGACTTGTGAACATAGCCATGATTTGGACAAGACACACGAACGGGCAACTTCTTATGGTGGTACTAGTGATTGTATACGATGGATCAACTCCGGAACAACTTCTAATTGTTCTGTGCGAATCAGTTTGATTCTCTTCACCATAGCTGTCCTTGAGGGTGGGCGACCGCCCAGGGCCCCAAAATTTTGTTCAGTTGACAATTATATACATGTGTACACATATTTTTCTCAAAGAAAAAGCAATTATGTGAGAATACATCTTAAATTGGGTATTAAATGGCTATTTTGCATTATTTCTTGTAAAACGGGGACACTTTTAACTTTTTATATAAATTTACTTTTTGAATGTCTCATTATGAGTTTTCTTCCGAGATCCCCAAAATCTCAGGGACGGCCTTGATCTTCACATCCTCCATTTATGGGTACATGTGTAATAGCATTAGGTACTAACAAACAGAATAAAAGAGGTGGTGTTTGGATTTCCTATAATCGATTTGAAAGAGCAACTGTCAAATAGATCATTTGTTTCGAACGAATTACTGCAATGTTTTTTTCTATACAAATCTCAACAGTTTTACTTTAATTCAAACATTATGATAAAGATGATAAGTACATGAGAATAAAAATACATGTGGTCCGGTTTCTATAAACTGATAGGGATCACAATTACTATAGGAATAAACTGGTAACTTTTTCAAATTAATGGAGATCAAAATAAAATTGGACATAAAATATGTTGGGCTCTAATCCTATGTGCTGCTCTTGTTGAATGCTGAAAAAAGTGAAACACATCTAAGTTCATAACTTAATTCAGCAAGATCATGAGTGATGAGTGATGATTGCAAAAAATTTAACTTAGAATTGGAGGGGTGAGCCGAGCAAAGGCAGTAGTGCAATGCCAAAGCGACTCGCAAAGACCCCAATAGCAAGCCATTGTGGTAGGTCTTTCCCCATAAAAAATAAGATTAATATCGAGTGAGCCGATGGCTCACATATCAGATATTAAACTGATAAGAACAGATACTACACTTGATCTTAGCCAAAAGGCCGAGAAAGGTATGTTTTTCCCCTTCTTGGACCTCTCTTTTTATAGGCTGTCATCTCTTACTTAGTTCCCTTGGTCAGGCGATGTGGGATGCAAAGATAACAAATGTGAGTTTTCATTAATACTGTAACAAGCATGTCTACAAATTCATTGCCATACAAGAACCTCCTTAACTCTAACACGGTACTAACAAACATACAATATCACAAACAAATGAAACTATGAAAACCGCATAATGACCCAAAAAGAGTATAAACCATAAACCATAACCACCTATTCTAAGGTCAGATTATACAATCTACATTGGCTTGACTTGAAGAGCCTAATCTAGTTGACGTTTTACAAAATCCCATTCCATCCTAACCACTGATTCAATAGTCTTCAACTCTCCATTCGACGCCAAAAGCGCCTTATTTTCACTACGTAGTTTTGCCACTTCATTTTCCAGCTTCTAGTTTGTCACAATCAGACATCACCTTATTAAAACGTCTACCCATGCCATCTCGGTACCTTCACATATCAAGAACACTAATGACATCGAGAAACGAACCACTTAACTGGCCCTTGACCGTCTGTGTGTAATTCGGGGCTGAAGGTCGTTGAGGCATTGAACCACTAGAAGAAGCTGCTCGATCCTTTGTTATTCACCATTTTCTAACTTGTTTTTAAAAGAGAGTGGTGTTTTGGTGGTATGTTGTTGAAAGAGTGGTCAATGTTCATATTTAAATCATGAGAAATATGTGTTGTTTGCCAAGTGTGGAGCTCAACGGTCTCGTTATGAGTTATGACAGTCGATCATCGGCGTGTGCCAATGTCGATCATGAACCGACGACGCAACCTACTTGTCCCGATAACAACTTTATGTTATTCGTAAGTGTCACTAATGATGAGTGCATTAAGAATAATTCCTAAAATATTCGTAAAAATGACTTATTTTTGGGGTGCTTGGTATTGATCTAATTCCTAAACAAACATTTAAAAAAAAAGGTCAATCAATACATTGAATAATCGAAATTAAAAAAGTTAGTCGTTAAATAGTTTGAACCTAATCATGTTCATACAACTAGAAAAATGACAAGAAAAAAAATAAAATATCAACCGAAAGCAAAAGACCAAACTAACAAGAAGCCCCAAAAGAAACACCTAAAGACGACAAAGAGCATAAAAAGAAACCGATTTGGTTTAGATTTTTAAAGAATAAATGATCTTTTACATATAGAAATGTTAGAACTTTTTTTATTGGATAAAAATCCTCTAAAGACTGAAACCAACATCATATATCATGTTTTCGAATAATGTTAAACTAAACTAAAAAAGTAGGTTTTTGATTTTTACAGAAGTAGATCATCTTATTGTTTATCTTTATTTATCGTTGGTTAACATGATAAGTTATGTTCAAATGAATTTTAGAGAATTTTTTATTTATTTATTTTTTTCGAGCAACAAAATGTATTACTCCTCCGTCTCAAAATAACTGTCATTTTTTATTTTATTTTTTAAACTTTAAACTTAAGTTGTGCTATATAATACTTGATGAAAATTATAACAATAAAAATACATTTAAAATATAATTTATTTAATTTTACATAAAGTATTACATAATGTAACAGAAAAAAAATAGTTTAAAGTTGAAACAGAAAAAAATCCAAATATTTAAAACCTAATTTATTTATAATTTTATATATTTTGCATAAAATATTACATGTGTAACACACAAAAAATAGTTAAAGAATAAAGTTGGAAAAATAAATTTAAATCAAAAGAGGATAATTATTCTATAACGATGGAAATAGTAGTAAAAATCCCGCTCAACCGAATGATGGAAAAAGTTTGCATCAGATACGCTTTAGGCCTTGTTTCTTTTTTTCTATATGGGGAACGATGATGGAACGTACCAATATAATAGTATTAATTTTTCAAATGAATCTCACATTAATGGATTCACAAGGCACAGTATATAAGCATCTCCCCATCCCCACAAGGTTCCGAGACGGAGCTTAACCTGAGTCTCGGTTAAGAACGGCGAGGCTTAAATAGAGGTAAGTCCAATACGGGCTTATACTTCTCTTAGCTAAGAAAAATTGTTTGCAAAAGAGAGAGGTTAAAAAAGTACGGTAGTGAAAATTTTAAGAAAACACTTTTCAGCCTTTTCTACTTCCCCATAAATAAACAAACAAACAACCAATTTCAACGGTCCTCAATCCGTTCCCTCTTCTCAAACAAACAAATTATATATAAAAAAATATAAAATCCCTCCATTTTATCTAATTCAAATACTCCATCATTCATTTTCACCCAAATTAAATTAATTAGGGCTCCATCACAAAATAAACAAACAATCACGATGGAGATACTGCCTAACTTCATTCCCAATCGTAATTCAAATCCTCGGGTTTTATGTCACACCGCACTCATTTTTCGCGGCTTATCGTCTTATCAAAAGCTTCCGAAAAAACGTATTAAGCTATCTGTTCTCAAATTAGACGGTTCATCCTTCTGTAAGTCTCTGATTCATTTTCATGTTATTATTATGAACCTTTAATTAATTGCTGATGTTTTTGGTTGAATTGGTGTAGGTGTTGAAGTATCGATGAATGCAACTGTTGCGGATGTTAAGTCCGCGTTGGAGGATTTTTTTACCTTGTCTCCTAAGGATCAGAGATACGTTGTCTCGTGGTATGCTTCGTTACTTTTGTATACCGTGTAAAATTAGTTAGTTGTTTAGGGAGTGTTTGTTTAGGCTTATTTGTTTTGCTTTATGAAAAGCTAATAAGCATGATTATTTGGGCTTACGAGCTTTTACTTTAGCTTATGATCAAACTTTAATAAGTCATAAGCCCTAAGGGGGTGTTTGTCTAAGCTTATTTTATAGGCTTAAGCTTATGTTCAATAAGCAGCTTATGACTTATGATAAATAAGCTCATGAGCTAAGGTTGAATGTTTGGAGTAGCTTATGATAGATAGGTGGAAGAAAGGCTAAAAAAGTTATATAAGCCCATGAGCCACAAAAATGGAGCTTATCAAAACCTCTCTAAATAAGCTCACAAGCCTAAGCTAATAAGCTTATCCAAACACTTAAACGGGCTTATTTGTTATATATAAACTAATAAGCTGATAAGCCCTGAATATTGTGCTTATTAGCTTTTCAAAAGCTGTATAAAAGTCCATCAACCGGAAAATAAACAAACACTAGTTGGTGAGTTAGTGTAAACTTTGAAGTAGATACAAAAGGAAATTAAGCTATCGGATAACTTGTAAAACTGAATAAGTGAAAGTGCATATGAATTAGACTTCTGTGTTGGTCAACGGTTGTAATGACTAATGAAGACTGATCGATAACTCACTTGTTTGCTGAGATCTGTAATATAGATTAACAGAACCACAGCATGCCTTTTATCTTATGAGAAACGATAATTGCTTAGATAACATGCAATGATGCCAATTTGCTCTTTAAATATTCAATAATATGTACAGAAATATGATTAGTGTGTGTATAGTATATTATTTTAGGCAATGTGGCAGTAGTTTATGTTGGGACAGCTATGTCTGACATGAGCTCATAATTTGTATTGGATGGGTCAGGTCACATGTATGGGGGCATTTTTGTTTGTGCTACGAAGGCCAGAAGCTGCTTGATGAAAAAGTTTGTATACGAAGACTTGGAATCAAGGATGGTGATCAGGTTGTTATTTCATAGCCGACTCATATCCTTCTTCTGATATTGCTAATATAAGATTCTGTCGTACTTATACCCAAAACAATACTTGAGTTGAAATGTCAGTGTATCAGTTGGGATATGAAACTGATGTATCGTGACAATGACCGGGTTACACTAAAACAACGGTCCAATTTTATTTTGTAATGGTATTGTGAACCTATACTTCCTTTTGATCCACTGATCCAAAAAACCAAAAAGGTATTGGAGGCTCTATTCTGATTATGTTTGACATATTTAAGTACAGTATCACTTAAATCTAGTCAACTGTTGTATATAGATGATTGGGATATATATATTTTTCCTTGAACTGCATTCTCAGCACCAATATAGGATTATCAGGCAAATATACTTGCAGAATGATGAATGTAAATCAATAACCTCACTAAACATTAGACTCTTAAATGGTAGTTCTTCGATATCTTTCTTTATGCAGAACATATGAAAAGTCAGTTTCGTTTATCTGTGAGGGGGCTTTTGAGTGACAAACTTAGAAGCCCAAGTTATTTGCTGAACACATGTTATTCCACTCTCATTCATGTTTTCTCCTGTGTCGACTTATTGTTCTCTGTAATTCAATCACTACTAGTTGTCTAAGTCTGTGTGACTAGATCCAAATATAACTCTTGTACTTATCTGTATCTAATGCGCTTTAAGTTTTTGGCATTCGATACTTGCAGATTAGATTTGTGCGCCACGTTACAATCAACTATCGACCAGCAAAACAACAAATCAAGGACCAAAATGATGAGTTGAGACGTCGTTCAGTGTATGAATCACTTCTCATAAATTTCAAATACACTTGTTGTCTATTTTCTGTTTTTAAATGTCTATAATCCAGTTTATTCCATGGAGAATTTTTCTTTTGCCTTTTGGCTCATTCAAGCTCCACACCCACACCTTAAAATACAAACACGCCACAAACATCCCAAATATCCTAGCTTTTGACTTCTGTGCGCCGAGTTCCCTTAATATGAAAGCAGTTGTCTGATTAGAATCATGTTTTTTAGGTCAAGTGCTCATGAGGATAGAGAACCAGTTGATGCAAGTAACTTTGATTCTGTTAAAGACCGAGAAACCAACATATTTCAGTGCGAATGTGAAGATGAAGATTCGGATTTCATTCATGGGTCAAAACTAACAAACTTTTTGAGAGGTTGGTTTTCATACCGAAAACTCCGTAACAGTAATGTATGATGGATGGATTTAGGGCACACACTTGGGAATTGGGATGCTCCAATATTTTGTGAAATTGCATCCAGGTAACATATTTTGGCAACTTTAACTTGATCTAGCTCAATGTAAAACTGTGTCCCCTAATGTAACTGCTGGTAGGATTAACTGTTTTTGTCTCTTAAAAGTGAGAACATGAGTCAACTTTGTCCAAATAGACAAAAAAATGACTTTGTTTTCAAGAATATCCCACCAACTTAGCTGCATCTTTTCTGCATAACAGTTATGCATGATGTCAATAACCTAATTCAGGTTTTTATATATCTGCCACTGAAAACACGAATGTACTTGTGTAGTCTAGAATTAAACTTGATAGATTCACTCAGCTTCATACTTTTCAGCAAAGTACATATAATAGCAAGTGTGCAATCAGAGAGATCCTTAAATGATGATGTCAAATGTGACGTGGCAAAATATATGACATGTCATGACAACGTGGATATAATGAATACATTGAATGTAAACATAATTTAAAAGATAAAATATTTATCCTTTTTAAAATAGTTCACAAATTTTTAATTTCACCGTTTAACTATCAAACTTTCAATGCTATTTATATTTAGAATATAATAAGAATCGACATAAACATGTACAAAACATATATTAAAGTTTTATTAATTACCTCTTTCTTTTTTAAGATTTTTTTTAACAAAGTTGACACATCTGTTTTTATACATATTTAATTTGTTTGATGAAATTTAAATGAGTTTGACAAAATTCAAGTCAATTTTGACTTTTATTGGCTAATAGAAATGCTCAAAATTTTGCCATGTTTAGGTCTAGTTGAGTTTTTTAACCTTCTTTTTCCACTTTTTTTTTTTTTTTTTTTTTTTTTTAAATCTCTTATTATATAAGAGGTACAAATTTATAATTTTAATTTTTAACCTTTGATGCGACTTGCATTATAGCTTTTGTTAAAAAAATATAAAAAAAAATAAAATAAAAATTAAAAGGTTTTTCATTGTAGATGGGAATAGAAAATCTTGCCGCATCGGCTGGAACTTTATAAGATGATTAAGATCTGCATCGCCAACTAGCCATGTCAGGGGCGAAAACTGATGACTACCGTATGTAGGAAAAGTCCTAAAAGAGAATGTTAATACAGTCACACATAAAATGTTTTACATAAATTCTCATGAGAAAAAACAAAACATAAAGAGTAAATTACATGGATGGTCCCTGTGGTTTGAAAAAAATTTCACCTACCGTCCCTCAAACTTAAAAGTTGCATATATGGTCCCTGTCGCTGCCAAAGAATAACATGAATGGTCCCTTAGACTAACTATCGTTAGTTTTTTCCGTTAGTCCATTTGCACCGTTAGTTCTTTAACGACCGTTTGCAACAAACATTTGCACCGTTAGTCCTTTCATACGTTTTTGTGTGTTTTTATCAATGTTGCAAAAAAAGGTCTACAAGGCCGATTAATCACCGCCTAGGCGTTACAAGACCACCAACCTTTTCGATTTATGTAACTGGGTCAAACAAATAGGTCAACCATGGTCAACGACGATAAAAACTATAAGAAAACCAAATTTAAACATATTTAGGAAAAAACGTATGAAAACGGAAAAAACGTAAGAAAAACAGACAAAAATGTAAGAAAAAACGGACAAAAATATATGAAAACGAGAAAAAAACGTATAAAAACGGACGAAAACAGTTACAAACGTATAAAAACGGATGAAAATATAAGAAAACGGACCAAAACGTATAAAAACGGACAAAAACTTATGTAAACGTAAAAAAACGTATGAAAACTGGAAAAACGGACAAAAACGTAAGAAAAACGGATGAAAATGTAAGAAACTGGGCGAAAACGTATAAAACAGACAAAAACGTATGAAAAGGACTAACGGTGCAAATGTTTGTTGCAAACGGTCGTTAAAGGACTAACGGTGCAAATAAACTAACAGAAAAACTAATGACAGTTAGTCTAAGGGACCATTCATATTATTCTTTGGCAGCGACAGGGACCATATATGTAACTTTTAAGTTTGAGGGACGGTAGGTGAAATTTTTTACAAACCACAGGGACCATCCATGTAATTTACTCAAACATAAAAACCAAACTACATTAAATAAAATGATATAAAACGGTGATAGAAATTACATAATGGGACATGAGACGATCAGCTTCTATGTAGAACAGTTGCTCTGTACAGAATTAGAGTAGACACCATCCAAGCAATGAAAGAAAGACCAGATACTTTACTAGCATGGCCATTTCCCATTACACTGGATTTCTTATCTCGGCATCTTGCAAGTTGGGTCAATACTCTGTATTGCCTTTATATAACTAGGACTGCAAATCGAAAAAAACGAATCAAAGAATTCTGAGTGCCCCCACAAGTCTTCACCTGGACATAATTTAAATGCAAGTTGTTGAACATTCCTAGCCGGATTTGGGACCTGTCTCCTCAAATCATCAATGCCAATGTAGAAATGCTTTATAAAATCACTACTAATACTTATTAAATGTTAAACTTGCTTGATAAATTTAGTGTTTCCCTCATTTGAAGAAAGAAGGAAATATCCATGGGTTTCGTTAACTTCAGGTTTAGCTTTAGCTCAATTTGCAAGGGACCAATGGCTGGAAATACGAAATTAGGAATTGTCACACCCCCGGTATAATGAAAAATAAGTAACTTTGGAGCAAAAACATGGATACAAATTGGATTGTCTTCCCGTACTTTTATAATCAATTTCTTCAACGATACACATGTGATATTCAACAATTTCATCATCCCTATACTCCCAAATTTAAGGGTCAAACTCTCAAGACATGGAAACCTGGAATTTATTATATCGGGAAATGTATAATCTATCACCACGAGATCTAGAAATAATTCTCTCAAGCTTACTAATTGATCCGTCCTGCGTGAAGATACGGGATGCAGCCAACCCAAAACATGAAAAGTACACAAGTTAAGACTCACCTTTGTTAGGTTTTCACCCGAGAATATCTCTGCCGGCAACTGAAAACTATGAATGTGAATCTCTAATTTGAGGTTAATCTCTCTAAGGCAACTTCTTAAAACCAGTTGCCAAATCCATTTTTTAACATGAAAAGCCAACGTGTCGCCCCAGATGTCCAATTGAAGTTTAAAACTTGTGATTGGTATGTTGTCCCGAAGATACCTTGTTAGAGTGATGTCAATCATATTCATGTACACTGTTTGTTGTTGTTTGTTTAATTTCTTTGTGGGTTGACGAAACCTGAGGGTAGGGATGGTAGACCAAGAGTGTAGCCATGACTTTGTTAGAGTTTGACAATCAAAGTACACGTATATGCGGAAGCTAGATCAAGTATAACACGTAAATATTAACTAAAACATAATAGGAACATACTGTGGTGATTCTAGCCCGAACAAGAATCAAATTAGCAAATCTTGAATTAATTTATGAACCCTAATTAGGGTTTATGAATCAATGATCAATCCCATACCGTTTTATTGATCGATTCCTTGATAACAACTATAGTGAGTTGTTACCTCGTTCTTGTACACACAAACTAATACCGAATCAAATTAATTGCAAGATTAAACACAAGGAAAATTTTGTCTATAAAATTTTCGACCCAAAAACCCTTAGGGTTATTAGGTTCGATCGGCAGGAAAACCAAGGAGGAAGAAAAGAAAACTTAGGGTATTGTGTGTGCACAAAAGGTGTGAATGAATGACCCTAAGGTTTGCTTATATACTAAAGTAATCTTGGGGAGCAAGCAAGGCATGGGTCGACCCCCCCCCCCCCTTGGGCTTGATCGACCGGCCATACACCCCAAGAGGGTGTTCCGGATCCTTCTTGCTATCCAAATTACATTCTAGTCCTTTCCGTTTCCTTTTAACGATAATTAGTCCATACATTTAATAACTAACGATCATTAATCCTTGAACTTGTGTTATTAATAAATATAACTAACAATTAATATTTATTAATCTTTGACTCTCGTTTGTATTGTGTGCAATCCCGAGGTCTCGGGTACGATACTAGTCATTTACATATTAATATTTATACGTAACTTTTAACAGCTCCCACTCATATATCTATTAATAGTAAAATGACATTGGTTGGCGTCTTGCAACACTCCAATGCCCCCAGTACGACTCGAGCTAGGTTTCCTGGAAAAAACCCTTAATGATTCATCATTATAATTATCATTTTGTTTCTAATACTACATTTAATAAAGATGTGAGATTCTTTATTAATATTCTGTTTCTCGTCTCTTTATGATTGAACAAAATTACCAAAACATCTGAACGTATTCCAGATAGACTTTGGGCGTGGCCACGCAAACATTTTGTCAACCCTACGAGGGGCCCAGCAGTATTAAACTTTTGAACAAATCAGAAGGAACAAATTCTCTATTGACTACAAGAATAACCCATGAACTTTGCAACATTTCTGAAAACAACCCTTATGACTCCCAATTACGGTGAGCGGTAGATTGCTTCACAAAAATGCACTACATCCATGACACTTATCTGGTATCTCAAGTCTGAGGATAACTTTAAATATGATTCTCACATTAAATATTAAATCATATTGTTGGGATAAGTCCAATACTCAATGCATTGAATATCATGTGAAATTGGTATGACTACGCATCAATATACTTTCAAGTATATCCTTAACCAATACTCAAAATTGTCGTAGTTTAATGATATTCCCATATCATTAATCGACAACGGACAATTTAGAATAATAATTTATTCATGGATCTAAACATGCAAATATAGGATATATTATTAAGACAATGAATAAATAAACATAAACAATATTTTATTTCATTAAAATAATAATTGTACATTACATCCCTTATCCAAATACTAATCACAAATGGGCATGAAACTTTCAGCTAATTTAAGTCCTATTCCTTCAGCATGTTTGTAAAGCTTGGTGCCAGGTAAAGGCTTTGTAAATTGATCTGCTAAGTTTTCATCTGTGTGAACTTTGAGCATTTCGATTTCACCTATTTCGACTTGTTCTCGAACATAGTAATGCTTAATCGGGAAATGTCTGGTGTCTTTCATGATTCCAGGTTCATTGGCAAATGTAATTGCAGCTGAATTGTCACAATACATTTTTATAGGTCATTGAATCGAAGGCATAACCCCAAGCCCTGAAACAAACTTCCTAATCCAAACAGCTTCCATTGCAGCTTCTGAAGCAGCTATATACTCACTTTCTGTAGCAGACATCGCTAGTACACTCTGCTTTCTGCTCCTCCAATCCATAGCTCCTCCATTAATGACAAAGACATAACTCGTCTGAGACTTCGTATCATCCTTATCACCTTTCCAAGAAGCATCGCAGTAACCTGTAACATCAAGTTCTGCAGATGGAGTACCCCCATAAACTAAGAACATATCTTTAGTAGCCATAAGGTACTTAAGAATATTCTTAACAGCAGTCCAGTGTTTTTCACCTGGATTCTGTTGATATCGACTGGTTAAGTTCTGAGCAAACGCCACATCAGGCCTTGTGCTTTTCACCGCATACATAATAGATCCCACAGCCAAAGCATAAGGGACTCTCTTCATGCGTTGTACTTCTTCAGGTGTTGAAGCACAAACTTTCTCGCTCAAGCCATGTTGTTCTTGCATCGGCAAATATCCCTTCTTGGAATTTTGCATATTGAATCTCTTCAATATTTTATCAATGTAAGCACTTTGGCTTAATCCAATTAATCGCTGAGATCTATCTCTATATATCTTGATTCCCATAATAAATGCAGCTTCCCCTAAATCTTTCATAGAAAAACAACTTCCAAGATATGCCTTAACCTTTTGCAAACTTGGAATGTCGTTTCCCATGATCAATATGTCATCAACATATAAAATATGGAAAATTACATTACTCCCACTAGCTTTGTGATATACACATGGCTCATCGAGATTTTGAGTAAATCCATACTTTTTAATCTCACTGTCAAATCTTTTATTCCATTGTCGTGATGCTTGCTTCAATCCATAAATGGATCTTTTAAGCTTGCATACACGATTTGAGAATTCTGGATTCACAAACCCCTCAGGCTGCGCCATATAGATGTCTTCATCTAGGCGACCATTTAAGAAGGCGGTTTTGACATCCATTTGCCAAATCTCATAGTCATAGTAAGCAGCTATGGCTATAAGAATCCTAATAGCCCTAATGTCAGCTACAAGAGAAAAAGTCTCCTCATAGTCAACACCAAAAGTTTGAGTATGGCCTTTAGCTACCAAACGGGCCTTATAGGTGTGTACAATGCGATCCATATCAGTCTTTTTCTTGTAGAGCCATTTACTCCCAACTAACTTGGCACCCGGAGGTAGGTCTACTTCTTCCCAGACTTCATTGTCTTCCATGGATTGCATTTCCCCATTCATAGCATCCTGCCATTTTTCCTTTTCAAGACTATTCATGGCAGCTTTGTAACTTGTAGGTTCATCAAGATCTCCTATCAAGTTTTCCTCACACTCTACATTAAGACATAGACGTGTAGGAGCTTTCACAGGTCTAGATGACCTACGAATGGGAACCACTTCAACTTCAGGTGGAGGACCTAAACTTTCAGGTTCCACAGGAAGTTGGCTAGTGTTTTCAGAAGGTCCTACATCTTCATGATCGTCTTCCAGATCATATACTCTCCCACTGAATTCTTGAGATATAAGCTCCTTTTCCAAGAAGTCTCCATACCTTGCAACAAAAACTTTGTTTTCAGTTGGGTAATAAAAGTAGTATCCCATAGTTTCCTTAAGGTATCCTATGAAGATGCACTTCACAGATCTTTGTTGGAGTTTGTCTGCTGAGTCACGTTTAACATACGCCTCACAACCCCAGACCTTAAGATAAGACAAGTTAGGAGCTTTTCCAGTCCATAACTCATATGGAGTCTTATCAACCTTCTTTGTTGGAACCATATTAAGAATGCGAACCGCAGATTCTAAGGCATAATCCCAAAACGAGTAAGGAAGAGTTGTTAGATTAAACATAGATCGTATCATGTCTTGCAATGTACGATTCCTTTTCTCAGATACACCATTTTGTTGTGGAGTATATGGAGAAGTAAGGTGCTGGACAATTCCCTCCTTTGCTAAGTAATCTATGAACTCCTGACTCAGGTATTCACCACCTCTATCGGATCAAAGAGCTTTAATCTTTTTTCCAAGTTGCAACTCTACTTCTGCTTTAAACACTTTGAATGTTTCAAACACCTCATGCTTATGTTTAAGTAAATAAACATAACCATAACGGCTGTAATCATCCGTAAATGTTAAGAAGTAGCTAGCACCCCTCCTTGACACATGTCTAAGTGGTCCACACACATCTGTGTGAATAAGACCAAGTAGATCATTAGCCCTTTCAATCCTATTTTTAAAGGGTTTCTTTGTCATCTTCCCAGCAATGCAAGATTCGCACTTATCAAATGATTCATCATTGATCTTTTCTAAAAGCCCATCATGTTGCAGCTTTTTCATGCGAGCCTTGCCAATGTGAGCAAGTCGACAATGCCAAAGATAAGACGAATCCAGACCTTTCTTGATTCTCTTATTATTGATGCTATACATTGAATTATTTTTAACAAAAGCATTATCATTATCATTCATATCAATTTCAAAGACACCATTCACAGCAATAGCATTAAAATAAAAAACACCATTTAAAGAAACTGAAATTCCATTGCTAGAAATAGTATGCTCAAAACCAAGGTTCAACAAACATGAAAATAAAATTACACCTCTAACAATTGACGGTGCATAATGACAATTATTTAAAGATAGTACTAGGCCCGAAGGCAACACTAAATTAAAAACTCCTATAGCTTCAACTCCTGCATGAGCTCCGTTACCCACGTGCAAGAATTGTTGTCCATAGGCCAGCTTTCTCTCAACTCTAAACCCCTGCAATGTATTGCAAATACGAATGCCACATCCCGTATCATATACCCATGAATTCAATTTAGGAGTAAGAGTGAATAATTCAATCATAAAGAACGCACCTGATGAACTGGGGTTACCAGCTTCATTACCCTGCTTCTTGAGTCGCAAGTCATGAATATAGAGAGGACAATTGCGCTTCCAATGGCCCTTTTCATGACAATGGTGACAAGCCTGATCCTTCTTGTTTGGCGGATTCACCTTGTTCTGCTTAGGCTGATGCTTCTTCATCTTGGGTTGAGGTTGATAGGCCATGACCTGCTTGCCTTTATCACCTTTCCCTTTGCCTTTGTTCACATGCGATTTCTTCTGGATTCTCCCCCATGAATCGCCAACACTTGCGGGGTAGGAGCCTTGACCTTGACTGGTAGACTTTTCTCATAATCAACAAGCAATGCGAGTAATTTTGAGACTGTCTTCCCCGAGCAGTGCATGTTGAAATTCTGCACAAAACCAGCAAAGTCCTTGTTAAGGGCCCTGTTGATCAAGTGCACTTGCACATTTTCGGGGTAACCAAATCCAATTCTGTGAAGCTGATCAAAAGATTCCTTCATCTCAGTCACATAATCTTCAACTAGTTTACCATCACCATGCTTGCAGTTGTGTAGCTTGTCAAGTTCATCATACAATTCAACTGCGGGAGATTTCTCATAAGACTGCTGAAGTACTTCAAGCATATCTTTAGGGAAAAAGTACTCAAACTTCTTTTGTAACTGAGCACTCATGCTAGTGAGCATTAAACAAGCAACCTCATTAAACTTAGCATGTTTCTCCCTCCACTCCGCCTTAACTGCTTCTGATGCAGTAGCAGCAGGCTCAGCTGGACATTCTTCGGTCAAGTAATTGAGCTTACCGGACGCCCTCAAGACAATTCTGAGCGAACGGTGCCAATCATTGAAATTCTTTCCAGTCAATTTTTCTCTCTCAAGATGACTCTTGAAAGCAGAAATCACAGTTGGGTTATCGGGTTGAGCCATATCTACAGATAAAAGTTCAAACATTAGTATTTTCGATAATAAATATCTTCAAGAAAATAAAAACCCATAGGCTATATTCATATAACCACCAAAAGTTTCTTGAAAATTTAAGATCCAACTTTACATAGTTCCACCACATCAGTTGATCTGCTAGTGGTGAAAGTACAAAAGATGGTAATCTGTCGAACAATCTTTTATATAATAAAAGAATTACATCATTTCGAAGTGTTTTTGCAAATCCCTTCTTATTAAAAAAATGGGCCAATTGGAGAGCTCGATTTTGACAAATAGTCGAAATCAAACAATATGATTGGCCAGTAAAAAAATCAAAATTCAATTGATTTTGGTCAAACTTTAATAAATTTGATTGAGAATTTGGTTGTGAAAAAAACACATAAAAATATAGGTGTCAAATTTATGAAAACAAAAACTTGAAAAAAGAGGAGGTAATTAATAAAACTTTACTGGTTGAATTTTAAAAAATTATAAGTCTCCATGTTTTTTAACAACTTTAGATAATAAACAAATAACTCCCCTGCACTTTATACCCTTGTACTTTATAATATGAACTTTGTTTAAAATTACATGAGCATTAGTAGTAGTTTCAGACTTTCACCTATTAAAATTACAAAATTTTGTAAATATGCGTTAGTTTTAATACATGTTAAATATTTTTTAAAACTAATATTAGTTTGAAACGTTCATCTATTAAAATATTTATTTGCTATATACGTTAAATAAGGACTCATGTTATTTTATTTTAAAAGTTTAATTTATGTGTACACGGGATTGAATATTAAGTATTAGTAGGTTTAGTTATAAGTCTTGTGCACGCACGAGGTTTACACATAAATCAAATTTATTTTAAGATTTTAGTTTACTATATGGACATATAATAATTTACCCATGAAAATTGTGATATAAATACAATTAATAAATATACATGAGTTTAATATTGTTAGTTGTAGACTTTCATCCATTAGAGTATTTTTTAAATAGGCACTCATGTTATTCTATTTAAAAGTTTAATTTATGCGTACACGGGTTTAAATATTTAATACGGCTAAATTATTAGTAACGGGAATATAAATATCAAATGATTAGCACGGGTTACCGTAATATGAAATTAAATATACGCGATTCTACTTATAACAACAAATCATGAAATTGTTATTTAAAATATATATATGAATATCCATAAAAGCATTTTAAAAACTTTACGGAACATATTTTAACTTCATTGACATTCATTATATGCTACTAAACTCGCATATTTTGTACAACATGATATCAATAGTTAAAGTTAAATAATAACATCAACATCAACCTCAGCATGTCTGCCAGTTAAAAATATTATACAAAGCTAATTATTAAAAAAAAAACAAACAAACACATGGGTTAAATAGTAATTATTTAATTTAGAATGTGTTTTTCTTTAAATTATATATAAAAAAAAATACACACATCACAATCTTTATTTGATAACAATCACCTCAAAAAAAATAAAAAATAAAAAAAAAATTATGTAGGTGATAACCTAACTATTGAGTTGATAATCATGGATGTGAGATACAATCATTCTTCTATACTTATGATTTATGTGTAAGCTCTTTTTGCTTCTCGATAGAATCTGAAAGAGACCTCAACAGAACTTTGGCTTATGCCTTATCTAGCTGATAGTTTTTAGTAACCTTTTTTTATGGTTTAACTTTTTTGTTATACACACCAACTTTTAGTAATTGTTTTTTTATGTTTTATTGAAAACTTCTATACTTAATATTTGTGTTTTTACTATAAATACACTAAGCTATGATAGAATTAGTTGTTAGTTCATGGGTTTTTACTAAGCTTCTCAAAGAAGCTTATAGCTTTATCATAAACTTATTGTGTTATGGTAATTGAATAAGCGAATAAGCACCTTTAATAAACATAACCCAACACCCCTTTAGTTTTAATCTGCAGTTTTCTTATTTGATGTTATAACTAACTTTGTTGTTATCCTCACTATTATGCAACATGTTAGTGGTTTTTGCAGTTTTATGATCTTATCACACACACTAAAGTGTAATGCAATTTGTTGTGTGCGTTTTTAGAGGAGGATTAAGTATCAACACATGATTGTTATGGAAGGATTTTCTACTCTGCTCAAGGTATGAATGTATAATTAAGTTGAGTTGTTGATTTAGATAATACATTAATGTATTTTAATGTACTAAAGATGTATTTTAGTGCCTATACGGGGAATTTTATGGTCGGAATTCTTAGCAGATGTCATTGAATGAGTTAATGAAACTTAGCAGGTGTTTGTTGTCATTGATAACACTATAGGTGTCAACCAAGGGTGTAAGGTCGGTAAGGATTCAAACAATCCTAAAAGACTTGTGAATGTACTCTTTGTCATTTTCTTTCGTGCATTTATAATTTACTTATACAAGTAATTATAATTTCCTTATATAGTTCGGTTTCAGAGAAAAAAATATTTTTATACATTATACATAAACGTAAGATTAAATTTGAATTCTACCCATTACATCTTTTTTTTTCTCTTTATGTAATAAAGAAGCTATAATGTAAGCATCTATGTTAATTTGGTAAGTTTATGATCAAACATGAGAAGTAAATAGCACAAACTTATGAAAATGCAATTTTCCAAACGAAAAGGTACATTAGTGAACATAGTGTGATGGTTATTCACATTCAAGGAAATGAATCAATCTTTAAAGCTATCTAAATATTCTACATATTTTAATGAAAATATAAGTAAAAGGAATACCACAATTACAAAACACATCGTAAATTGATAACATGGGTTTGCAAAACTAAAAGCATATATCACTAACATCTCATGCAAGTCAAGTATCATTATGTGATTTTGCTTGAATAATAAAATATAAATTTTAATCCAAAAACATTCTCCTAAAATAATAGGTAGATTATAACATACATACATACATATGATTTTTTATTTTTAGTCTACCAAGCAAAACCAATTGAAACATGTTAAGTGATTGATAATAATACATAATCAAAACGAAATTTTAAAAACCCTGTGCATGCACAGGTATTATAACTAGTAATTGGCAAACAAGATTTCCAATTTCTAGATAATTATGGGATTTTCATCAAATTGATTCATCAATTTGCCTTGTAAGCATGTTTCATCCTATCTCATGCCTTAAGTTCTAGGTCTCACGCACAACTTAATTAAGTCATCTACCTTAGAAACTGTAAAATTACTATCTATGGTCTCACGCATTAACAAAATTTTACCTTGTTATAATAATTTAGCCTAGGTCTCACGTTTACTAAATTAAAATTCAAAGTGTTCCTTATAGATAGATGGCATGTAACTTAAATTTTAAGGGTATTCAATTTTGATATGTCAATCAAAATATGTATAAAAATGCATGCACTCATCTTTATAGCATAAGTTTTCATAAAAACTTTTTATTACCAATTCACAAAGTTTTACTTGAGGTTTAAAAAACCCTAAGATGACTTTCTACAAGAATGATTTTAAAAGAAATTCGTTTAAGACGTATTCAAGATTGTGATAACCAAGACAGACTCTAAGGCTCTTTTCTAAGCCTTCATATCACGATTATAAATTTTGTCTTAAAAGAGTTACTTTTAAAAGCATGTTGTACAAAACATCAATCAAGCAATAGTTTATGGATTCAATCTCAAAACATGTAATAAAGTATGAATCTTGCTAGTCTCGCCTTGGAGCGAATTACCGTGCGAAGCGAACCGTTGTTGGCACATAAGACTCCGCAAGATTCAATCTTTATCACTCAGGGTTTTACCATTATTAGTCCGTATTATTTTCTTTATGAAAAATCACCCTTTTATTGCTTACATCATGTCAAACAATTAACAATAAAACAAGTAATCAAAGAAAATCAAACAACTAATAATAATAAAAGTGAAACAATTAGCCACATGCAATCCTTATTAGAAAAGATCCTAATAAAATCAATTCTAGGTATAAATAATGCATGTAATCAACTAAGGCCTTCTCCTCTTAATGGAAGAGAGCCACATGCATTGACGAATCAATTGCGTAGGCCAAAGCTAATATACACACCACATAGCATATAAATTGATTTCAATATATATGATTGGAGTCTTCCCCAATTTTAGATCTATCTAAAACATGTGACAAATAAAAAATAAAAATAATAATAAAAAAAAATCCATGACTAACATGCATGTTTCGTTACGGATTAAACCTAACAATTAGCACATAGGTCACAAGATACGTTCACATAACCGGTTAAAGACCTAGGGTTTCTAGTGATTACAAATTAATCAATTAAACCACAAACCCTAATTAGGGTTTTATGTGGAAAATCGACCCCCCCCCCCCTTAAATTAGGGTTAGGGTTTCAAATTTTATAAAAAAAAAATTAAAGAAAAACTGTAAAACCCACATTTTCATGACATGATCAAATTACTAAAATACCCTCCAATTTGAAATTTTGAAGAATTAAGTATGTTTACCAAACAAGCCCTAAATCAAAAATGATTATTGTGCGATCACAAACATGAACATGTAACTTCAAGTAAATAGTATTTGAACCTTATACAATATAACTTGATCACAAGACTATAAATTTTGCACAATATAATTAATGTACACGTTTATAAGGAACTATGGGCCGGGCCAAATTGTATACAAGATTAACTAAAAGAAAAACAAAATATATATACGAACCAAGCCTGAAGCCCAAGTAACTAAATTTGGAAGAAATCAATCACTCCCATTTACACGGCACAAATTGATTTACCTTATCACTTTATACGTTTCATCTTAATCACAATTTAACCGTATCTTTTCTCACACTTCACAAACCCTAAAAACTCCCTAAAACAAACAAAGCTGCTGCCATTTTCTTTAGTCCATTCTCATCCAAAAATCAAAGGAAACAAGAGGTGCTTGATCGTGGCTGTTGTTGTGCTTGGACGTGAGATTCTATTCAAATAAGGAGTTTTATACGCAAGTTTACGAGCTGTTCGAAGGGCGGTGGTCGGTTTGTGTCGCGACTGTTTTAGAAGCGGGTATATCGATCCTTGTTCTCCCTTCTTGTTTGTCACGCATCAAGGGTAACAAATCGTACCTTGTTCGTTTCCTTTTTAATTTCTTTGTTGATTATGGTCTTTAGTTTTCTGTCTGGTTAAATGGAATAACATCACATAAAATCATAATATCATACACATAAATAACACCTAGAACTCCCTAATATAATTGATGAGTGTGTAAATACTCATCATTTCTGTTACATATAAGCTGCAAAAACATATGAAAACACACAGGAATGCCTTGAAATACATAAAATTATCCCTGGATTGTGTTTTTATGCATAAGGATTGAAAACTGATGAAAAACAAAACATTTCACATAATTTACAGTTTCAGTCCCTGAACTTTGGAAAATTGGCAAATCTAGTCCCTGGTAAATCAAAACTTATACAAATGTCATAAAAGGTCCTTGGAATTCATAAGTTGTCAAGAAAAGTCCTTTAAAGTTTAAAAATGGCAAAATGACAACTTTGGTCCCTCAACTTTTGAAAAATGTCAAATTTAGTCCCTGGGTGTTTAAAAATGAAAATTATCAAACTACACCCTTGTACTATTTATAAATGACAATATTGGTCCTTATGACAAACTTTTGGAAAATTACAAGTTTAACCCTTCAAGTTTCAGAAAATGACATAAATGGTCCTCGGTTTTGTAAATTGGAAAATTATGCAATTATGGTCCTTGTACTAATGTTTAATTGCAGGTTTGGTCCTTATGAGAAGTTTGTGAAAGTTACATTTCAGGCCCCTAAAGTTTCAGAATTTACCAAATGGACCTTATGCTTTTAATAATTCCAAACGGACCCTTTGTATTATTAAATCCAACTCCAAATCCACTCCCTTCCTAAACCCAGTTACAACCCCAGTCCAGTCCACCACTTGGGCCCAACTTACCAACCAGCCCACCCCACCCCTTTGTAAATAAATAAAACAAACACCCCCGTATTTCCCTCATCGTCCTCCACATCCCTTCCCCTTTACACCTGTAACTCATCTTCACACCCACCTCACACCCTCATCATCACGCCTACTCTCCACCATCTCCTTCAACCCAAACACGCCACATTAAATGCACTTCACACCCAACTCACACCCCAAAACCACCACTGTAGCATGCATACCCATAGTATTGAACCAATACCACTCAACTTAGTCCAAAACTTCACCAAACATGTCCCCTACTCCTCCATATACTCCCAAGACACATTAATTGTGACAGAACTGCCTCAGTACCAGGTGGTGCGTTTTGGCGCCAAAATGAGTTTAAACGGTTTGGATCAATTTGACTGGATGGAAGGCCAAGATTTGAAGTGGGATAATATCTTTGGACTAGTGGGATGAAAGATGGTGATAAATACTGAAGAAAGGAGAAGAAGAAAAATATAGAATTTGTAATCCTAGTTTATGATAAAAGTAGAATAATTAATTAGTTTTCACACTAGTTTAATCTTCAATTTCTGTTACTTAAGTGTTTGTTAACTTTTCTAAAGTGTAATAAACAGCTTTGTACTCAGTTTCAATCTATCTTTTAAAGTTTTCAAGTTATTGTACCATTGTCCATTTTCAATTCAAGTATCTTAATTTCAGTTGAGTGATTGTTGTTTATAAGGACTCTACTAACACTACTTAGCTCTCAGTAAGCTATTGCAAGCTTTTAAAGTCATTTGAACAATCAATAATTCATATTTAAGAAAATACACTAGAAAATAGAAAATAATAAAAAAATAGAGGTTACTGTAGACGAAGCTTGGAGCAAGTGCTATCTTGGAAGGCCTTGGTTTAGAGCTTTGTGGAAAGCATTAGGATTGGTACTCAGTTCTTGGTTCTAGTTGTGGCTTGGATCTCATTTGTAAGCCATTTTCATTATTTTTATGCATTTTACTGTTTCAATGAGTAATATGTTTAGTTCTTGATAAATTGTGCTTAGTTGGTGTCTGATAGTTAATTTATAGAATAATATTGTTAGCTTGTTAGTTGGTTATCATAGTTGTAGTTGTTATAATAAAAACAGTCAAATAGCTTAAGTAGTAATTCTTAGGTTCTAGTTGTTGTTTACTGTGTAATTGTGTCTATTTAGTCTTAGTTCATCATAATTAAGTGTTAAGATTCAATCTCATGGCCTAATTCAGTGTAATACAACACTAATCAAAAAAATATACTTGCTAAGGTGTGTTTGGATCAAGCTGTTTCACTGATATAGAGCATGTTATTGTCTGTAATTCTTGTTTCTGCATGTTAGTATAAGTCATTAGGACTCAGTTTAGTTATAATACATAGGTCTTTTTAGTTAAAAAGTCAAAATAGAACTCAATCTAGTCTAATCTGTTAACTGTTAGTGTAATAAGTCTCATATTCCACAATCTAGCTTAAAAGTTGATACTCTAGCTTAATTTAGCTCTATTACATCATAATATAACATATTCAGTTAGGAAATTTAGGTCTAAGCTCAAATTAGTCAAACTAGTAAGCTTTGATAAAAAGTCAAAATTGCTCAGCTCAGTTTTTTACCAAAATCACAAGAATTGTTTAGAATTTAGGAAAGGGATTCAAGCTTTGATATTTTTAGGATTAAAAATCTACCAGCTAAACTTTAGATTTCCAACTTGTTTATATTTTTGTGAAATTTATTTGTGGACTAAATTGCCCCTCAAACAAGGCTGCAGGGCAAGACCTTGCCCTGTACACAGTCTTTACACCCAACTTGATAAGCTTAGTTAAGCTTTATTAGTTGGCTATAGCTTGTGGATTTTGTGAATTGGTGAACCTTTCCTGGCTTATTTGTTACTTGTATGCTTGTTCTTTCTTTACTGCTTATTTTAAACTGCTTATCATGTTAATCAAGTTTCATCAACCAAACTAACTACTCTGAGCATTCAGGTAGTTGAGCATTTTTTACAAGCTCATCATAAGCTCCCTATTGAGCTTCAGCTTGTAAGCTTTAGCTTTTTGTGAAGCTTAGTAACCAATCTCAAAGCCTCAGTGCTTATTTAGCTTTTTAAAGGTTATTTCCTAGGGCTGCAATCAGCTTAAAGCTTGTTCATTCACTCAGTCATCTGAGTGAACCAGTCAAACAACCCAACTTCATAAGCCTTTCATAAACTACCCAGTGGTCCCCATTGGTTGAGCTTTGGCAATTTGGAATCCTTACCAAACCATCTTAACACTTCAGTACTCAATAAGTTCTATTGAGCTTATTTCATAAGCTCAATTTGGCCTATTTGGTTGCCTGTCAGGGGTGTTTGGATCTCAGCTTTGTTGGATTTGCTTATAAGCTTATAACAAGCTTATAGCTTAGTCCAGTAAAGTCTCTTGTCTATATTTGTTAATAAAATATATATACATAATAATTAACTTTTGTTTCTTTGTTTGAGCTTGTTTCAAAGTTTGTACCAAGCTCATAAGTCAATTTCACTCAATCACTTAACTGAGTGAAAACCCAGTTGGACCCCTCACTTCCCAAGCTCATTCTGAGCTCATCAGTGGGTCCCACAACTTAAAACTTGGTTCTCCCAACCCCCCTCCTACCAGGCTTGAATCATTGAACCTTTGTTTGACCTAGACCCTAGTGGACCCCACTTGGTTTTACCTCACAAAGCTGTCCCATTTTCTGTCTCAGAATCAAATAAGCAAGTACTTATTTGTGTTCTTTGGCTTATTCAAGTTACTAATTTGATTGAATCTTGTTTAGTATTGTATAAGTAACTTATTGGAACCAGAATAGACCCTAGTGGACCCTACATAAGCTCATTTGAGCTTATTTCCTTCAAAGTCAACTTAAAAGTCAACTGTTAAGGGTAATAAGCACTTTTTGTGCTTATTCTGGGTTTCTAAGCTTATTGTTTTTGTATTAGTTTCTTATTTTAAGTATTTTAATAAGTTTATAAAAGAAAAAACCAAAAAAGCCAAACTTACTTATAGTGATAGCTTCTATTTAATAGAAACTATTTATTTAATTTTCCTTTTTAGCTTATTTATAAGCACTTTTGCTATTTTACATTTTTATTAAATCTCTTATATATCAAAGTAATTTTATAAATTTTTCCAGAATTTTCTTTTGTCATCTAGTGTTATTTAGAATTAATATTAGTTTATTTAATAATTAAATAATAAATAAGAAATAAATAGCATAATATATTTTTATAAAGTAATACTTATATTTTATATTTTTCCTAGCTTCTATAAGTCATAAAATAATTTTAGAAATTTTCTTGTGATTTATATTGTTCATTTACTAGTTTTTATAATTTAATTATTTTAATTAGATAATAATTAATAAATAGCATAATAATTAATAGATTAAATTAAAAATACATAAAATAAAGTTTTTATAATTTTTTAGGATTCCCATGATGGTTAATTAGATATATAAAATTTTTTATAATTATCTAAGTTAGTTTAATATTATTTGTAATTTAAAATAGTTTAATTAGTTTAAATTATTATAAATAGTTTTTAATTAATAGAAAATTTAGAAAAAGACAAAAAGATTTATTTTTATTTTTTATACTTTCTTCAAGTTCTATTTTAGGTTTAGAAAATATTTTTATAAATTTTTAGTTTAATTTGTAGTATTTATAATTTTTAGTTGAATTTTAATTAAATAGTTAAATAGTTTTTAATTAAATAATTAATAATAAATAGATAAATAGTGTGAAAAATATAATTTTAATTTTAAAATAAGTTTTATAATATTTTAGATTTTTAGAAATTTTAATTTTAATTTTCTAGACTTATTTTACATTTTCATAATTAATAGTTAATTATTAGATAATTAATAAATAGTTATTAAATAAAAATAATTAATTAAATAGTTTTTAATTATAAAATAAATATTTTAAATTTATTTAATTTGCATTTAAGCCCCTAAGGCTTATAAAATCCTACTATAAGTAAATTTGTTTTTGTTTACGTTTAATTAATAAACGTTTACGTTTTTTTTAGTCCCTTTTTCACGTGTACTTATCTGATTTCACGTTTAGGTTAATTTAGCTTATTAAAGCTATTTTCTCTTATATTTCAGTAGTACAAATCATTTAAACCCTTTTCCTGTTCAATTCACCTGATCTTAAAGTCGTTTTATTTCAGATTTCACATCTCGTTGGGATCTAACGATCCGGGGAAACACTAAACTCACCGGAGTATTGGTTTAGGCTGTCTGACTTGTTGACCATAACTTGGTTAATATTATCTGACTGTTTAAAACCAATCAAAATTTGGCGCCGCTGCCGGGGAGGTGTGCTGCGTATTACGACTTTTTGAAATATCTGTGAGTTTGAATTTTTCACCCTTTGTTATATATCATCTTTTTGTTCATATTTTATTTTCTATTTGTAAATCTCCCGTCACTCTAAGTAATCTTAGAGTCGTCTCTAGTGCATGCGCACTCGTTCTTCTAGGTCCACAAGCCCTTTACGTGAGCTTGTTAAAATTCCTCGAAGACGTCGTAGACGTTCTGCCCTAACAGCCGTATCTGAGGAACGTGCTGTTTCACCAAAGAAAGTTATCATGGCGGAAGACCGTCCGATGAATGAGCTTCTCCAAGCACCCATTGAGGGTTACGGAGACGCTATTGTTGTCCCAGCCATCGTGGCTGAATACTTTGAGCTCAAAACCGGGTTACTAAATCTAGTAACTTCAAGCCAATTTTATGGTTTTGAGAGGGATGATCCCCATGCTCATATTAGATGGTTTAATAAAATCACTTCAACCATCAAATACAAGAACGTCCCTTCCGAAGCAGTTAAACTTCTTCTTTTCCCATTTTCTCTTGAGGGAGCAGCCCGGATTTGGCTGGAAAAACAACCTCCTCGTTCAATACACTCATGGGAAGATCTAGTTACCAAATTTGTAAACGAATTTTTTCCCCCGTCCAGAACGACAAGTCTTAAAAATGAAATCATCAAATTTACTCAAAGGTTTGATGAATCGTTTGGTGACGCTTGGGATCGTTTCAAAGAATTGCTTCGTCGATGTCCTCATCATGGTTTCACTGAATTAATGCAAATTGACACGTTTTATAATGGTGTGAGTCAATCTGACCAAGATTCTCTCAATGCCTCCGCGGGAGGTAATTTTTTGAGCAAAACCACAAAAGAAGCTTTAGAAATCATTGAAAATAAGTCCAAAGTCCGCACTACACGCACAAAACCATATAACTCCCAAGTGAGTGCTGGTCCTTCTACTTCATCACCCGTGAGTACTTCTAGCACCGATGCTAAGATAGATAAACTCACGGACGCCATTCAAGCTTTGGTTCTCTCAAGCCAGAAAAAAGTCACTTTCACACAAAACCCTTCACATGCTGAAGTTAAAAAAGTGGAAGTTTGTGTCACTTGTGGTGGCCCACATGCTTACTACAATTGTACTGCCACCGATGGTAGTCCTTTTGAAGCCAATGCCCTAGCCGGTACTACAAATCAGGGAGGTAATCAATACCGTCCTCAAATGGAACCAAGTTACCGTGCTAACACACATATGGGACCACCCGGGTTTAATCAAAACCCAAATTTGCAAAACAGGAACCAGAACCAACCCAGAATGAACCAAGGTTATCAAAACCAAGGGAATTTCAATCCTGGACAGAATCAAGGTTTCCACAATCAAGGAAACTTTAACAGAAACAATTTCAACCCCGGAAATCATTTTCAGGGAAATGGTAATCCAAATCAGGGAAATTTTCAGCCACAACAAGGTTATAATCAAAATAACCGTGTCCAAAATTTCCCTAACCAAACACAAGCCATTCTCCCAGCTCCACAACCGTCATCAGATGAGTTGTTGAAGCAGTTCATGAAAACTCAAGAAGAGACAAACAGGTTGTTGGTCAGCCAGATTTCTGAACTTAAGAAATCTTTAAATGAACAACCCTCGGGCTCTGGAAAACTTCCGAGCAACACGATCGCAAACCCGAGGGGCGATGCAAAGGCGATCACGACCAGGAGCGGAGTTTCATATGATGGACCTACTATTCCCACTACCCCTTCTTCTTCTTCTCCCAAGGTAGTGGAAAATAACGTCGAGGTAAATAAGGACGAAGTACTTCCAACTCATAAGGGAGGTACCCAAAACGTCCCACCTCATGTTGTCCCGAAACCCAAACCAAAACCTAGAGTTGTTTTTGAACCAAATGATATTCCAGTTGAAACACCTCAGTCCAGACCTTCTACTTCCTCTATTCCTTATCCCTCACGTTTGAGTGAACAAAAACTCCGTGAAAAAGCTAGTCACCAGATGGATAAATTCTTTCAAATCTTCCAAGATTTGCATTTTGACATTAGCTTTGCGGATGCTATTATTCTGATGCCCAAATTTGCATCGACAATCAAACACTTGTTAAGCAACAAGGAGAAACTGTTTGAAATGGCAAAGACTCCCTTGAATGAGAACTGCTCTGCAGTTCTTTTAAAGAAGCTTCCCGAGAAGCTGGGAGATCCTGGAAAATTTCTAATACCATGTGTATTTCCGGGAATGGTTGATTGCTATGCCTTGGCCGATCTTGGTGCAAGTATCAACCTAATGCCATACTCAGTTTGGAAGAAACTTTCTCTTCCTGATCTTACTCCTACCTGCATGACTTTAGAGCTTGCAGACCGATCGATATCTCGTCCTCTCGGCATTGCCGAGGACGTGTTTGTGAAGGTGGGAGAATTTCATCTCCCCGCTGACTTTGTAGTGGTTGATTTCGATGCCGATCAAAGGGTCCCTCTCATTGTTGGGAGGGGTTTCCTTAGAACGGGCCGTGCTCTTATCGATGTATTTGAGCAAGAAATCACTCTTCGTGTGGGTAATGAAGCTGTTACATTTAACCTCGATCAAACCTCGAGGTACTCCTCCAATTATGATTCTGAAGCAGTTAATCAAATAGATATCATAGACATTGCTTCTGAGGAGTATTCTCAAGAGTTTCTTGGTTATTCTCATAATTCTGTGAGTGGGGATGCCACTCCATCATCTGAACCTATCATTTCCGACTCTTCCCCTTCTCTCACTCCGTTTGAGGGAAGTGATTTCCTTTTGGAAGAGGTCGAGGCTTTTCTCAAAAGTGATTCAGTTCCATTGGGAATTGATAACACTGAGATTGATATGGAGGGAGATATTCTTCTCCTCGAGAGATTGCTAAATCAAGACAATTCTCTTCCACTCCCTCCCGTACAACTTCATAATCAGGAAATCAAATATGTTGAGGAAACTGATGATTTTCCTGAGGTCGAACTCAAGGACTTACCTCCTCATCTTGAATACGCATTCTTGGAGGGTGATGATAAATTACCCGTCATTATTGCTAAAGGTTTGAGTGTTGAGGAGAAGAGTGCTCTCATAAAGGTCTTGAAGTCAAACAAGCAAGCAATTGCTTGGAAACTCTCCGATATTAAAGGTATTAACCCAGATTTTTGTACACACAAAATCTTGATGGAGGATGACTTCAAGCCTGCAGTGCAACATCAAAGAAGGGTAAATCCAAAAATCCATGATGTGATTAAACAAGAGGTTCTTAAACTTCTTGATGCAGGATTGATTTACCCTATCTCTGACAGTCCATGGGTTAGTCCCATTCATTGCGTTCCAAAAAAGGGTGGCATTACTGTTGTCACTAATGAGGAAAATGAGTTGATACCAACTCGGCTGGTTACCGGATGGCGTGTTTGCATTGACTATCGTAAGTTAAATGACGCCACCCGCAAAGACCACTTTCCGCTGCCCTTTATGGACCAGATGCTTGAGAGATTAGCAGGGAACGAGTACTATTGTTTCCTTGACGGTTTCTCAGGATACTTTCAAATCCCCATTGATCCATCGGATCAAGAAAAGACTACCTTTACATGCCCCTATGGAACCTTTGCTTATAAACGTATGCCTTTTGGCTTATGTAATGCTCCAGGTACGTTTCAGAGGTGCATGATGGCCATATTTACCGACATGATCGGTAAAACGATGGAGGTCTTTATGGATGACTTCTCGGTCATTGGGGATTCATTCCAAACATGTCTCACCAATTTAGAAACAATGTTGAAAAGGTGTAAAGACACCAATCTATGTCTAAATTGGGAAAAGAGTCACTTTATGGTCAAAGAGGGCATTGTCCTCGGCCATAAGATTTCCAAGAATGGGATTGAGGTTGACAGAGCTAAGGTTGATGTCATTGCAAAACTGCCTCACCCTACTACCGTCAAAGGTATTAGGAGTTTCTTGGGTCATGCCGGTTTCTATCGTCGATTTATACAAGATTTTTCTAAAATATCACGGCCTATGACTCATCTCCTTGAAAAGGATACTCCTTTTATCTTCTCACCAGAGTGCATCGAAGCTTTTGAAACATTAAAGAAAAAGCTTACTGAGGCACCCATTCTTATTGCCCCCGACTGGGACTTACCCTTCGAGCTTATGTGCGATGCAAGTGATTTTGCTATCGGTGCAGTCTTGGGGCAACGCAAAACGAAACACTTCCAGCCTATCCACTACGCAAGCAAAACTATGAACGAAGCTCAAACACATTACACCACTACAGAAAAAGAATTATTAGCTGTGGTGTATGCTTTTGAGAAATTTCGGACATACTTAATCTTGACTAAAAGCGTAGTGTATACGGATCACTCGGCTCTTAAATATCTATTTGCAAAACAAGATGCAAAGCCGAGATTGCTCCGTTGGGTTCTCCTCCTCCAAGAATTTGATATCATTATTCGTGATAAAAAAGGAGCTGAGAACCTGGCTGCTGATCATTTGTCCCGATTAGAAAACCCTCATCAAAATGTGTATGAGAAAAAGGAAATAAATGAAACATTTCCTCTCGAAACACTTAATGCGGTTGCTTTTCGTGGAGATTCTACTACCCCATGGTTTGCCGATTTCGCAAACTACCATGCGGGTAACTTTGTTGTGAAAGGGATGTCAACCCAACAGAAGAATAAATTCTTTAAGGATGTTAAACATTACTTCTGGGATGACCCCTACTTATTCAAAATCTGTGCGGATCAAGTCATCCGACGGTGTGTATATGGACAGGAAGCCACTGAAATTCTTAAGGCTTGCCATGCTGGACCCACTAGGGGACATCATAGTCCTAATTACACCGCCAAAAAGGTGTTTGATTCCGGATTCTTCTGGCCCACAATTTATAAAGATGCCCAGGATCTCATTAAAACCTGTGACGCTTGTCAGCGTCATGGAAACATTTCACAAAGAAATGAGATGCCACAAAATGCTATTCAAGTATGTGAAATATTTGATATCTGGGGCATTGACTTTATGGGGCCATTTTCATCACCCAGAGGAAACAAGTACATACTTGTGGCAGTTGATTATTTATCAAAGTGGGTTGAAGCAAAAGCTTTACACACAAATGATGCCCGAGTTGTAGTGAAATTCCTGAAATCTCTTTTTGCCCGTTTTGGAACCCCACGTGCTATTATAAGTGATCGTGGTACGCATTTCTGCAATGACAAATTTGATAAAGTCATGCAAAAGTATGGTGTAACCCACCGTCTTTCTACAGCGTATCACCCACAAACAAGTGGGCAAGTGGAAGTTTCAAATCGTGGTATCAAAAGGATACTTGAGAGGACTGTTGGTGAAAACCGTGCTGCCTGGTCGGATAAATTAGATGACGCACTATGGGCCTTTCGTACAGCTTATAAAACACCCATTGGGTGTACACCTTACAAGCTTGTGTACGGAAAGACATGTCATTTACCGATGGAACTTGAGCACAAAGCCTACTGGGCTTTGAAACATGCCAACTTTGATCTCAAAACTGCGGGTGATCACAGAAAAGTTCAAATGAATGAACTAAATGAACTACGTGATCAGGCTTACGAGAACTCTTTAATCTATAAAGAGAAAACAAAGAGAATTCATGACTCAAAAATAAAGAACCGCGTTTTTAACGTCGGTGATCGAGTACTTCTCTTTAACTCTAGATTAAAGATCTTCTCGGGTAAATTAAAAACCCGTTGGACTGGTCCATTTACTATCACTAAAGTTTATCCATATGGTACCGTTGAGTTATCTCAAAATGACGGTCCATGTTTTAAAGTAAATGGCCATCGTGTGAAACATTACTTTGGAGAGGACTTCCCAAACATGGTTGTCCCGGATCTCCAAACTTTCCCCAAGGACAATTAAATTCGGGGTCGAGTCAAGCTAGTGACTCGGGAATCAAAAACAAGCTACCTCATGAACAAATCAATTCGAGGTCGAGTCAAGCTAATGACTCGGTAATCAAAAGCATAGCAATATGGGTTTTCACCCGTATTTCTGACTTCTTTCTACTTTCTACCACCGTTTCAAAAGTAAATATGTTTCAAATTTCAATAATCATGTTTTGTATGTATATTATTTACTTTATCATTCAACTCCCGGGCTGTCAGGACAAATTTATTACAGTTAATCATTCACAAGTGATTAGCTAGCGTGGTAAACCTGACACAAGCCTGGCAGGTAGTGATTACTCAAAAAAAAAAAAAAAAAAAAAAAAAAAAAAAAAAAAAAAAAAAAGTTTAAAACAAAAAGAAAAAAGTGAGTTTGTATGTAAATAGCCTAAAATAAAGGTTATAAATATTTCCTTCTTACGTTCTAAATATCGGTTTAACACCCGGTGTTTTGAATATTGAGGGCAATATTCATTTCTAAGTGTGGGGGGGGATTCTCACGAATTCAAACACATGTTCCATCAAGCACCCTCATTTGATCAAAATTTAAAGTTTTTTCACACTTAGAAATGCAATAAATGGTATCAATCCTCCATGTCTAACCCACAACAGGATTGGCTAGTCCAGGAGCAAACGGCTCTTGGTAAAGACATCTCAAAACCGTTGATGGCTTGCAATTTGCCAAAAATTGTATGGTTCCTCAACTCCCCATTATCCTAAAAAGCTAATGAGTTGGCTAGCCCGCAAGATTATGGCTTGTGGTAAAGGCCGTAGAAAATCCATAATTGGTAATCAGCTCACCAAGATGTTGACTATTCCATCAAGAGTTGGCTAGTCCAGAAGCAAACGGCTTCTGGTAAAGACAAATCAAATCCGTTGACAGCTGGTGGTTTGCTAAAAATCACACGGTTATCAGGTGTGCCACAGTTCTTACACCTGGCTACTCCAGAAGTGATGGCTTTTGGTAAAGAGTAAAAATCCATTAATTTTTTCTCAAATAGATTGCTAGGGACTAGCAATAGTTTAGTGTGGGGGATTGATGAGTGTGTAAATACTCATCATTTCTGTTACATATAAGCTGTAAAAACATATGAAAACACACAGGAATGCCTTGAAATACATAAAATTATCCCTGGATTGTGTTTTTATGCATAAGGATTGAAAACTGATGAAAAACAAAACATTTCACATAATTTACAGTTTCAGTCCCTGAACTTTGGAAAATTGGCAAATCTAGTCCCTGGTAAATCAAAACTTATACAAATGTCATAAAAGGTCCTTGGAATTCATAAGTTGTCAAGAAAAGTCCTTTAAAGTTTAAAAATGGCAAAATGACAACTTTGGTCCCTCAACTTTTGAAAAATGTCAAATTTAGTCCCTGGGTGTTTAAAAATGAAAATTATCAAACTACACCCTTGTACTATTTATAAATGACAATATTGGTCCTTATGACAAACTTTTGGAAAATTACAAGTTTAACCCTTCAAGTTTCAGAAAATGACATAAATGGTCCTCGGTTTTGTAAATTGGAAAATTATGCAATTATGGTCCTTGTACTAATGTTTAATTGCAGGTTTGGTCCTTATAAGAAGTTTGTGAAAGTTACATTTCAGGCCCCTAAAGTTTCAGAATTTACCAAATGGACCTTATGCTTTTAATAATTCCAAACGGACCCTTTGTATTATTAAATCCAACTCCAAATCCACTCCCTTCCTAAACCCAGTTACAACCCCAGTCCAGTCCACCACTTGGGCCCAACTTACCAACCAGCCCACCCCACCCCTTTGTAAATAAATAAAACAAACACCCCCGTATTTCCCTCATCGTCCTCCACATCCCTTCCCCTTTACACCTGTAACTCATCTTCACACCCACCTCACACCCTCATCATCACGCCTACTCTCCACCATCTCCTTCAACCCAAACACGCCACATTAAATGCACTTCACACCCAACTCACACCCCAAAACCACCACTGTAGCATGCATACCCATAGTATTGAACCAATACCACTCAACTTAGTCCAAAACTTCACCAAACATGTCCCCTACTCCTCCATATACTCCCAAGACACATTAATTGTGACAGAACTGCCTCAGTACCAGGTGGTGCGTTTTGGCGCCAAAATGAGTTTAAACGGTTTGGATCAATTTGACTGGATGGAAGGCCAAGATTTGAAGTGGGATAATATCTTTGGACTAGTGGGATGAAAGATGGTGATAAATACTGAAGAAAGGAGAAGAAGAAAAATATAGAATTTGTAATCCTAGTTTATGATAAAAGTAGAATAATTAATTAGTTTTCACACTAGTTTAATCTTCAATTTCTGTTACTTAAGTGTTTGTTAACTTTTCTAAAGTGTAATAAACAGCTTTGTACTCAGTTTCAATCTATCTTTTAAAGTTTTCAAGTTATTGTACCATTGTCCATTTTCAATTCAAGTATCTTAATTTCAGTTGAGTGATTGTTGTTTATAAGGACTCTACTAACACTACTTAGCTCTCAGTAAGCTATTGCAAGCTTTTAAAGTCATTTGAACAATCAATAATTCATATTTAAGAAAATACACTAGAAAATAGAAAATAATAAAAAAATAGAGGTTACTGTAGACGAAGCTTGGAGCAAGTGCTATCTTGGAAGGCCTTGGTTTAGAGCTTTGTGGAAAGCATTAGGATTGGTACTCAGTTCTTGGTTCTAGTTGTGGCTTGGATCTCATTTGTAAGCCATTTTCATTATTTTTATGCATTTTACTGTTTCAATGAGTAATATGTTTAGTTCTTGATAAATTGTGCTTAGTTGGTGTCTGATAGTTAATTTATAGAATAATATTGTTAGCTTGTTAGTTGGTTATCATAGTTGTAGTTGTTATAATAAAAACAGTCAAATAGCTTAAGTAGTAATTCTTAGGTTCTAGTTGTTGTTTACTGTGTAATTGTGTCTATTTAGTCTTAGTTCATCATAATTAAGTGTTAAGATTCAATCTCATGGCCTAATTCAGTGTAATACAACACTAATCAAAAAAATATACTTGCTAAGGTGTGTTTGGATCAAGCTGTTTCACTGATATAGAGCATGTTATTGTCTGTAATTCTTGTTTCTGCATGTTAGTATAAGTCATTAGGACTCAGTTTAGTTATAATACATAGGTCTTTTTAGTTAAAAAGTCAAAATAGAACTCAATCTAGTCTAATCTGTTAACTGTTAGTGTAATAAGTCTCATATTCCACAATCTAGCTTAAAAGTTGATACTCTAGCTTAATTTAGCTCTATTACATCATAATATAACATATTCAGTTAGGAAATTTAGGTCTAAGCTCAAATTAGTCAAACTAGTAAGCTTTGATAAAAAGTCAAAATTGCTCAGCTCAGTTTTTTACCAAAATCACAAGAATTGTTTAGAATTTAGGAAAGGGATTCAAGCTTTGATATTTTTAGGATTAAAAATCTACCAGCTAAACTTTAGATTTCCAACTTGTTTATATTTTTGTGAAATTTATTTGTGGACTAAATTGCCCCTCAAACAAGGCTGCAGGGCAAGACCTTGCCCTGTACACAGTCTTTACACCCAACTTGATAAGCTTAGTTAAGCTTTATTAGTTGGCTATAGCTTGTGGATTTTGTGAATTGGTGAACCTTTCCTGGCTTATTTGTTACTTGTATGCTTGTTCTTTCTTTACTGCTTATTTTAAACTGCTTATCATGTTAATCAAGTTTCATCAACCAAACTAACTACTCTGAGCATTCAGGTAGTTGAGCATTTTTTACAAGCTCATCATAAGCTCCCTATTGAGCTTCAGCTTGTAAGCTTTAGCTTTTTGTGAAGCTTAGTAACCAATCTCAAAGCCTCAGTGCTTATTTAGCTTTTTAAAGGTTATTTCCTAGGGCTGCAATCAGCTTAAAGCTTGTTCATTCACTCAGTCATCTGAGTGAACCAGTCAAACAACCCAACTTCATAAGCCTTTCATAAACTACCCAATGGTCCCCATTGGTTGAGCTTTGGCAATTTGGAATCCTTACCAAACCATCTTAACACTTCAGTACTCAATAAGTTCTATTGAGCTTATTTCATAAGCTCAATTTGGCCTATTTGGTTGCCTGTCAGGGGTGTTTGGATCTCAGCTTTGTTGGATTTGCTTATAAGCTTATAACAAGCTTATAGCTTAGTCCAGTAAAGTCTCTTGTCTATATTTGTTAATAAAATATATATACATAATAATTAACTTTTGTTTCTTTGTTTGAGCTTGTTTCAAAGTTTGTACCAAGCTCATAAGTCAATTTCACTCAATCACTTAACTGAGTGAAAACCCAGTTGGACCCCTCACTTCCCAAGCTCATTCTGAGCTCATCAGTGGGTCCCACAACTTAAAACTTGGTTATCCCAACCCCCCTCCTACCAGGCTTGAATCATTGAACCTTTGTTTGACCTAGACCCTAGTGGACCCCACTTGGTTTTACCTCACAAAGCTGTCCCATTTTCTGTCTCAGAATCAAATAAGCAAGTGCTTATTTGTGTTCTTTGGCTTATTCAAGTTACTAATTTGATTGAATCTTGTTTAGTATTGTATAAGTAACTTATTGGAACCAGAATAGACCCTAGTGGACCCTACATAAGCTCATTTGAGCTTATTTCCTTCAAAGTCAACTTAAAAGTCAACTGTTAAGGGTAATAAGCACTTTTTGTGCTTATTCTGGGTTTCTAAGCTTATTGTTTTTGTATTAGTTTCTTATTTTAAGTATTTTAATAAGTTTATAAAAGAAAAAACCAAAAAAGCCAAACTTACTTATAGTGATAGCTTCTATTTAATAGAAACTATTTATTTAATTTTCCTTTTTAGCTTATTTATAAGCACTTTTGCTATTTTACATTTTTATTAAATCTCTTATATATCAAAGTAATTTTATAAATTTTTCCAGAATTTTCTTTTGTCATCTAGTGTTATTTAGAATTAATATTAGTTTATTTAATAATTAAATAATAAATAAGAAATAAATAGCATAATATATTTTTATAAAGTAATACTTATATTTTATATTTTTCCTAGCTTCTATAAGTCATAAAATAATTTTAGAAATTTTCTTGTGATTTATATTGTTCATTTACTAGTTTTTATAATTTAATTATTTTAATTAGATAATAATTAATAAATAGCATAATAATTAATAGATTAAATTAAAAATACATAAAATAAAGTTTTTATAATTTTTTAGGATTCCCATGATGGTTAATTAGATATATAAAATTTTTTATAATTATCTAAGTTAGTTTAATATTATTTGTAATTTAAAATAGTTTAATTAGTTTAAATTATTATAAATAGTTTTTAATTAATAGAAAATTTAGAAAAAGACAAAAAGATTTATTTTTATTTTTTATACTTTCTTCAAGTTCTATTTTAGGTTTAGAAAATATTTTTATAAATTTTTAGTTTAATTTGTAGTATTTATAATTTTTAGTTGAATTTTAATTAAATAGTTAAATAGTTTTTAATTAAATAATTAATAATAAATAGATAAATAGTGTGAAAAATATAATTTTAATTTTAAAATAAGTTTTATAATATTTTAGATTTTTAGAAATTTTAATTTTAATTTTCTAGACTTATTTTACATTTTCATAATTAATAGTTAATTATTAGATAATTAATAAATAGTTATTAAATAAAAATAATTAATTAAATAGTTTTTAATTATAAAATAAATATTTTAAATTTATTTAATTTGCATTTAAGCCCCTAAGGCTTATAAAATCCTACTATAAGTAAATTTGTTTTTGTTTACGTTTAATTAATAAACGTTTACGTTTTTTTTAGTCCCTTTTTCACGTGTACTTATCTGATTTCACGTTTAGGTTAATTTAGCTTATTAAAGCTATTTTCTCTTATATTTCAGTAGTACAAATCATTTAAACCCTTTTCCTGTTCAATTCACCTGATCTTAAAGTCGTTTTATTTCAGATTTCACATCTCGTTGGGATCTAACGATCCGGGGAAACACTAAACTCACCGGAGTATTGGTTTAGGCTGTCTGACTTGTTGACCATAACTTGGTTAATATTATCTGACTATTTAAAACCAATCAATAATCATCATGTAAACGTGTATTCGTTCCTGTTTGATCACGCATGTTATTTGTTTAGCTTCGTAATAAACGGCTTATGAGCATGCAACCAATCGAGTAGAGTGTTTAGACTAATAATCGACAACCTATCTATATATGTATGCGCATGCTTTATGGCTCAAGAAATCAGGAACATATATGTTACTTTGAAACACATGCATGCTTACGTGTTTATACCGAAAGTTTGTGAACTATTATCTCGTAGTTGGTTGTTATCAGTAACTAAATATACTAAAAAGACATTTTTGGGTTTAGATGTCATTAAATATTTTAGGCAACTAAATTAATATATTTTATCTTGATTGTTATCTTGTAAAATATTGATCCAAGTTGCATATGTAAAACTCTTATAAAACCATAATACCCTTGTGTATGAATAAACTAAAGAAAATGGTGTGTACAACTAGAGGCTCGTTAAATGTAAAGATATGAATGTTCATTTTCATTTGTGTAAGGTTCGATATGTGAGTATGCATATGAGTCGAAACGGTCGTAAAAGGCATAAAATAATGTATGTGTAAAAGAGTGCTATTAGTGTCGAGTTTATACACGAGTCATGCATGAGATAATAAAATTTTGGGTCATCGCGGTCTAAATCTTAATATCGTGGGTGCGTTAATAAATTGCATAAAATTATAATGACGGATCCAAAATTATTATCTTAATATTAATTTATTAAAATAAAGTTTAAAATAATTTTATTTGACTTTTAATATTTAATTTTGAGGATTTATATTTTAGACCCTAAACTTATAATATTGACATTTTAAAACATAAAATATTATATTGGTCATTTTAACCTTAAATATTATTAATTGTCCATTGTAACCTTTGAGGATTAAATTATTATTTCGGAAAACTTATTAAATATGGAAATTGATAATTCGGGAAACCTTCTAAAAATTGGAAAGATAACTAAAATAGGTAATTTGAGTAATTCGGACTCGTCTTGATTCGTATCCATTATCTTCTAGGTTCGGTGAAGCGGAAGTAACCCATTCTCTCTTTGACTTGTGACTTTGCTTGTGCAATTGGACTGAGATACAGATATTCCGTACTCTTTCAGCAAGAGTACAACTATTTCTCTCATGACTTTTCTCTCTCTCTCTCTCTCTCTCTCTCTCTCTCTCTCTCTCTCTCTCTCTCTCTCTCTCTCTCTTATATTGCTTGATATTGAACCCTTGATCTTGAGCCCTTGATATTGACCCTTGATATTGAACCTTGATATTGACCTTGATAATTGAACCTTGACTTGAACCCTTGATTATGACTTGACCACTTGTACATGACATTGAACCATGAACCCTTGACCCATCAGTATTTTACCCAGGAGCTACTTGTTGTGGAGTAGCCACACCCATAGCATTGATGCACCAATGTTATGTACTCTAGTGTGGTTGGAGAGATGTACTACACCGTCCCTGATTCTTGTGATCTACTGCTGCTATGATTATTATGATTATTGTTATTGGCCAGCAGGGGCGTATGGATGCATCCTAGATTTGTCTTGACTTGTCTTGGGCTACGGCCATCTTGATTATGATATGGACTACATGATATATATTACTTGGTGACTGGGCGTGTGTGCATTACAGCCCCTCACATCTTGGGAGTTGATCACTCCATCTTGGGATACTTGACTTGAAATATTTGACTTGATATTTGTGTGCCTGGGGGTTAAATACTGATAGCCTTGACACTTGACACCTGATAGCCTTGACCCTTGACACTTGACACCTGATAGCCTTGACACTTGATACTTGACACTTGACACTTGATACTTGATACCTAATACTTGATACTTGACACTTGATACTTGACTCTTGGTACTTGACCTTGCAAACTATTGATACTTGATCTTTCTTAATTCTTGGAAACCTTGAAACTTGGTAACCTTTGATACTATACTTAAACCCTTGACATTATACTTGACGATCCATGAAACTAGTTAATCATTGCTATTACACTTGACGATTCGGGATACTTAACCTTGATGACTCTTCATATTTAACCTTGAAAATTCTTTGATATACCTTGTGACACCATATGTAATTTCTATTCATACTCTCTTATCTTATTACTTGATGTACTTGTTATCATCATATCTGTTCACTGAGCTTTTTATGCTCAGCCGCGATTTCTTTTCCATGCGGCAGGTACTTAAGCTAGGATGCGGGGTGTAGCTTTGGGGATGAGAGAGTGTGGACCAAACTTAGAGTTCCCTTATATTATGGACATGGTTTTATTATTGTAATTCCCTTATTTTGGAATTCATTTGTAACCTTGTACTAATTGTATTATTAAAGTATAAAGCTTGTGTTTTGCTCTGTTGGACACTATTTATTGTGATATCTTTACCCTTGACGGGTTGGGGTGTTTCAAAAACCCTAGATCAAAAAACATGTATCTAAAACAATTAAAGATCCGATTTTTATTACGTTTTAGTAATCAATTACATGTTATACATGGCTCGTGATGCCACTGTTAGAGTTTGACAATCAAAGTACACGTATATGCGAAAGCTAGATCAAGTATAACACGTAAATATTAACTAAAACAAAATAGGAACGTATCGTGGTGATTCTAGCCGGAACAAGAATCAAATTAGCAAATCTTGAATTAATTTATGAACCCTAATTAGGGTTTATGAATCAATGATCAATCCCATACCGTTTTATTGATCGATTCCTTGATAACAACTATAGTGAGTTGTTACCTCGTTCTTGTACACACAAACTAATACCGAATCAAATTAATTGCAAGATTAAACACAAGGAAAATTTTGTCTATAAAATTTTCGACCCAAAAACCCTTAGCGTTATTAGGTTCGATCGGCAGGAAAACCAAGGAGGAAAAAAAGAAAACTTAGGGTATTGTGTGTGCACAAAAGGTGTGAATGAATGACCCTAAGGTTTGCTTATATACTAGAGTAATCTTGGGGAGCAAGCAAGGCATGGGTCGACCCCCCCTTGGGCTTGATCGACCGGCCATACACCCCAAGAGGGTGTTCCGGATCCTTCTTGCTATCCAAATTACATTATAGTCCTTTTTGTTTCCTTTTAACGATAATTAGTCCATACATTTAATAACTAACGATCATTAATCCTTGAACTTGTGTTATTAATAAATATAACTAACAATTAATATTTATTAATCTTTGACTCTCGTTTGTATTGTGTGCAATCCCGAGGTCTCGGGTACGATACTAGTCATTTACATATTAATATTTATACGTAACTTTTAACAGACTTGGACAAGACACTGGTGCGAGCGGCTTCTTTTACCGGTAACAGTGATTGTATATGATGCATCAACTCTGGAACATCTTCTAATTGACGTGTGTTGACCAGTTTGATTCTTTTCCACTTCTTCCATCTCTTGGTAACAAAAGAGTAAAAAAAATATCAATTCCCCAAGCTAACACAGAGACCACAATTCAATAAAATATGAGATATACAAAAGATGCTCGTTGTTAGTAGTGATTTAGTATCCACGGGCTATGCATGTGAGGTTGTTAGCAAATAAACACGTGCCTTGCACGAGTGGTCGGGAAAACAACGTGTTTATTTACTAATATTCTCACGTGCATAGTACTTGGATACTAAATGACTCCTAACACTCGTCCAATAATAATACGGAATACAAGTTAACCACATTAAAAGTACACTCAAACATATTCCAATGTGTTGTTAATTTTAATGCGCGATATTATATTGTTTTAGGGTAAATAATACAAGTACATTGTTTAGCTTTGTTTGACCAATTGATTAAACCACTTAATTTTGTTTACGAAGATTTTTATCTTTAACTATAGAAGTTTGTTTAATTAAAACACTTATACATAAATTACTTGTATTTGTATGATTAAAATACTTAAAAACAGGGCTTTAACATGCATGTATATCTCAAAATTATAAACGAACTTGGCCTTTGACCTTGCCAGAATATCTGTAACACCCCCAAAAACTCAACAAGCAGCGGAAGACTTAATTGGGGTATTACTTCTCGGATCACAGTCATAAAGATAGAAAACAACTCAAAAGAGACGTTTTTAGAATAGTTTGTTTATCATCCAATACTCCACATAATAACTTTCAAAAGAAGTTCTACGACAAACTTAAAGTTACACACATAAAACAGTTTACGTTTAAACGTTAATGATAATCTTATTAAACATGGTTCTTAAAGAGGGGTCCCTTGCCAACTCCGTGCCCGATTTGCCTTTATTAATTACCTGAGATAAACATGTTAAAAGTCAACACAAAGGTTGAGTGAATCCACAGTGTTTAAGTTATAAGAGTTGAACACAAGTTTCAAGTAGTTAACTGTATAGAGATACAATTAAAGTAAAAATATCAATACCGCAGTATTGAAAATGTATATTGCCTTAAGCCTCATGACACGCAAACCTTAACTAGTGACATCATTTAATAATGACATTAAGTTCTACATTATAGGGATAATGTTAGTACGAATGCCCTCGTGCAGGAGGTTGCCGTCCTCCTGTTTAATTCAAATATAGTGCATTTGGCTGCTTATCCAGCAACTCAAATGGGGCGTCAACTGCCAATAGATCTATTCACTAAATTCGCGTTCACTCGCAAGTGATTAATGGTTCATGATATGAGGGACTTTTGATGGCAATAATAGGTAACTTAAGCAATATCAAATCAGGATAGCATACATAAAATACTTGTGTTCATGTTTAGAGCATGTATCTCCCAACGGGATTTGAAAAACATATAAAAATGTGGGACTATGAACTCACCTCAGTAGTACAGTGATCCAGATATAGAAATAGCAAGTGTGGAAAGGAACGGCTCAGAACACGCGACCTGAGTTAATATGGCAACCTTAAATTTTGACGGTTCATGTTTTAAGTCTTGAATGTTCAAAAGGCATTGTTTTGAAAAATATGTGTATCGTCGTTACTTGTGTGGCAATTATCTGTGTTTTATTCCCAAATATTTGTAACTATCGGTTTTTGGACAAGGTGTACGAGTAAATATATATATTTCTATATACCGTATATACTTATCGACATCGTGGGTAAATAATATATTTGGATAAATATTGTATTTAAAGTTTACGCGAATGTGATCGTTAATTATGCGATAACCTATTTATTTAGCGTAAAAGATACTTTAAAAATCTTATAAAGGTTTTCGGATGTCAAATGTCAAGGTTTAATTTCTAAAGGTTTAAAATGGTAAAACTTTACAAGTTCCAAATTAAATAAAGTTTTTAAGAAAGTTGGATAATATTGTGGGTTGAAAATGTAAAAGATTTATATAAGTTTTAAAATTATAAAAACTTCCAAGTAAAGTGATAACCATTTCACAGTTGAGGGACTAATTCTGCCTAGTTACAAACCTGATAAAAATAACAAAAGAAAGAAAAAAAAAAGTCAGGTGCAAGGTTCGAACCCCTGACCTTGCGCTCAATAGCCTAACGCTCCCACCAGTGGGCTGCTACTTCTTTTGTGTTTAGTTATTTACTTCCTTGGTTATATAGTTCTTCGAGTCTGATTAGTATTTGCATTTGGTACATATTTCATCGTGCATGTATATGTTTCGTGACTTACTTTCTTCTACAACCAGGTTTTGTCAACCTTCCATGTAAGTCCCACAATGTGTTCTTAGTTATAGGGAGGGTGTCGAAGGGGACACAAGGTGACCCTCGACTTGGTTTGTTTCGCGACTCAAGTTTTTACCCGAAACCCAAAACTTAGTTTCTCCTTCATTTTCATTTCTATACGTTGCTTAAGCTTTGAAAGTGTGATATGCATGGTAAGAAGGTTGGCTTATGAACTATAGTTGTAGTTTTTATATAGTCGAGCTTGTTATCGTGGCGAGGTATCACCCAAGTATCCTAGGTATACATACTATTAATATCCTGGTTGCACGCAGGTCGTACGTGGCTCGAGTTTGAGTACCCAGCGTGGTCACCTACTGGTTACAAGACCCTTACCAACGAGGCTATTATTGGAGTAACTTAGGTGTGAGCATGTTTCAGTAACTAAACTTGTTTCGTTAGTAACATTAACCTGCTAGTAAGTGTCATTGTATTTAACAGTTGGGCATGGTGGTGTAGGAGGAGAAATCATTAGTACGTGAGGTTGTAATTACTATTTCTAACACAAGGTTTCGCCCATTCCCAAAAGGAATTAACACCCCGTATGCGAGTACGTGTATACGTTTATAAAACTTAGTGTTTTTCTTCTCGTACATAACACAGAAGCAACTGAAGCAAGATGAAATAAGTTTGAGGTGGACGCATATTCACTGTTTACATTTTGAGTTTTAGTCCCGTATTTTATTAGTGGTACATCATATGTTCATGTGTGTATATCTAATACTTGAGAGCACATGGTAGACTTCTTTTAGTCATCACCAAGCAAGTGAAAAGAAAGGAAATGAAAAACAGTTTCATTCTTAGTTTTTACGTCGTACAGGAAAGTCATGGAACTCTAGTTCAAAGTAGTTCGCGACATGAAGGGTGGGTTTCAAATGATCACTATTGTTCAAGATTTATTCGAATGAGTATTTAAAGCATCAGTTATGTTTATTCAAGTAGCCACACAAGATCGCGATACGTTAAATTCAGTTTAAGTGAGCTCTACGATACGTATAGTAACAGTAGTATACACCACTTAGCTACAAAGTTGTAATGAAGTAAACGAGGTGGTCAAGAAATGCCATCGTACTATGGAACTTGAGGGAGGAGACTTACCACGCCAAGACCTGATGGTGAGGAACGAATGGTACGGTGAGAGTGCATGTGGAATGAGGAACAACACCAAACAGCTTCTACGCCTTTGACGCCTTCGAACTTGGTCACGTACTGGAACGAAAGGCTTTAGAACTCAAAGACTAATCGCAATCTAGTCCTTTTGCCTCTCTCATTATGTAGTTGTATCACAAAAATGGTTATTTGTTTTGTTTTTGGTTCATGACAATTGGTGGAGGACTGCATGGTATTTATGGCTAAAGGGATTGAATATTGACAAATTCCTGTACAGTATTAATATGTAGTATTTGAAGGCTACCACTTGGTTTGGTCAAATGTGCAGCAAGATTTTCGGTCAAATATGCAGCAAATTTTTCGGGGGAAAGAGTGAAAAAGGACGAAGTGAATATTTAATATGTGAAAAGACAATTCCAATCATTCTACTGTAAATTTGAAAGTGTCATGAATTATTTGGAGCGTGATATGTAACAGAGAATATTTTTAAATTATTTGGTGTTATTTACATGTTACGAAGCCGGCTAAATTTTGGGAAGAATGGTCTTGTTTGTAATTAATTGTGCCAAGTGATGGAGCGAGATAGTTTTTGTAGTTACGTCACATTGGTGGCTCAAGAATATAATGGAACAAATTTGTATCTTTCTATTTGTATATTTTGTGTATTAATAATATTTGTATCTCGGTCATACTTCAAAAATAAATATAATGGTCTTGTTTTTAATGGTCTATTGGGTGGTCAAGCCTAAATTAATAAAGTGTCCGTTTGGTTTGTTAGTGAGCGGCTAAGGGCTAAATTAATTAGGAGTGTGTTGGGTTGAGCAACGAGTCTCAATATATTCACAAATTAATTATTTGGGTTGGTAACTTATTGTGACACGCGTATGAGCCCGTTCCAATTGAAATGTGCATCGCGTCACATAGATATAGTTTGTACGTAAAAAAAAAATCTACTCATGAAAATGGTTAATCAACTTGAATTTGAATTTATTTCGAGTTTAACGTTACTTAATAACTGGGTAAATTACGAGGTATTACAATATCGTTTTAAGGTGCATCCTAAACGAATTATAATGCAACATGTTTTAAGCTAGTGTATGAAATTTATTCAAAATTTTATATGATATAATAACAGTCAATTTGATCGTTGGGAAGGTTTGAAAAAATTAAAAATTATACAAATAAATAAATTGAGAACCTGTTAGCAGCGGAGAAAGCCAAACTATCGAAGATTAGACCGCCTAATTAATCGCTGAGACTAACGACTATTAAGAACACAGCAAGCCGGGGCCCATAAATAAGCTCGTAAGCCTTTTTTTCATTAAGATGACACAACAAATAAACCTAGGGCCATAAGTAGGGTTGTAAACGAACCGGACGAACATGAACGGAGCCCTATTCATGGTCGTTCATTTAATTTTAACTGACAAATAAACGGACACGGACGCTTAAACGAACTAATTTTCTTGTTCATGTTCGTTTATTAAGAAAATGAATTGTTCATGTTCATTTATGTTCGTTCGTTAAAACACTAAATGAACGTTAAACGAACATAAACGATCGAATATTAATGAAAATAGGCAAACAAACATAAACTTTATTGAATTCTTCACAATATATTGTTTTGGAGTTAATGTCATTTTTCGTCCCTGTGGTTTGCCGGGTCAGTCACGTTTAGTCCATGCCGTTAAAATTCGTCGGGTTTGGTCCCCATGGTTTACAACCCATACGGGTTTGGTCCCTTGACCAAGGTTTCCGTCAGTTGACCGTTAAATCATATTAAAACGTTTATAAAACGGGGATATTTTTGGTAATTCACCAATGGCGCTAATTTGGGGGTCTTTATCAAACCCTAACCCATCATATTTCATCCTTATGGTTCCAAATCAGAAACACACACACACAATTGTCGATCTAAGCATAAATTGGATGAAACCCTAGTGTAGTAACACGGTGTTGTGTGAGTGGAGGGTGCGTAAAAAGGGATCAGCTTCAAATCCATATCATGATTATAGTAAGTAAACACTACCAATTGTATTACTCTGTTTTTAATTCAAATAGTAGGTTGTAATGTAAATCGTGATTTTTTGTGTTCAGGTAAGTTTCCAACAGTCTTTTGTTTAAAGATTAACCATGGAGGTGCATTCACAAGCCCTCCTAAGGTACGTTACAAAGGTGGAAAGGTGAATTGGATAGATACAATTGATTCAGAGAGGTTCTCTGTTATTGAGGTTGCCACAATGATGAAAGAGTTAGGGTATGAAAATGGAAGTTCAAGTATGGACTTTTTTTACAAGTTACCTAACACAGATTTAGATAATGGTTTAAGGAAATTAGAGACTGATAAAGATGTGTTGGAATTGATGACCCATGTATCTAAGTATAAGGTTATTGATTTATATGTTGACCACTGTGTTTCTAAGAATGTAGAACTTGCTTTGGTAGAAAATGTGGCTGATGATAGACAAGATGTATTAGAGAATGATGATAATGTGGTAGTTGATGATGTAAGTGAGGATAAGTGGTTGAGGGATTGCTTAAAAAATGTTGGAAGGTTGAATAAGAATGTAGGCAAGTCTAGTAGGAATGAAAGCCCAAATGTAGATGTTTGTTCTGAACATGGGTCAGATAGTGAACATGGTTCATATAGTGGTGAGAGGGACAATGGTTCAGGTAGTGAACATGGGTATACTGACAATGGTTCAGGTAGTGATAATGAGTCAAATAGTGATGATAGTGATTTTGTAGTTGATGATGAGCAGATGATGAACATTGTAGAAGTTGATATGGCTGAGTTTAAGAAGAACATAGACAAAAATTCAGAATGGATAGGATGTGCAGAGAATGTAGAAGAAGTTAATGAGGTGGTTCAGGAGGATGAGGTTGATAATGAAGAGTTATATAGTGGGACTGACTCAGATGTTGAAGGTGAGAGGAGAAAAGCATTAAGGAAAGTGGCTAGGATGCATAAGGTTAGTGAGGAGAAAAACATTTGGAAAGAAAATTTTTTCATTGGTCAACAATTTGCTAGTAGCAAACTAATAAAGGAGATGGTTACAAGGGTTGCTGTTGAACAAAGAAGACAGTTGTGGTTAAAAAAGAATGACAAGGTTAGGGTGAGAGTAGTTTGTAAAGGAAAGACACCAACTTTTACATCTAACATGGACCCTGTGGTTTATAGTGGGCTAGCTGATGGGCCACAAGTAAAGGGTAAGCCCAATAAGTTAAAAACTGCTATTGGATCAAAAATTAGGTCAAAAGGTGTGGCTATAAAAGATAGTGAAACTCAATGCCCATGGTTTTTGCAGTGCTCAAAGTTACCAAATGAGGAAACATGGCAAGTGAAAGCTTTTGAGGATGTTCACAAATGTTTACAATCAAGAGTTGTGAAGAAATGCACAGCAAAGTTCTTGTCAAAAGAAGTAGAGGCAACCATTAAACCAAATCCAAAAATTCCATTGAATGCTCTTAAAGATCAATTACAGAGAAAACTTGAAGTTGGTATGTCAAACCAAAAAGTTCAAAGAGCTAAGATGTTGGCCAAACAAAAAGTGATTGGTGATTACACTAAGAGTTATTCACAACTGAAAGACTACCTTATTGAGCTACAAAACCAGAATCCTGATACAACTGTTAGGATTGATTTAGAAAGACCACCAGACCCCATCAAAGTTCTTGAGAGGAAGTTTAGGAGGGTTTATGTATGTTTAGGTGCATTAAAAGAGGGTTTCAAGAAAGGAAAGAGAGATTTGTTGGGGTTGGATGGGTGTTTTTTGTCTGGTCCTTTCCCTGGTCAAGTGTTGACAGCAGTAGGTGTAGATCCCAACAATGGAATTTACCCACTTGCTTATGCAATTGTAGAGGCTGAAACAAAATAGTCTTGGAAATGATTTCTTGATTGGCTTGGTGATGATCTCAATCTATTCAGCAACTCTAACTTTACCTTTATTACTGACAGGCAAAAGGTATGATTACTAAATACTTTGTCTAAAATTTATTGTGAACATAGATACTGTCTAAAATTTACTTGTTTTACTCTTTAGGGTGTGATACCTGCAATTGCAGAGACCTTTCCATGTGCTGAACATAGATACTGTCTTAAGCATATATATGACAACATGAAGCTGTCATGGAGAGGGGAGATGTACAAAGACTTGTTATGGAAGTGTGCCACATCTACAACTGTTCAGATGTTTGACAGAAACATGGAAGCAATTAAAGCTCATAAAGAAGAGGCTTATGAGTGGTTGAAGAAGATTCCACCACAACATTGGTCTAAAAGTCACTTTTCTGGTAAGTATGATTGTTAAATTAGTTACTTTATGAAATGTCAATATCTTTAACATATTCATTCATGCCATTGCAGGTAGGGCAAAGTCTGATGTCCTTTTGAACAACATGTGTGAAGTTTTCAACAGACAACTTGTAGATGCAAAGGACAAGCCAATAATCACATGTTTGGAATACATAAGGGAATACCTTATGAAAAGAATAGTCAATGTTCAAAAGGTAATAAGCAAGTCTGATGGCCCTCTTACCCCTCATGCATATAAGATTTTAAAGAAAATTATTAAAGCATCATCACCACTGAAGGTAATACTTAATTTCCATAGGTTCCTTATCAGTTTTTATTTGTTTTTAGCCATTACTTAATTTATATAATTTAATAGGTTGAGTGGAATGGGGGTGAACTATATCAAGTAAACAGTCCTTGGGGTGACCAGTGTGTAGTGAACATCAGGGATAGAACTTGTAGTTGTAGAAGGTGGGAATTGAGTGGGATAATCTGTAAACATGCAGTAGCATCCATATGGAATATGGCTACCAATGGGATTGAAACTGCCATACCAGAGTCTTATTGTCATCCATGTCATTGGCTTTCAACATGGGAAGAAATGTATAGGTCTAAGATTAATCCCACTAGATCACCTGATTTTTGGGAAAAGTGCAATGTTCCAAACACTATTATCCCCCCAAATCATAAACCCCAAGTTGGAAGGCCTAGGAAAAAAAGAAGAAGGAGTGTTGCTGAACTTGCAGATATAATGGTACAAGGTAGCTGGTTAAGTAGATCAGGAAAAAGTGTGACTTGCAAACTGTGTAATCAAGTTGGTCACAACAGAAGAAGTTGCAAGGGTCAAAGAGATGGTGGTTCACAGACTGCTCCTGCTGGGTCAAAGAAGGCAAGTGGTGGCTCAAGGAAGGCAAGTGGTGGCTCAAAGAAGACAGGGGGTGGTTCTAAGAAAGCAAGTGTAGGTTCACAATCACAATAGAGTATGGTCATGTCTCAGGCTCCACATGCTTCACAAACTTCTGTTGCTGTTGGTACACAAGGTTCAAGTGCCCCTACTATAGTGAGACCACTTCCATTGCTCCTACAAGATTCACCATCAAAGAGGACAAAGACAAGTGATAACAGATTCAATTCTCCTTAATGTTATGTTTCTGTAGTAGATTATGGATGATTATAACTTATGTCATGTTATGTTTGTGTTTTGTTACATTTGGCCTAATTTGTTATGGCCCTTTATGTGTTTCTGTCATGTGATGTTGGACAAGTTACTTTTTCATGAATTAATGTATCTATGAATGTTTATGGTTTGACTATAAAAGTCATATTTGCTATTCTGTCTCTAATTCCAAAACAGCAAATGCACAACTGCAAAGATGTGTTGCTTGTAAAAGCCAAAGCTGTCACAGCTACAAATGCACAAATGCATATCTTGTAGAAGTGAAAAAAACAAATGCACAACTGCATATCTTGTCAAAGCTACTCTGTCTCTAATTCCAGAAAAACAAATGCACAACTGTAAAAGCCAACCAAGTTGCTTATGCTGTGTGTTGGTTATACCAAGAATGCATGTACACTTTGACTTTCAAAGTCAAAGTCACATTGTTTATACTTTCAAGAATGCAGAACCATAACTGCAAATACCAACCAAACATTTAGTATGGTTAATTGCATTTACTTTTGCATTGACTCTAGTCATTCTTTGTTACTATAAATACACATATATACACAACACACTACACCTTAACAATCTGTAAAAAAACAACAAAGTTCATCAACATACTAGTATCAAGAATGAGTTCCAAGCCTCAAGTGATTGACATATCATCTGATTCATCTGAATCAAGTGGTTGGACAAATTACTTTCCACCAATAGCTAATGGTCCAAGCTCAAGTAACAAAAAAGCCAAGGAAAAAATGGTTGACTCAAGCTCTGATTTCAGCTCTTTTAATGATAGCTTAGTGTCTAGCTATCACTCAACATCTGAACAGGACCAATGTGAGTCTAAAAAGGGTACTTCTGACCAAGTTGAGTCCAAGATGGTGATTACAAGCAATCAAGGTGTCTCCCAAAAGGCTATGGGTGCTTTTGCTAGCTATCATGTTAACAATAACCTTGTTGGTGATGTTCCATATGAAGGCAGGGTTCAAGTGATAGGCTTGCCAAATAGGCACACTTGGGAAGTCATTGAGGCACAGAAGTGGAGGAGGATTTACAATCCATCACAAACTGGCACCTCAGGGAAAGGGAAAATGGGCTAGGTCATCTATGTAATGCACCTGTGTAATGTCTTTAACAATCCTTGTCTAATGTATCTATGTATGCTACAACAAGCTAAATGAAATATGCATCTATGTATGCATTAATGAAATAAAAGTTAAAGACTAATTTTTTTGTCAAGTTGAAATTGATAATTTTTCGTTCATTATGACCCAAAATACAACTTGACCACACAAGCACCAACTGTCTTGACATAACATACATACACATGCTACCAATCTACCCTAGATGATTCACTAGCTGAAGAAGCATATCACTTTAACAATACATAAAAGAAAAACAAGCACCAATTGATGATCAACCACTTCTTATTTCTTTTGGCTTCATTAGCTTTTTCAAGTAAATCTCCCTCAAGCCGATTCATTGAATTTAGTAGCCCAGGAATGATTTGAACAACCCTATCACACATAGGAGGATCATACCAATCTACAATCCCACAACTTGCTACCTACAATGCAAATCACAAAATTAGGTCAACTTAGGTCGATTTGGGGTTTTTTTTAAAATCAAAAATTGAGTACTAACCCTTTTACTGCAGCAATAAAACCTTCTTCCAGGGTTACTACGTGTCCAAGATGTTTTGATAATGGCTATTGATCCACAACGTTTGCAGCAGACCGTTGTTTCTGAGTTTGTGTTTGTGTTTTTTAGATTGTGTTGTGTTTGTGTTTGTTCTGTGTTTGTGTTTGTGTTTTAAAAGGGAAAAGAAATATAGAGACAAGTATAATGACTAAATTGCCCCCACTTATTAGCCACGTCGCAATAATACTTGGTCAACTGACGGAAACCTTGGTCAAGGGACCAAACCCGTATGGGTTGTAAACCATGGGGACCAAACCCGACGAATTTTAACGGCAGGGACTAAACGTGATTGACCCGGCAAACCACAGGGACGAAAAATGACATTAACTCATTGTTTTATAAGTGTTGCTTTGTTTTAACAAACCAATTTTTAAAATTATAAAATTAAAAGATATGATATAAGAACATAAACAGATAAATAAACATAAATTAACTTTAACGAATGCCTAATCGGATGTTCTCGGACATAAATGAACGAACGAGACTTTTTTTCATGTTCGTTTATTTAACTAAACGAATGTAAAATATTGTTCATGTTCGTTCATTTAATAAACGAACGAAAATAAACGAACTTTTTACTGAACGGTTCATGAAATGTTCACTGAACGTTCAGTTCGTTTACAGCCCTACCCATAAAGATTGCCCGCGCGTTGCTGCGGAGCAGCATCATTTTAAAAACTTATAAACGCAGACTTATTAAGGTTTTTAAAGACCGATAAGATTCCTTTTTTTCAACATTTACATATGGGTGAAAGCTGAAAATACGTAGCATATTTTTTTTTTGAGATCTACCGAGCTACGTAAGGTATTTTATTGATTGTCATTTTTACCAAAATACTTTCATTACATGAACAATCTCGCTAATATTCCAAGTGAATTGACTAAATACCCTGACGTTCTTCCCTTTTGAATTTGTTCTTGAATTTACCTTTATTTTTTAGTTTCGAAAATACATTTTTCTAGATTCCGACAACTCACCACCGCCTCGGGATAGTGCTATGAATTTAGTGGGCTAAGCTAGAAAAGCCTTTGGATGGGTAACAAGTTTAGACACCTTTTAGGCTTTTATTACAAAGATTTGTTTTTGAAAATTAACAAATTATGGTGTAAATTCATGCATAGTTAATATATAAAACGAATTTTTGGTAAAATCATTTTGAAGACCGGATATAAAGTAGAAGACCGTCAAACCGATAGCTTTAGGTCTTTCTCTATGATAATCAAAAATACACCGTTCATATGTTAGCACACACAAAGTTTTTATGACTATCCATGTATACTGTATATGACTTGGCATTCAACTATTCAAGTGTGTCATTTATTTTTTTTCAAGTTTCTGACCATATTCATAATCATCGTTAAGGATGCAAGATGATCAAAGACTTGACCGCTATGTACATTTGTAATATGGGGCTTGCTATAGTGGTATCATTCTTTCTTCGCAAATGCTTAGTTGACTGGTAAAAAAAAAAAAAAAAAAAAAAAAAAAACTTTTAAGGAAAATGATTCAGGTTCAATCCCAACTCCTGACTAATTAGTTTACTGAGACATAAGATTATCGCTAAATAATTAGTCTACTGAGACATAAGATTATCGCTAAAATGAAATACTTTGTTCGCATGCTCACACGGCATATACAAAAAGTTATTTTGCTATTTAATTGCCTAAACCTTAATAGTAACTTCTTAACCTAGTAAAACTTTGATATAAATGATACAATTGATAGATGGATATAAATACGAGTGGGTATTTGGCATCTGATTCGAGAGTGTTTGGTCAAGATGTGAGGAGTGACCCATGGGCCACAGTCCAACAGTTTATGGGAGCCCAAAAATGCACCTATAAACTAACTGATCCAAAACACACTCCTATAAAAACATTTCAAGTGGATGGAAATAATATATGAAAATTCACATACTTTTAACTTTTTCACATATAAGCTATTCACTTATTTAAACTAACTTAAAAGCTGCTTAACATATACGGAGTATTTATTACCACTAATTTCGATCAAATTTAAGCAGGATAATTAACAAAACGACAAAAATAAACTAACACTAGCATATAAAATTTATAAAACTAAAAAATTAATCGTGAAATTTCATTTTTTTTCCTTCTAGATTACTTTTGATGATATATGGTTGCAATTAAAACAAGAGTATAATTGGTAGTTCATACCAAACTTATCATTTATATTGTTGTGATATGTTAAAGGTTAGTCCCATAGTTACGCTTTATAATTTTCCGGCATGCGTTTGACTTAATTGATGTAAACGGAAATAAACACATGTTGGACGGTATATAAGTTTATTTCAATAAATAGACAATCTATATATAAAAAGCTAAAAATTTGAGTAACCTTCAAATACATTATCTTCTTTCATTGTTTTGAATATTTTATATTGCAAAATTATATCAAACTTTTTTTATTGGAACACTCACGGTACAAATAGTTAAAGCCGTTTATACAAAAAATACAGTTGTTTAATGCATAATAGTGTCCCAATAAATGTGCCATTCCAAAGATTAATATCTCAACAACTCTCAACAAACTTCAAACAGAATTTGGCGCCAAAAAGAACACACACAATGACGTCAGAGAAGAAACAGAAAGCATCATCTCAACCGTAAAAACTTCATTGATCCTCTTCTTAATCTCTATAATCTTCCTTTCGATTATCGCTAACTGAACGATTATGAAATTTATCAGGAAACACTGCACATGGAAACAAGATGATCGAGGCAAAGCGTTATTAGATGACGAAGATGAGTCCGGTGATTATTTGAAAGAGCAGATTCGATGCTTGTCGCTTCATCAACAAGATTCGCCTAAGTTAGGTATATACTCATTCATTCATTTAATCATTTTGCATCTTTTATATGAATATAAGTATGCTGTAATGTGTGTATTGTACGGAAATTAGGCGTGATGTGTATATATCGGTTTTTGTTTATCGTTTCTTAATCTGTATATGAATATAAGTTTGTTGTAATGTGTGTATTGTACGAATATAAGCACATTTTGTAAGGACATTAGGTGTAAAATGTATAGGCTTTTCGCACCTATTGTTACATGTAAAGTGTCGTTGAAGTGTGATGTGTATCGGTTTTTGTCTATTCATATTGTTGAACTTATAACGTATATGAAACATTTTTGCCCTTTCTTGGAGAATATGAGGCCTAATCTGTACCGATTTATGTTTATCGTTTCTTGATTTGACAAGACCGACTTGTATTGTTGTTTTTAATCAGTTGGTGTGTTCTGCATCTTTTATTACATGTTCAGTTTTGTCGCATTGTGTTGTGGACTTGTATTGTAATGAAACGCTTGTTTACCTGTTTGCAGAATTAGTTTCGGTACTACTAGTACTTACTATGGTAGGAGAATTTCAGGAACTTATAATTTTATGAAGTAGTGTTTGAACATTCGTTTTACCTTTTGTCGGATAAGTCTTAATCAGTCATGACCGATGCGTATTCTCTGGAAATTAGGCCTAATCTGTGTCGATTTTTGTTAAAGCGTTCAATCAATTGCTGTTTGAATAAGAAACTAGACCTAATTTGTATCGATTATTTGTTAATTGTCAGGAAGAAGAACTTACATTCTTGATAATGGTAATTGGATAAATTCTGCATCTTTTATATGAATTAGTTTGTTATAATGTGTTATAGTGTAGTTATTCGTATTGTGGAACTTATGATCTTATGGAATAGTTTTACCTTTTGTATTAAGGAAATTAGGCCCAATCTGTTTTGGTTTTTGTTTATGATTTCTTGGTTTGACACGAACAGCTACTTGTATTCTTGCTATAATTTTGGTTCAGTTGCTTCATAATTAGATTTGTATTGTTCATAACTGTATGCGGTACGGGAATTAGAGCTATATGTATCCATTTTCTGTTTAAGTGACATGAAGAACTACTTATGTTCTTGATTTGGATCAACTGGATGTATTCTGCTACTTTTATTACGTGTAAAATTTTGTTGTAATGTGATGGTGTAGTTATTCACATTATCGAACATTTATCATTATTGAGCATTTTTGCCTTTTCTTGGAGAATTAGGGGATTTCAGGAAATCATAATCGTATGAAGTGGTTTGCCTTTTGTTGGATAAGTATTTAGAAGTCTTGATTCCAGTCATGACTGGCCATATTCGTTGGAAATTAAGCCTAATCTGTGTCTATTTTGTTAATGGTGTCTATAACAGAAACAACAAATTTTATTCCTGCTATAATCGACTGCATGTATTGTGTATATCAGCATATGTTACATGTTCAATTTTGCTGTGATGCCATGTTCTAGCTGTAGTTATTCACATACAGTAATAATCTGATACTAATAATGTTGTTCATAAGCGAAAAGTGAAAACTTGTGTGAATTTTTGTTTCTAGTTTATAGACTCGATCGAGCTGTTGATCACTGCTTGTTGTATGGAAATTAGACCTAATCTGTATCGGTTTTATGTTTAAGTGACATGAAGAACTACTCATTCTATAGATTTTGATCAGTTGGATGTCTTCTGCATCTTTTGTTACATGTAAAACTTTGCTGTAATGTGATAGTGTTATTATTCACATGATTGAAGCTACATCGGTATGAAACACGGTGCCTTTTGTTGGAGAATCTGTCTCAATTCCAGATGTAATAGATGCATGTTCTATGGATATTAGGCTTAATCTGCATCGACATATTATCAATTTGTCATGAAAAGCTTTTTTGGCCTTTTATAGAGAATTCAGCTCACTTCTAGCACTATGGCATGAAATTTCAGAAACTTATAATCTTATGAAATAGTTTCACCTTAGTTGCAGAAATTGTGTCATTCCATTTATGATTGATCCATTCTCTATAGTAATTCGGCCTAATCCGTGTCCGTTATGTTTACGGTTTCCTGATATGACAGGAGCAACAACTTGTATTCTCACTATCACTGGTTGCATGTGGTGTACATATTTTACATGTTCAGCTTTGTTGCAGTGTATTTTCGTGTAGTTATTTACACTAATAGACTTAAATTGTATGAAACCTTTTTCGCCTGTTATCGGAGAATCAATCTCACTTATAGTATTATCTATGGCAAGAACATTTCAGAAACATATCATCATATTATATAGTATTGCCTTTTGTTGGATAACTTGTCTTGATTACAGTGGAAATTAGGACTGATCAGTATCTATTTTTTTCATGGTTTGACGAGAACACTTTCTATTCAAGTATTGTGCATCTTTTACATGTTCAATTTTGTTGTGATCTGTTATGCTGTGGTTTTAATTAGGTGAAAGGTCCAGTTGGAAAATGTACAGACCGTGGAGGCAAGAAAGGAATCACAGATCAGCCAGTCTCGAAAAGCAACTCAAGGCCCTTGAAGAACGAATCGACAAGCAACTGAAACGGTTCCAAGCCCAATACTCTCGTGCCTCAAGTCCAATTCTGCCCAAAGACATAGCTGAGCTTCTCATGCCTAAGTCCACCCCACCTCTTGAACTTACTACACTCTCTTGGCTAGGCGACTGGCGCCCATCTTCTATACTGGACCTCCTTAGCTCCTTAATCAAGTCCACACCCTCCCTAGCCTCATCTTTAGCCCATGCAGGTGCCACCGAAAAGGCTATATCACAACTGATCCATGACTTGCGGATCGAAGAGGCTATAATCGATGAGGAAATGACAGAAATTCAAGCCAATTGCATCCTTAACCTCCCTTTTGCATTAGCTCAAGAAAAACACAGTGGGAATGCTTTGGATCAAGTCAACGCCGAGCTCAAAAAGGTCCATCGCCTCATCGTTAAGGCCCAAAACTTCAGGTCCTCTAAAATTCACAAATTTTAAATAAAAACAATCCAATAAAATTCATACTAGTTCACTTATTTACAATTTTTTAACCTTAACTGATTAGAGCATCAACAATGGTAAAAACTCAAATGACTTTTTGCATTTAATGCTTTAAATGCACAAGCTATTTAATAACAAAAGCTTTGAGCAAAGACTTGATACTTACCAAGTCTTTATTGAAAAGCTTTTTAAAAACCTTTTGATGCAATGCAAAAAACTCCTTTAAATGACTTTTTAAAATAGTAAAAAGCTTTTATCAACTTTGTCCATTGTAGATGCTCTTATGTTGTTATTTTAATAGGATCAATGCATTGGAGACAGTGGTCAAGAAAGTCTTGTGTCACAGTGATGCTGCTGAATTTTTAGTTGCTTTTGGTGGAATACAAGAAACTGTACACCAGTTTTCCAGAGACTATAAAATGAGGAAAGGACCAGTTTGTGTGCAAATGGGTTCTGGTTCAGAACTTGTGGATGTTGACAGCAGCTATTCAATAGGTAAATAAGTAAGTTCTTTTAACATTTGAAATGGATAGATCAGAGGTTGTATATGTAGTCAGGCATTTACTAAACATGACAGCTATTAACCCCTGCACCCCATTGTTCTGCATCCATATATTAGGTGTAATGCTAAAAGAAAAACATTGTTCTTTCACATCCATCTGTACTTATGAATTTAATGTTTTCTTACATTCAGGGATTTCTTTAACTTTTGACATATATGTACAAAGTACTCCCTACATTTTTCACACAAACAAGCAACATTTAAGATGGTGAAAACAAGGTTGTTTGTGGTTTAAGCAGGCCACATTTAATGTTGTGAAAACAAGGTTGTTTTGTGTTAACCATGTCAGTATATCAAATAATCTTGAATTGAATTTAACTTGTGTATTTGTGTTTATGTCAAACACATATCTATGTTAACAATATTACACTCTCAAAGTTGGCTAGAACTCAAGTCCAAACATGATATGCGCATAGAACCTATCTCAGTATAAGGATATGATCTGGTAGCGTAAGTCCGTAAGTTCAAATCTGTCACTACTCAAATCGTAAATTATCTTTATAATTTAACACCTGATAGTTGTGATAGTTTTTGAACTTGTTTAACATGTCCTAAAAGCTAGTAATGGAATCAATAACATCTTCACATGTTATTCATTAAAGTCTAAGAAACTGATTTAGTTGTTACTACTTGAGAGTCGAGGTTTGGTACATGTTTCAGGTTCGTTCGAATGTCATTACTGATATTAACTTTTTTAGGACCATGTCGTAGTCTGGAAAGGTTAAACTTTTAAATTTCTCTGCACTCGGGGACCATACGAAAATGCTTTACACGGACCTTTGTGTATTAATTACACGAAAAATATCATACACAATCAATGTTTGAAAAATCATGTGTTATTCGACAAGTTCCAATCCATATGTGGAACTCACAAATCAAGAACAAATCTGATGGAAGAATAATACAGTTACACATTAGCATGAAATCCACTTAAATCACATCTAGCAACCAAACAAGAGCATACATACATACCCCCAATCAATACAAAGAAGGACCACCCCAAAATACTATTCAACAGCCAATGCCACTTGCATAGGTGTATTCCTATTTAGATTGCAGGGATAAGATTTTCCTTGTCCATGACTTCAGGTTACCTGAGGAGGTCGAGTCTTTGACTAACGTGTGCGCGACCTAACCAAAATAACGTCTTGTGACTGAGTTTTGAGCCTTAAAACTCAGTGAGGATGTTAGGTGACTTGCGCGATATTGGTTTCATATTTAAAATGTCCTATTGAGTAGAATGCCAATTGTTGATATGTTCAATAAAAAGTATAGTAGGATTCTTGTTAACTAATGCTTTTGGTTTAATGATACGTGAGTGACCCATCAACCTAGAGGTTGAGGGTTCAAGTTTCGTTAGAGACAATGTGAAGTATTATGTGTGAGATATCTGGGATAGGAGTACAAAAAGTTGCCGTTCTAAAAAAAAAAAAAAAAAAAAAAAAGTAGGATTCTTGTTTCATGGTTCTTAACTTCTTATGCATGTTATCTTTTATCTTGCGATTTCCGACATGTAATCTGGTATATATCATTCGTATGCATGTTATCTTTTATCTTGCGATTTCCGACATGTAATCAGGTATATATCATATATACTTTGCTGAAGATAATACTTCAATCCCATGAGTTCCACACAAAATAAACATATTTAGAACATGCTTTGTTTGATAGAAATAAAGTTAGGTCCCAAATTTCACATCATCACATGTAGCATGGCATAAGATATTTAAGATGAAAATTCATCCCAATGGATATGCTTGTCCCCTTTTGGATTTAATAATTATTAGTAGAATATATCATGAGCATAATATATACTTTTTATATAAATCATATGTCTATGCTTACCCTAATTGTTTTCGGTTCTCGAATCTATAGAATGTACTTTCGATGCCATACATTTTAATATTACCACATGGTCCACATGTACATAATATGCACAAACGAATGTGAGAAATTGCTACATAAGTTTTTTATACCAAATATTTAATCTGTATACATAGTCTACTGAATACGTTTCCTCGTAGTTTCATCATGGACGGACCTTAGTGGAGACTGGGGAGGGTCACGCCTTCTCAAAATTTTAAGGTTTTACATATACTAGTTATAATACCTGTGCACGCACAGGGTTTTTAAATTTTCGTTTTGATTATGTATTATTACCGATTAAGAAATGAACCACTTAACATATTTCAAATAGTTTTACTTAGTGGACTAAATATAAAAAATCATATGTATATATGTTATAATCTACTTATTATTTTAGGAGAATGATTTTTAATTAAAAATTATATTTTATTATTCAAGCAAAATCACATGATGATACTTGTTAGTGATATATGCTTTTAGTTTTGCAAACCCGTGCTATCAATTTACGATGTGTTTTGTAACTGTGGTATTTCTTTTACTTATATTTTCGTTAATATATGTAGCATATTTAGATAGCTTTGAAGATTGATTCATTTCCTTGGTTATAAATAATCATCATATCATGTTTACTAATGTACCTTTTTGTTTAAAAATTTGTATTTTCATAAATTTGTGTTATTTACTTCTCATGTTTGATCATAAAATTACCAAATTAACATAGATGCTTATACTATAGTTTCTTTATTACATAAAGAGAAACAAAAAAAATGTAATTGGTAGAACTCAAATTTAATCTTACGATTATTTATAATGTATAAGAATAATTTTTCTCTAAACCCGAACTATATAAAGAAATTATTATTACTTGTATAAGTAAATTATAAATGCATAAAAAATGACAAAGTACATCCGTAAGTCTTTTAGGATTGTTTGAATCCTTATCGACGTTTCACTTTAATGCAACTTTCTTCAAAATTTGCCTAAATCATCAAGGTAAAACACACCCATATTTTAGACCGTTGGTTGACACTCATAGTGTTATCAATGACAGTAAACACCTGCTAAGTTTTATTAATTCATTCAAAGACAAATTACACTCCGAAAAGAATTCCTACTATAAAATTCCTCATATAGGCACTAAAACACATATTTGGTACATTAACCTTCCATAACAATCATGTGTTGATACTTAATCCTCCTCTAAAAAGCGCACACAACAAATTGCATTACACTTTAGTGTGTGCGATAAGATCATAAAACTGCAAAAACCACTAACATGTTGCATTATAGTGAGGATAACAACAAAGTTAGTCATAACATCAAATCAGAAACCTTCATATTAGAACTGAAGGGGTGTTTGGTTATGCTTATTAAAGGAGCTTATTGGCTTATTCAATTACCATAACATAATAAGTTTATGATAAAGCTATAAGTTTTTTTGAGAAGCTTAGTAAAAAACCCCTGAACTCCCAACTAATTCTATCATAGCTTATTGTGTTTATAGTAAAAACATAAATATTAAGTGTAGAAATTTTCAATAAAACATAAAAAAAAAAAAAAAAAAAAAAAAAAAAAAAAAAGTTGCTAAAAGCTGGTGTGTATAACAAAAAAGTTAAATCATAAAAAAATTTACTAAAACTATCAGCTAGATAAGACATAAGCCAAAGTGCTGTTGAGTTCTCTTTCGGATTCTATTCAGAAGCAAAAAGGGGTTTACACATAAATCATAAGTATAGAATAATAGTTGTATCTCACATCCGTGATTACCAAGTCAATAACATTATCGCAGTATAGTAACGTAATAACCTAATTAAAAACTATATATTCTTGCTGAATAATTCTCATATACATACTTTTAATTCCTTTACAAAGACCAACTATTATTATTTATTTTTTTATTATTATTTTTTTGAAACATCAAGTCAATGAATAAAGTTAGGTTATCATCTACGTAGTTTTTCGTTTTTGATTTAGGAGGTGATTCTTATCAAATAAGGATTGTGATGCGTGCATTTTTTTATAATTTAAGGAAAACACCTTCTATATTAAAGAATGACTATCTAACCGATATGTTTGTTTTTTTTTTTTTTTTTTTTTTTTAATAATTAGCTTTGTATAACATTTTTAACTGATAGAGATGTTGAGTTTGAGGTTAATGTTCTTGTTTAACTTTAACTATTGATATCATGTTCTACAAAATGTGCGAGTTTAGTGGCACATAATGAGCATTGATAAAGTTAAAATATGTTCCATAAAGTTTTTAAAATATTTTTATGGATATCCATATATAAATTTTAAATAACAATTTCATGAGTCGTTGATATAAGTAGAATCGCTTATATTTATTTTATATCACAGTAACTCATGCTTACCATTTGATATTTATATTCGCGTTACTAATAATTTAGCCGTATTTCAAACCCGTGTACGCATAAATTAAAATTTTTAAATAGTAACATGAGTCCTTATTAAAAAAAATATTCTAATGTATAAAAGTTTAAAACTAACATTAGTTTAAAAAAATATTAACGTATAATAAAACTAATTCGCATATTTACCAAATTTATTTTAATAGATGAAAGTCAAAAAAATTAATACTATTACTCATGTAATTTTAAACAAAGTTAACATTATAAAGTATAGGGGGTATGAAGTATAAGGGGTTATTTATTTATTATCTAAAGTTATTAAAAAACATGGAGACTTATAATTTACACTTAACCACTAAGGTTTTATTAATTACCTCCTCTTTTCTTAAGTTTTTATTTTTATAAATTTGACACCTATATTTTTATGTGTTTTTTTTATCAATCAAATTCTTCACAAAATTTATTAAATCTTGACCAAAATCAATTCAATTTTGACTTTTTATTGGCCAATCATATTGCTTGATTTTCTTATGTGTCAAAATCGAGCTCTCCTATTGGTCCAATTTATTTTTCAATGAGAAAGGTTTTGCAAAAACACTCTAAAATGATGTAATTCTTGTATTATATAAAAGATTTGCTTAAAGAAAATACAAATTTGACAGCCCTCTTAAATTAATTGATATAACATTAGGCCCTCTCAATAAATTCACCCAAGTTCTGTCTATGAGTTTCATGTTATATGTTCCTTTCATATCTTAATTAACTATTGTTGGAAAGTTAAAAAGTGAAGAATGAAGATTTGAGCATGTCCAATATAAAATTATGGATAAATTAGTAAAGGTGATAGATTACAATGATCATAAGATACTCAAACTGATATCATGATTTTGATTCGATTTTATCCTAACATACCTAACTCGACAACTTATCTTGGATCATAAGTTTACATTTTGGTGAAACATGCACGAATAAAAAACGAAAATTAGACTATGTTTGGCAAAAGTAGCTGTCAGCAGTAGCAGTGAGCTTTGAGTTGTAGTTACATCTCACTGTTCACCGCTCACAGCTTTTTAAAGAAGCATTGAAAAATGAGCTTTCTTAATAAATCGCAAAGCTCACCGCTCTTTTGTCAAACGGACACTAAAAATTAAAAAACTCATTGTTCACCGCTCATCACCCCAAAAAACTTCAAAAAGCTCTGTGGCAAACATAAATCTTGACATGCAAAAGTTATACTAATACACTTGAGATTGTCAAATAACTTCTGCATGATCAAATATAGTAATAGTGACCGTGATTATTTATTTATTTATTTATTTTTTCATTCTCATTTTATTTTAAACACTAAAATTAAAATTTCATTAAAAAAAAATCACATTAGTAATTCAAATAAAATACTAAAAAACATTACAATAAAAATTAAACTTAAACTAATAGTGTAAATTATTTTCTTTATTTACGCTTAATCTCCAACACTATTTACTGTTGTTTTATGGTTAAATGGTCATCGGGAGTATGATAAAACATGAGGCTGGTTAAACGGCAGTGATGAATCGTGTAACATTCGCGGATGATGCAATTGAGAATATTGTTGGTGATGGTGCATCGTTTGGTTATATATTGGAACGGATTATTTTGATAATAAGGTTGTTGTTGTTAATGTTGTGATTGGTATACGAAACTTGTAAGGATAAAATTGATAGGTTGCGGTTAATTGAAAATTGAGATCCAATGTTAGAAATATTGGAACGTTTTGTTGGCATTGGTTTTTTGATGTTTTGATTTTGAGAGTTTTGTGAGATATTTTTTTAGTTGGAGACGATTAGAGTATATGATAGTTGAACAAGTGAAGGAGTGTTTTTAATGAGAAGTGTTGTGGTATTTATAGGAGAACTGTATAAGGTATTATTTATTTTTTTATTAAAAATTATTTTTAATTACTCTCTCCGTCTCATAATTATAGTCCACTGTTGACTTTTGAAGTATTTAGTTTTCAACTTTTACCTTAAATATTTTTATTTGTGTTATATATTACTTGATGCAAAATATATAAACGGATTGAGTTGTGAATGTATTTTTCATTGGTATAATTTTTATCAAGTATTATATAACACAAATAAAAATATATAAGGTCAAAGTTGCCAAATGAAGACTTAAAAAGTCAACAGTGGACTATAATTATGGGACGGAGGTAGTAATACCGAGCAATAGTAAAAGAGTTGTTGGTCTTTCTTTTCTTTTGTGCACAACACTCGGTCATTTGGACGACCAACCCTCTATTTTCTGGGTGGGGATGTGTTCGTTGGACCAGGCGTATGGGAAAGAGTCTGCTGGCTTGACCGACCTGTGAATCGACCATCCACTATGGATGGTCTATGACATGAATCGTATCGGGAGCAAACATTTATGAGATATGTTTAAATGAGGTATTTTTGTGATAATGTTGGTTGTCTTATTGCATTATATTGGTATTGTAATGAAAAATTGATGTGACATTAAGTTCTTAATAGCTATATCTTTTTATCTTTTTTGAAAGGTGAATATATATATACTAGTATCAACAAATTCACTTTATAAACCAACTGCATGCTAGAATTTTTAGAAATGTCTCAAAAGATAATCAAGCAGAAAACAAATATCAAAGACATACAATTAAAGAATACATCTACACAAACTATGAGCTGAGATATCAACACATCTATTATTCACTCATATTCACCAAATCATTCTACCGACTACATTTCCTACTAATCTTACAAACTATACCGTTAAAGTGCAACATCATCCTCACACAATAACAATATAAAAGTAAGAAAAGCAGGCATCATCATGGGCAAATGAACCATTGCATCACTAGTAGAGTAGTAGGTAATGTATATTGGAAACTATATTTTTCATATATGGATGAACTTTACTGGAGACCGGAGAAGGCTATGACCCCTCAAAAGCTTTATAGTTTTACTATAGCAAATTGATCATATTTGACACACTTTTTGGCTCTCCTAATAAGTTTTTTCAAGTTCCGTCTTTGTTCCCATGCACTGCGTTATTTGTATATGACTATAAAAATAAACACAGTAATTGTCGGTAGTGATGTTAGTCAACACTACACACGTTCTTAATAATTTTGCAAATAAATGGATAAGTAGTTACAAAAGAAAATGCTGTAATATGTGGGGATATCTTAGCTATAATTTTTATAGTCAATTGACTACAGTTTTTCACAAAAAATACATAAACTATGAATGAGGGATTCACATAAAAAAATCATGAACTTAAAAAAAAAAATCAGAGATTCACATTTATAACACAATATTGTGAGCTACAAAATTATAGCTAATATATTCTCCTACTACTATATACGTAAGAGGTATGATGTGAAAATGATTAAGTAATAAGGTAGGCAGAAAAATAAAATAAAATAAAATAGGATTATGTGTGTGTGCAGCTGGGGTGTGGGGGGCCAATTTGGTAAAATAGAAGGGGGTGGGTGGGTCGGATCATGTTTGACAGTACAACCACGCATGCGCTTAAACAGTGAATTCCTTGTGGACCTTTTCTATTTTTTATTTTTTATATATCCTCATTTATCCATTAATCAATTCCTAAACTAAGGCTGTGTTTGATTTTTTTTTTTTTTTTTTTTTTTTTTTTGCCTCTTAACAGGCTCTGAATGGCCAAAATGTCTGAATCGGTCAGACATTTGATCGTTCAGACCGTTTTTTTTTTTACCGTTCAGATGCGTTCAGATGCAGTAAGATCTTAATGGTTTAGACTTGAGAGGGGTGTCTGAATGCGTCTTGTTGCCTCTTGCTGACACAAATAAAAACCAAAAAAAAAATAGTACGAGCAAGCAAATGTGCGGTTCAAACATGAGTTTTTTTTCCCGTTCAGATGCGGTCAGATTCAGACATTTACGCATCAGATTCAGATTCAGATGTGCGATTCAAGATTCAGATTCAGACCCTCTTAACAAACAAACACCACCTAATATTTGACCAAGTTTTTTCACGACATATTCCTTTCGATAGCAAAGTTTTTTTTTTCTATTTTTTTTTCGATAGCAAAGTTTTAACGATCATGAGGAAAATGTTTTATCCTTGTAAGTCGAGAAAAAATATAACATCAACACAACTTGAAGATGAGTTTGTGATGCTATAAACCAAGGTTGCAAAATTCACGAATCAGTAGTCGGTCGGTCGATTTTTTTTTAGTTTATAATCGGTCTAGACGGGATTAATCATTGATTAATTGGATTAGCATTTTCGGGGAGTTTTTGGTACTTCCGGTGAGTATTATGTATTCACGGCTAGGTTTGCCTTATACCAACAACTTGTAATGATATAAACAACGACTATAAGTGGCTAAAACAAGTTTCTAGCATGTTTATAGTATTTCCGGCAAAATTTGCAGGTTTTCAATAAATTTGATCACAGTTAACCACTGTTGACCGATTTATTTAAGCGATTTATACAAATCAAAAAGGTTAGTGGCCGTTTAACATCAAAACGATGATATTAATCTGCCTCGTGAACTTTTTTTTTTTCTACACTGCTATAAACATGCACTTTTGTGACATGGGCTTGTGGTCCACTGGGCATGTCTTATTCAGTTAAGCGTGCCTAGTGGAGAGTAGTACCGGTTTGGGTGACCAAACCGGGAAGTCCTCCCTTGTGGACCACTGCCCTGTCGGTACGATTTCAAAGTCCTTCAATGAATGTTTCAACCCACCAGGGTTCGAATCTGAAGAAGGCAGGGTTTACTTCAATTTAAGTGTCGTGCCTTCGGGCGGCTTAAGTTGAAGGTTTTCCCCCCATCGGGTTTCAAATTGGACATGGATTTCCCTTAAAGAAAGTAACCGTTCAAAAAAAAGATATTAGAAATAGGATTTTTCTAGCTTGTGCCCCAGGGGCACAAGTTAAGCACACTAAAAGACACCGGGACCTCACAGAAAAAAATCTTTTTGTGGGTCCCGGTATCTTTTAGTGTGCTTCCTTTTCTGTGAGGTCCCGGTGTCTTTTAGTGTGTTTAACTTGTGACGCTGGGGCACAAGTTAGACAAACACTTAAAAATATTAAAAAGTATTTACAAAAGATTTAAGCAAAATATGGGCCACATTGTAATACTAAAAAGATGAGATGATTTGGAAACAGCCAAACAGGACTTCACAGCTTGCTTATTTTTGGCTTTAACACAAACTCCAAAACAATGTGGTTTAATCTTCATATTTTTGTGACGTCAACTATTATCGTCTAGAATAAGTATTGTAGAATTTGGAACAATAGCGTATGAAACTACGCCTAGTGCATTTCTAAGTTGTCTATACGTCTTGGTGTGGTGTTGTCGTGTGGCTCGAAAATCGGACAAAACAGTCACGCATCATCAAAAGCTAACAAAAAAAACGTAAATCAGTACAAATGGTTTTCACATGTAACTTATTCAATCTTAGGACATTGCAACAACTATCACACATTAGGGCCACCATGCATGCTTATCGCCATTAGAACAAGGACAACCATTTTGTCAACATGATCAAGCTCGGAAAGACGTTCGATGAGGTACATACTAATGATAAAGCGATAAACAACCAACTAGGTTACCTCAGTTGGCCACCAAGATTCTTTAGGGGCTTGAGGAGAGGAGGTCTCAAGTTCGAGTCTCAGCCGAGACTTTTACCCCTTCAGACGGAATAGGAGGAAGTAATGAGAGTTCAAGGTTAGCATACCGCCCAATTGGATGCCACCGCTACCTGAACCACTAATAAATAACAAGTCGTTCTAAAAAAAATGATAAAGTGATATACGACGAATTTCAAACAATCATCAGGTTACGTTTATTTGGTTATTGCAAGATCAAGTGTTATTTAGTTTGTTGATCTTGTTCTCTTGGTGGCGATGAATCCAAAATGCTAAGGCCTTTCTGTAGTCACATTTCTTTTAGATTAAAGCACATTACGCATGAAATAAGGTATTTTGGAATTTAAAAACTATATGTTATATGTGTAAATTAAAATTTATAAAATAAATAAATTAAAAAATAAAGAAAAAGATTTATGGTATGTAAAAAGTCTATAAATGGTGACCGGGTTGCTATTAAAGTTATACGATCTTGCTTCTAGAAATATAATTATAATAAATTTATAAAATTTGTTTCAACCAAGACAGTCATATACGGAGTAATAAATTTAAGTTAGTAGTTTTAAAACTCATGCATCTACAGGGTTTGAACAAATAGATAATGAATAATTAAATTTTAATAGCTTTGTTTTCAAGTTAAATATTATAACAATTCAAAAAATTCATGATTTGGTAATACCGATTATGTATAGATTGGTAAAAAAAAATTATATAAACACTCGTACATAAGACTTTTTTAGAAGAAAGATTATATATATGTCCAATCCTCAGCGGTGGTGGGACCAACCAAGTTGTATGTCGTCCAACCCAACCTTAGACTCTTTCTTCCTGACCTATTTGACTCTCTGACCGCAGTTATAGTTATTTAGGTGGTATCCCGAGATTGAAGAGATCGAATTCCTCCGGGGAACACACGAAACAAATATATGAACTGGGTAAATAGAAATGGAAAAGAGATGTTTCCAATTCATCAAAATGAGAAGCTTTTTCTACATCCATATGATCTACTAAAGTAGATTGGTATTGCCCATATAATAAAAGCAGATCTTGGTCCATGGAATCCCAAGAAGGTAAGAACTCCAACCTTTCCGACGCTTCTTCGGCAAAATACGATATACAAGTGGGACCTGCACTATGCGCAAGCTGTGCGAAAAACCACTTCTTTTTTCCGGTTCTGAAACAACTTGGGTGAAATAGGGTTCTACCGGGAAACCATGGATTTTTTAGCTTTCGACATTGGTTACTGGTCGAGCCACTGAAATGGAATGAGATAAGAATCTCTGGAGATCTTTCCTCTCCACTTACTCGTAACAGGCTTTCCCTCTGTAGAAGACTTCTTCCGAATAGCATAATTGGGAGATTGATTCCTCGATCTTCAAAGAAAACTGACTCCTCTTACTCCTTCTTCTCCTTTAGGATAGGATCGTCGTTGGTCCTTTCACTAATGATCTAATGATCTCACCATTTTCTAGTAGTTCTCGCGAACGCGCGAGGGACTATCCTTTCAATCGCTTGCCCTTTCTTTTCACTCTCAAGACAAGGCTCTCTCTCTTTTATAAAGCGAAGCAAAGCGCATGGCGCTGAAAGCTCAATAAACACACACGAACACGATGCATACGAGTGTTTATATAATTTTTGTTTATTATTAGTTAATATCGATTATATATAGATTTTGTTTCACGAAAGATTTAACTTTGTTTAACTAAAATGATTTTATATTAATCGTGTTTAAATTTAATTATTTATATCATGTTGTAGACATTATGTGTGTTTAGTAGCACATAATGACTTTGAAAAAATATGTAACGTTGTTATATGTAGAATCTCGTATATTTATTCTCATCCACAATAACGTGTGAGGTCATGTTGTCATTTTGATATTACTATTCCCGTTAATAACAATTTAAGTCGACTTTTAAACATGTGTGTGGGTTAAACGTATAAAGATGAATAACATTAGTCATTATTGATTGCGGATAGTTAAAAAAAAAAAAAAAAAAAAAAAAAAAAAAAAAAAAAAAAACATTTGCAAAATATACTTACTTAATCTCATTAAAAGAAATAACATGGGTCGTTCATGTATCACGTGTATTCATTTACTTGTCACAGTAACTCGCGTGTTTTTATATTATATATATATATATATATATATATATATATATATATATATATATATATATATATATGTATATATATATATATATATATATATATATATATATATTTTCATATTTATAATACTATACAAGTACATTACTTTAATATATAGTAATAATAATACCAACATATTATTGTGTGTGTGTGTATATATATATATATATATATATATATATATGGTGTATTTATAAAATTTATAAAGTTATAAAAACTAATAAGTATACTTTATTTAAAATTTAACAGCAAAATTTTTATTAATTAATCCCTCATTTTTTAAGTTTTATTATTATTATTATTATTATTATTATTATTATTATTATTATTATTATAATTGACACATGCGTTTTTTAACACATTTTATAAATTAGATAAAAATTTAATAGTTTAACCAAATTATGCTTCAATTTTGACTTTATTAGCTAATTACATTGCTCAATTTTGTCACGTATCAAAATAGAATATCCTAATTAATCCAATTTTTTTTCAATAAAATTGCTCTAAATTAATGTGCCATTTTCATTATATAAAATATTGTAAATTCATTTACAATTTTAAAATATACATATTCATCTTAGTAAAGACAACATATATCATGGTAAACTCGGAGTAAAAGTGTCACATTGCCTTTTGTATTAAAAAAATAAAATAAAATAAAATTCTTGTATACTTTAATTAATCCAATTTTTTTTCAATAAAATTGCTCTAAATTAATGTGCCATTTTCATTATATAAAATATTGTAAATTCATTTACAATTTTAAAATATACATATTCATCTTAGTAAAGACAACATATATCATGGTAAACTCGGAGTAAAAGTGTCACATTGCCTTTTGTATTAAAAAAATAAAATAAAATAAAATTCTTGTATACTTTTATAGTTGCAGCGCTTGTTTACGCATAAATTTTTACATAAACTTTTTATTATTTATTAGTATCGATAAATATTTGGTATATATTTTTGTTGAAAGAAGTATTTGACCTTTTTTTATTAACAATGATGGGTTGATCGTTTAATATTTTTTTTGTTCTGAAAACAATAATTTCTGATATTTTTGCCGACTACACATGATCTGAGCTCAACGTCACATATACTCAAACTAGTTAAAGCCCTCCTCTTTTCATGATAGTTGACATGACCATTTAAAGTTGTGTTGCACGTAACATGAATTGAACTTAAAACCTCTTAATAGTCATACAAGCTCTTTACCACCATGTCACCCCTAAGTGGCTAATGTTGTGTTACATTTAAATACATGACATTACTTGTGTTTAAAAGTATCTAAGTACCTTTGTAGAACAACTTTTTTATATATCCCATCTAAAAAAAAAAAAAAACATATGTAATTGCTATACATATAATCGTATTTATTTTCACTTCAAGATACCCATGGGCCATGTGTTTACTTTGATATTTATATTCATGTTAATAATAATTTTAGCCGTAGCTTGTTTTTAAATACTTGTACGCACTGGTCAAATTTATGAAAGGAGATAACATGAGTTATTATTGAACGCCATTAGTAATAAAATTACTTTTACGGATCTCCCTACTTAATCTCAAGAGAATAACATAGTCATACATATATGTATAACTTTATGTATTTATTTATATATGACAGTAACTCGTACTTTTATTTTGATATTTATAATTCAATGCATATAGACTAATTTATAATGATAAAAATGTTCATTAATAACAACAAAGTATATGTTTCAAAAATATACTTCCTCTATCCTAAACTAATTGTCATGTTTTGATCTTTCGAAGTCAAATCTTTTTCAACTTTTACCTTAAGTATTTTAGTTTGTGTTATATAATACTTGATGAAATTTATAATAATGTAAATACTTTTAAAACCCAATTTGTTCATACATTTTGCATCGTTTATTATATAACACAAAATAAAATAGTTAATTTCAAACTTGAAAAAAAAAAAAAAAAAAAAAAAAAAAAAAAAAAAAAAAAAAAAACTTGAAAATTTTGAAATATGATACTTATTTTAAAACGAAGGAAGTATATATAAAGTCTAAAGAATATTTATTTAATTTATTAAGTTATTAAAAAAATTGAAACTAGTAAGTTTGTTTTAATCCTTATCATTTCATTCAAGATCGGAGAGGTTTCAGATGGGTGTGCAATAGGTATCGTCGCACGGTGCTTCCATTTAAGAAAGGTCACATCCACATTGTTATTAGTTTGGCATTTAATTACACATAATATTAAACATATTGCCTAGGGTCATTGAAAAGTACAAGACGACCATGTTCAAAATCAATACAAAACATTTCACATTGTATTCTCAAGTTGAGTTAAAGGGATGAAATAAAAAGAAAGTAATTTTAGTTGTGTTCACAAGTTTTTTTTAATAGTGAAAGTGAAAGCAAATGAATAAAAAATTGAAGATGCGTTTGGTTTATGGGAAATGAAATGAAGGAATAGATTTAATTACAAATAAATTGTTTGATTGTTGAGTTTTATTTTGAGATATGGGGTATGAAACCCATACAAATAGGCAAATTTTATACCCACCAAGCATGCTGGGTTTACAAACCCATAATGATTCCCGTTAACAAACCAAATGCACCTTGAAAGTTTTGTTTATAAACTTTCACCCTACTTTTAGAGTTTAAGTCAAATTTTCTTCCTCTCTTATTATTTGATTTTTTTTTCTTTTTTCTTTTTTTACTTTCATTCCTCCTTTCAAAAGAAACAACCAAACAACTTGAAGTTCAATGAGCGTTAGCCACAAAAATCTTTTTTGCAGCTACGGTAACATGGCAAAGACATAGATTGCAGAAAATTAAAAGTTTAAGGACAATATTTGTAGTTTTTTTTTTCGATAACATTATTTGCACTTTTCGAAAGGTTAAAGAAATTTTTTTGCAATTTACTCTTACTTTTATTATAGAGAATTTTTTTTATTGAAAACACAGTATTCGAGAAAAATATAATTACCTTTTTTAAACTTGAAGATTAGACATATGTATGATTTTTGGAAGAAACAAGGTATCAAAAATGGGTGGGTAGGGCCCCCAATGGATGGACCCGAAATAAAATAAATGGGTTGGAGGAGCATTTAATTGTGTGTGATGTGGTGTACCCAAGTCTACTGTACTCTCAGCGACAGGACTTGATCAGAGATGGTAAATGCAAGAAGATCTTGACCCTACGTGTGGCCCATTATATATTTACCCCTTCCATTTGATGAGACGTTGCCACGTCATTTGGATTTTAGTGATCTGTGGGGTCCACTTCCAAGATCCCGGATCTCCTACTGCCACCACTATAGTATTCTCTGCCAGCCGTAAATTCATTTTCACGTATCCACAATTTCAACATAGGGTGAGTTATAGCAACGGGGGTAATAGGGGGGGTTTGTGGAAGGGTTGTGCTGCCGCCGCTTGTACTGTCTGCTTTAATGCTTGTACGTTTGACTAAAAATAGGTGGGACCCCATGTAGAGAGGGTTTCCCTAACAGCCCCCTTTCAACATATGTTGTTTTAATCAAAAGGGATGTGTTAACCAAGCCCCCTATGGGATGGGTCCCACCTATTTTTAGTCAAATGTACAAGCATTTAAAGCAGACAGTACAGGCGGCGGCAGCACAAACCTTCCACACACCCTCCCTATGGGAGGGTGCGGTTAACTCACCCCAATCAAAATTTTAAATGAATATAAGGCTAAAAGGAGTGGTGGTCATTCACTATTATCTCATTGTCACATTAGATTTTTTTTTTTTTTTTTTCCCTCTCTCTCTCTCTCTTCCCTCACTATCTCTCACTCTCTCTCGGCTTTCATCTGTTTTGGTCACCTTCAACTCACATTTCATTAAAATACTCACTTTATACAAATATACTTAACTAAACATTTCACACACACTTACAAAACAAATACTTCCTCCGTCCTATATTAAGTGTCCACTTTCATAATGCACAAATTTTTTTGAATATTTCACTAACTAAACTCTTCATCAATTAAATATTATTTTTACCCACTAAAATCTCATCTTATTGGTTGAAAGATACAAGTGAACACTTAATTTAAGACATTCAAAGATACATTATAAAGACTTAATATGGGACGAAAGGAGTATTAAATATTTACTTTTTACCATAAGTGCCCACTTTTTTAGCCTTTTCACGATGGTGAGCAACTCACCAAACTAGTGCGATATTACCGTGACCATGGACATGAGTTTTGGTTGTGGCGTGTGACACATGCATTTGGTGTAGAAATTTGAATTCGAAATGGACATAAATGTGTATTAAAATTAGAATTTGGCATAGAATTTGAATTTAAAAAAAGTTTAAGATAGAGAAATTATATTTTTTAAATATATTTTAAAATAAATTTTAACTAAAATATATTTTAAAATAAATTTTAACTAAAATATATTTGTGAAAGATTAAAAAATAATAATAATAAAATAAAGAACTTAGAAATATAAAAAGTTCCATATAAATAGAGAGAAAAAAATGAAGATTACCAACAAAAATACTCAAACCTACCTAAATGACTATCACTGTATGATTCAAACTTCTATTTCTCCTTTTAATTTAAAAAAGGCATGAGATATAAAGACGTGGGCTACTTTTTTATTTTAACGGGGGCTACTTCTTTGAGGTGTACTTTTAGGGTACTTTTTTGGGTTTTGTCAGTTTTTTTTTTTTTTTTTTCTTTTTTTTTTTTTTTTTTTTTTTTTTTTTTTTTTTTTTTATGATTTGTGTTTTGTATATTTGTGTTTTGTATAATTATTTATTTTGTATAATAGCACGTTAAATATTACCCCGTTAAATAACTGCAACAACAAATGTTATTATTAAATTAAACGACACGTTAAATATTACCACGTTAAATAACTAAAACAACAACTGTTATTATTAAATTAAACGACAACGTTATACATATTATTTAGAAACAACAACATCTACGACCTATGAAGATTATTCATCTCATTTAAAAGATCATGGAGCCGGGCACTATACTGACAAGCGTGATCCTCAAGATTCCTTGCCATTTCTAACTCCATTTCCAGCGCCTTTATTCTTGCCTTCAACAACTTGTTCTCATTTTTTGTAGCAACGCAGTTTGAGCAATGCGTTCAAGAAGAGGGTTGATTAAAGTGCTCTGCTTCAAATTCATCTTTCCACGCTAAGTATCGACACCCATAGTCTTTTGTACCTGGCTGTTACATGTTAAGAAAATAATAAAAAATGTATTTTTAACAAACAAATTATTTACATAACTAAGCAAACGTATGATTATTTACCACTGAAAGAGGACATGCATAAAACAGTCGCCCACGACTACCATCTTGCCAGGATTTCCGTTCTACAATAAATCCTCTATTACATCGGCACCAGAAAGGATTTCTTTGGCTCATCTGACCAAAGAATTTGCATAATAATTTACATCAGCAATCAATAATGTTATTACTAATTTAAACAAAGTAATAATAACTGGTGCAGAACTAACACTCTACAAAAAAACAGACTTTTAAGTTTCAAACAATTAACATTTAAATGATGTTGAATAATCATTTACAACATTTACAAACAATTTACATTTAAATAAATGAATAATCATTTACAACATTTACAAAATACATCGATGGTTATATATTGCATCCCATTCGTTTGCAGCTGGCTCTTTGAACCACCTCCATTGTGGGTGGTAATGTGGTAGTGGAGAATCTCTGTCTATATTGAGACAAATGTAATGAGCACCACTGTTCTCCCCCACACGCGCAATCACAATAGGGTCAATTCCATGTGATAAGTTTGGAGCAGAAAATAGGGGTAAACATGTGAACCAACCATGACGGTCTATATATACAAGAGGTCGGTGAATAGCTGAAGCGAGGACCAGACCGTTATGTGGCATCGTCATCAAGTAATCTTCAGGCGCTGGTCCATTAAACCAGTTTAATGTATCACGAAGGTGGTAAAAGTCTTCTTCCCCCCACATACTCACGTAGGTTATACTATGTCTTTGTAACTCTTGCATTAACATGTATCTAGCATCGGCCCACCTATTTTGGTCTTGCACAATCCAATGGGCAATGCACCGAAACCCACAATTTCCGTCACCATCCACATTATTTATACTTATTACCTGTGAACGGAAAATCTCTGGAATGCGATCAATAAAATCCTCGCTATCCTTATCTCCAACGTAAAATCTGTGTCTTATTTTTTCACCCGTGTACGAACTATGTCTTGCAGGCTCTTTGCCGCGTTTCGTGACTTTCGTGGATCTTGAATTTGTGCTTCTTCGGTGATTCATGGTTGGCACATCATTCAAGTCCGGGACTTCATTCAAGTCAGGAACTTCATTCAAGTCCGGGACTTGTGTAGCCTTGCCTTTTTTGTCCTTTGCGCTCGGACGTCCACGGGTATTTTTTTTTGAATAGCTGGTTCACGTGTGTCAGCAGATTCAGGTTGGAATATATCTCTTAACTTCGTTAACATATTCTTCTTGACAAACGATGTTGATTTGCTAAAAATATTCTTGAATTGTCGCATGCCATCGTTAAACGAAGTATCGTCATCATCACCACCATGTTCGCTGGAAGAGCCATCTTTATTCGGGGGCCTATTGATAACAGGCCACGGAACAGATAGGGTTCTCCAAAAAATATCAACTCGTTCCAGTGGAATGGGGCATCCTGAATTCAATTAAAGTGACTTGTATAAATTACTGATATTAACGTGGAAAACAACTTGATAGTTATAAATTTAATATACTTACCATGAATAACATAGATTTGCATCTCGTGAAAGCATGGTAGTCCGTATATTGCCCGATTCTTATGGCTACATTCTTCTGGGGTGATCGACAGGTGGAGTTCCTTGTGCATGAGGTTCAAAGCATGTTTAGAAACTTTATACGTTAATTCGTGAAATAGTGGTACATCACACTTAATTAGTTTCTCGTTCATGCTTCTATTGAAAGTCTCTTTTATCGCATCTTCTTGCGTAATGAGAATCTTATCGACCGACCTCAACAACCTGTCTAATTTGGACTGTGTGCTGTCCAAATATAATTTCAACAACGCGTGGTGAGCCTCAACTCTGCACGTTGTTGTCTGGCCGTAGGATTTATATCGGTCGGTAATATACGAGACAAACATGGGTGCGTAATCTTGCACCCAGTTATGCAGATACAAAGCGACATCTGAAAAAAACAATGAATTAATAAAAGGTCATTCGGGTGCATATTTATTAAATAATTAAAAACAATCAATTAATAATTAAGTACCCTGATGGTTGACCAATAGCTCTTGTAGGCGTCGATAACGTCGCTCGAACGATTCGAAGGTCGGAGCTTTAACCATCCAATCCCATCGGTTTTTAACGGACTCATAGTCAATACCCCCATCTGTGAATTTATTTTTGCAAAACTTAAGTATGTTTTGCTGTATATGCCATCGACAGAGTAATTGGTGAGCGTCAGGAAATTCTGCTCTTATTGCCCCAACTAACGCTAAATCTCTGTCAGTGACGATAACACGTGGGTAATATCTTTCGCCAATCACTTGCTTCACACGTTGCAATACCCATCTAAAATTATGCCCTTGTTCACTGGATAAAAAGCTATACGCCATTGAAAATGTTTTGTTTGTTGAAGTTAGTCCAACAATTTCCAACAACGGCAATTTAAACATCGTGGTATTGTACGTGGAGTCCATCAGCATGACTTCAGAGAATGTACACCATATAACATACGATGTGGGCAGGGCCGGTCCTGAGTTTTTGGTTGCCCTGGGCAAGACGACTGAATGATGCCCCTATATAAGTAAACAAATCACGCATGTCAACTTGATAAAACTTGAACAACTATCGATTTATTTACTTCACACTACGAATTATTGACATTTTGCAGTTTGTTGTGTTTCTCCAACTTTTATCATTCGGGTGTACGACCAAGATCTTGCTCAAACAAATTTTTTATCCTTTTTCCGAATAACTTTATCTATAGTCTTCTTTTATCTATCATTTTCACCTATCATTTTCTTATTAGTATCTTCATCTTCTTCTAAATTATATGAGTATCATACATCTTTTGTATAATGACAACATCAACTTTTTTTTACATAAATTACTACTAATTTTTTTACTAAGATTCTACAATATATTTTAAAGAGTAAATTACATGGTTGGTCCCTGTCGTTTGTATAAAGTAACAACTTTCGTCCCTATCTTTTAAAAGTTGCATGGTTAGTCCCTAAGTACGTAAACAAATAACACCACAGGTCCCTTGGTTTAACTGGTGTTAACTAGGCGAGTTAAAATTTACAAGTTAGCCCCTTTTGGTTAAATAGCGCTGCATCGTTAATCCTTTTAACGTTTTCGCCCGTTTTTGTCCGTTTTTTTTTACGTTTTCGCCCGCTTTTGTCCCTTTTTTTTTGTTTTCGCCCGTTTTTGTCCGTTTTTTTTACGTTTTCGCCCGTTTTTGTCCGTTTTTTTTGTTTTCGCCCGTTTTTGACCTTTTTTTACGTTTTCGCCCGTTTTTGTCCGTTTTTTTTTGTTTTCGCCCGTTTTTTTACGTTTTCGCACATTTTTGTCCGTGTTTTTTTGTTTTCGCCCGTTTTGTCCGTTTTTTTTACGTTTTCGCCCGTTTTTTTTGTTTTCGCCCGTTTTTGTCCTTTTTTTTTACGTTTTCGCCCGCTTTTGTCCGTTTTTTTTTTCGCCCGTTTTTTTACGTTTTCACCCGTTTTTGTTTGTTTTCGCCCGTTTTTGTCCCTTTTTTTTACGTTTTAGCCCGCTTTTGTCCCTTTCTTTTTGTTTTCGACCGTTTTTTTTACGTTTTCGCCCGTTTTTGTCTGTTTTCGCCCGTTTTTGTCCATTTTTTTTACGTTGTTGCACGTTTTTGTCCGTTTTCGCCCGTTTTGTCCGTTCTTTTTATGTTTTCGCCCGTTTTTGTCCATTTTTTTACGTTTTCGCACGTTTTTGTCTGTTTTTTTTGTTTTCGGCCGTTTTGTCATTTTTTTTATGCTTTCGCCTGTTTTTGTCCATTTTTTTACGTTTTCGTCCGTTTTTGTTCATTTTTTTACGTTTTCGCCCGTTTCCTTACATTTTTGTCCATTTTTTTGTTTTCGCCATTTTTTGTCCGTTTTTTTAACGTTTTCTCCTGTTTTTGTCCCTTTTTTTACGTTTTGGCCCGTTTTTGTCCATTTTTTTTACGTTTTCGCTCGTTTTGTCCGTTCTTGTTACGTTTTCTCCTCTTTTTGTACCTTTTTTTACCCAAAATTTTTTTTCCGTTCTTTTTACGTTTTGTCCTTTCTTTTTGTCCGTTCTTTTTACGTTTTCTCCTCTTTTTTGTACCTTTTTTTACCCAAAATTTTTTTTCCGTTCTTTTTACGTTTTGTCCTTTCTTTTTGTCCGTTCTTTTTACCCAATTTTTTTTTTTGAAAATATTTTTTTCGATGATTATTTAAAAAAAATTCAAAATTATGTTTTATTGAATTTTTTGTCCGTAAAAAAATAGACAAAATCGGGCGAAAACGTAAAAAAAAGGACAAAAACGGGCGAAATAAAAAAAACGGACAAAAACGTGCGAAAACGTAAAAAAAACGGGCGAAAACAAAAAAAAACGGACAAAAACGGGCGAAAACGTAAAAAAAAGGTCAAAAACGGGCGGAAACAAAAAAAAAAGCGGACAAAAATGGGCGAAAACGTAAATAAACGGACAAAAACAAAAAAAAAACGGACAAAAACGTGCGAAAACGTAAAAAAAAAGGACAAAAACGGGCGAAAACAAAAAAAAACGGACAAAAACGTGCGAAAACGGACAAAAACGGGCGAAAATAAAAAAAAAAAAAAGCGGACAAAAACGGGCGAAAACGTAAAAAAAAGGGACAAAACGGGCGAAAACAAAAAAAAGGACAAAAACGGGCGAAAAAGTAAAAAAACGGGCGAAAACAAAAAAAAACGGACAAAAACGGGCGAAAATGTAAAAAAACGGACAAAACGGGCAAAAACAAAAAAAAACGGGCGAAAACGTAAAAAAAAAAACGGAAAAAAAACGGGCGAAAACAAAAAAAAAACGGACAAAAGCGTGCGAAAACGTAAAAAAAAACGGACAAAAACGGGCGAAAACGTTAAAAGGATTAACGATGCAGCGTTATTTAACCAAAGGATTAACGATGCAGCGCTATTTAACCAAAGGATTAACGATGCAGGCTATTTAACCAAAGGGGGCTAACTTGTAAATTTTAACTAACCTAGTTAACACCAGTTAAACCAAGGGACCCGTGGTGTTATTTGTTTACGTACTTAGAGACTAACCATGCAACTTTTAAAAGATAGGGACGAAAGTTGTTACTTTATACAAACCACAGGGACCAACCATGTAATTTACTCTATTTTAAATGTGTTTGCAACATGTGTATTTCATTTTCAATGTTTAATAAATCTTCAATAGTTCAACCATTTTCGGTAACAAGCAATGCTGTACTTCATGATTCATTTAAATTACCAAACTAATACATGACATTCATAATACCTTAGGAAAGTACGTTTTATTTTATTTTTTTGAATATCTGTGATGTTTAAATTACCAAAAGAATTATGAGCCACATACTTTAAGCATTTAACATATAAGGGTTGAATATATAAACTTACAAAGTAAAAGGACTAAAATAGAACACTACAAAATATGGCAAAAAACGTTTTTTTGGTGGTCCCACTTCCATCTTCCCCAGTTCAATCTTCCATCATCCCTATTTAAAATCTACTCTTAAGTCTTAACTCCATTAAAATACCGACATAGCTTTATGTTTTAAGTGTTCAATAATTATTTCACAAGCAACTAACATATAAGTTCGTCATCAAAAGCATCACTTAATAAGATTATATCATTGAAACTAAGTTTCTGTGAAAGACGAGGCCTAAAAATCGATTCAGAACCAAAGAAATTTTGATGCCCCTGTTTGTGTGATGCCCTGGGCCGTCGCCCTGCTCGCCCATGCCCAGGGCCGGCCCTGGATGTGGGGTGCACAAAAAATAGCTTCTCAAGCTCGTTGGTATGCTCATTTACCCTCGGGTACCATGTATACCCTGATTCTTGCAAATGCGAGTAAAGGACTTGAATTGGAGTTCTATCACCTACTCTGACTCTCCGAAACTTATCTTGTGCGTTATATATAGTTCTAACGCTAGACACGTTATCCGGATTACGACCCTTTATTGTCGAAAGTATATTAAGTGGTCGTACGTTATAATCTGTCAATTCTCTGACCAAACCCAACTCATCATCCTTTAATCGCATTGCATATGGCACACCATGCAACGACTCTAGCATATCATGATTATGCGTATCATCCTTCACCCTCAATACCCAATAATTTTTTGTTCGATAATATTTCGCATTTAATCTGAATGGACAACCAGTTTTACATGTTTTGGTTTTCCGTCTGCCACTACCTTGAGGTACATACGTCCCACCCTTTGTACACCTATAATTGATTTCGTTCATATGACCATCTTCTGATTTGGTTCTATCTTTAACAATTACAAAACCGAGCTCACGAGCTATATTTTGCGCCCACTCAGTTACTTCCTCGTGAGAACCGAAAACCTGAAAATACATAACATTTTTTACTAATACTTTTGTTTTAGTTTTTATTACAACTTTTACATTTTTATAACAAAATTCTTTTACATTTTTATAACTTTTATTTTTTACATTTTTATAACTTTTATTTTTATAACAAAATTCTTTTACATTTTTATAACTTTTATTTTTTACATTTTTATAACTTTTATTTAACGTTTACATTTTTTACATTTTTACATTTTTATAACTTTTATTTAACTTGTTTTTTTACACTTTTACATATATATTACTTTTTATTACAAAACTTAATACAAATACAAATACAAATATATTACTTTTTACATATATTACACTTTTACATTTTTTACATATATTACTTTTATTTACAAAAATAATACAAATATATTACTTTTATTACTTTTTATTACAAAACTTAATACAAATACAAATTTAAAAAATAAATAAATAAAAACGTGTGTGTTGTGGACAGCTGTCTCACACACACTCCACACCCACGTGTATACCACCCACCCTCTCATATACACTCCACACACTCACAAACTCTCTCTCTCTCTCTCTCTCTATTTGCTCTCGTTTCTCTCTCTATTTTTAGATCTAAAAACGAATTTTAGATCTAAAATCAATATTTGGCAACCCCAATATTTATGTGATGTTTCTGTGATTTGAGAGAGAGTTTGTGAGTGTGTGGTGATGTTGTTGGGTAGATGGTTCTGTGTGGTGATGTTAGATCCGTGTGTTAATTGATTGGTACGTTAATTGATAAAAATCTTGATTTTTTCAAAGAAACCCTAATTTTATAAATTAGGGTTTCGTAAAATTAGTTTGGGGGTTTTCAAGGTTGGAATATGTACGTGATGTTTCTGTGATTGTTTTGTTAGATCCGTGTGTTAATTGATAAAAATCTTGATTTTTTCAAAGAAACCCTGATTTTATAAATTAGGGTTTCGTAAAATTAGTTTGGGGGTTTTCAAGGTTGGAATATGTATGTGATGTTTCTATGATTGTTTTGTTAGATCCGTGTGTTAATTGATAAAAATCTTATGTGGTGGTGGTTCTGTTTTCTTATGTGGTGGTGATTCTGTGTTGGTAGTTCTGTGTTCTTATGTGGTGGTGGTTCTGTGTTCTTATGTGGTGGTGGTTCTGTGTTCTTATGTCTAGTAGTCAAATATGCAAGCCCCCGTTAGAATAAAAAAAAAGTAGCCCCCATCTTTATATCTCATGCCATGCCAATACGGAGGTTATGCCTTTTCGGTGTACTTTTTTTTTACTTTGTTAAAAAAAAACTGCTTATTATGATACTACTTATATGCCTATAAGAACGGGGTCTATGGTGGTGGTTAACCTGTGGATGTGGGTAGGTTGACACCTTGATCTGCCACCTTTGAGTGGTATGAATACCTGCTTTGGCCTACCCCCAGTCCACATGCTCTAGTTTTAAGCATATTTAAGGCAATGATGATTTTTTTTTAAAATTGATATTGGCGTGGCATTTCCAAATAGATGGCAATAGAAACTTGATTTTACAACATTTGAAGTTGCAGCCATATAATCTGAGCCTAATGTAAAAGCGTAAAACTTATTGTTACCTCATTTGTGGAAAATCGTGACCTAGACATTTTGTGTTACTTGTTGTGATGCTCTGGCCCAACCCTTGTTGTGATGCTCTTGCCTTTTGTTGTGATACTCTGCCCCAATCCTTGTTGTTACTTGTTGAGCTTTTGTTGTGATGCTCTGCCTTTTGTTGTGATAATCTGAGCTTTTGTTGGTGTTACTTGTTGTGATGCTCTGGCCCAACCCTTGTTATGATGCTCTTGCCTTTTGTTGTGATACTCTGCCCCAATCCTTGTTGTTACTTGTTGAGCTTTTGTTGTGATGCTCTGCCTTTTGTTGTGATAATCTGAGCTTTGTTTATAGTGGAGCAAAGCTGATTGTTACTGTTGAGCTTGTGAGTTTTTCACATGCTTCTGATACTACTTTTCTTGGTGATTTGAGGGTTGCTTGAGGAAAGCTGCAAAAGCAAGAATCTTGCTGTTTACAGGCTTGTGAGTTTTTTTACAGGCTTGTGGATGCTGTTGAGGTTATGTAACATGTGCTTTATAAGGACGGGGGCTACTTTTTTATCTTAACGGGGGTTATCTGCACTTGGACATGATAAATTTTGTGTGAATCTGCACTTTGTAACAAAGGCGATGACGAATGGTTTTTAAAACCGAATGGCATGGCAAAGTGATATTTTTATCACTTTGCAGCCTTCATTATCCGAGCCTTAAGTCCATAACGAAATAGCCTCCGTTCTTGTATAACAACCCTTGTGGGCAGTTGTGTTTATAGTGTAACATGTGATGCTGGTACAGGGCTGCAAAAGCAAGAATCTTGCTGTTTATACATGTGATGCTGGTACAGGCTAGTACTTGTGATTCTGATACAGGCTACTTATGCTGTTTACAGGTTTGTGTAACTATCACTTTGTAACTAAGGCGATGACGAATGGTTTTTAAAACCGAATGGCATGGCAAAGTGATATTTTTATCACTTTGCAACCTTCATTATCCGAGCCTTACTAAAAATCTGAGCCGAATCTGCACTTTGTGGTTGCTGCATTTTGGTCTTTGGTTGGACTTGGAGTTGGTCTTTAGTTGGACTTGGTGAAATCTGCACATTTGGACAAAAATTAAGACTTGTGAAAAAAAGACTTCAAAAAATTATTAAAACACTTGTAAAAAAAGAAAAAGACTTAAAAAAAAAAAAAAAAAAAAAAAAAAAAAAAAAAAAAAAAAAACTTGCAAAAAGCAAAAAGCTGCAGAAAAGTACCTCCCTAATGTATAGGGGGGGTTTACAGAATTTGTTATAGACCCCGTTCTTATAGGGCAACCCAAATAAACAACCAAACAAATTACAAGTCTCATGTCAATTCAAACCCATTCCAAACTGCCATTACAAACGGCCCCTAACATATTTTATAATGATTTTTTTTTTCATTATTACTCTTTCCGTCCCATATTAAGTGTCCATAATGAAATCTTTGGATGTCTCAAATTAAAGGTTTTTTTTTTTTTTTTTTTTTTTTTTTTTTTTTTTTTTTTTTTTTTTCAAATTAAGTGGGTGCGTCCTTTTCTGTTAATGAGTCTTAATGGGGATGAGTACCATTTGCTTCCTTTCCTCACATATATCATTTAACAGAAAAAGAAACATATTATATGTGTGGCCTCACCACTATCTCCCCATTAAGACTCATTAACACAAAAAAGAAACACCCTCTAAGTTTCCATATTCTATTTCAACCAATGAGATGAAACTTATTGGGTAAAAATAATATTTGATTTGTGGAGAGTGTAGTTAGTGGAATTTTTTAAAACTTTGCGCATGATGTAAGCGGACACTTAATATGGGACGGTGGAAGTATTTTTTAAGGCTTTAGTTATTAAATAGCAATGATCTTTTTTAAATATACCAATTTGGTACGTGAACTATGAAAAAGTTTTGTAAATATATGACTTTTCATAAACTGTTTTAATTTGTACATTTTAATGACGTGTCATATCTGAAAGTCTGACAAGTGATACCATTTATAACGTGACACGTTATCAAATTATGCAGATTTGAACACATTATAAAAGTTCGTTATATTTAAACAACTTTTTCAGAATTTACGTACTAAAACGAGACAAATGAAAAAATTAGTTGCTATTTTATAAGCAAAGCCCTTACAAAAATTAGAGTTGATAACAAATATGGAATTTATAGTTTGAGAGACCTATGTGCAATTGTCGCCTATAATTGTTATAGTTATCGCAACATCATTCTTTACCTTATCACATTTATTTAACACAAAACCAAAAAACACTCTATTCAATAACATTCTTATAATACTCTGCCAAAAAATCTCACTTTAAAATAATAATAATAATAATAATTATTATTATTATTAAAAAAATAAATAAATAAAAAATAAAAAAAAATAAAGGTCGCCTTTATGATAAACGGTGCAATAGAACACAGATGGTGCCATAAGGTGTAAACTAGCAAATATAACATGCTATAGGTGCATTGCACCGTGTACCCTTATCAAGAAATTTCGAGTTAAAATAGTGTTCACCTTATTATATTTAGTGTAGTAACGACAAACGTTATTACCGTCAATTCACTGACACGTTATTTTTCGCTACATAACCAACACTATCACCAAACAGATGTAATAGTACCACCAACATAACCGTCAAAACATATCGCACTTGAACACAACTATACCTCACATTATAACAAAAAAACATATTGGTGGTATACAGGAGTATGCACCAACATCTCACGACAAAAGTGAGAAAAACATTGAGATAGTGGTGTCTCTACGACTAGGTGACGCGTCATGGGTGGCCCTCAACGCTTTGTTGAGTGGCTTACTACGCCGAGCATTAAGCAAGGCCATTTTAGCTTATTCGATCTTCGCATAAAAAAGTCACCGACCAGCCTTATTAGTTTTGCACCTTCTAGAATCTCGAGTTGATAATTCTCCTTACACATTTTCTTTTTCAGCTAGTGAAAAATGAATGATTACATCACATTAAAATCATTATTGTCCTTTACGAATCTATCAATTCTAGCTCATGTTTCATGACTTGTTTGAGATTGATTCCAATCTAAAGGATTGGCTGCCAATACTCATCGTATCCAAGTATCCTACATCTTGCCAAAATCTTAAATTTGTTTTTCTTAATAAATTGCGAGTTGAGATTTGACTCAACACGATTTGCACCCAACTTCAGAGGTTCCAACTTCCAAGTTTTTAAGTTAGTTTTTTGGCCAAACTTACTTAGAGCATTAGGTGTCATGAAAAGCCAATATTACTCATTTGGGGCTCACGGGGTGCCAAATGAAAAGAAAAGAAAAGAAAAAATGGTTTGACAAATCTTACAAGTATTACCCTTGCCGTTCAGACGACGAAGGTTGGAATGACTAGTTATAACAAGGGGGCGGTGTCATGGCAAGGCACAACAAGGGTGCCAGGTAGAATAGCGAGCTATAACAAACATGACACCGTGTGGAACAAAAAATATTTTTGTTGACTGTTTTTGCCCTTTGAAAATTATTTTACTAAAAGGATAAGCAATGGCAAATTTTGTGAAGATCGTTTTACTTATTCCAAATCTAAAGCTAAAAGTTTCGGTTGTTACAACTAAAGTCTAAATAATTTTACATGATTTTGTCTCTGGAAAGATTAAGCTAAAAGATTTTTGTTTGATTTCGTTCATATGTTGCGGACGTGAGTTTTTCCAAATTATATGATCACTTTGTGTCCTTTAAACTTTTTACTTTCTAATGATCCGTTGACTCTCTTTTTCAAACATGTTTGTTAAAAAAAAAAAAATGGGCATGTGCATTAAAAAAAAAAAAAAAAAAAAAAAAAAAAAAAAAAAGTCGCAAGTAAACACAATCAAGTTTATTTCAAAGCCTGTTTAAAGTTTTTATACACATTTTAAAGTTACACAAGTTATCATAAGAACACATATATGTTTATTCTATAAACAACAATAAGAAGTCATCGTCAGTTTTTATAGTTTATCTGACGAGGTATAATTGTGATCAACATTATTATCGTCAACTCAACGTCATATTAGTTTTCACTTCACTACATACATCACCATCAAGGGTGGCTTAAAGGCAAGACAACTAAAGCTAGGGCTTTAGACCCCAAAATTTTAAAGCCTGCGATTTTATGTATATGTGTTTGTAAGCGTATGCGTAACCATCACGGGCTCATATTTTTTGACCTTTTAGGCCTTTCAGTAAAAATGATTAATGTCATTACCTGATCGAAATCATGTAACCCGTTTTTGTGGAAAAATAACACGAGTAAGTTCATTATTTAGAGTACATATGTTGACTTAGTGCATGTTCATGCTAGAAGCTACTTCAACACAGAGTTTGAGATTTTATAGCATCACATGATGTTTTCATTTTCACTTCTTCCAATCAACCCATTTATAATTTCTCATAATCTTGAGCTTTTGAAGAAAAACTTTTTTTTTTTTATTTTTTTTTTTTACCAGCAACAACCTAAGGGATAGAGCTTCGGCAAAGCCATCACCCTATCCACAAAGGACAATATTTATCTTAGCTATTTATTTATCTTCCTTAAATCTTACATTACGTATGTGATAATGTTAACCGTTTATTAACTTTAAAAAGCTTTATCTTTGTACTAATTAAGATCGAAAAATCTAAATCACTAGAGAAAATATGAGCAAATCGATCAACTATTTCACCCGATTGAAAATGAGCTGTTATACCAGATGAACTATAAAACTTAATCAACGAATTTGACTATATAAACTAAAAAAATAAAGTTGATATGAGCATGCGGTATTTTTTGTTTTTTGTTTTTGTTTTTGTTTTATTTTTTATTATTATTTTTCAATAGGCCTCGTTTTACATGTTTGCTTTAGGTCTTGGGAAAGTTTGAGCCGACCCTGATAATCACCAAACAAGTATCACTCAAATATACGTCACTTGTACACAAACATACCTTACAATACACTCTCACACAGTCAAAAATAAAGAAAAATAACTCGATCATTCAGACGACCAAATTGTGCACAAAAAAAGGGTAGACGCGCTGATGGATGGCTGTGTTTAATGGAAGACACATCAAGAGGGGAAGGAAATGTTGTCCAACCCCCACTATTACACTTAGGGGGCGTTTCTTTTTCCAATTAGCTAAAGATATGAATCCATTAAAAATAAGTTAATATTTCTTTTTACAATAAGGTCTACTCATTTTCACTAATTCATTTATATATGGAGGGTGTAAAATATGAGCCCCGCATTATTAAGAGGAAGTAATATATGTGGGATCCATTATTTCTGTTAGTGAAGGAAAAAAGAAAGAAGGCCTTAGTCTATAATAATAATAATAATAATAATAATAATAATAATAATAATAATAATAATAATAATAATAATAATAAATTAATAATAATAATAATAATAATAATAATAATAATAATAATAATAATAATGGGGCTTGTGGTCTAGTGGTAAATGTTTAAGTAGTTAAGCGAGCCCAAGTGAGAGTAGTACCGGTTTGGGTGACCGATCGGGAAGTCCTCACTTGGGAACCACAAGCTCTAATGATATTAGGAGAATCGGGAATAGGAGTGGGGTTATCCCCTAAGGAGAGACTCGCGGTTGGTATCTCTGCCCGAGGATGCGACACTAACTCGAGCCAACAACTAACATCTAACAACTAATCCGCCGTTCAAAAAAAAAAATAATAAAATAATAATAATAATAATAATAATAATAATAATAATTAATTAATTATGTTTGTGTGAGTCATGTCCGTGAATGTTTATGTACTCACTACATAACAATTGTTTTCAGTTTTTTTTTTTTTTTTTTTTTTCACAACCAAGTTATTATTGAAGTTTTAAGGGTTCTAACTTCCTCGAACTCCATGTAGAAAGCAGTGGTCCATATCCGAGATGCTGGTGTGCAATCACACAATGTTTTAATGTATACATCCTTGTATATCCGAGGTCTCAAAATTTAATTCTGACAAATATGTTAATGATATATGATTTTATGGTATGCATATTTGTTAAAATTGAAGTTAAATACAACATTTTTATTTCAATAGTTGATATGATATGTATTTGACTGTCATATTGAGTTATTATATAAGATTTTGCACAAGGTTTCTGAAATTTTAGCTACGACAATGCCGAGATGACTAGAACAGTATGCTGATCTTGGCAAACCAACATCGTTTTTGTGTATGCTTTTGCGAGAGGATGTCTTGTAATTTGTTGTATATGCCTTTTCTTAACTTATTTTTGTAAGTGTGGTTATTAGTGTACCAAGAAAATTAAAGTTAGAGGGTTGGCAGTGGTTGTGGTACAACATCACCATCACTCACTCTCAACCAATCTTTTTATGCCATATCACTTACCCATCACTCACTCTTATTTTTGTTGGCATCCGATCACTCATTCATCATTCACTCACTTCATTAAAATAATAATAATAATAATAATAATAAAAAATAGCCAACGGTCACAATTTGTTTCCATCCCGTGCGTGAAAGTTTTATGTGAGTGATCTATCTTGTGCATGTTCAGGGTGCAGGCGGCGGCGTTCCCGCACATGATCCATCCCTTGCCGTGTCTTCCCGTGACCACTGTCAACCCCTTAGTGAACAAACGAACCGAAAATACATCTTCTAGAAATGGAGCACCAAGTTCATGCCAAATGATGATGAGGTTAGTCATGTTTTAACATATATAGAATATTGTTAAGTAATCGATTGGATGTTTGACAACAAAATTTCTTTTTATCTAAACACGATTAAGGGAGCAAATGATTATGATGATGAAATATACAAAATCTTGTTAACTATTCCCGTCAAATGCAAGTGGATCACAAAGTTTTTTTTTTAACCTACAATAACAATTATTACGTAATATTTTTTGAGATTTTCTTAAATGTGCCACGAGCACACACATTTGAGTTTATATGAAAGTAAAGTTTGAGATTATTATATTTAAAATTATGGGAGTATTTATCTATCGTAATTTGTGAGTGAATCTAATGAGAATTAAATGCAATTTCTGATATAAAAAAATATTTATTTAATAAACATAACTTAACATGTGCTTAAAGGCCTTTATTAGAAAAACTTTTTCTTTTTTAATCGTTTATTGCTTATACAAAGCTAGCGATACATTAACAACATGATGGTAACATGTAAAAAATTGTTTTTAAACATTAAAAATAAATAAAATAAAAAATAAAAAATCTTTAGTTTTCTATAAGATACTTCTCAACCACAAAATAAAAATTGTAAATAATCTAGAAATTTTGTTTTTGATTTCATATATATACTTGGCTCTATCTTTTGACAAGAGGTCTGCTCTCAACATCCAACTTTTATACAATTTTGTATATTATCCTTATTCATACAATAATCCAATACTGCACCAAAAAAAAAACAATAATCCAATATACATTGAACTAAAATACATAAATTATAAATACACACATAGCCATATACATGTGGAGAAAAACAACTATTCTCTAGAAACCCAATAATTGAAACAACAATATAATAAAACTTCTACAATCTATACTCTTTGTCTTCAGATCACTTTTAGACCTCAACAACTTGAAAGAAAAAGAAATTCATAAACAAATAAAACGAGGATCAACTTCTTTTATCATGTACTAGCTTTTATTTTAGGGGGTGTTTCATTTAATCCTTACGAGTTTACATGATTTCGGCTTATGTATTACAAGCCAAGCCGATATTATGTAGCTCATTTTGAAATATATGAGGTTATTTTAAACTTATTTTATCATAAAAAAATATGCATAAGCTTAAGAGTAGTAAATACCGGTAAGAATAAGCTTTTGAATCAATGACATGAATTTAATAAACATATTGATAGATCATCTTAAAAATGGCCTAGTGTTAAAGAAATTTAGGTTTTCATAAAAGACTCTAATTCATACCTTGTTTGAGAACATCTTGAAATGACCTGAAAAAAGTCAGATAAATAAAAATATCGGTTAAACCACGAAAATCATATATATAAAAAAAAAAAAAAAAAAAAAAAAAAAAAAAAAAAAAAAAAAATCATTTTCCTTTTATTATGTTACTCCCTCTTTCAAAATAACTATTTTTCTATAAAAAAAATTGCACAATTTAAGAAAAAATGCTTTCCCATTAGTAATACTTTTTAGCAGAATAATAGTTTTAGTTTTAAATAATTAATTAATATTTTACTTAAAGTTTGTAATAATAAATTCACACAAAAGTAATATAGTAAACTCGATTAAATTTATTTTTAAAAATACAATATTGTGAGAATTAGAGGGCACGGTATGGTGTTCAATAACACGCCAAATGCACCCTTTTGCATCGTGCCATTCGTGTGCTACGGTATCGGAGCTTTGTGCCAAATTTTTGCCATTGGTTTTTAGCCAATGCAATGGCTCACGCCTTTTTTTTTTTTTTTTTTTTTTTTTTTTTTTTTGAGTGAGTGCCTGAGTGGGTATATTTTGTGGGACCTATAGGTGATGTTATTGGTGTGTTTTGGAGAAGGGGTTGATGTGTTATTGGGAGGGAATGATGTGGCGACAAGGTGACATACAAATAATGTGTTACGATATCTTTCACGCTTAGGTATCATGACAATGTTTTGCTCTTTATTTGGGTCCTACGGGGTGTCACATCACCATAACATAACAACTTCAAAATACTCTCTCTATCATAATACAACACAAACTCTTCATTTGAGCCCCACTCACCCCCTCTAAATCAAAATATAATCCTTGGCAACGGTTATAAAACCTACAAATAGTTTTGTCATTATTTCGTCGTCTGCATGGCGAGGTTCGCACGGTGAGAGGATGACGAAGGACGATAGTGTGACAGCGAGGGGTGACGAGTGTTACACGTATGCACAGTGAGCTCCTCTCGCCATCACACCTGATGATCTTAGAGCACTCGGTAACGTGCCCCGACCCCCCCCCCCCCCCCGAGTTATAACATAACGCACCCGAGTTAAGGTGAGTTAAGCCTTACCGCGATTGAATGTCAAAGCCACGTTAACGTGGTGAGTTTTCAGCTTAACGCAGCGTTAAGCCGTGAAAATTTTTACATAAAGGCCCCCTTGGTTTTGGATGGTGTCGATGGTGTCACTATGTGTGTGCATGTGTGTGGTAGGAGGAAGAGGTAGGGTATTTAATGAAATATTTGCACTTTAGTCTTTGTGTAGTGTGGTTGTTACACTTTAGTCCATGTGGTTTTAGTAGAAGTTTATTTATTTATTTATTTAATTTTTAAGGTTATTAATGAAATATTTGGGCTGTTGAATAAATGAAATAGTTAAGAGGTTAATTTGTAAATTGACATGAAGGTGAGTTAAGATGAGTTATGGACTTATGGTACCATGATGTTTTTTGATGAGTTAAGGTTAAAAGGGTAAAACTAACCTAGTCAACATGTTATAACTCAAAGTCAACTTGCCTAGTGTTCTTAGGGGTTTGGCAACACACCACTCACTCCATCCCCCTTCACTCACAAACAACCAATCCCCTTATGCCACATTACCCTCCCACTTTTCCCTTCACTCACTCATTTTTTGTTGGCATCACATTACTCACCCTTCACTCACTTCTTTTTTTTTCTTTTTTCTTTTTTCTTTTTTAAATTCTATTAAAATTTATTAAAACTAAAATTCATTAAAATTAAAATAAACATTACATAATATTATTAAAAAACATAAAATACCATTACATAATACTAAAAAACTAAACTTTATCGTCCACCTCGAGGTATGGTAATTGTTGAGCGTGAACATGCTTCATAAGATCAAATCTGACACGAAAATGCGTATCCTCATCTCGTATCTCGCCTAAAGCAGCTTCGTCAAACACCGGTTCAATTGGAGGATCCCGAATATGAACTGGCGAGATTGCGTTACCGGCGTTATGTATAATCATGTTATGCAATATGACACACGTATAAACTATTTTTCTAATTCTTTCTATTGTGTGTGGCCGTAAGGGTCGATTCAGTATACTCCATTTACCCTTGAGAACACCAAATGCCCGTTCAACATCCTTTCGAGCCGACTCTTGTAATTTCTTGAACTTTTTTTTTCTTCGGGTCGGTTGGATATTTGAACGCTTTAACAAACGTAGACCATGCCGGATATATGCCATCACAAAGATAGTAGCCACGCTTGTACGTATGGCCGTTCACAACAAATGGGCACTTAGGTGCCGTACCATTACGCTCGGTGAGGAATAGCGGAGATTGCATAACAACGTTTATATCGTTGTTTGAACCCGGCGGTTCAAAGAACGCGTGCCATATCCACAAATCTTGAGATGCCACTGCCTCCATCATAATCGTGGGGTATTGATGGTCACCCCTTTTATATTGACCCCTCAATTCCATTGGATAATTACTCCAAACAAAATGTGTGCAATCTAGGCTACCGATCATACCTGGAATGTGATGTCGGTCTTCGTGCGCTTCGTACAAACATGCAACATCATGACTTGTTGGCCTACGTAGAAAATCTCGAGCATATAACTCAATAATAGCATCACAAAAAAATTGAAGGCATTCACGTGAAGTTCTTTGCGCCATTTCCAAATATTCGTCAAACTCATCCGGTGGTGCACCGGTTGCGAGTTGTTTAATGGCAGACGAACATTTTTGTATGGCCGTGAAACTTTTTTTCATTCTAGCATCATAACCTTCCTGAAAATACTCGAATCTAGCCTCAATAGCTTGCGTTATTTTTAAAAATAAACTTTTAGGCATACGATACCTATCTTCAAAAAATTCATCGTCGAATTTTGGATCTTCACAAAAATAATCACGATGCAATCTTTGTACAGCAGAGATCCGATTGCTTTTCACTGATTTTCGTGTCGACCCAGTCGTATCTTCTTCATCTTCGTCAATCGCGTCAGCAAAAATTTCGAGACTAGTATCGTTAGACCACTCGAACGGCTCATCTAGAAAAAAAGTCGAATCAATTTTTTTATGCGCCATATACTTGCGGTTGAATCGGATATTTTTTTGGATCGGATGTTTTTTTTTTTGGAATCGGCTTTTTTTTTTGAATGGATCGGTGGTGTTTGTTTTTTTTTATGTTGTGTCTTTGTTTTGCAAAAGTATATATACACAAAAAAATAAAAAGTATCCGTTGGTCCCTTTTTAATGCCCCAACGTTCCAAAACTTTATTGCACAACGGCTAGTTTTTGTTCGGTAAGCTTCCCCGAAAATCACCCCCACCGTGCGGTAAGGAGGCACCGGCGGCGGTGTTCCCGTGCAGTGGGTATGCCGTGACGTGCCTCCCCGGATGTGTTGCCAAGGGCCTTAGTAGCGAAAAATTAAATTCACACATCCCGAAGAAACAAAAACAAAATTCGTAACGGATGAAGTATTTTGGTTAGAATAAAAAAGTATATTTATTTCACTTATAAATAGCACACATGATGACATGGTTTTAGATAAGTTGAAACACTTGTAGTGACTAGTAGTAACAAAACAGGAAGTGACCAACTGCGTTCACTTCACTTTCCATATCTCTCTCACCTTTCAAATTCCGGTCACTAAATCCCACCCAAAAAAAAAAAACCATGTTTGCAGAAGAAAATGGGTTACACGGAGACCCAAGAATCAAAGCAATATCAGATGCTATAAGGGTTGTTCCTCACTTCCCAAAAGAAGGTATATTTATAACACCTCTTTTTATAAAGTTTTTCATTAAACAGTTGGTGTGTCAAATATTTGACTCTTTTTTTTTTTTTTTTGCAGGGATAATGTTTCAAGATATTACAACTTTGTTGTTGGATCAAAAGGCGTTTAAGTATACTGTTGATATCTTTGTTGATCGTTATAGAGATAAGAAGATATCTGTTGTTGCTGGTATTATTTTTTTATTTTTTTATATTATATTTTCATGCATATATGCTTTGTAAATTTTGTGTTTTTTTGTTGTTTTTAAATTTTTTTGGAAAAGGGTTTTTGAGAAATAAGGAAAATAGAAATGGGTTTTAAATCTTTAAGAATATGGTTGAGTAAATAGGTGGTAATTAAGGTTTTGAGGTTAATTTCATTATTTTTGTAAAGAATTAAGAAGAATGTTAAATCTGCATTGTGGCTCTTTGGTTTATTTTGTTTAGATTAATGAATTTAAAATGTTAGGGATGATGTTTGACCTTTGTGGTCAAACTAATTAACAATTATAATATAAGATTATATTTAGGGGTAGGATAACCACGAGTGTTAACCCTATATTTATTCCCTCTGTCTCAAGATCTACTTTGTCTAGTGGTTTAGTTTTTTGGTTCAGAAAGAATAAGTGCAGTAATGTAGGAAAATAGTGTAACAAAGAATATATATATATATTTTAACTAAAAGAATGGATTTTTTTCTTTCAATAGATTAAAAAAAGTCTATAACCATTTTTGTAAAGCTCGTGTTTCGTTTATAAAAAATCTGTAAAAAATTATGTTGAATGATGAAAGTTTCTTCAGTTTTTTCACTGTTATGCAAAGTGTACTTTTACGGAATAGAAAAAGTGGAATATTCTTGTTTTTTCAAAAAAATTAAGGTTATCTTTGTCATCATACCTTAAGATTTTTGGTAGTTTATAAAGTAGTTTTAGTAGTTGGCGTCTTATCGGCAAAAGTTTGAATAGTTGGTGTTGTCTGTTTATAAATTATCTGGTAAAATGTCATTAGCCGTTTCTTATCTGTTGTTCAATTTATTCATTTCATACCTCAGATTTTTAAGAATGATTGAAGTCATATGTGGACCTTATTTTTAACTTATATATGATTTGTAAAACATAGTTTATGTAGCATATCGGCATCCAAAGATTGCATGTGGATTGTTCTTCTTTGTCTAATTGTGAAGTTAACATATTAATATTGTCGATTAGGTATTGATTAATGACTAATGAAATTAAATAGGGACAACTAAATTTGTAGTTTGTTTGATATTATAGACAAAATGTCACTAGCAGCCATCAACCTTGTTAGTTGGTTCCTAGCCCTCAGATTTTCGATGTAATATGTGGACCCTTATATTATATCTTGTTCTTGTTGTTTATAAACCATAAGTATATTATGTAGCATATTAGCATCTAAAGATTCCATCTGGATTGTTCTTTGGCTAATGTCATATTAACATATCTATAATGTCAATTAGTGGATTAGGTATAGATTCATGACAAAACAGATTTTACGGCGACATCTAATATGAGTTGATAAGTTATGGAAAAAAAAAAAAAAAAAAAAACTGTTTATTTCTTCCGTAGTTAAATGATATTCCTGGATTTTATGCGCTATTACCTTGCATTGCGCATAAAGAAAACTTACTGAATTCATGTTGTATGTGTAGAAGTCCCTGTAAATGTTGGTGATGTTCTTATAGTTTTGACTCCTTGACTAATTAGAGTTGGTTTTGCGCTTATTGGAACTTATGGTGTCAGGGTTTTTTGATCGGATTCTATTGGCGTCTAATCAATATTAACATGGGTTTCATGTGAAGTTTATTATAAGTTAATTGTGTTGATAATCGTTGTTTTCTCGCTGTAAATTCTAATATACAGGAGTTGAAGCTAGGGGCTTCATATTTGGCCCTCCTATCGCATTGGCTATTGGTGCCAAATTTGTTCCACTGCGCAAACCAAGAAAGTTACCAGGTACAATTCAAATTTTGATATCTTAATGTTGCTCCCTGCTGCTAACTTATTTTGTTCATTGAAGATCACATGCAATGACATGTACTCTTATGTTTGAACTTTGATTCCTGAAATCTGAATGTATAGGTGAAGTTATATCTGAAGCATACACGCTGGAGTATGGAACAGATTGTCTAGAGATGCATGTTGGGGCTGTACAACCTGGGGAGAGTGTATTGATTGTCGATGATCTAGTGGCCACAGGAGGGACCCTCTCTGCTGCAATAAGGCTTTTAGGTAAAGATGGGACGTTCCATCATTTATATTGAATTACAATCATATTTAATCATTGATCAGACCAATAATATATGTTTCTGAACATGTTATTGCAGAACGTGTTGGAGCTGAAGTTGTTGAGTGTGCTTGTGTTATTGGGTTGCCACTGGTGAAGGTAATGGTTTTTGCTGTTCCGAAAGTACATTTATTATCACCATTAACACATTTTGATACCCTGTTTCAAATTAACTGTAACCTTTTGTTTCTCTCCAAGTTTTTAAGCCATAGTACATTGTCTCAATGAATGTATGTTTCTAATTTAAAAAAATTCAAGTATGATCATGTCATTCATTCTTAATAATTTTTTCGATTCATGATCATCATTTATCCGCTCTAACAAATGTTAATCAGAACATGTAATAGGTGATAAAAGTAGTCAGTATTAGATATATTGGTGAGGATGTGATTTAATGGATATTATGATAAATTAGATTGATTTACACATCGAAAGGACTCATAATTATATAAGATATTTTTGATCAATGACCTTAATTGAACGAGATATGTTCTACATGAGGGGGTTGATTTGGAACGTACGCCTCAGGTGGGTGAGGCGGTGGTGAAGCGTATGAGGCGGCGCCTCAGGGTCGATGCGTATTATTCTTTTTGGTGGGAAAATTGGAGCCATTTTTTGGGGGTCCACCTTAATTGGAGGGAAACTTGGAGCCAAATCTTTTGGCTGACAAAAATTGGAGCCAAAATACATGATATACATCCAATTAATACATATCCAATCCAATTAAATCATATCCAATCCAATTAATAATCCAATTATGTTATTTGATTGATTATGAACTTTATTTGATGTTTAGTATTTTTTTTATAAGACATATAATTTTTATATATATTTTTAATTACGCCTCGACCTTACGCCTCGGTTCGCCTCGAGGCTTACGCCTCTTGAGGCGAAGGGAAAACGCCTCGAGGCTCGTTTCCGTACTTTTAAACCTTGCATGTTTGTACCTCTTCATTCTTGATTCCTAATAAGATCTTTTCAATCTGAGATCTCTTGCCATTTTCATTTGTAGATGATGGAATTTTGTTCTAGCCGTCTAGATATCATATATTATGGATACATAACATAGGAGTATACCAACTCAAATCTACCATCAATGCTCCCATTTTGTATCTATATTATTGTTTTTTATGTTTTACTACCATCATGGTTAATAGTGACAAATCAAAACTAGTAAATACCTTTCTACAATCTAATTATCATCTCTAACAGGGTAACTGGAGGCTAAATGGGGTACCACTTTACGTGCTTGTGGAGCCTCGCCTAAGTGACGAGGTACTGTTTCGACCCTCAGTTTTGTTTTTCCGTTTCAATGTCTCTGGATAGTTTCCAACAGATGTGGGCAAAATGAATGAGTTGGGAAAAAAAGAAGTCAAAATGGGTTCTTCTCTAAGGGTTAAAATTGGTCGGGTCTAGTTGACCCAACACATTTTTGTCCAGAGGTTATAATTTTTTATGAAACCATTAATGTGGAAACATGTTTACAAAGTTATGTTATTTTATAATTTCTAATTGCTCGAGTAAAATGTTTTAGGAAGTTTCATGTATTAGAAATACGCGTTGGGTTACTTTTGACCAATTTGACCCGTTCCTTTTTGTAGCTATTTTTGTTTTATTTTTACCCATTCGAGTTTGAATGGATTGAAACTCCAACTCCTAGTTTCCAACCTACATTTCCATTATCTTTCTTATATAGTTTTCACCGATAGTAATATGCTTGACATTGCCGTATTCTTCAAATGGTGACCCACAGGACTGTACCTTGTGAGATTATGCGGAACATGATGTTAGAGCAACACTTGAATTGTGGGTTTCCATTAAACCATCAGTTTTACTGTATTGAAGTTATGGACTTGTGGCAAGGGCGAACAAGTGCATGTCCATTGAGCTCCAGTTTTCAGCAGTCTTTGGCTTTGTTCCAATGCTTTTATTGCTACAAAGCCAGTCGCTTTGCAGACAACGGGCTCGTGTAATTGTTAGGTTTTGATTTTTTAGGATTTTATCCCATTCAAAAGATTAGCTTTGGTGGGCGCATTTTGTAGGTGAACACATTACTTTGAATTGAATCCAGAACTCAGATTTATGAATATGTCGTCTGGTGCTTTCACCTACGAATCACCATTGGCAACCTTTTGGTGTTTGAGGTGTTGGTTTTTATGTCTCGCGTATTCTGCTCTGGTGTTCCAGCCAACACAACCAAAATCTATCCATGTTTGGGTTCTCCGAACTAGGGTCATTTTGTGTTGTTGGATTGGACTGAATCTCTACATGCTTACTGATCGCCGTACAACGAGCACCAAATAAGAAAAGGATTAGACGAGTTATTAGTTTATGCCGATTGATGAACACCCCGATATCAATACAAGTTTTCTTGTAAAGTGGTAATGTCAAACTTATTATGATGCATTTTGAGTAATATAATAATGCCAGTAACGTAATAACATGTGTAGTTTTTGATTTGATATGGGTAGAGTCAAAACAACAGATGATGTGTTTAACACGGTACAGCAAGATCCATGCAACTGGTTGACCATAAACAACTTGTATGGATGCATGATAAACATGTTAGCCTAATTATGAACATGGCCCAGTTAGTCTTTATTTGTATTTAGCTTAGCTCATCATATTTAACGTAAACTCAAAGGCGTATACGAGAGTATACGAGGTGTGATACCGCAGAGGTTTGAGGCCTTCAAATATATAATTATTATATATTTGGGTCCTCAAAATTCAATTACATCAAAAAATGTTAACGTTGTACAATTTTATGTTGCAAGTGTTTATTAAAACTTTAGATATATCGTCAAAATACTATGTTTTAAGTTTTAATAGTTGGTATAATATATTTTTGACCATGGTATTTAGTTATCGTATATGTTTTCGCACATATATTTACCCTGTTATATTTGGGAATCCTTTCGTTTAGCTATAGCACTACTTAAACTATATTTAAACATTCGGCTAACAAAATGGGCTAAGCCTAGATACAAATAAGAACTAATTGGGTCATGCACATGTTCCGACTAATAAAACAATGAAAAATGTTTACATGGTTTGTCATCTACGCAATATTAAACATCGTTACTTGTTTTTGTGGTATTATACTCGATCTCATAATTACGTGATAATTTCATTCGATACATCGTTTCGCTAGAATTAAGCATGAGCTTTGATACACATTCTTACATTTTCATCCTACAAATCTTCTTACACTCACAACAATATTATATAATTTTTTTTCCCACTCATTCTCTCTGTGTATCCAAACCGTTAGTTCTGTCAAGTGACCGGATCCTGTGAGTAGGACACTTTATAGGCTTAAAATATAGGAATGTTTAGCATTTTCCATTAAGCATTGTTGTTATTGTGAATCGTGCTTTATATTTCACAAGACTACAAATGGTTATTCAACAATCTTTATGTCATATAGTGTGATGTACATACACGTTACAAACTTGCAACTATCACACAAGATAACACAACACGACATAAACACGTTATCTCTTCTAGTTCTTGCCTAGCTGATGAGTTTTGACTTGATCCAACTCATTAAATTTACGTAGATAACTTATGGGTGTTTTGTATAAGATACCAAGTTACCAACTTAGTTTTTGTAGTGCCGATTTAGATAAAATTACCTTAATCTTCAACGGTCACTATCAACTGATCTCACGACCAGAATGTAAAAGAAAAATTATGCAACACTATAATTAAAAAAAACACGATGATAAAATTTAAACTCAAACATCCACTTTACACGTGGCCCACCTCACAGAGACAGAACCATAATGTGTCTTGAAGGTTCACATGATACTCGTAATTATTTTTGATGTAGTGTTACAAAAAAAAAAAAAAAAAAAAAAAAAAAAAAACCTAAGTGGTCCTGTCCAAATCAATTAATGAAACTACGATGTATTTAGTGGGTGAAAAACATCCTATATTTTAAAAAAAAATTCATAAGAAAATAAAATAACTGAGAACCTGTTTTATCACACTTAAAAAAAAAAAAAATGAAGTACCCACTTTCCTAATTTTAACTTATGAAAACCCCAATATACCATTATTCACTTTTTCTCTCTCTAATAAAAAAAGACGGGATTTCTCAATCTACCGTTCAAGTATTTCATTTTAACCTAAATCATCATTAGTAACATCTTCACCTTTCATCCGCGCCGTCGCTGCCCGCTGTCTCAATCCGATGTAATCCTTTTAAAAATGAAAAGAGGAAATTGCAAAATACATCCCTGTGGTTTACACATTTTGGCATCTTACATCCCTATCAGAAACTTTTGACAATATACATCCCCCGTTAGACAAACGTTTGCCACAATACATCCCTCGTTAACAATGAGGACTAACGGTGCAAATTTTTTCTCCGTTATCTCTTAACGAGACTGAAAATATTACACCGTTAGCCTTCGTTAGCCAAACATTTGCACCGTTAGTCATCTTTTTGAATTTTTTTCCGTTTTTTGTACGTTTTATCCGTTTTTTGTCAGTTTTTCCCGTTTTTTGTACGTCTTATCACTTTTTTAACGTTTTTATCCTTTTTTTGTACGTTTTATCTATTTTTTGTCAGTTGTTTTTCGTTTTTTGTACGTTTTATCAGCTTTTTTTACGTTTTTATTCTTTTTGTGCGTTTTGAACCGTTTTTTATACGTTTTATCAGTTTTTTAACGTTTTGAACCGTTTTTTATAGTGTACAACAAAATAAGTATGGTGTAATTTTCATACTTATTTTTAGACTTACAACATTAATGGTATTAAAGTGGTCAATGTTATTAATGACTATAATAACTACTACTTACAAGAAAAGAAACATAGTGTACAACACTTTAATGCATATAATTTTCAGACGTACAAGACAAGAAGCATAGTGTACAACAAAACACCATATTAATTATATTTAATTTAGTCAATTAATTAACTGGTCAATAAATACAATTAATACAGTTATTGAAACAACCCTTACATAAAAAAAATATAAATTATCAAGCATATTGTACAACCAAATTAAATACAATTCCTGCATTAAATTTCACTAACACAAATAATAAAACACATTATACAAATATTCAAGCCCGAACGGGCAACGGGCCAAATGGGATTGAACCCGAATGGGCTCGAGCCCAAACGGGCACGGGCTATATGAAATTCTTTATATCCGTAAATTTATTGTCAAAAGGAACATAATAAACTAAAATACATGATTCACCAGAAAATTTAATTCAGAGTACCTGCCGCAGCAACGCGCGGGTACCCAGCTAGTAAATAATAATGAAGCAAGAATAAATTGATGATAGTTGTCCTTGAAAAATAGTACAAAAATTTATAATTGTATTATAAAAAGCTTAAATGTCGATAAATAATTGGATAGTGAGGTGGGAAACACAATATCTTGTTTAAAAATTGTTTGCCTTTTCATGTCTCATAGACATTGTTTTTTCAAAGATTGTGCTACCCGTTTATAAACAACCATTGACATAGCTCGAATATTATGCTATATACTTTAATCATTCAATATTCTTTATGGATTAGACTTAGATTAGTGCAAACACATATAGAATATTGAATTTTGGGCGGTTTTAAAAAATTTGCGGTTCTAATCGGGTAAAACCGAAATACTCGAATCTGTTAAAATTGACTAGCAGGGTCCCCGCGTGATGCAGCTGCGGGCACCATGTAATTTATTTTTTTGGGTTAATAATTTATTTTATTTGTACATTTTTTGGCAATAGCTTTGCTGATTAGTTTTTTATGGCTAAAGTTTGATGAAATTTTGCTTAGTTTGTATTATTTTATTTATTATTTTATTCTTTTTGTTTAGTAGTTTGATTAGTTTGTACAATATGTGAACATATTTTAGTTTATTATGTTCTTTTAGACAATAAATTTATGGATATCAAAAATTTCCTTTAGCTCGTGTCCGTTCGGGCTCGAGCCCATTTGGCCCTTGTCCGTTCGGGCTTGAATATTTGTATAATATGCTTTATTATTTGTATTAGTGACATTTAATGCGGTAATTATATTTAAGTTAGTTGTACAATATGCTTGATAATTTGTATTTTTTATGTAAGGGGTGTTTTAATAAATGCATTAATTGTATTTATTTACAAGTTAATTAATTTTATTTAATGTACATAATGATTTATTTATTGTATTTAATATTAGTATTAATTGTATGTTAGAATTTTATATGAGGGAATTTTTATAAGTAGCATTTGTTGTTGTACTTATAGCTTTAGAAGTTGTATTGCTTAATTTTAAGTATTTCTATTAGTAGTAGGACTTAATGCTTTATAATATAGTATGATAATTATATTTAATTATAGTAAATTTTACATTTATTTAATATTTCATTAAATGCATTTTGATTGAAAAAAAAATGTATTAATTACATATTAATTGCATGTGCTTTTATTGTTTAAAAGATGATCACTTGTACTTTTAACCAATATGATGAGATTTTAGTGGGTAAAAATAATATTTGATTGTCCTAAAATCTAAAACCTTGTGTATCAATAATAATAATAATAATAATAATAATAATAATAATAATAATTGTGCATCTCAAATTAATTGTCCATCTTTCCTAAAATGGATGTTTCAAAAAAATTGTTCACTTTTTCTTTTTTAGAAAAAACTACTCCATCCGTCTTAAAATTATTGTCAGGAGACAAAGTTTAATAAAAGTGGGGACAATTTAATTTTCAACCACCCAAATAGAATATTACTCTACTAAATTCTCTAGTTTTTACTTAAAATGGAAAGTGGACAATTATTTTGACACATCTCAAAAAGGAAAAATATGGACTATAATTTTGAGACGGAAGAAGTAAAAAATATAGTGAGTTAATATTCTGTTTGAGTGGTTGAAAAATTAACTAACCCTCTTTTATTAAATTTTGTGTTTTTTTTACAATTATTTTGAGACTGAGGGAGAATAAACTAAGGGAGAGTAGTGGCTTTAGTGTGAAAAGAGAAGAAGGAAGCAATATCATCCCCAAAAAGCAACCACTTTCTTCCACAATAATCCATCCATCCACCTCACCGTTTCCGTCAACCATCCCCATCTATAAAACCCAAACCCAAACACCCACTCTTCTCTTTTCCTCCCAAACACTCCACCAAAACCCAAACCCTAACCCTAAATTTCTTCAATTCAATTCAATTCACCACTGGTTATCCAATGTCTGCTATGCTGTGCGGTAAAAGATCTTATTTCGAAGAACTGGAAGGTTCTCCGGTCACCAAGAAGCACCGCTGCTCCTCTTCTTCGCCGGTGAAGATGACGTCATCTCCGCTTGATCGGCTCATGGAGCTCTTTCCTAATTTAGATAGCCAGGTTGCTGTTATTTTTATTTTTATATATTATTTATTAATTAGAATGATTTATTGATTGTTATTTAGGTTGATATAGAATTGTAGATTATTGCGTGTTTTCGGAAGCTATGCGATATTTAGAAATGAGATACCATATGGCGTTTTTTCTTGTATAGAAGTGTTTTGGGATTGTTAAACAAGTTAAAAGAACCGTGCTTTTGGTTGATGCGATTATTAAAGAAATGATATACCGAATTTTGATTGTGCGTTTTTGGTATCTAAAATGTTTAGAGATATTTAGGTTGATATAGATTATTGTGTTTTATAGGAAATTATGTGAGGTTTAGAAATGATATGCCGGATGGCGGTTTTTGTTGTATAAAAGTTTTTGATATAGGAGGGTTTTTTTCTTAATTTAGATACGCAGGTTTATTTCTTTACGCAAAGATTATATTTTTAAAATGGTTCATTGTTGATTACAAGAGTTATACAAGTTGTTAATTAGGTTTATCATGTTAATATAGATAGATGATTGTTTCAGGTTTTCAAAGCTTTGTGAAAGTTATGCGATATTTAGAAATGACATGCGGGATGGCAGTTTTTCTTCTATAAAAGATTAAAAGTGTTTATTTGCGATTGTTATAGAAATGGTTAATGCTGATTTCTGATGCTTTTCGGATGTCATTGTTGTCGAAGTCTGGTGTTATTAATAGACGTCTATTGTTGCTTGATACAGATGTTACTGATAAAGTTTTTTAGGAACTTACGTGTATTACATATTTTTGTTGTATGTTTTTGGAATCTAAAATGTTTTGAGGTTATCAAGATTTATGAAAGATACGTGATGCATAGATGAACCGGATAGGCAGTTTTTTCGTCTTTCGAGATGACTACCTTATTTCCTCCTTAGGAGCAAATCTCTTCTTGACTTGAAAGCCTTGTTCCCGTATTCCTCAATCTAGGATTATGTCAAAATGTTTGAGATCAATAAAGAAGCTAAATAGATCTCCGAATTTCGTTAATGAGGATTTATAATGCATTTTTTAAAGTTGATATTTTCTTTTAATGTGTATTAGTGTTTGGTGTATCTGATTAAATTCACCTCTTTTGTTGCCTGAATCGGCTGGTATATATGAAAATTTAATGGAAGTTATATGCTTGTCGATTTGAGATTGTATGATAAAAACGTTGGGTCTTGTCAAGCGTAGCTTGTATACGTCTGTGTATGTGTTAATCAAATGATGATCTAGATATACAATTTTATTTGACACTTGTGTGTTGACGAACTGAAAGAAATATCTTTTGTTTTGCTTTCAGCTTTTGGAGAAAGCGCTAGAAGAGAATGGTAATGATTTGGATTCTGCCATCAAGGGTCTTAATGAACTGTGTCATGGATACGTAAATGGGAATTCTGGTTCCGCCGCAATGTCAAATGCTGGTATGTGCAGTCATAATTACTTTGATAGTTTGGGTGGTGAATATTGCAGCGTTTACATCAACTTAATAGCCACATAGTAGATCTTTATCACAAGTTATTAGAGTATGTTTTCGTGAATATGAGAGTAATTTTGACATTCTTCTATGTAAACTTTAATCTTCATGTGCAAAGAATAGCTTCTTATATGGTCTCATTTATGCTTGTCTATTCGTTAAGGATCATTTAAGCTACAAAGCATTCTCTTCATTCTTTTAGTTTGTTGATCATCTGTTTACACTTTATAACTAGTGTCTATATTTTTTTTGTAAAACGACTTTGGTTTTATATGGTTCTTAAACAAAGTCTTTTTTGAAATGCAGTTAAAAAGTAAAAATGAAAAATGTTGCTAAACAGGATCTACATGTTAATGTTTAAAATAAGAACCGGTTTTTGTAAGTGGTGAAAGTAAACAATTATTTTCTTTCTAGATATTTCATTTTTATACGCGGTTGTCTAAGATATTACCAAAGTTGTATTCGTGACATAATAGGCTAATAGGTCGTAAACTAAGAAAGTGATTGGTTGTCCTAAATTCTTAATGTCTTCCATTAAGTATCTTGTTGAGGAAGAAATGTGGCTTCTTGTTGTTCCATGTAAAACAAGCAGCATCATATTTATCCTTGTCAGTCGAAATCCAAATTTTGTATTTTCTTTTTCTACTTGCTAAAGTTCTGTGCTTGTATGTTTGTAGTTCAATTTAGGGCCGTTATTTTCCTGAACCTATTATATGCGTACTAATACAAATAATTCTCTAATCTATGTAAAATTGTGTTTGGCAGCCACAACTGAAGAGTATGTGGAAAACTCAGCAGCTCCTGACAACATTCCCAGAAGTGGTGCAGAATGGGTTGAACTGTTTGTCACGGAAATGACGAATGCTACTAGTTTTGATGATGCTAGATCACGTTGCATGAGGATGTTGGAGAGCTTGGAGAAATCTATAACCGAGCGTGCTGGTGGTGAGGCTGCACAAAGTCTTCATAAGGTTAGTTCCTCTTCTATGTGTGTGTAAGTGTCATCTATATGTATATGTGTGTAAATGACTAAAAATGTATATATGTTTTGAACATGGATGACTTCTTTCTAAGATGTGTGCTACCTACTGTTTACATCAGGAAAACATGGTTCTGAAGGAACGGATTGAAGCTCTCCTTCGGGAAAATACGGTTTCGAAGGAACAGGTTGAAGCTGTTATGCGGGAAAATACAATACTAAAACGCGCTGTAGTTCATCAACATGAACGCCAGAAAGATTATGACAGTATCACCCAAGAGAACCAACACTTGAAGCAGCTGGTTTCAATGAATCTGGAGCGGGTGAGGAATCTTGAGGTCAGTCTCCGAACTTCTGCAGTTCTGCTACCAATTTGTCTAGTATCTCAAAACATGATTTATATACCAGAATCTCCAAATGACTTATTTTGTGGAATAAGCTTTCTGGGAAAAATATTAACTTTTCTTTGTTTGGTGCTGATTTCGACTTTTTTGCAAAGTTGACTTGTTTGTTCAATTTTACGTGTATTTAGAAGGGAAGTTCCAAAAAAAAGAAAAAAAAGAAAACCCAAGTCTTGTGATTTGGGTTAAGTGGACATAAGGTCTTCACCAGATTATTTAAGCTCAATAATCGAATGAAATAAAATTTATGCGTATAATTATTGATATTTTGGTATGATGTATGCAGGTGGAAAAATATGCATTGACTATGCATCTAAAGCAAGCACAGGAAGGCAGCTCTATTCCCGGGAGGTTCCACCCAGATGTGTTCTAATAAAAGCAATTGTAGGTTGGTAGGCGGATCAGCTAGAAGACAATCAGAATGCAAAAATAGAAATATGTTAGATACAGTATTGTATTAGGCTGCATTTGCCATGTAAAGGTCTGTAGATTGTAACGTTAATTGAAAGGTGGTTGTTTGGTTAATTTAGAGGACAAGACCTCTGTTGAATTTCTAATATCATTTGGAGTCCATATATTGGATGAAGTTTTGCGTGTTTAGATGACATAATAAACTGAATTCAGGTTTGACTCAAACTGATCCGCAAAACCAGAAGATTCATTAGTGTGCATGGTCTTTCGTTTCTGTGATCATTTGTTGTTCCCTAATTAACCAACCCTGAACATCAGGAATTCAGGATTGGTCTCATATCCAGATGTGTTGGATACAATCAAATCATATCAGCTCTTAAGAAAGAAAATGGTAGCCGAAGGTTTGAAGGCACGACCTTGAGTGTCATAAGCTCCTACACACCCACAATTTGTAAACTCTTGATAGGTATACCGAGTCAACCTTTGTTATGCTCCGATGAGTCTTTTAATTTTAAAGAGACGGATGTATTAAGGAATGTAATGCCTTGTCACCTTCTGATGCATTATGAGTCATGATTCTAGTGTAATGTTACTTTAATTTTAACTGAAGTTGTGATATATGTGTGCGTTTATTTTTGGGTAAACAAAATCACCTTTTTCCTAGAGCAACCAGTTTCAAGTACGCATTGATATGCAAAATTATTCAATGGTAAATTTTTTACAACTGTTACATTTCAATCGATGTATTCTAGCTATTTTCATTCTTGACAATGGTATGAGGAAATAGTATCAAATGAGCTTATAAACTTATGCATCTCAGTAACTCAGATATAATAGAAAAATAGTCAAAAGGGAAACGTTGAGTTTTCAACAGTCAAATGAGAGAGAAAATGAAATGTAATTAATACTCTTATTAAAACACCCCAATATTTAAAAGTATAATTATTTATTCACATTGTACAACCAAATTAAATACAACCAATTCAAACATACATCGGGTTGACCCGGGACGATTCAAACCCGGCGGGTTGGCTCGGTTCAATTTGTCACGTTTTCGATCCAACCTAGCAAGTTGACCCGGTTTAAATCGACCCATTTTTCGACCGGAACGGTTCAACCGGTTGAACCACCCGGGTCGAACCAGGTTTCAAAACATTATCCATTACTTAACAGTACTATGATTTATTCACATTATACAACCAATTAAAAACATATCTACCAAATTAAATACAACAAATTAAAACACAATCCGGGTTGACCCGGGACACTTCAAACCCGTTTTTCGACCGGACGGTTCAACCAGTTGAACCACCCGGGTCGAACCGGGTTTCAAAACATTATGTTTAATTCCCAAATCTTCAAACTTTTATTATTTTTCGTTTATAACATATAATTTTTTTTTATCAATAAACTATCTGTCGCTATAAAATCCTGTTGCTATGCACAGGTACTCGTCCAGTATATCAAAAGAGTAATGTTACATCATCTTAAAAACATTTTTAAATATCTTTCTAATGTTACTTGTTAGGATTTTACATAGAGAAAACAGTAGCCACTTTATCATCTTCCAATCAATTCACAACACATGCTATTACGAATATTTAAAAGCATAAATTATGAAGAAATACCATTTTTCCTATATCAAAAACATATTTTTCTAGCTTATTGTATGAGTTTATCATTTTCGAAACTCAAAAAGTTAAGAAATACCATTTTTCCTATATCAAAAACATATTTTTCTAGCTTATTTTATGAGTTTATCATTTTCGAAACTCAAAAAGTTTGTTTTTAAAAATTATTAGGGAGAATTGCATATATACCCACTAAAACTCAAAAACTTGCATATTTACCCAAAATACAAGTTTTCAATGCATGATGTACAATGCAAGTTAAGCATGTTTTGGGTATATATGCAAATATGCAAGTTTTAGTAGGTATATATGCAACAATTGCCCCAAATTATTAAAAATCCGTGTGACTCAGTGGGCCCACCCAACCAAACACACACCTATAAATATCTCCCCACTTCCTTGTAACCAAAGAAAATCGAAACCCTAACCATCCCAAAATCAATTCATCAAAAAATTTCTAAAGAAAAAATGGTGTTAGGAGAATTAGGAGGGAGCATAACACGAGCTCTACAAGCAATGAGCAATGCGACAACAATCGATGAAAATGTATTAAACGAATGTTTAAATCAGATAGCTCGTGCTCTTTTTCAACACGATGTTAACGTTAAACTTGTTCATAATTTACAAACTAATATTAAAAACATCCAACTCGCTGCTGGTCATAACAAACGTAAAATCATTCAACAGGTATATATACTTATTATCGTATTACGTATTTTTTAGAAGCGTTTAGAATATAATGCTTGTTTAAGCGCTTCTATTTGTAACGCTCATAAAATAAGCGTCTAGCTTTTACGTCATTTTGCACTTAATATTATGTTACCAAACGTTTTAGGTAATGTGATTCTTTGGATCAAGCATTTTGCGTTGAATAAGTGAATCATGATTACTCGTTATTTATTCTATTGTATATAGATATAAATCATGGCTGATCTCTAATACTAACGTTACTTATTCGTTGATATGACACCTGATATGCAATTCATAGTTGAATATAGGATTGTTGCTAGTGAATGGTGACGATTAGTGTTGTTATAGGCTACTTCTTGTTGTAGGTTATGAAGTAGTTGCAGTTGCACTATATTATTGCATTCTCCTGATCAAGCATTTTTCTTTAAGTTGATGATTATTCGTTATTGGTTTCATTTTTTAGACCCGTGGCTGGATTCTGATATGGAGCATTAGTTGCTTGTTATAAGAATTTGAAATAATTGTAGAGTGAAATAGCAAGTAATTTAGCGATAGAAAGTGGGTAGGTCATAGGTGGTCATAATTAATATGGGATCTTATCTAGTAACAATTATTTCATATCTTCTATCGTATAGGATTTCCTTCGGTTTTCTATCAATAATGTTACCAATTTTGGAAGAGTAATCTAAATCCGTTACTATCGTGCCATCTTCTGCTTTTTGAGTATTCTTTTCTTACCCTTTTAGGCTATATTCAATGAGCTCTGCAAGATGTTGGATCCTGGGAAGCCTTCTTTCACGCCCAAGAAAGGCAAACCAAGTGTTGTCATGTTTGTGGGTCTACAAGGTATCTTCGTTCATAAATCTTAACTTACGTGTCAGTTGCCTTCTATTTTAGTTACATCCTAGATTGATGTGTCCTTACAAACTGGGAATGATATTAGGTTCTGGAAAAACTACAACGTGTACAAAATATGCTTATCACCACCAGAAGAAGGGTTGGAAGCCAGCTTTGGTATGTGCGGATACATTCAGGGCTGGCGCTTTTGATCAGTTGAAGCAGAATGCAACAAAAGCTAACATTCCTTTCTATGGAAGGTAAGTTACTTACGTATATATCGAACATATATTCTATTAGCTCACTTTTGGAAGTCTACTTAAATGGTTTTGGTAAGGGATGGTCGTGAGTCACGTTTTATATAGCTGAGAAGATTGTCCATCTGGGCATTAGTAGCTACAGTTTTAGTTACTATATTTTGAGAACTTATTTGTATAACCTCGAACTCCCTTGTCCTGTCTACAGCTATACGGAGTCAGACCCTTTGAAAATAGCTGTGGAAGGTGTAGAGACATTCAAAAAGGAAAACTGTGATCTTATTATCGTTGATACTAGTGGTCGACACAAGCAGCAAAAGGATCTCTTTGAAGAGATGCGTCAAGTTGCTGAAGCAACGGTAAACTCAATTTGTATACTTAATAACTTAATATTAGTCTTTATTTAAATTTTACTTCTGATTAGGAATACTAAATGATGGCATCTTTGAAACATTACAGAAACCGGATCTTGTTATCTTTGTTATGGATAGTAGTATTGGTCAAGCTGCATTTGATCAAGCTCAAGCATTTAAGGAAACTGTTGCTGTTGGAGCTGTTATTGTTACTAAAATGGATGGCCATGCTAAAGGAGGTGGAGCTCTTAGTGCGTAAGGGCCACTGTGTTATTATTAAGCTTTTCAAATTTTGTAAGTTTTAAGTTTTTAGCTGATATCTTTGGTCTTCTATTTTCTTGTATTGCAGAGTTGCAGCAACAAAAAGTCCGGTCATCTATATTGGTATGGGAGAACATATGGATGACTTTGAGGTTTTTGATGTTAAACCATTTGTCAGCCGTCTCTTAGGTTTGCACCATTTCTTCTTATTCAAGAAGATAATTTCAAGGTTAATTCTTTTATTAATTAATCAAATTTGCAATTTCGATTAGGCATGGGTGACTGGTCTGGACTCATGAACAAGATTCAAGAAGTTGTTCCTATGGATCAACAGCCCGAGCTTTTACAACAGCTCTCAGAGGGAAACTTCACTTTGAGGACTATGTATGAGCAATTTCATTATCTGCTCAAAATGGGTCCTGTCGGCCAGGTTCATCTCCATAACTTTTGGTTAATTATTGTCTTAGTTTTATTTGAATGCTAAAACCTGGACAGCACAACTTTTTTGGACTATCGACAAAAATTGTAAAATCAGATCTTAATACAACCATATAAATAATTGTTATTCAAATTTGGCTTATTACTGCAAGAATGGACAAAAAAGTGTTTGTGGCTCAAACCAACCCAGCCCAGCCTATTTCAACTCGAAGCCAATTTGACCAATTAGCTGATTCACTCATCTAGCTACCTTTAAGCTTGAGTCACAGAGCAAAGTAATTATTAAGAAACCAAGTACTCCTAAGGTGAATGTGCATGCAAGTATAATTTGCATCAATTAACCATCTGCTTGTTGTAAATCACTTGCTTTTATCATGTAGGTTCTCTCAATGATTCCAGGATTTACTGCTGAGTTAATGCCAAAGGGTCATGAAAAGGAAAGCCAAGCAAAGATCAAGCGATACATGACAATGATGGACTCAATGACTAATGAAGGTATGTTAAGCCTTCTCACTAGATGTCACAAAATGCGCAGGTTGGGTTGGCCTGTCCCACAAGCCCGTTTAGGACCTTTTTCTAAAACAATATATAGATAAATATTATTAAATATATGTTATTACACTATTGCAGAACCTGGTCCACAATCACATTTTCATCTTTTTTTAAGAATTAAATCTGTAAATATTTTTTGAAAATATGTTGCTACAAAAATGATAACGAACACTTTAGATGACTTTTGAACCCTTTGACCCGTTTAATGTGTTCCAGTTAAATCCTTTAGCTTAACCACTTTGGCCAGATGTAGTTAGAGATAACCCAAATATAACTACATGGGTCGAAATTACCACTTCTATGTCTCACATTCGGGATTGTCCAAATCACTTGAATTTTCTGCAGAGTTGGATAGCACAAACCCCAAGCTAATGAGTGAGTCCAGAATCATGCGGATCGCTAGGGGATCAGGTCGTCTAGTGACGGACGTAATGAACATGCTGGAAGAGTATAAAAGGCTTACCAAGCCAATGAGCAAGATGAAAGGGCTTAAGATCCCCAAAAAAGGAGAGATGAGCTCTTTGTCTAGAAACACGAATGTACAGCAAATGAGCAGAGCCCTTCCTCCAGGTATGCTCCAGCAAATTGGCGGCATGGGCGGCTTACAAAATTTGATGAAGCAATTGGGTTCGAGCAAGGATATGATGGGATTGTTTGGAGGTGGAGATAATTAGACTGCAGGGTGATGTTTCATTATAAACTTTTGTAGTCAATTCTGGTAAAACCATGTACACCCTCTGCAAAGTACTATGAATTTCTTTATGATGACGTACATGGTTTATGGTACTTCACAATATATATATATATATATATATATATATATATATATATATATATATATATATATATATATATATATATATATATATCCAAACTTGTTAATCTACAATAGGTCTTAAGGATTACATCAGCTCAAACTTGTTATTTTATTTGCTTACATATGGCACACAAGTCTTATTATGAGTGTATTACAGCTTGGCAAAAAAAGTGTATTACATCATTATTTCACTGTAGCATCAGCGTTGTTCAGAGTAAAAGGAGTTTAGCATTTCATTAAGCTCCTGCTTTAATTCTGTGTTAGATGTTCTAAGGGATTTGACCTCATTAACAAGAATTTTAATATCTGATTTTGATTTCAATTCCATTACGTCTTGCTGTTTTCTTAAAATCTCAATCTGATTCTTGGCATCATCCAACTCTTTCAGTAACATTTCGCTCTGCTGCATTGTGGTTGCTTTCATTGATTCTGCATATGCTCTAGCATCCTGTTCAATCGTCAGTCTCAATTCCAATTCCATACACTGTCTTGTAAGTTCTTCCAAATCTTGTTCCATACCAGTATAGCTTTCTCTTTCTACGTGAGATGTTTCATTTGGACAAGCGTTGTCCAGATGAGATGTAATAGATGAACTGCTTTCAAGTAAAGAAGTCTCCGAATTAGAAGGAACTTGATCGGATGGTGCAGAGTTCGCAGCTGATTCATTTTGATTCAACTCGGAAAATGCTGAAATACCAGCGTAACAGTTTCAGTAAAATGGCTTGAATTTTGTCACGGAAAATAGGAACTAGCAAATATATAATACTTAAAAGACATAGAAACATACAATGTCTTGCAGCCGCTTCTAGTTCCAAAAAGATTGCAACAAGAGCAGTTCTTGACACATCGATATCAGACAACAGCTTCTCCACCCAACTCTCCAAAGCACTGCGTCGCTGTAACAAACAAATATTTTAAATTTTAAGAAATAAAAAGCAAAAACCGATGTAAAAGTAGTGAAATAACAGCTCATTTACTTGAAGAAAACATCTTCTCACAACTGCATTCATAAAAACTCTTAAATCATATTCATATCCTTTTCTTGTTCATACAACTGTACGTCTGATCATTTCTTATAAAAATCATCAATCATACCAGTTTTAGCTTGTGTGACACTTGGAAGCTACATTTTTAGCGTGGAACGTGATAAAAAGCATTGAATCGTACATACCTCTTCCAAAAGTGTTTTGCTTCTCATTTTTATAAGTCTTCTAGGAGGAGCTGAGGGCAAATGCTTCTTAGGGAATTCCTTTCTGAGCTGCAAAGACACAAGTCCTTATATATTTATGTGAAATGAAAAAATGAAAAAATAAAAAAATAATAACTATCGTTATATCAGGTGTAACAGAAATCTGATCTGTACCTCAGAATATAGATTCAAGAAGTCATTAAATCTTCTTAGTACTTCTCGAGTTGAGGTGATTCCTTCTGGTGATTGTATACCCACCTGAACCTTGAAAAACTACACAGAGAAGATATATGTCAACATGTATATGGCAAGTATCACAGCATAAATTTGTATGAAATCACAGAGTTACAAAAAGGCATACCACGGTTTCTGAACCACTTGCAGATGGTATGACGGTCCAAGAGGGGACTGTGACACAATAACTCCATTTTTTCTGTGAATCATGTGGCCAAACAGAATGTCTTCCTTCCTGCATACAAAAATATAGTTTCTATGAAAAAAATGGAATAACCAAAGTATTTGATAATCAAAATTCAAAACCAATCACAAGTGTGAAGCGAATAAATTGATTGTTGGACATCACATGTCAATATCCATTTAAACATTGAAATAAGCTGACGCCTATGACCAAAGTAAATATATGAACCGACCCACATCCTAAAATGGATATAACACGCAGAATTAAAAGGTCATATAGTGCATCCACTATAAAATTCGTCAGAAAATCCGACGCTATCAATGAGCTAAAACATGACATGGGTAGAATAAATTTTATGAGAAGCCTGTAGGCTATATTCTTACTCTTAACACACTTATCTCTTTTTTTAGCAAAGCTCTTAACACCTTTATCTGATTGAAACAAGTTTGAAAAGCTTAAACGCTCGTGTAAGAACTACGGAATACTCGTAGTCAATCAGGAAGATATCAACAATATACATCTCTTAAAAGAAACGTTTTTTGATAGATTCATTTCTGTGAAACTGCGAAAACAATGTGAAACATGCTCGGGACATTCAGCAACTGCTTGCTATTAATTTCACACGGCTAGTTTTTGTTCTTGGGTGTTTCCTCTGGCTTTAAGATTAAGGTTGATTGCACTAATATTTAACAAACTTTCACCCTTTATTCAGTATATACACCTACTTTACTCTTCTACCATTGTAACATACATCTGAATGTGATTGTATGAGAAATAAGTACAACATAGTTTCACCTTTTCTAGGGCTATTGCCATAACAAATGATGGTATTAGTCATTGTACTCTTTTTTCTACATTTGAGTCTTTGGATTTGCTCCTTTTTTAGTAGTTATGACGATATTATCTACAAACTGCATAAAATTCAGCAGGTGCCAGCCCTGCTTATCTAAAAGTGCTTATTTTAGTGTAAAATTAGAAAATATGCAGCTTTTTACCAAACACCCCCCCCCCCCCCCCCCCCCCCCCCACCAAAATGGAAAAGTATGTTGCATTAGTGACAAAAACCACAAAATCCTATTTTTGCCACTTATCGGAACCATGATATATACAATTGCATTAGTATAATACCCCTATACATGTGTAATGTCAAATATAAAGTAAGTTACATAAATGGAAAAAGGTGCAAATATGTTACCTTTTGTGCAATCAACACTTTGCTATACATAAAATGTCTAATTTAAGGGTCCAATGCATAAAATCAAAGGCTTATAACTAAAATGAAAATCCTAAAACAACAAAACAGAATGGTTTTTTTGCAAAACAAGATATCAAACCATAAGCCAATTTCCTAATTAAGTTAACATAAGGGGCAGGCCTAGGGGGTTCCCCGATTGATGTTTGTCGCCTAGTGTAAATTTTTGTTAAAAATTACGATTTTTCCGAAATGAACCTAGTCTCGAAAATTTGTGTCACATAAATACGTCTTTTTACTTAGTCCACTAATATGTCAAAGAAATACTCGTCTTCTACTATTATTATTTCCTTTATACTCCCAATTGTTTTTTTTTTTTTTTTTTTTTTTTTTTTTTTTTTTTTTGCACACGATACTTAAGAGTTTTGGTCCGCCCCTGGTTAACCGTTAACATATTATTATCAAAACGATGAAAAAATATATTCAACTTACATTTTCTTTTTAAATAATGGTAACTTTTGCGAAGTTATCATGTTGACACATTTCAACATGTGAACATCTAAAATGTAAAAGTTAGCTTTATTACACACAGAAAATGTAACTCGAATACTCTCTCCGACTCTCTCCGACCCAAATTAATAGTTCACTTTTCCTTTTTAGTATGTCACAATTTAATTGTCCACTACTAAAAATAGACATGTAAGAGTTTACCATATTTACGCTTGTTTGAAGTCAATATTACAAACTTTAAAGAAGTCATTAGTTAATTAATTAGTTAAAGGTAAAACTGTCATTTACCAACTTCTACCTAGCAGAGTTGGTCAGGAGGTGTTACCACATGCGAGAGGTCTCAGGTACTAGTCTCTCCGTGGAGAGTTTCCTCCTAGGTGGGATCTGTGGTGGTTCTGCCCCATAGATGTGTTGATTCGATGTTGGCAAGGGCAGGGACTCCCGTGGAATCGAATCACTAACTATAGTATTGTACTAACTTGTCGTTCAAAAAAAAAGGTAAAACTGTCATTGCAAAAAGTAGGAGAGAAAAAGCCGATTTGGTGGAAGACATTTGGCATCGTTATAATCACACCCTAGTTTAGTCGTTTTATCTGAATTTTATTGTAATGTTTTTATTACTTTATTTGAATTATTATGTAAGGTTTTTACTATTAACGAAATTTTAGTTTGTGTTAAAAATGTTTAAAAAAAATAATAAATAAGATGTTGGTCGCTCTTACTGGGGCACCCAATCGCTGAAGATTGATGCAGAGAGAAAGCTAATGGCAGTGAAAAAGGGGGAGATTATCTCTCCTTACTGTGTCTAGCCTAATTATGTTTTTGTGTGGGGGACAATTATTTTGGGACGGACGGAGTACTATTTTTCATCATTTTGATAATAAGTTACCTTAATTAGTAATTAACATATATATAGTTACTTAAACCATTAAACATAAAAAAACAAAATGAATACCCAAACACGAGGTGGTAAGCTCCACTCCATGCCTAACGGAAGAGGCGAGCTGCCGTCATGACGGACCACCGCCGGAGTACTCGCCGGAGAATCTCTCTGTCTGGCCGGAGGACGTCGTCTAGCGGCATAAAGATGGTCGTCATAATCAATGATTGGGTTTCCGTATATAGACGTATTGTTGACTGATGGATCGGAGAAACCATAGTCGTAGAATGACATGTCGTATCCGTACATGCTCATTTTTTATTAGTCGGAATTGTGAGCGGTCAATTTGGTCCGGTGGGTTTGTGTGAGTTTTTGAAGATGATGAATAAGTCAAGTTTAGTTTTGTTTCATTCGTATTTAGAAAACATTTGTCTTGTTTTTTGTTCCTAGTTTTGTTTTTCATTGAAAACAAAATGTATTTTATTTACTATTTCTTTTACTAAAAAAGACTTTAAGAATGTGTTTTTAAGTTAAAATTTGAGGAAAGATAAAAGAAAAATGGTTTTTTTTTTTTTTTTTTTTTTTTTTTTTTTTTTTTTTTAACATTTTTTTTAATAAATAAAAGGAAGTTAAGAGAAGAATGAAAGTAAATTCTTTTAAAAATAAATTATCTTATGTTTTTGAGGAAATGAAAAAGAAACATAAACATACTTTGTGTAAAAGCTGATATTACTTTCTTAAAAGATTTTGAACTAACAATTAAAGAGTTATATGTAATTTAACAAGTTATTTTCTTTTTACTTAAACTCAAGAAAATGAGTTACGATTAGTTCCTTTTTCATTTCCTCTATCTTAATAATAATGAACTAACACTTTTATTATTATTATTATTATTATTATTATTATTATTATTATCTTTTCTATTTTTTTCATTTTCATTTCTTTTGAAACTTGAGAACATAGTGAAATGTTAAAAACTATCTATTTGGGTATATTTAGGTGTGACAAGTGAGAGTGGTCATGATTCCAATATTAACCCGATGTAACCGCGTACATCCAAGTAAAAAAGATTCACCATTTCTGTAAAACATCAACATGAAAAGCCTTATTCATTTACCCATTTTTTGTTTTTCTTAACCAAAGTTTAATACTCCTTCGTAACATAGTTTCAATTTGACAATAAAAATATTTAACATACACATAATCTTTATTTTTTTATTTTTTTTCTCGCAATGAAAATTTTAGTATTAACTAATTAATTAATTATGTCATACAATATTAGCTTCAAGTAAGGGAAAAAGAATAAACTAATTCAAAATTTCATGTTTATTTTCAATAGTATACAATTAATTTGAGATAATAATAAAAAATAATAATTAGACAATTTATCTTGAAAATTTTATGTAGTAAAAAGGTATTTTCATAAATAAGAAAACGATACAATTTAATTTGTTATCAAAATGATTTAATTGTTTAATAAAGGTCCAAAAAAAATATATTAAATAATTTGGAGCTCTTCTATTTTATTATTATTATTATTATTATTTTGTTTTTTTGTTTTTTTTTTAAGTTTAAAATATAGTCATATTCTAATTATATAATTAAGTCAACAACTTCAAAAAAAATGACTTGATCATGAATTTTATTTAAACTAATAAGTTCATATATCCGAATTTGAAACTATTTAAAAATGAACAATTATTATTGATGTTATCACATTAAAATAATCGTAATACTAAAACCTCATGTACATATATAGTTATAAATATTACCTTTATGTCACATACAGGGACGGACCGGATTTTTAAGAATGTGTTGCACAAAAGAAATGTTGGGCTAAATAAAGTTACATTGTACGAAATGAAAGTAGCAAACAAAATTTTAGGGGTTGCACAAACCACAAAAACGGCAGTTTTGAAATCGTTTTGCACTTTATGATCTAAAATCGGGTGTAGCCCGTGTCACAATCAGCATATATGTGGATCCGTCCATGGTCACATATTTTTATAACCAAAACTTAGTTTGATTGCAAACATATGATTGGTTAAAATACATATTATGGGCAATGTTTTCCATAATGTAGTTTCTTATTTGCACATTTTAATATACAAATAGTTAAATCAATATATAAATATTGTACAAATATCTAATTGGTGTGTCTAATCAATAGCCAATGCATGCAAATCAATTCCTTTAATAACATGTATAAATATATCAATCATATGCAAATAAATTTATGAGATTGACTTTATACTCCGTTCACTTTAGGGTAAAAGATATTTTATAAACTAATTATATTGTTCATTTAACTTGTACTTCTATTCCGGTGATTGCAAAAATCAATTTAGAAAGAATTTCAATAAAATGCATTTATGTTATATAGTTATTTTGTGTGTCTCGGTCTTAATAATTGGATTGATGAATTGATTTATTGAACGAAAATATGAGAAAATCCAATTCCATTGAAATTTGGTTAGCTTCAATGGAAAGGAAATTAATGGATACAGACTCATCGATTTTGCGCGTTTATTTAAAGAGGGGCGTGTGTTAAGCAATGCCAAGTTGAATAATAGTCGTGCATAATAAATGAAAAAGGTAATATTATGAATTAATTAGATTCGCCCACGTGGTTTAGTGATGAGTACTTCTATTGTCAATATTACTGCATAAATGACCACTCGTTACACTATTTACATCCGAATATGATTTCTTAGACATGCAATTTATTTAACCATTAGTCCTTCGAGTATTTGATTAAATGTCCTTGGTTTATAATCAATTATGAAACAAGTATGCATAAAGCTTGTACAACGACTATCACCACGCAAATCATAAGCATTCACATCTCGGCTAAGTTTTCAAGTTTTTTTTTCCAGTAGAATAAAATTATGAAACAAGTATGTATAAAGTTTGTACAACGACTATCACCACGCAAATCATAAGCATTCACATCTTGGCTAAGTTTTCAAGTTCTTTTATTAATCGCTTCCAGCAGAATAAAATTCAGGATCTTGCAAAGATAAATTCATAAATCTCTTTCACTAGCTTTAGTCATATTTTTCAAACTACATGGACCATTGGTGTAAACAATCAAAACAAGAAAAGGGTAAAATTTACTTTCAACTTATATAAAGTCAAACACTTTAGTCAACAACATAAACGGCCAAGATTAAACCTCACAACACAAAACACAAAACCTCTTTGAACTACTACTACTACTAGGGTTTAAGCGCGCAGCCAATCACCCTTGAATCTTTATGAACCTCCATAAAACCCCCCTCATTCTTTTTTATTTAAATTTAAACTTTTTTACTTATCACATTTTCATAAAAAATAAAAACAAAAACTAAAGAAAGTATATAACCTTAACTGCAAAACAGAACACCCCCTTAAACCCTAGTTTCAAAAAATATAAAAGATTTTGATTTTGACTGTCTTTCATCTCTTACAGATCAATCGCTTCAAGGGTTAGTCTTATTTCATTAAAAGATTTGATCTTTATGTTTATACTTAAACCTTAGTTCATTATGGATTGTGTTTTTGGATTGGTTTTTTGTTGTTCTTATGTAAAGTTTTGATCTTGATTGATATGTTTATTGGTTTCTTGATTCTTGATTGTGTTTTATGGAAATAATTTGTTGGTATGTTGTATTTTGATGATTTGTTGTTTGCCCTGTTTAAGGTTTATGTAGATTGCAGAATGTGTATTGTTGTTGTTGCTTTTATGTTGATTTATGGTTTGATGAAGATATGTTGTTTTTTGTGTGATTGTGTTGAGGTTTGATAAGAATATGTTATGATATGTTTTTTTTGTTTGATTGGTTGTTTTGTGGTTACGGATTGATTTTCTGTTGAATCGGTGTTTCGATTGCTTAGGAATGAAATACATGTTTTAGGGGATTTAAGCGGTGTTTTACTCATTTTGTGGGTTAAAGGTAGAACTTATATGATTAATTACAGTATTTTTAAGTTTTTACATTGGTAATGAAAAAGTGAATTTTGTGTTTCGAGATTCTTTTATCAGTTGTTTAAGTAATTATATGATCATTTTTCGTGTAATGCAGAATTTCTATTATAAATGGCTAACCCTACAAACGTTAGTGAATCCCCTAATACGGATGCACAGAGGAATGGTAAGCGCAGAAGGAAAAAATCCCTAGTTTGGGAGCATTTTACAATCGAAACCATCAGTGCTGAATGTACAAAGGCCCGTTGTATGCAATGCAAGAAGTCGTTTGCGTATATTTCAGGGGCAAAACTAGCTGGCACCAGTCACCTTAAACGGCACATTTCTTTAGGAATCTGTCCTGCAGGTCGCTCTAATGAGAATGCTGGTCAAATTATTCCATATACCCCTCTTCCCTCTGTTAACAGTACTCAGGATGTTATTGTTAATGATCTTCCAAGAAAACGACAAAGAAATACTTCTGGTTCAACGAGTGTTTATTTTCATCAAGATCGTTCTAGACATGATATTGCTAAGATGATTATTATGCATGAGTACCCTCTCAATATAGTCGAATGTTCTGCCTTTTTGAATTGTGTAAACGCTCTTCAGCCTCAGTTTCCTGCTGTGCCCCTTAGTGTTATAGAACAGGATTGTGTCCGGTTATACCGAAGGGAAAAGCAGAACCTTTTTAATGTTATTGGCAGTATCCTGGGACATGTGAACCTTTCTTTAGATATGTTGTGGTCTAATGATCAAAGTGTAGGATATGCAGTCATAACGGGACAGTTCATTGACTATGATTGGAAATTGCATCGGAGGATATTATCAGTTGTTGTGTTACCATTTCCCGACTCCGATTCTGCTTTGAATCATGCGTTTCTTTCTTGTATTACCGACTGGAATTTGGAGAACAAGTTATTTGGGATTACACTCGATGAATCTTTTGCAAATAAAGATGCAAGGGAGAATTTAAAACGTCTACTTTCTGTCAAAAACCCTTTAATTCTTAATGGTAAACTCTTGATTGGGAGTTGTTATGCTCGGGTTTTGTGTCAACTCGCTCGTGATGCCTTCGGGTCGTTAAGGGAAACTGTTAACAAAGTTCGTGATAGTGTAAAGTATGTCATAACAGCAGATGCTTGTCAACAAAGATTTAACGATCTTAAACTACAACTTCTGGTTCCAAGTACAAAGAGTTTGGTTCTTGATGACCAAACGCAATGGAACACGACTTATTCTATGTTGGTAGCTGCGTGTGAATTAAAGGAGGTATTCTCTTGTTTGGATACTTTTGACCCAAATTACCAAATTTCCGTTACAATGGAGGAATGGAGGCAAGTTGAAGCTCTGTGTGCAATTTTGAAATATGTGCTTGATGCAGCCAGTTCTTTGACGGGCCCCACATATCGAACCGCCAATGTGTTTTTTCATGACGCTTGGAAATTACAGCTCGAGCTTGTGCACGGAGCAGGGAGTAATGACGAGTTCATCAGAACCTTGACCAGGTCACTGTACGAAAGATTTAATAAATACTGGAATGACTGTTTCTTAGTCTTTTCCATTGCTGTTGTTATGGACCCGCGGTTTAAAATGCAGCTTGTGGAGTTCAGTTTCACAAGAATTTATGGCGAGGGAGCACATGACTGGATTAAAGCCGTGAGTGATGGTGCTCGTGACATGTTTCTGAATTATCAAGTACAAATGCTTCCTGCACCAACTTTCGATGTTGATGGAAATGGTGGTTTTGCTCATGAAGAAGAAGAAGAAACGGTTCTGCATTGCGAGATTATAAAGACAGAAGACTCTGATAATGAACTTTTACTTTCAACAAGTGACGAGTTTTCCAATTTTGATTTGTATATCTCGGGTATTACAAGTCACGAGAATATGAAGCCAGAACTTGATCAATACTTAGAAGAATCAATATTACCTCGTATGCAAGATTTTGATGTTTTGGGTTGGTGGAATCAGAACGCAGACAAGTATCCGATTTTATCAAAAATGGCGTCTGATATATTATGCATCCCGGTTTCAACAGTTTCTCAAGATTATGTGTTTGATATGACGTGTAAGAAGATGGATAGATATCGAAGTTCATTAAGACCGTCGACTATAGAGGCACTTGTTTGTGCAAAAGATTGGCTGCAACATGGATCTTCAGATTATTCGCCAGATTATTCACCTTCAGTGTCCCCAAAATCAGTTGTGAAAGCTGAGTTGTAGCTACTTCTAGTTGTACAATCAGGGATTTTGCCGGTACTTTTTGAATATTTTGTTTCTTTAGTAGAGAAAACGTATGGTAATTCTTTTTCTAATTCTTTGTTCAAGAGAAGTAGGCAATAATCTTTTGTCCTTTTCTGAGTTTTATGTCAAAAACAATTATACTTGATCTTTTGGTATAATGTACATCATCTTGGGATATTGATTACCTCCTGAAATCTTAGATATCCTATTTTGTTGCTTCCGTTATTACTTGTTCTTGTTTGAGCTGTGTTTCTTCTCGCTATATTCTTGTTGTAAGTTGTTTGTTGATAGTATTAGACATTATCGCCATGTTACATGGGTTTGATTGAGCTCCTGAAAGATATTGCGATTGGTGTTTGGATGTACAGACAGAAATGGTTCTGTAGGATTAGGAATCAAGTTGTGCCAATACGTGATTTCTGATTTGAGCTTAACGAATATGTGTTTGTACATGTGACATTTTGATGTGTCACGGTACAAGCAAGTACGGAGTAATTAGTTTATGCTCGATTTTCGAGTCCAGATTCAGCTTGGGGTAAGACTTGCAAGTTGTATACCACATTAGCTCAAATTCAAACCTTGGTTTGAGATTTTATTTGTTTTAAGAAGAATTGAAGTGACGTAAAAATAGATCCTTCATTTTACACTTGTCGTACGCTGTTCACTTGTACATTTAAACGACTTTCGCTAATTTAACTGTCATAAAGACCAGAACATTGAGAAGTGACTCTTCTGGACAAAAAATATTGTAAAATATAATTGAGTATGATTAACATAAATCGTAGACATAATCTGTAGTTAACTTAAAACTTCATAAGCAAGTCTGAGCTCAAGCTTGGAAGGGAATTCAGTGAATGATAGTTTGGCACATATTGAAATGATTATGTCCGTGAAAGGGAATAAACGCATTGTAAAAATGGGAAACACTTATCACCGTAACATGTGTTTGTTATATTTCTTAACTAGAAAAGTAGACATGTCCAAATGTTGCATCAAACTTGTCTTTCATAAGTAATTTAAGTGTACACAATCTAACATTATGATAAAGCTCATGGTTTAGTACATCCACAAACACGATTAGACATTAGCCTTTTACAAGCAACCAAAATACTAAAACAGAAGCTGATCAATACTCAGAACCTATAAAACAGTAAAAAATTTGTAGTCTCAGTCTGCATTAACTTTCAGTCACCACCAGAGTCGAGTACAGGAAGACGGCAATGCAGACTAATAGACTTATCAGTTTGGCGCGTACCAGGTACATAAAACTGAAACACCACAGTCAAACAAGACCCCTGTTGAGCAATCCCATAAAAAGCACAATCCGGTTTAGCAAAATGACACTGCAGTGACTTAAAGAAATGCTTCACGCTAACTTGCACAGTCATTGCATCCCCTCGATCAATAGCCCTTCGTGTTCTAGTCTGAGCACTCAAATTATCATCACCAGATGGGCACTGTGCTTGCTCTCCTATAACCTTCAGTTTCCTAAACTCTGCTCCAAGTGTGATCAAACTAGTCGAAATTTGCAGATGCAGGTCACCATATTTACTTATAGAAACATTCAGCACATCACCAACATGTTTCATACGGTCCACAAAGTTTTGTAACTGATTCATGTCCGGAACTTGTACTAAAGTCTGCGGTAAATCCTGAGCCATATCCAACGCAGCTTGAAGTTCAAGAACATCAGCCCGTGACAATGGTTTAGAAATAGGCACATCTTGAATAACAGCAGATTTATAGCCTTTGGTTTCAAAAGTCAAAAACGGCATTGCTTGATTAGAATGAGGTGGGAGTTTCTTAACCAACTTAATTTGTAGGCGGTTGACAGTGGGTGGACCACCAGCATCACTGAGAGAGCCACCGAATTCTGTATAAATGGTAACAATGCTGCGAAGTGCTCGGTGGAGAAGTGAAAGGTCAATTGTGAAGGCGATTCTGTCATCATTTTGGCTAGAGATACGATAGTCTTCAAAGAGAGCTTCTTTCCGAAACTGAGCAATAGATTGGATGCCATCCCCGTTAAGCAAGTTGTGAAGGAAAATGGCGTGGTCTTTGGTTAGGTAAAGATGGCATACTTTTCCCATTTTATCTAGTGCTTGAAGGAATCGTTTTTCCAAAAGGTTAACACCATGATCAGTCAGATAGGCCTTAAACTTCATTTCACACTTCGAAATTTGGTACTTTCACCACTGACTTGATGTAACTTCAAATTCACGCGCTACAATATCACAAAGAGAAACAAATAGCATGATCAGGTACTATTAGTAACTTTGCAACAACTCAAAATTCAAATCGAATCAGTTGTGCAATATCCAAAATTTGGGGTAACATATACAGTCGACAGAAGTTAATCCCTTAATCGTCACTACTCTAGAATTTCGATACAAATATAGGTAAAAACTCAATACGATATTTGAACTTCACTAATTAGGGGGTGTCTTTTTTAGCTTATCTTCGGGCTTATGAGCTTATTTTGTTCAACTAATGAGCATACTACAATTTCAAACAGAAAAATAAGCTCATAAACTGTCAAATAAGCCAAATAAAAAAGGGTTATAAAAAATGAACAAAACACGTTCTAAGCCCAAAAATAGGCAAAAATAGACACGTTCGAGCTCATACATCTATAACTACTGGCCACACAGGCTCTGTTTTTCCGATCATTAAGATTTACTTATCTCAAAATGTTCAATAGTCTAAAAAATATTATAAAAAAATTATTACTTTCACCACCGACTTGCTTTAACTTCAAAGTTCACCGCGCTATAATATCATACACAAAAATATAAAGCTTAATCAGGATAAATTATTAAGTTTTACCTAGCACAACTCAAGTTTCGAATGGAATCAGTTGTGCAAGATCCAATGTTTTTGATAATTAATACATTTTTAACAAAAGTTGCAATCCCATATATAAAACAAACATACTCCAATTACATTTCTTCTGATATCCGTCAAAGTCGGTTTTCTATTCAAATATAAGAACAAACTTGACGCGGTATGTGAAGTTAGGTAACTAGTCTAGCTCCTAAACTAATACTTGCTCGCTGATCACATATTATTATTACAATTTAATCTAAATCAAAATGCTCTTTAACCTATAGATGTTATCAAAAGTTGGATTTACAACTTTTGTCATTGCAAATGAATAATTAGGGCTCCCAAGGGATTAACAACTCAATTAGGGGGTGTTTGGTTTAGCTTATTTTCGGGCTAATGAGCTTATTTTGTCATTTTATTCTCATAAGTAGATTTTTTTTTTTTTTTTTTTTTTTTTTTCCCTGAGACTTATGAGCATACTATAGCTTAATACTGAAAATTAGGCTCATAAGCTCAAAAAGAAGCCACACAAAATGAGGTTTACATGTTGATAAGCCTAAAAATAAGCTAAACAAACGCCCCCTTAGTACAGCTCATAAACCAATATGTAGGGGGTGTTAGTTTCGGCTTATATAGCCGGCTTATGGCTTATTTGGTTTTGGGCTTACGTTTCATAAGCTTACTTTTTGTGGCTTATTTTGAAACTTTATATAAGCTTATTATGTCATAATAAACTTATACAAACCGCAAATTTTCAAAATAAGCCACAAAAAGTAAGCTTATGAAACATAAGGCCAAAACCAAATAAGCCATAAGCCGAAAGAAACACCACCCTATAACTACTCGCCAGTCGCCACACAGGTTTCGGTTTCGCTGAAAAATTACGACATAACCTAGATAAAAGAAATCTATATAACTATAAAAAAATAAGATGTTACGTCATTGGATGAATAATTAGGGCTCAAACTGAATCAACAATTCTAATTTAGTTACCGTTAAACAATACTAGCAATCGAAGTAACCCTACAATTACGAATAATGAAAAAAAAAATCTATTAATAATTAATTGAATGAATAAATTGTAGTGTACCTTGAAGAAGAAGAAGAATTGGGGGAAATGAGGAGGGAAAGTGTCCCGCCCCCCAAATTGAAAACTATTTAATAAGGTGAATTTTCAACTTTATTCCTCAAGCTTTCAATCTTTTCACTTTCCACCTTTATTTTTTCTAAGCTTAGTGTATGTTTGGCAAAATGGACTAGGGCTAGAGCTGGCGTTGAGGGTTATTTTATAGGGTTTTTCTAACTTGTGCCCTAGGGCACAAGTTAAGCACACCAAAAATATTATGGGGCCCACAAAAAAAGACATTATAATTCATAAAAAAATACACTTGTCTGTACTTTTTTATAGTCCCTAAGTACTTTTAAGTACTTTTTGTGTGCTTAACTTGTGCCCTTAAGACACAAGTTAGAAAAACCCTACTTTATAAGCCGAAACTTGAATTTCATAAACTTGTTTGGCAAATTTTTTTTAGAACGGTAATTTAGTTGCAGAAAAAATTTCTTGTTTTTTGTTTCTCAAGAGAAGAGTTGGAATTTTAAAAACCCATTTAGATTGAGTTATATTTTTTCTTTTTAAAAAGATGAAAATATTACCTTAGATTGCGATGGTGGGGATAATGGAAAGTGGAGACGTTACCAACGGTGATTCGAGTTAGAATAAGATACTTGAATGATAGATTGAGAAATCACATTCTTTTTTGTTGAAAAAAAAAAAAAAAAAAAAAAACAGTAGATTGGGGTTTTCATATTTTCTAGTTAAGATTTGGAAAATGAAATTTTCACTTTTTAGTTTTTTTGAAAATTATTTGGAAAATGATATGTTTTTCACCGATTAAACACTCTTTTAGCTTTTTACCACAATAGTAAAGTACTTTGGGACATTTATATTTGTCCGACTAAGTAGAATTTCCGCGTGTTCATCTTCTTTTTGCTTATCCGCCTTTCATGCCAAAAGTTGAGTGTATTTGTTGTTTTAGGGTAGAAATAGTTTAATTACACGATTTTATGATTTTATTAAGCCGAAGGTCTTTTGGGAAGCCGTCATTTTTACCCCTAGTTGGGAAGCGACCCCACCCTTGTACCCTTCTCTGGCGGGATTTGGGTATTTTGTTTGTTCTGTTATTTATTTAAAAAAAAATGTTTCAGAAAATAAACCAGTATCAGCTGAAATGATTGTTGCTTCATAGCAATGGTGCTTGTATCGATAGCAATCTGATGAAGCATATATATATCTATACTAGGAAAACCAAAAAGTGAAAAGTTAAAACTCAAAAAGGAAACTTAAAAGAAAACTATTAATACACATCGAAAACCGAGTTGACCCGGGACACTTCAAACCCAGTGGGTTGACCCGGTTTTCGGTACAACCCGTCAGGTTGACCCGGTTTTAATTGACCCATTTTTCGACCGGAACGGTTCAACTGGTTGAACCACCCGGGTCGAACCGGATTTTAAAACATTATGTTTAATCCCCAATCCTCAAACTTTTATCATTTTTCGTTTATAACTCATAACTTTTTTTATCACTAAAACTATCTGCCGCTATAAAACTCATTGCTATGCATGGGTACTCGTCTAGTATGATATATAGCAAATAAGCAAATACTAAATATATGCACATATATTAATGGGCAAAAGATAGGAAACAAATTTTATGTTGTATTCATGTTTTATCTTCAATATTATGAGCTCTATTTAAACATTCTTCAAATGTCTGCAGAGCAACCTTATAATGATCCAACGAGATCACACCTTCCTCCACAACTTGCAACGCACTTCTGTACAACTTATTAAACCACTGAACCGTATCTGTACCATCAATGTTAGATCCATTATCATCAGGAACGTATAACCGCTTGTAATCTCTTTTCCATCTTGATAAAATGTACTTTGAAGGGATCTCCTCGACCCCATTATGGTTAAGCACACATAACGCATGCCGACATAAGTAACCTTTAAAATTAAAGCAACTGCAAATACAACGAACATCAGCTGCTGCTCTGTTGTAGAGAACTTCATAATCCTTTATCTCCCTTCTGTCTCCGTCTACTAAAACGCGTTCTTTTACTAAGAAGATTATAACAGGCCCGTCAACATGCAACTGTGTTGTACTGAAACAAGAATACATCTCTTCAACTTCTACTTGGAATTTCTTGAAGATTTCTTGTGTGTAAACTTTTGACAGTTGCAACTCAAACGAACATCTGGTTTTCAGTGTTGGCATTGAACTTCTTGATTCTGCGTCAGCAGCTGATTCTTCTTTGTGTTTCTTCTGTAGCACCAGTTCATACTTGTCCAAAAATTCTTTCAATGGAGTTTGTTTGTGAATGTATTTATCGAATATGGGATGCAGGGTGTCACCGGGTTGTGAAGCAGCAGCCATACCAGCAAAAGAGGTGTCTTTTAGATACACCGGAGCCCACCAGGCCCGATCTTCATATAGAGACCGAAGCCACTCATGCTCGCTTATCCCGAACCTTTGAATCATGAATGCCCACGAATTTTCGAAGTCAAATGGTTTTAAGGTCTCGTAAGCTACTTTCACGAGTACCTTTCTGATTGCATCGTAGTTTCGTAACCCTCCTAACTTCTCAGGGACTTTTTTCATGATGTGAGATAAACTGAACCGGTGATGAGATTTCGGGAACACCTCTGAAACTACAGTCTGCAAAATCTTGCATCTATCGGTGATTACGGTCTGTGGGGTCCGCCCTGAAGTACTAGTTAACCAAGCTTTCAAAACCCATAAGTATGACTCTCGTGTTTCCCCTGAAAGTAAACCACAACCTAATAACACAGACTGACAATGATGATTCATCCCAACAAACATCACAAGCGGGATCTCATATTTGTTGGACAAATATGTTGTGTCAAAGTAAATCACATCACTAAAGTAGCCAATAGCCACCCTACACCTAGCATCTAACCAAATCATATTCCTTAAATGTCCTTCATCGTTAAGATCCATCAAGTAAAAAAAATTCGGGTTAGTCAACTGCATACGGCAGATGTAATTATAAATAGCTTGCGCATCGCCTTTCTTCAAATTCAACTGATCAGGATGATGATCAGATGAAGAGCCCAATTCCTGCCGACTTGAACTTGCATTCCCATTATTACCCCCTGAATCAATTACAAGTGCCCTATATAGTTTTACCGTTCGCCCATCTGTATCATAATCTGAATGCAGCGTTTGTTTAGTTCCTCGTGGGCCAATCTTCTTGATAGACTTGTAAGCCTTTGCCCCAAGCAAGTGATTATGATCAACTGTAACTTCAAGAATTCGCCATCTTCTCGAGTCAACTAATCTAATCCTCACCATTGCAGGACAACCGGTCCGTGTTTCTTTCCTTAAATGATTCATATCTTTTATTCTTTTAAAACCCTGGCTGCTACAACAAAGGACCGCACCATATTTCTCTTTGCTACTTCTCTTAAACCACGAGTTTTTAACACGTACTTTGAAACCAGATTCCTGAGCATAACAGTTGTAATAATTGTAAGCGTCATCATATGACTCAAACTCCATTCCTACAGCAGGTGCCACAAAATCCTTTTTTCCTTCAGGAAAGCCGTTTTCAATATCTACTTCTGCTTTCTCCTCTCTTTCTTGCAAATTATTCTCCCCACCTTCACCGCCATTCACGTGGCTTCCGTTAAGAGAGACTTCCTCCATCTGCAAAACAGATAAAGTCCATAAAAGCGTTAAAGAAAAGATCACTGTACATACTGTTTACTAAACAGCAACAGAAACTAGGAAGTCCGATGCACGTACAATACGTGGGCCACAAACAAGGAAGCAATTTTGACATAATAGGAAGCATATTTAACGAAATATCATGTCAATCTAAGTATATGACAGAAGTACTAGCAATCAACGCAACTGACATTACTTTGCATTGGAGACGATTGGACTGAGTTTCTAATGATTAAACAAGTGGCAAGCACATGGCAGTTCTATGTATAATAAATATGGCAACTAAAACCTGCTTACTAGTAAAGACTATATTTAAACTATCATGAGGTAGATTACACAATTACAACATTGTCTAGCTTTTTATCCCTGAAGGGGTGAGCTTTGATCTACGTATTTGGTGTGATACCATAAATTATAATACAGAAAATCCCTACCTTCATGTAATCATATCTCTATATCTTCTCTTAACGAGTAGTTATTTTTAATCTCAGTTGAGAAAGGTAGTTGAATCTATCATGGTATCATGTGGTATGGCAATTTATGACTATTACTAAATTTACCAAAATTAATACTTTACCTCCTTTTTTGGGACAAACTATGAATTCATATTAATAACGGATCTAAAAATGACCAAGTTGAGATAGATGCTGTCCAGCTAAAACTTTTATCTCTAGTGTTAAAGTGTAACACTCTGTAATATAAAACATCGCACAATTGTAAAAGCTTAACAAACCAGACTAATTCCAGCTAGCAAATACGGAAATTTGAATTCAAATACTCCTAAAAAAGAACTTCGTGAGCATACTCTAAACTAAAAGGGCTCGATTGCTACTTCAACAATAACAGACTTTAACAGTTTAAATTCCTAGAAATACTACACCAATCTATTCTAGTTTTCCCGCGTAAATGTGTCACATGCAAACAAAAACATACAGTTACCAAATTAAGAAAGAACTTCCTGAGCATACTCTAAACTAAAGGGTCTCGAGTGCCACTTCATCAGTAATGTACTATAAAAGTTCAAACACCTAAGATACTACACCAATCTATTCTAATTTTCCCACGTAAATGTGCCGTAAGATTATGAGTTACCAAATTAGTTCAGTAAGGAACTTAGACTTAACCATCTAAGATGCGAGGAACAAACTACTCGAAAAAACGGGCGAGAATAACAAAACTAACTAACAAATAAACGACGCTGTGTCACCTCTATGCACTGATTATAGAAACTATCAGAACCGCACCCTATACGCATAACGCTCCACAAACATATACATTATAACTAACCATTTACAACTGATAGCCTCATCACAGTATAAAAAACACAAAACCAACAATAACTAACACGAAAACACCTCGTATTCGGCACGAAAAACACAACATTAAGAATGTCTTAACAACAGTATATCACCTGAATAAAGTCCAACTGCTTCATTAATTAACACATAATTTAAAAGCATCACCTGCATATAAATCAACAGATAAGTTAAATTAATTATTTAAAGTAATAAATGTTTGTTGAAAATGAAGATTATAAAATTTACAAGATGCAATTGGGATCAATTTTGAAAATTTTGTGCATTTTAAACTCTGCCCTAATTTTATTTCTATTTGAATTTGGGGTTTGTTTAGCCCGACCCGTTGACCCATGGATGCTTATGTGGTTCAAACTTGACTTAAACGATATTTACGTTTGCGCATCAGATTATGAAAAGATTATGCTTATTTTTTCAAAAAATAAACTACTTAAAAAATATTTTTTGTTTAGCAGACAGAACTTATAAGAGATTATAAAAAAAAAAATAATCTTTCATAATCTCTGAAAATCAAAAGTTACTTCATGTAACTTATACAAATAATCTCTTTTTATAATCTTTGTAAGCACCAGCACCAGCACCATCTACTTTTGCCAAACATACCGTTGTAGAAAAAAAGAGCTTCATTTTTCAGAAATAGAAAATCTACTTTTCTAAATAAAAATGACCAAAAAGCTTGTGTCCCAATAATACCTAATGTTGTGTGAGAATCTCACCAATTAAATGATTGCAGGTTCAACTCCTGTATAATACATGTGAGAAAGATTTTTGGTTATTATAAGATAGTTAAACTTGTCGTTTTTACACAAAATAAATAAATAAATGACAAAAATACACCGTTTGTCACTAAAATTTCCACGAAACATCGCCATGGCCCTTAACTTTTCAAAATCGTCGTCTGGCGTCCAAAACTATGGATTTTGAGGCCGAATGTGTCCCTTGACCAGAAATGGGGAGGTCAACGCTAAGTTTTGGTTATTTTTCCAAGGGCAATATAGTCCAACCACATTTACAACTAGGGTATGGTTCATGTCTAACCCGACATTCAATTTAAGGGACCAACTGTGTTACAACTTGACCACAACTTCTCAGATACGTTTATTAATTATTTCGCGGGAACCAATAAACCCATAACTAACCGTTGGTTTTTTAGTAAGTCCCGATGATGTAGTATACACATTGTAACTTACAACATATACTGAAAATAGCCCTCAACAACGGTACCCATAGTTATTCCACAAACAAAAGGAAAAAAAAAAAAAAAAGCCAAAGAATGGCAGACATGGAGCTTAGTAAGCCACAAGTGACGGATAAGATGGTAGAGTATGTGAAGGCAAAATATGGTGTTAGTTGGTTAGAAAGTAATGAATGTCTGATGAGATGTATGAAGATTTATGCAGATTTGCCAAAGAAGCCGAAGCGATCAAAGGTTAGTTTATTTTACTCTATTTGTGTCATGGTTAAAATCTGACGTCCTTGTGTTTTTGTTGTATTTCCAGATACCAGTTCTAAAGGAAAAGAGGTTGATGCATCAAATGCACTAACTGTTAGCACCATTGTTCATAAAAGTCCAAAACCAAGTAAAATGGTTACAAATGTTGTACTAGTTCTTGTTGCGGCAAATGTAAGCAGCAGCAATAAGAGGAAACATTGGTATGTGCCTCCCCCTAAGGATCTCAACTGTCCCACTATGAATATCAAGTCCCCCATCAAAAAGTTCACTTGCTATTTTTAGTGGTTTATGTAATGAAGATGTTAACTTTTTGGAATGATGATGGGTAATGAAATAGTTTGATTTTACATTTTTGCTTTACTTGTTTACGATTTTTACTTTGCAGTCGCATATGTAGTATATTGTAGTGTTTGGAATAACTTAATTTGACTATTAAAGTCAACATATACCAAAAAAAACAACATAGTAATCAAACTGCATTGTTATAACATATGAATTACAACATATCAGTTCAATTGCATTTATTAAACTGAAAGACAACATAGAAGTTCTTGCTCCTCATTCACTTGGGTAAATGACTAGCACTTTCATCAGTTGGTTTATGAGTTGTAGATCCTTCAGTAGGTGTTTCACTTGCAGATTCTTCACTAGCTGATTCACTTGGGCATACTCCACTTGCTGTTTTAGTTGTAGCTGTCGTTGTAGTTGCTTCAATTTGTTCGTCACCACTACCCACGTTAGCACGACCTCTACTATAATAGTTAACACCTAAGCCAATCACATACCCACCACGATCGGTTGTAGTTGTCTTTTCCCCTGTAACATCAGCTGTTGTGGTGTAAGATGGGGTTCCCATTTTTTCAAGGCACGATGGACAAGTATACCACATGAAATCTTTGTAAGGGGGACGCCTTGCAAAAAACATCAATCCAGCCATGTTTTCCCTTTCAACCCAACAGTCAATGCATACCAAATGACAACCATTTTGTGGATCCATTGTGAAAAGCAATTGAATACATCAAGAGTTGATGATAATGTATTATATAATAGATGGAAAAAGGATAAAGGTTCAATAAGGTTGTTGAACAAGTAGGTAGTATTAAAGACACGGGTAAATGCATACAACATAACCAAAAGACTACAAGTTTTTGAAATTATTGACTATTGAAAAGTACCAACATCACAAACTTAAACTTCAATTGTATTCCGGGTGATCCCAAGTCTGAGAGTTGTTTGAGTCGTAACCGTCGTCATAAAGATCAAAGCTCGCAAACCTCTCTGCATCTAACTGAGCTTCCAATATGCTCAGCTCCCGATCCTTGTCAGAGTTCCAGCCATCTTCATAAGCTGTCACATTTTCCTCAAAGCTTAGTAGAAAGTTATCCAGATGAGGTTCCTCTTGTTGTTCAAGTTGTTTGTACATTTTCTCTTCTTCCAAAAACTGGTGGAATGCTTCTTCTGCTAGGCTTAACTGCTCCTCATCTTCATCCAACCTTTTATATTCTTCTTCTTGTAAAAAAAAGAGATTCAAGAATCTCTTGTTCCATAGCCTGCCTTATCTCCTCTTCATCCATCCACTAATAAAAAAATATAAAATAAACAAGAAAATTAATATATGTATACATCATTTCCTATTTAAACACAATAGATCATCAGTGAATCATACGATGAATGTTTGCATACTTGTTGCCTTCTCCCATCAACATGGCTTTTTTTCCTCTTATGTTACTTTCGTTTTAGGGTTGTGGAGATGGTTCCTTGTGACAACTTCTCTTATTATGTCCAACGGTCTGACAATTAGAGCATTTCATCTGTTTACGAGATCTAGATCTACCCATTGATAAGCAATTTCAGGGGGGAAATACTAGACTTATTTTGAATTTGAATTTGGGGATACTAATGGTCAAAATACAACCACTCTTATAAAGGCATCCATAAAGCTTTATGGTAAGCATAAAGCTTTATAAGGGACGAAACATACGGAATCAATATGTTTACACTGTTTCACGAAGGACCAAACATATAACACCAATGTCAATAAGTGAGTAAGCATTTAAGCTATACAAGCAACAAACAAAAACCAAAAACAAAAGCGGATTAAGCAAAATAGATCTTCATTTCATTCGATAACATAGATCAAAAGTACATGATAGTGTGATACTATAAAATCAAGCAAAATACATAATACATAAGGCCCAAAAGACAACACAAATTACACACTAAATGTTTCACCATTACTGATTAACAAGAAAATCAAGTTTTTCTAAGAAAATCAATGAAATTGTTCCTGCCCCACACCTGAGCACGGGTTTCAGTAATCATCTTGTTAATCTCCATAGCCTTGATGACATTTTTCTTTTGAATCTTCTTAAGATCTTGTAGAAGCCTCCATGACATAAAGGAAGTACGCCATCCTTCTAGTTCATCCATAAACTCTTGGGTTTCGTGGGTCACGTGAACCAAATCCACATAACAATTGAGGAGTCCTTTTGCAAGCTCTATATCCTTGTCGTTCTCGCGTTGATAGTACAGAGCAATGCTAGCAAAAAGTTCATGGGAACCGGTGGCGGTTGCAAGTTCCTGTAGGCGTGGGAATTCTGACATTTTTTTGGTGTTTTATGTTTGGGAAGTAACTTAATTGTGTGTTTGGTATGCAAAACCTTTGGGGTACGAGCCCTTAAATACTAACTGAACTGATGACGTTACAAATTCAGGGACCAAATTTGATATTACTATATCGTAAAGAGTAAAGTTATTAAATGGCGGGAATTTTAAGTATACAAACGTCAATGTTGGCAAGGTTGGGGACCAAGGGCGAAATTATACAAAAATTGTCCAATACGCTTAAGTTATTCGTTTGGGTAACGCCCCAATAAACCCGACCCAATGACCCGACCAACTTAACCCTAAAAAGTTTCATAATAACCCAATACAGAGAAAAATCAGTCATTCTACATTGTGAGAAACAACGTTGATGCAAGTTAATGGAAATGAACATATTTGTGACAACATTTAAATGTTCAGAACCAGAAGATGAAGGAGAAGTATTGTTTCGGATTCACACAAATGGGAGATTTGAATATACCCCACTCAGGTATGAAGGCGGATCCATTATTAATGTTAATGCTTTTAGGTATGATAGGGGTATCTTTAGTTCAACCATAGATAATCTATTATCAGAGATTAAGGAACCAAAATGGGCGGTGTTTTTTTGTCATCCAAATAAATCGCTAGAAAATGGGTTGCACTTGATTTATAGGGACCAGGATGTCCTTAAGCTATATGATTTTGCGGAAACACATGAGTCAGTTGATATCTTTGTTATACATAGGCCTCAGATGTTAGCAGGATTTTACTTGGAAAACATTGGTTTTGAGGTTGTGGGTTGGTTAGAGGAAGATGCTAACTTCAGAATGTCAAGTAGGAGACCTTTTATGACTCGCCGTAAATGGAAGGGTATAGATAAGAACAAATTGCAGGTTAGTGTTGTTATCAAAGAGGGAAAAGATGTTATCCATGACAAAACCAGAAAACATGAAAAAGATGTTATCCATGACAAAAGCATAAAAAATAATGGAAAGGGTAAGCTGATTATGGAAGAGGACGATTTGCAAGAGGACGATTTGCAAGAGGAAAAGGGCGAGGAAGTTGTAAAAACTTATAAGCGAGGTTTTGATGGGAACGAGAAGGCTATAATGGTTGAAATTCCTGGTTTTGATGGGGAAAACATTGTTGATGGGCCTGGTGGTTGTGATGTTGTGCCTAGTGGTGCTAATAAACGTTTTAAAAGCAGTGAAAAGATTACCAATTGCGTACTTGCCCTTTGTGCCAACAAGCCATCCTAAGTAATTTTTCAACTTTGAATTGCATGCCTTGTGTTTTATATTACGTTACACCCATTATACCTTATATAACTTGAATATTTGGTGTTTGGATACTTGTTTTTTCAGGCACATTTGCAGTTTGCCCATGAATGACAGGATGAATGTTTTTGTATATTGATAATCCACTTCCAGTATGTATATCGTTAGAAGGTTCATCAGGTGAAGGTTGTGCAGTGGAGGTCGTATTGTCTTCTCTAATTTTGTGTTAATTAGCAGTAGAACCTTGTATCAAAAAATGTTTTAATTCATTTTCATGTTGTATCAGACATTGTTTGCCCAGTTGACTACTATAAGTCAAACTAACCAAATGCTAAATGCTAAAAAGTCAATGTGTTAAGTCATTTTCATGTTGTCTTATACATTATATTTTATGGTTGTACATATTAGATAGTCGTTGACCTTTAAAAAGTCAAACTAACCAAATGCTAAATGTGATGGTGTACGCATCACAATCGATCACACCTCCGTATCAGCAAAACCAAACACAATGGCCACTAAACATTTGATGAACCTATTTTATTATGTAACTCCAAGATGCAATTGCTAATCCAAACAGCAACTATGGTTAAAAACGCAAATCGTTTAATTACTTAGACATCTAATAATCAAACTGCCAAATTGACTTGTAACACTCAAACTAAAGAATTAAACAACATGAAAAATATTGATTGACAAACAATTTAATTTATTCAAAACCCAGATTTTTATTGATTGATCTCATGTTGACAACCATTACAAACTTCACTGCCATCTAAACATACACTTAACTAGACCCACAACTTTCCCTATCACCATTTTCCTTCAATTCCTTCCTTTCCTTTAGATAATTAAACAGAGCTTCAAGTTTTCTAATCCTTGTTTTCAAATCATCACACTTTGGTAACACATTGTCGGCAGCCTCTTTCTTCTCCTTCTTAGCACCCAAACGATGTCCCTTAGAGCAATCCTCTTTCCTCAACCCAGTGTACAAACCCTTCCCCTTATCGTTTTGTGCCATTGTTAGTTATTTTTATTGAATCTATGTGTGCTGCGTTGTTGATAGTTGATGATTTTATAGAATTAAATACAATGTCGGGTTAGACATAAACCATACCCTAGTTGTAAAAGTGGTTGGACTATATTGCCCTCGAAAAAATAACCAAAACTTAGCGTTGACCTCCCCATTTCTGGTCAGGGGACGCATTCGGCCTCAAAATCCATAGTTTTGGACGTCAGGCGACGATTTGAAAAAGTTAAGGGCCATAGCGATGTTTCGTGAAAAGTTTAGAGACCAACGGTGTATTTTTGTCTAAATAAATAAATAATGATTTCAAAAAAGTGTACAAAAGTGAGATCTATACTTTTCCATGTTTTTCATCCTTATTTTCCCAAACAACGCCACCTTTCTAAAACAAAAACAATATTATCTAAACACACAGTTTCTAAATTTTCAACACAACTTTAACATTTTTACTTTTAGGTCATTTAATTATTAAACATTTTACTTTTAGGTCACCCATTTATTTAAAATAACTTATGGGCCACCTAAATATGTGTTTGTTTTCATTTATACCAATATTGTTCAAATTCTTGCCTGAAATCTTTACAATTTCAAAAATAAAGCTAACTTTAATATATCAAAACATTAAAATTAAAAACTAAAACGTAAAACATTAGTTAAATAACCATAAATCACTCCAAACTAAGCTGCAATCTCAGTCATTCTACCTCATCCAGATATAAGACATCATTCCTTATGTAGCTTCACTTTCACCTTAATACAAGCACATACCATCTAACTACATTTCCATATCATCCCCCCCACCTAGACCATTCAACCAACACCCACAACAATCAAGGTAGGAAAGGATGCATGCCTTCGTTAGGAACCCAAATCATTCCAGTCAAGGGCTCTTCTAGGACCACTACATTTCCCTCTTTACAAAAGGCTCCAAGGTCCTAGAAACACTCACCTTGAGGGAGAAACTACATGCCCACTTAGTGGTACATTGAAAGGACCAAGTAGGGTCATCTTTCATCCCTCACTATTCCAATCATCCCATGTACCACCTTAGCCTCTAGTCCATTTTACCCTTCACTATGAGAAATCTACTTAATGAAAAGCTTAAAACCAGAACACAAAGGAAAGGACAGTCACTTTGAATAGCTACCTAACAAAGGCCTGTTATTCAAAAGAAAACTGACATCACCAGTGTATTAAGTTTAAACTTATTAAGGTACAAAGCCATCCATAGTAATGAACAATGATATCATGTAATCCATTCATATAGATTACAAGATAGACAAGATAACCTGATAAACTTGCAGTGTATTCATGAACTTCATCACTGCTAAACAGCTTCATAAAGTCACAAGTAAAATGCATTCCCAAACACCCCTTAAGTGCAGCAGTGGACTTTTAGCAAAACAGATTCATCAACCTTTTTATTCCAAACACCCTGAATACCCAACCTAAAATGCCATCAAACTTTTTTGTAGTCTCAAACCTTCTTCTTTTGAAACATCCTGAATAAAGTTGTACTTAAATAATGACTAAAACTGGTATTTTATATTTCAATAATTATTTGTATTATTTTAATATGTTATATTTAGTTTTATTCTTGTTGTTTCAAAGATTTTTGCCAGAAAATCATTTGAAATTGGTATAAACTAAAGCAAACGCATAAAGGAATATAGATTTGTATTCCTTTCAATAAGTATGTAGATGTTAGTTCCCACCTAACGATTGACAACATAATCAACTCCATCAAATGAGATTCTTTGATTTAAAACAACTACGCTAAAGTTGATTTTGATCAAAGCTTATGGGTACCTTTTATTTTCTCTTTTAAATCGTCTCTTTTGCTACTTTTATTACAGGCCACCAACTGTTTGTTTAATTGCCCCAATGAATTTGTTTTTTGAAAACTGACTTTTTAGTATTTTTGTCAAGTGAGTATTGATAAAATTGATCTTAGCAGTTTTGTAAAAGTGGGTTTTTGATCTTGTAGTGTTTTTCGTGGTTTTGGTTTTGTTTGATTAAATGCCTTTAAGAACTTGAAATTTTTACAATCCCCTGGTTGTGTTTCCCTTGAGTTCCTGGTCATGGGTAAGGAATCGGGGTCCAAAAAGAATAAGAAAAAGAATAAGGAGCCAAAAACCCAAGCTAGGATTTTAAGAAGCCGCACCGTTAATGAGGAAGATAATGTAGCTACGGGAGTATCAAGTGATGAAAGTGTACATGCTGTTGTGGGAGGAGAAAATATCCATGATGAACATAGCCAAAATAATGATCACATAGATGCTGAAAATGCCAATAACCATTCAGTCCAAGATGATGAGGATGCTCAAAGTTTTGAAGGCCGGAATACATTTAAAGCACAACCTGTGAACCAGATAAAATCCTCACTCATTGGTGATCACTCAATGGCCTCGATGATTACAAATTCAGGAAAGGAAAAGGACGAAGTGGAAAACTATGATGGAGGAGTTCTTGTACAAGAACTTGGAGATGAACAACAGTTGAAGAATACTATTGACGAGAACCTAATGAAGAAATCCTTTGTGAATGTTGTGAATGGTGAAAAGGCATTTAAAGAAATCCAATTTCATGAACTTGATCAATCTCAGCAACTTGATGATGGAATCGATGTGGAACTGTCCATGGAATCGGTGTTGGAAGCAACTGAAAGGTATGGTAATACTTTATATGGCTATTTTCTTGGAAAACGGGTGGCTTTCCCGATAGTTGAAAACTATGCGCTTAATGTCTGGAAAAAGTTTGGTCTGCAAAAGTGTATGATGAACACCAAGGGCTTCTTTTTCTTTAAGTTTGCTTCAAACCAGGGTGTTTTAGATGTTATCGAGAAAGGACCATGGATTATACGCTCTATCCCCATTATATTGAACAAATGGTCGCCTAATGTAAGCTTAACTAAAGAAGACCTAACCAAGGTGCCCGTGTGGGTGAAATTAAAAGATGTGCCTTTGGTTGGTTTTACTCAAGACGGGTTGAGTGCTATAGCTACCAAAGTGGGGAAACCAATTATGTTGGACTCATATACGAGTTCTATGTGTATGGAATCGTGGGGAAGGCCAAGTTATGCTAGAGCGATGGTTGAGATCTCTGCGATGAATGATCTTAAAGAAACAATTACTGTGGCTACACCTAGTATTATTGGGGGGGAGAAAATAGTAGATGTTGTTACCGTAGAGTATGAATGGCGGCCACCGAGATGTTTACACTGTAAATTGTTTGGACATATGGATACAACATGCCCTAAATAGGTTGCTTTGAATGTGGAGACAATCAAGAAATCACAAGTTAATGAGGACAATTTTCAACAGGTTGGTAGGAAACAAAACCGTTTTTTAGCCGTTGGTAGTCATAGGAATTTTGATTCGAGGAAAAATGAGGGAATTCCAATGGGAAAAGCTAAACAACGATGGGTATATCAACCTAAAACTCAAAAGGTTGGGGCCGATACAGTGTTGGGTAACCAGGGAAACAAGGAGTCTACACGAGGTAGCCAACAAGATGGTGCTGGTACTAGTAAATCTCACACGCATACTACGTCAACATACAACAGATTTGATACTCTGGATGGTCTTGGAGATGGTACTCACACTGAGGAACAACAAGTTGCGCGAGACCAACAGGAAGATGAGGATATTCAGCCAAACGATGGAGAAACTGCAACGTTTATGGCAAGTGGTAAGAGTAATACGGGGGCAAGCACTCCTGAAAGAAATGCCTTAAATGATTAGTGTTGCTTCCTGGAACATAAGGGGCTTGAACCGTGTCCCTAAACAATCTGAGGTTCGTGAGGTTATGAATGATAATAATCTATGTATTTGTGAGATTCTTGAATCACATGTGACTATAGGAAAGCTGAGTAGGATATGTAACAAGGTGTTTAGGAATTGGCAGTGGACGTCTAATGGTAGCTCGTGTGATGGTGGAACCCGTATTATCTTGGGTTGGGATCCTGATGTCATCAACTTGATGGTCGTAACTCAGGACGAACAAGTTCTCCATTGTATGGCTAGATCATTAATTACTGATGTGCAATTTTTTGTCTCCTTTATTTATGCAGATAATGATTACATAAGACGAAGAATTTTGTGGAGGAACTTAATAATCCACAAACAGGTAGTTGGCACTCATTCTTGGGTAATCTTGAGGGACTTCAATGTTTCGTTAAGTATTGAAGATAGTTCTACGGGGTCCTCCCGGTTTACTATTGCCATGCGGGAATTCAAGGAGTGTGTGGACAGTATTGAAGTTATGGATGTGAACCAAACAGGTATGCGATTTACTTGGAATCAAAGACCTAATGGGGAGACGGGCATATTGAAAAAGCTTGATAGAGTTATGGCAAATGAAGCTTTCATTAGTACAATCCCTAATTGTTTTGCTGAATTTAAACCTTATAGAATTTCGGATCATTGTCCGGCTGTCCTAAAACTTCCCCAAAAAGATAAGCCAAAACCTAAGCCATTTAAGTTCAACAACTACATTGTTCATAAAGAAAATTTCAGTCGATTAGTGAAGGAGGGCTGGTCCACTGTAGTTGGTGGTCATAAAATGTTTAGGGTGGTGAAAAAACTTCGGCTCCTAAAGAAACCGTTACGTAAACTAATGTGGTCGAATGGTAACTTACATGATCGAGTTGTGAATCTTCGAACTGAGCTAGATGCTGCCCAAATTTCTTTAGATTCTAATCCTCACTCGACTGATATTCGAGAGGATGAGAGTCATTTGTTAAAAGCGTTTAATGATGCTTTGTTGGATGAAGAACATTTTCTAAAACAAAAATCTAAGATTGAATGGCTTCGTGTTGGTGATTGCAACTCTAGCTATTTCCATAAAGTTGTGAAAGGTAGAACCAATATAAATCGTATTCATTCGGTGGAAGGGTTGCATGGTGGTATCGTTGAGGGTAGACATGTTGCTAATGTTTTCGTGCAACACTATGAGAATTTCTTGGGCTGTTTGACTTCTGTGGAAAGCATTTCTAATCCCAATTCTCTTTTTCCCAATAAGATAAATCCTGAAAAAGCTAATTTTATGATTAGAAGTGTTACTGATTTGGAAGTAAAGGAGGCGATGTTCAGTATTGGTGATAACAAATCCCCTGGTCCTGATGGTTACACCTCGGCTTTCTTTAAGAGTTATTGGGATATTGTTGGTAAGGAAGTGACTGAAGCGGTTCAAGACTTCTTCAAAAATGGTCAACTGTTAACCGAGCTAAATCATACAATTATCTCTCTTGTGCCGAAAGTCCAAGCTCCCGAAAAAGTTACTGATTTCAGGCCCATATCGTGTTGTAATACTATCTTTAAATGCACTAGTCAAATTATTACTAATCGCATTAAAGATAGTTTATATGACATTGTTAGTGAGAACCAATCTGCCTTTGTCCCGGGTAGACGCATTTCAGATAATATTCTTCTCACTCAGGAACTTATGAAGAATTATCATCTCTCTAGAGGCCCCCCTAGATGTGCATTCAAAGTGGATATCCAAAAAGCCTATGACACTGTGGATTGGAACTTTTTACGTACTATTTTGTTCAACTTTGGTTTTCATGAGATCATGATTAAGTGGATCATGAAATGTGTGTCTAGTGTCTCGTTCTCCATCAATGTTAATGGCTCGTTGCATGGTTATTTTAAAGGTAAAAGAGGCCTCCGCCAAGGTGATCCTCTATCTCCTTATTTATTTACACTGGTTATGGAAGTCCTTACTCTCATGTTGAAGCGTAATGTTAGAAGGGAAGAGGTTTTTCAGTTCCACCCTAAATGTGAAAGACACGAGATTATCAATGTGTGCTTTGCTGATGATTTATTTATGTTCTCTTATGCAAATGTGGATTCTGTCAAAGTCATTAGTGATGCCCTCGAAGAATTTAAGAATTGTTCAGGGTTGGTGCCGAGTCTCCCCAAGAGCACGGCTTTCTTTGCAAACGTTGGTATTGAAGCTAAGAATCAGATTCTCGAGATTATGCCTTTTGAAGCAGGTGAGTTGCCCGTAAAATACTTGGGGGTTCCCTTAATATCATCTGGGCTCTTTCATAAAGATTGTAAAATTCTTGTGCAAAGAGTGAAAGCTAAGATTGAGGATTGGAAGAATAAGTCTTTATCTTTTGCGGGAAGAATTCAACTAGTTGCTTCAGTTGTATCATCAATGCAAGTGTATTGGTCTTCTATTTTCATTCTCCCGAAGGCAATTATAAAAGAAATAGAGGCGCTAACTAGAGGTTTCCTTTGGTGTCAAGGGGACATGAAGAGAGGTAAAGCAAAAGTGAAATGGGATGTTGTTTGTCTTCCCAAAAGTGAAGGTGGCCTAGGTATTCGGAGGTTAAAAACTTGGAATGTTGCTCTAATGTCTAATCATATTTGGAGTATATTATCGAATCGGCGATCCTTATGGGTTAAATGGATCCACTCATACCGTCTTCAAGGAAGAAATTTTTGGGGTGTTCCATTAAAAGCAGATTCTAGTTATGGTTGGCGGAAAATTCTTCAAATGAGACCTTTGGTTAGGCGTTTTTTCTTCCATGTTGTAGGAAAAGGTGACCAAACGTCGGCATGGTTTGATAAATGGCATGATGAAGGCCCCCTTGATTCTTTCATTACTCGTCGTGATATATATACGGGGGGTTTCACATCGAACAGTAAGGTGCAAGACCTGATGTGTGACTCCTAGTGGACGTGGCCCATCAAATGGAATAATAAATATCCGGTACTAAATTCCTTTATTCCTCTTACGATCAATGATGTAGAGGATAAACTTTGGTGGAAGGATATGGAGGGAAATCTTTCTAAGTTTTCTGTTGCTCAAGCTTGGCAAGCCATTCGTCCTCGTGCTCCTGAGGTTGAATGGTTCGATGTTGTTTGGTTCTCGCAATGCATCCCCAGCCATGCATTTCTTGTATGGTCACTTATTGGTGAAAAGCTGAAGACTCAAGACAAGATTCGAGCATGGGAAGTAGCGGATTCAGTTAGTTTGGAAGACATGAAGTGCCCGCTTTGCAACATCGTTCGTGACTCTCATTCACACTTGTTCTTCGAGTGTGGTATCTCCCTTCAGGTCTGGCAAAAGGTGAAAGTTCTAATATGCATTCCTGATATTGGAAACTCTTGGAGGTCGGTTGTTAATACCATCCAGTCTAGTGCTCACAAAAGGTTGGCTAGAGTTGTTGTGGCTAAAGTTCTTTTTGGTGCTACGATTTACTACATTTGGCAAGAAAGAAATAATAGGCTCTTCAAGAAGAGGGTGCGCCAAGTTGATCAAATCTTTGAGTTAATCTTCTCAACAACTCGGTTAAAGTTAATGTCCCTCAATATGAAGAATTCGGATGATGTGATTCGTATAAGGAGGGAATGGAACATTACTAGGACCACTTAGTCATATTGTGTCTTGGTTTTTTTTCCTGGATGTTTTGATGATCTATTCATCTTTATAGGCCTTTAGATTCACTATTGGCTTTTAAACTTTCATTGTATTGTTTTATTATTCTTTAATAATATTCACCGGGGTAACCCCTTACCCAAAAAAATAAGTTATTTTTGATAAATTGGTTGCCTAAAAAAAGTTAAGAGTTGTGTGACCTCCGAATACATAATCCTTTAAAAAAAATTCACCCGTTTTTCTTAAAAATTAGAAAAACAATTCACAACTAAACACAACCTTAATATTTTCAAGTTTTTTCCATTAAAAATTAATTAATATATCATTTTATATCTATTTAATACATAATCACGTTAGATCCTCACAAGAGTAGAGATGGCAAAAAAATCCAAATCCGACGGAGAATCCGATACCCGACCCCGATTTGATCGAGGAATCCCCGAGTTGACCGGGTATGGGGATGGGGAATCCCCATTACTCAAAAGCGGGTATGGAGGCGGGGATGGTAATGCCCTCGGGTCCCCGTCCCCGAATATCTTTTATACAGGAATAAAATTATATATGTATATAATATTTAAAATCTTCTCAATTAATAGCTAATATACTCTTGTTAATGGTCGTTGTACCTTTGCATGTTGGATTAGTTCGCGTTTTTGTTTCCAATTGTAATCATTTTCGTACTTACGATAAGTCGTACTCTTTACTATGTTTTGTCGAATGCTTGAACTTAATCTAATGAATGAATTTTGTTTGCTTTTAGCATGGTTGCACCATTTGAAATCTATTTAAAATGTCAATTATGTAATGGGGGAAAATCCCCGATTCCCCCCATTGGGGCTCCCCGTTACCCATTGGGGATGAGGATGGGGATGCAATTGTGACCCCCGACGAGGATGAGAATAACTATCTAACTTCGGGGATGGGGATGGTATCAACCATTCCCCGCATACCCGGCCCCGTTGCCATCTCTACACAAGAGGCATAACTTTCATGTCTTACTAAATACACATTTTACGGTAGCTAATTGATTGGTAAAAATGATCATGGAATATACTGATTAAATCACGTATACATAAGTTAAAGACTCGTCTTTCTAGATAACTTAAACAGAAAAAACTTTATTGCTTTTCGCATAAAGATGTGTAGATTAATTTAGGCACTTCGAACACTTATCTAGTTAGTTCCTTGTTAAAAATATGATATGTAAGACCAAATATATGGTGTCACAAGATACGAGCATGACATGGTTTTCGAAGAGTGATCGCTAAAATACTAAATATTGCTTCAGTAACACATTGTATTTATAGTGTTTGGTGAGAATTGACATAATATAGTGTAACAATGCTTTAATGGCTAAATTTTCTTTTGTTCAGGACATACGAGGAAGATGAGTTTTCTTGACTCGTATATAAGTAGTTTAACCGATGTTTTTTAGTATTGTTTTGAATCAAAAACTTTTTCTTGCAGGACATTAGGTGTTTAACCATTAAGTCACATTGTGGTGGTTATTATTATTATTATTATTTTTTGAAATGCAACAATATACACATATAAAAGTATAAAACCTCAAAAAAAGCGAATAACATAATACATAACATCACTTCTCAATTAAACAAGATAATTAAAAGATGAAGGACCCAAAGGAAACAAAATACAGTCAAATAAAACTATTCTACAATTCAAACAAGACTATTAATAGCACAATTAGGTGCGTTTAGTTGGGAGGTATGGGAATGAGGGAATGAGGATGACTATGATTGTACATGTTTGGTTGACAGGGTTTCAAGTTATGGAATCATTCCTTAATAATTTTCATACTTCATACCACTCACAAGTGGTTGGTTTAGATTCATTCCATGTAACCATTTTACCTTACAATGAAACATATACCGGTTGTGATTTCGAAACTTATAACAAACGCGCCCTTACTTTTACTTTTAAACACTATCACACGGGTCAATTTGTAAACACCATGACCCACAAAGAGAATAGTATCACCTATGAAACATGACGCATCGAATTTGCAAAACCAAACAGAAGAGTTGCATAACCTATACGTATACATTGTGGTGGTTACTATGAATAATTCCATATAAAATGTCAACATTGACTCAAACTTCTCGAACACAATTGTAACCATACTTTCACTACTTGTGTTTGACTTGTAATGCCATCAACTCCTTTTGCAACCACATTGTGTTATTTTTGTTTTCACGAGTTGCAATTTAGGATTTTGTAAAGGCTAAAACAACAACAAATAGATCTCAAAACATAGCTGCTAAGAATATATAAAAGTATTTACAGTACAAGTTATTGAGTACCCTTGCAATAAGAGCACTTTTAAGTTATAACCATCATGGGTAACACCATTATATGAGATCCATTATGCGACATGATATAAGTTGTTTAAGAATCTAGACTACTAGGTAATCTAGTATCTAATTATGAATACATTTTTATAAAGTTAACATCATGGCGTTTAAAATAATTAATCAATAAATGTGTATGTGCACCTATATCAAAGATGCAAAAACATGTAACAAATATTGACATCTGTTTTGGCATTGTAACAAAGGGATGTCTTATGGCCTTAGGGGTGTGTAAAAATATGTAATTGTTTTTTCTACTATCAAGATAGTGGTTTAGATACAATTAAAGATAGAAGCTAACCATGAATCCCTAATATATACACTCGGAAAAAAATGACTTAGAAAGGCAACAACATGATAGAATATGTTAAAATTTTGTTTGTTTACAAATCATGTGTAATTATCAAAATTTAACTCCAAAAAAAGTCAGTGGTTTGGCAAAAAGATTGAGATGATAATGAGGAATTAACTATAACAATACTATTAGTCAATTATGGAATATTATGTAATGAATGATAAAGCTTTAATTATTTGACTATAGCACAAGCCTCACTACTCCCTACCCTTAAGCACATACTACATTGTGCTTGGGACAACATACACACCACAATTTTGCATCATCTTACGTCCTAATCATACAATGTGTCTTGCGGCCATGCTCTCTAACACGTACAATTACATTCCACGGTATCATGTTTATTTAGTCGTGTGGTACCGTAACTTTGGAAGTCATACGTTCCTCAAGACTAATGTATTTGTTATTTGTATCTTGAGATTTTAAAATGAGTATTGATTCGCACACCATTTTTTTTATAAACACACCATTTTATACAACACACACACAGAAAGTACACAGTACAACACTGTAATGCGTAAAGTGTGGTGCAAGAATAAAAAAAAATTGATGTGCAAATCACCTCTCTTTTAAAATATAAGATCATTAAACCTGCAATAACCATAAGTTATTTTTTGTGCTAGTGTGTGGTCAAAATATCAATAATTAAAACAAACTTTATGTACCAATTGAATTACGCAATTAAGTTATGGGCCTGGCCCATCACCATTTGCTGCTATAGGCTTGTAGAGGTGTATCCACAAAACATGTGATCATTTGCTTACAATAATTTCATAATTTATTTGCAAACGGTCAAATTTGCAATAGCCTATCTAATTATGGTTAATAAATTAAATAAGTGGGGCTATTAATAATAGTTAAGAATTTTGTTGTAGATGGCCCAAAATATTGGAAATGAATGGTGGCTATTTAAAAAAGAAAAGAAATACAGTATATATCCTTGTTTCTGACAAATAAATAGTGATTTTTTAAATTACACATGATGGACAACTAAATATATACTACAGTACAAAATAGTGATTTATAATTTTATATACTAGTATGTAGTATATATCTAGAGTCAACAAAGAGATGCACAAGAATAATTGAACATTTTATTAAACAACATTATATTTAATCTTTATTTGAGTTAAAAGTACTAATGAAGATATGAAAAAGTAGATATGCACAAGGGTGTTGCGTATTAAACTAGAAACTAGCACAACTTATAGATCCATGGAATACAAATTCATATGACATAATGCCACCTACTTTACATAATGGTTAGAACCACTTTAGACAAATGCTTGCTAAATTATTTCTTGCAAGACTTAATAGCATAGAGTAGGTTTGTTGGACACTGCCAGGTAATCTAGGTTATTTGGGGACCTGTCTCAAGCTTGTCTAAATGGACCAGAAAGATACATTGATTCAATTTAAATTAGAGCACTAAACGAGATAAGATGTTTGTAGGCTGTTCGGTAGAGCCGTACATGAGAGTGTGCGAGATGTGTTACTGCACACGATCTCAAAGTTCAAGGGCCTCAAATTCATTTCTAACATCAAAATATTGACGATATATGAATTTTTGATTTGTTAAACTTTACTTCAAGCGGGCGAGCGAGCACTAGTACAAAAAGTATTTATTAAAACAATTAAATGAGGTTTTTAAAGCGGTTTTAGACTGTTCTGTATAAGTTTATTTTTTATAACATTTGCTAATAACCGTTGTAAAAAGGTTTCAATATTAAAAAATAATAATATTTGAAACATTTCAATTATAGTACAATTTATTTTATTTTATTTTATTGATGTTATTGTGTTTGGCCATTCATCCAGTAATTTTTGTTCATTTTGAGAATATTGCTATCCGAGAGTAAATTATCTGTGGTTTATTCTTTTTTTTTTTTTGTTTGCGGTCATGTCTATGTGGCCAATATTGATGGGAATTGTGAGTAAACTTACTACTTCAAATCTAAATTAAGGGGAGTTTATACGGACTTTCTCATAGAGGATTTCGTGGAGCCCTGTGCATTGCGGTTTGTACGGTGTGCATCGCGGTTTGTATATTTTGACTAAAACCCCTCATTGTCACATCATAGAAGGGTATTAATAACATAATTCCTAAATTAATTATCAAACATACATCCTACATTAGTTAAAAGTCAAACTATTAGTTAAAAGTCAAACAAAGATTTTTGTCAATATAACTAAAAATAAAAAGTAAGTCTACAACATATGAGACACAATAAAAAAAATAACCACAAAAGTGAAATGAAACAAAAACTTGCAACAATACATGTTTTATGTGGTCAAGTTGATGGGCTCTGCGAGCAGGTTTACTACCTCAAATCTAAATTGCTTATCAAACATACATTATGCATTTGAGAAATGCCAAAAAATGATTTTAATCAATATAACTATAAAAAAAAAATAATAACAAAAATAAATAAATAAAAAATCTACCACATATGAAACACAATAAAGAAGCCTACAAAAGTAAAATGAAAGATTTGTTTGTCTAAGATCTACAAAAAAAACTAAACATATGAAAAGCTCGAGTTTGTTTAAGCCTTTTAGGATTAAAAAAAAAAAAAAAAAAAAAAAAAAAAAAAAAAAAAAAAAAAAAAAAAAAAACTTGTTATTGATATAACAAAGAGAATAAAAAAATGACGACTTTAATAATAGGAGAGAAATAAAGGTGAAAAGAGAAAGGGAGGGAAAATTCCCGCTTTTTGAAGTGAAAAACTCTTTGAAATTTTTTATGTTTTTTATTACATATTACTTATACACCGTCTTAAATAATCCAAATTTTATATTTTTTAACTTACGGTCCGCTAAAGACCGTTCTAAATAACTTTCATAGAGAAACAACAACTTTAATTAATTAATCATTTAAAACGATTTTTCATATAACCGTTATAAATAATTGTTTTACATGATTTAAAGCGGTTCCATATATCAACCGTTTCAAGTAAGTCGTTCTAAAAAATAGTTTGTGTACTAGTGGAGAGTAATGAAAAACTCATAAAAATTAAAACTAGGTCGTTACAATATATTTTTAATTGTCATTTAGTTGTTATATAAGTGGTTTTGCCTTCGTTTGCCCAACTACGACACCACTGTTCCTTTCTTCGGGATCAACCATATACTTAATATTTTGCCATTTTCTGCCATCAAGAATGCTTCCTCTTTTGCACATAGTCAAAATTTGGCATCGCTGACAAAAACGTACAAGAAATAACCATCACATTTATTCGACACCCGCCACTTTAACCATGTATCGTACTAGCTAATACATAAACTTAAATGTGAAAATCGGACGAATTTGTTTATGTGATTGAGGTATGTATATGCGATCGATGCATGTTATAAATCAAGTTTTTATAAATGAAAGCTTGATTATGTTTGCGAGCTTAAACAAGATTATACAAGCATAAGAAATATATGTGTACACTTCTATATTTACAACCTTAAATAAACAAATGAGTTTGAGCCCAATTCACTTGACAAGCCAAGCTTGATTTGAGCTTTATTAGTTTATTACCTTTATGTCTATCATAAAAAGGATTAGAGCACGAGAAAAGCTTCATTTTGTAAAGCATGTTACGAGCTTGGCTCGAACTAAAAGTATAAGGCTCGAAACGAGCTCAAGTTCGTGCCTTATAAACTTAACTCGACTCATTTTCACCTCTAACAAAAAAGGAAAATTACCAAAATAGATCAGTCGCCTTACGACTTATTACTTTGCAGTTCCAGGCCTAAAATTTTCAAAAGTCCAAAATAGACCGGACGACTGGGCAACTTGTATAACACAACCACAAGCCAACAAGTATTCAAGTATTGTAAGTGGATTATTCTTTCTTCGATTGTTTAAGGGCACGTGTCAAACGTAGACATGAGTTGCCCAAAGAATGAGTCGCCCTTGATCTATTTTAGATTTTTGAAAATTTTAAGCCTAGAAAGTGATAAGTCTTAGGGGGACTAGTATATTTTGGTAATTTTCCCAAACAAAAATCACTTTAAAGAAAAGTGAAAATTTCATGTATATCCTTGAAAATTTCAAAAATTTCATATATATCGTTTTTACTAGTTTTTGATGCATAAAGTACAATGCATTTAATGCATCAAAAGGATATACATGAAATTTTTGAATTTTGCAAGGATATGAATGAAACTGCGCCTAAAGAAAATATCATGTTCGGATGATATTGATAAACGTAACTTATATTGTGGTGATACTCGATTGACTTTGTTTCGTAATAAGGAACTTTCTTAAATTAGCTAGCTTAGGATCATTTTCATACTTGGCTTTGAAAAAAAATGTTAATAACATGTAATTTTTTTTTTTGAACGGCAAGATGAATTAAAAAACTAGCAAGAAGCTAGAAACAATTACAAAGGAAAATTAATCCAGTCATTCCAACTACTATGCATACCGCCTCTAAATTTACACCATGAAAAAGAATACAAACGAATGTTATCAAAAACGTCACTTTGCCTCATAACTTGAGAACAAAAAGTTACGCAATTACGATAGCGCCAAATCATCCACAAGGTAGCCGAAATAATGCCATACATGCAATCCTTACGAGACTTTGAAGTATGCCAATTATCAAGCCAAGCGACCCACTCAGAATTCGAACCAAATCTCGGCATCGCAACATCACACCAAACACGAATTTTGGTCCATATATTTACGGCCACGTTACACGAAAAAAAAAAAGATGATCATTGGATTCCATAAAGCCATCACATACCGGGCATGATATGGAGTTAATTTCCAAACCACGGGCGGACAAATTCACCCTATGAGGTAATCTATCCAAAGAAGACGCCACATAAAAACGTTTACCTTTCTCGGCAAAGTAGTAGACCATCTTGTAGATATAGGCAACGTTGGAAGCAATTGAGCATCAATATACCTCCTTGTGACACCCACTGAAAACAACCCACTTATATCTAAACTCCAAATGCAAGTATCCGGACCTGAACCGAGATCTACCAAGCCGATTTCTTCCAATAGCAATGCTAACGATTCTGTATGACGGGTTCCAAGCGACTGTTTACACCAGTCCCATGACCATACTCCATTTGAAAGTCTATCTCGAATTACACATTCTTCATTACGATCTATTCTAAATAATCTGTTGAAACGAACCTCAAGAGGGCCATTACCTAGCCAATTATCTTTCCAAAAACGTATCGTTGATCCACAACCCACTTTAAAACTAAGTGTTTCCTTTGGAATAATTCCGCTAGAGTGCAAATAATTAACAGTCCCAACAATCTTGGCCCAAATTCCCTGCGTTTTACACCCCACCTCATCCAAACCGGCATTATTACCATGGATCGCTTTGATTAATCTAACCCACAAATGACCTGGGTTGTTGACCAACCTCCAACGCCACTTTGTAAGAAGAGCAAGATTAAAAGCTTTTAAACTACCCACTCCTAACCCGCCTTTATCCAACGAGGCCATGACAGTATCCCATTTCACCCAAGCAAGCTTTCTTCTATCAGCATCACCACCCCAAAAAAACTTAGCTCTAATGCTTTCTAACCGATTAATAATACATACTGGTACCTTGAAAATAGACATGTAGTAAATACCGATACTTCCCAAAATTGATTTAATTAAGGTCAGACGACCGCCAATAGACAAAAGCGATGCTTTCCATGACGATAATTTAGTCTGAAACCTATCAACAAATCCTTGCCAATGAGAAATGCGATTCATCTTTGAACCAACGAGCAACCCAAGATAAATAAAAGGAAGGTTACCCGCTGCACAACCTGTAACTCGAGCCATAACATTAACGTCTTCCATTGGCACGCCAACTCCAAAAATGTTTGATTTTTGGACATTAATTTTTAGACCCGAAGCAAGATAAAAAACTTGAAGCACGTGAATAATGTTCTCTAAATCCCGAGCACTCCAATCTGAAACTATGACTACATCATCAACATAAAAAAAATGAGACAAAGTAAAAGAAGGTGCACCTGCCTTGACACCATGAATTAACTTTGATTAAACCGCCTCTTGTAACGCGATATGCAAGCCTTCCATAACAATAATAAAAAGGAACGGCGATAATGGATCTCCTTGTCGTAACCCACGTTTCAATAAAAACTCTGAAGTAGGACTTCCATTTACTAGAATAGACGTTCTAGCCGAATGTAAACAAACATGTATCCACTTTCTCCATTTAAGGCCGAACCCAAGAGCTTGTAACACGAAGTCTAAATATTTCCAACTTACCGAATCATAAGCTTTCTCAAAATCAACTTTGAATATCATAAGTTTCTTTTTCCGCTTTTTGTACCAATCAATAACTTCACTCAACATAAGTGGACCATCGAGAATTTGGCGCCCCTTTATAAAAGCCGATTGTTCATTGCTAACAATTTTATCAATAATTTTTGACAGCCTGTTTGCAAGAATCTTGGCTATAATTTTATACTGAACACCGATCAAAGAAATAGGCCGAAAGTCTTTAATGTACAGTGGATTAGAAACTTTTGGTATCAAAGTGATGAATGCAGAATTCGCTCCCTTTGGCATCGTGAACTTATCAAAAAACTCAGTCACAGAAACCGCGACATCATTCTTGATGAGATCCCAATACGTTTTTATAAAAAGAAATGAAAAGCCGTCTGGGCCCGGTGCCTTGTTGCTACCACAATCCCATACTGCTTCTTTAATTTCATCCATCGATACGGGACGCTCTAAACTACAACAGTCTTCATCAGTAAGTATCGAAGTAAAGTTCAAATTAGGCATACTTACATTATTGTCTTGACATTGGAATTTCTCTTTGTAAAAATTAAGGAAATCCATTTTAACTTGACTAGGATCTTCAACCCAATTCCCATCAATCATAAGCCCTTGAACCATTTGATATTTTCGTTGTTGTTTAATCATACCGTGAAAGAATTTAGTTTTTCATCCCCCTCGACGTCCCATTTGATACGAGCTTTTTGAACAAAATCCATTGCCTCCCTTTTTTCAATTTCGTCACACTCCTGCAACAGTTTAATTCGATCCTCTTTTTCACCTTCTGAAGCCTGTCTTGAATCAATCTTCACCTCCAAATTAAGTAAAAGACCACAAACCTCTTGCTTCCGAGAAAACTCTACCCGTTTAAAGTTTTTATGCCACACCTTTATTTTCTGTTTCAAACCTCTTAATTTATCAAATAAATGCAGTTGTTCAACAGAATGTGCTTGAGAATACTCCTCTAACGTATTCTTAATAATGCTAACAAGCTCTTGATTATGTAGCCAAGAATGAAAAAACTTGAATGGTATAGGACCATAATCTACCTTCTTGACAGAAAGGAGAATAGGGATATGGTCTGACCAAAGCTTTTACAACGCCATAACTTTCAAATCAGGAAATGAGTCCAAAACATTCTCTGAGACCATGAATCGATCCAACTTGCTCATCTTCGTACCCACTGATTGATGCTAAACCGTCAACTTATATTGACCAAAGAATGGTCAACAAAGTCAAAGGGCCTAGACCAATGCTTCCGGGTAATAAAGGGTATCACCAGGTCGTTATGTCCCGACGAGGTGTGGATTGTGCTTTAGCGTACTTGTGATCGGGTGATTATTCACAGAAAAGAGTTGTGATAAGAATTATTTGAGAATTATGAAATTAAATAGCTTAGGAAAGCTATGTGATTGATTACTGGTATTGAGATTAAGAAGATTTGAGCTAAAACCTAAAAATGTATGTTTTAATTAAAAACGTACACTGACAAACGAAACAAAAAGTACAACTGAAGGACTGAAAAGGTTACAAGTGTAAAATTATTATTTTTACAATCCTAATAAATAAAGAAAATTTTAAGAAAAATAAAAACTATTTTTACACTTTTTAATTATTAATTATTAATTAATTACTAAATATCTATTTATTAACTAATTAAACTAATTAGAATTATTAAAAATACTAAAAAGACTTAGAAAATTAAGAAAAATTTTACAAATCTAATTAACCATCATAGGAATCCTAAAAAATTATAAAAAGTTGATTTTATGTATTTTTAAGCTAATTTACTAATTATTAATTAATTACCAATTAAACTATTTATATTATAAAAAAAATAGAAAATGAAAAGTATAAATTCTATAAAAATTTATAAAAATGTTTTAACTTGTATAAAAGCTAGAAAAATTATAAAAACTATGTTGTACTTAATAAAATATAATTATGCTATTTAATTACTTAATATTAATTACTAATTAATTAAACTAAAATTAATTCTAAAAACCACTAAAAGACAGAAGAAAAATCTGGAAAAATTTTTAGAATTACTTTAACCTAAAAGAGAATTAATAAAAATATAAAAATGATATATTGCTTATAAATAAGATAAAAAGAAAATTAAAATTGATAATTTCTATTAAATAGAAGCTATCACTATAATTAAAGTTGCTTTTTGGGGTTTTTTCTTTTTCCAAACTAATTATACACTAAAAACTAAAACTTTTTATGAAAACACTTTTGATGTAACCCAGAAATAAGCACTTGAGTGCTTATAAGTCCACTCAGTTGACTTTTGTTGACTGTGGAGGGATTTAAGCTCAAATGGAATAAGGTTGGGTCCACAATGGTAAACTTTGGTTTCTCTGAGTTAGTTGAACAACATAAAGCAAGTTTCACACAATTAAGCAGCCTGAATAAGCTACAAGACACCAATAAGCACTTTGCTTATGGTGATTCTGAGACAGATTTGGGGCAGCCTTTTGAGGCAAAACTAAATGGGGTCCACTGGTCTAATGGTCAAACTATTGGTCAACTTTTAATCCCTGGTAGGAGGGGGTTGGGAGAACCCAAGTATGAGGTATGGGACCCACTAGGGTGGCCACAAACTACCACCAAAGGTGGTGGGGTGAGAGCTGATCTGAGTGCACAGGGTAAATGGTTGCCCTGCAGGTCAGTTCCAAGGGTAATTTGGTCCACTAAAAAAAATCACAAAAATATAACCATTATGGGAATCATAAGTTCAGCTGGTGAGCTATACACACAAAAAGTTTCAAAGCTTGAAACCACTCACAAAAACCAAATTAATTCATGTCATTTTGGTAAAAATCTGAGATTGCACTTTTTAACTTTTTAGTAAAACTTGAAATTTTGACTTTTATGAGATTTGATTGGATCTAATGGACTGAAATGGTTGTACTAAGCTATATTATGACTGAATATGGCTAGAAGAACAAATTTTAAACAAAATGAGTGAGGTTTGATGTTCTCAAATCCCAACAGTCCACTGTTAGGAGGTGATGAGGGTGATTTTTGACTTTTGGTGTTTTAAAGGCAAAGTTTATGGACTATATGACCTATATCATACTACAGCAATCCAGTGAAACCAAAATGAACAACAAATAACACCAAGATCTTAGCTAACAAGCTTGTTCCAAACACCCTATATACTAACTGATATGTGAATTTTGCAAAGGAAATCACACTTTTGATCCAATCAACTTATGCACAGAGACAAAATATGTTGTGACAAGCTTATATAATCATACAAGTACCATCCATTACAACTAATTACCTAAGAACTACTATTGAGTGATGAGTGACAGTCAAATTGGTAAATAACTACAAATTTATCACCAATGATCAAATAGACAACTACAAGCAACAAACCTACTTTAATGACTTATATAAACTCAGAATCTAACAACAAACATGAATATGAGCAAGATGTTTTATGCTACAGTAAATAAGTAAAAAAAACTTACAAAAGTGAAATGCCTTAGATCATATGAACCATGGACCAAGTAACCATCCTAATTCCTCCCCTGAGGATCTAAACCAAACCTCCAAAGCTCTCCATGCTTCCAAATCACCTTTTGAATCCAGAATTCAAGTCCAAGCTTATCAGTTTGACTTTCGTTGACCAGTGTTGTTTTTGTGGAATTTTTTTAGCTATTCTGAGTTATAAGTTACTAGAAGCTCTTATAAGCTTCTTGGGAGCTTAAGTGACCTAATCTAGTCCATGATAACAAGAAATAAGAACAATACACTAATAATCGATTTTTGATATAAACTTACACAATTTGAATTATTAAATAAAACTTATCATTGATACTTGAAAAGGTTCCTTAATACACTGAATTAAATAAAAACAACAATTGAAAGCTTAAGATTACAAAGGAAATTGTAAAAATTACTTAAACTACTTAAATTAAGCTAAAAATTACTCTCCTCACCACTGCTGCTTCTCTTTCTTTTTATAAGGGTCCATTAGGGTTTCTTGATATCCATGAGTACTTCCCACCATTATTTAGGACCATTGGATGACTTCCACTCCATCTTGACCATTGAACCGATTTTGGTGCCATTTTTTTCTTTGTTTGTCAGTTGGAGTTGAGTGTGGACAAAAACGAGTCAATTAAAGCTTTTAGAGTCTTGTTGTTAGTCAATGGAGAGGGTATGGGTGCTGAGGTGGAGGAGGGGGAGCAGGTTTGCAAGTTGGAGGGGGGAGGTGATGGTTTGACCTGCTTTGACTGAGGTGGGAGGGAATAAAACGGGGTGGTTTTATTTTATTTGTGGAGGTGGGCTGGGTAAGTGGTGGGCTGAGGGAGTTATAAGGGTGCATGGGCTTGGTGGATTGGAGTGGTTTGGTTTTGTTTTGTGTTTGAAAGTTATTAAGGGTCCGGTTGCTAAGGTAATAAACACAAGGACCAATAATGAAATTTCATTAAACCAAGGGACTGAAAATGTAATTATCCCATAGTAACACCAAGGACCAAAGATGCAAAGTTTAATATTCCCAAAAACCATTTTTGCAATTTTTTAATTTTCAAAAATTCCCAGGGACTATATTTGCTAATTTCCAAACTCCAGGGACCAAACATGTACATTTTCCAAATTTTTCACCCAAAGTCCGTTTTTGATAACTTTTGATTTTTTAAGGACTTGGGTTGACTTTTCTTTCAAATAAATGCATAGGGACTATTTTTGACAAATTTTGAAATTTGGGGGACTGAAACTGCCAATATTGCAAACTTTGATTGTTTTTCATTTGTTTTTGCTCGTTTTGCATTTAAAACACATAAAACACAATCCCTGGGATAATTTAAGTATTTTGATGACTTTTTGATTGTTTTTGTATGTTTTGGCAGTTTAAATACGATAAAAATGATGAGTGTTTGCGCACTCATCACCCACCTTATTCATCCAAGTGAACCGCCTACCACCTAAAGGTAAATCAACTAAACCTGCATCACGAATAAAAGTATTGAAAACGTTAGCGTCCCCCCTGAAAATAAAGACCCATAACGATCTGATTCTTCCCGAACTTCATTCCAATCACCAAAGAACATGTAAATCCCACTATGCTGACTTTTGAAATCAAGGAGCTTCGACCACAAATTGGATTTAGCCAAGCTCTCCTGAGGACCATAAACATTTACCATAAAATAATCGTCATCCAAATTAACCCAACGACCTTGAACTATAATGTATGCCTCGTTCCACCAGATGTTAGATTTTACAAAAACGCTTGGGTCCCAAATAGATACTAAACCCCCGGATCTACCTCGAGCCAAGCTACACGCATAATCAAAAGAAAAATTGCCCCATTTAATAACATGTAATAGTAACGAATTTTCTTAAATGCTCACTTATCAGTAATGTAATTAAAAAATTACAACAATACTCTACAAACTTCACATTTTTGTTACAATATCATTACAAACTTGTTTTTTTACTGACGCATCATGACCACTTTTACCAGTTACCAGCTATATCGGTAACCTTGTCCTTAGATGGCATTTTTTTTTTTTTTTTGATAGCATTATTGTGGTAATTTTTTAGGTACATTAATGATAAATGAATCTTTGAGAAATTTTGTTGCTAGTATTACATACCATTAACAAAAAATAAAATAAAAAATGTAGGTAGGTATGTTTATGCATAAGTTTTTGGGTGTGTTAAAAACGTGCTATAGTGTAAAAACGCTATAAAAGCCGCTGGCCTTTTTAGAAATTATCACATTCCTTTAATTTATTGAAAGCTCATTTATAGATCTCTTGAATTAAGTTTTAAGTCATTCTTACTTTAATTCATGGCTAGATCAACATGGTTCATGATTCCATACACCACAAATTTGTTCTCTCCTATTTGTCTCAGGTTCTCATGTAAACTGAGATTTTTCGCACTATGTAATAACGATGATTGTTTACACGTACGCGATAAACTCATTTCATGTGGAGATCACACCCCAATTTTCTTGATGAGATAACTGTGTCTTGTGCCATAGGTTGGATACCTGCAGACACTTATAGAACATGTCCAAACACTATTGAATTACAAATGACATTAAGTAGAACAAACATAATGAACCTTTTCATCCATACTTTTGTAAACACGGAAGCAAGCGAAACAGTTGAAGTTGGAAGAATCGAACCCAATACCTCATTTCAAGAATATCAAGTGTTCACGACTATATTAAAAGTTTCGATAAATGAAATCAAATCCAACTATATATTGTTTTTATTTATTTTTTCTTTCCAATATAAGGTACATTTTAGCAGAACCGTGTATCATCATAACATAAAATCATATAAAACCATAAACATTAGGTATAATCCATATTTAGAAAACACTAGACAATGATAAACAAAATAGAAAATTTCACTTTCAAATATATTTCAATTCGTATAAAATAAGTTCTTTAGGTAATAACTCCATTATGTATCTCAATCACAATTCACAAATATGCTAGTTTAGTTACAAACTTAATAATTACAACCTCTACTTATAAATTTATAATATATTGCTAATTTTACCAAACTTGCAAACGTTTTTTTTTTTTTTTTTTTTTTTTTTTTTTTTTAACGGCAATTTTAACTATCTCACAACATTTACACCACAAATCAATCTCACATGAGCATGACTTGAATCCACAATTATTTGATTAAAGAGCTTCTCACAAAACATAAGGTGCCATTGAATTATTGAAATACAAGCCCCTAGGTTTGCCAACATACGATTTATTGAAAAGGAAAAAAACAAATGATAGATTCTAATGAAATGGCCGTCAAGGTAAAAAATGATTCTAGTTGAAAACGAAGTAGCCGTTCAAAATTCATTCCAATGAAAAACTAAGTAGACTAATTCTTTTACAATTAATAAATGATTAAATTAAATACTAACATGACGTTATAATGTTTGTATATATCAACCAAATGTAGTAAACAGATAGTCTTTGACTTACCCTTGCATTGTTTGATTTTTTAACTAGTTGACAGAACAATGTGACAAGATTGAGAGTTGTTTATAGTATGTTAATAAGTTCATTAAAGTTGTAACTTATGTTAGGAAGATTTATAAGAAACAAAGTGGTAACTATCAATGCATGATCTAGTGGTTAGTTTTTGGTTTCTTCACAAAATGTCAAAAATTCAAACCTCGTTATGTGTGTATATTTGAAGTTGACGAAGGAAAGGTGAAAAACGGTTCCAGGATTTACCAGTGAGACTGCATACATATGAGTAAAAAATGTTGGCCCTCTCCAAATACCAAAGTCCAAAACAGAAAAACCTATAAGTTTAATAGAGGTTATATGCTTTTCTAATGTTAAATTTTCCAAAGTATCAAATGATTTATTCAATGATACTAAAGTTACTATAACAAAACGTTTCGGAATTAAGGTTAAGTCCTTAAATTAACAACCAACTTACGCAAATTTCATCATCTAGGTAACTTACTTTGAAAAATATCATTACCACTAACAAAACTTTCTAAAACCAATAAAGATAAAGAAAATGACCGATTTCTTTTCCACGTTATCAAAAACATTTTTCACATAATATATTGTTTTTAATAAAACACACTTTTTGCAATTATTAGAATACTAAAATACTCGTGTCTCCTTCTATACCGAATCAAGCTTTCCAAGATCCACACACATCCCTTCCCTACCAAATCAAAGAACAATCAATAAATTTTACCACCAAAGTCATGTTATATAATAATACTTTGGCTTTCTTTATTATTTATTACCATATTCTACATCTTATCTATAATACTATAAGATTCAGTCCTTAAATTTAATGTGGAGTTATGATGATAGAATTTTTAGAGTTAGAAACAAGTTGGAGTCGTTTAGTAGTTGCATAGAGTACAAGATAGCTAATGCTCGAAATTCAATGCAGCCTCATAATAACTATACAATCATGAAAGGAGATGAAGTGCAAGGGTTGCCCGAATTGATCACATGACATTTAGTATAGAATTAAAGTCGGTTAGATGAAGTGCAAGGGTTGCGAAAGGTTGCAAGAATAATAAATGATTTAACCTAATTCATGCATATATAAACCGGCGAAAATCACATTTAGTATGTACATTTGAAGATGATTCACACATCTTTTAGATCTTTGATTGTTGGTAGCGGTATGTAAATTCTCTTTTGAAACATTTTGGAGATGATTCACACATCCTTTTAGATCTTTGTAATTAACATGGTCTTCTTCTTTTTCTTAATTTAGGATGCGTTTGGTTTGAGGGTGTCACCGGGTATGGAATCAAAGAAGAAACAAAAACTTTGTTTGGTTGGTTTTGGGCCCACCACTTTGGGAATCAAGTAATGAGATTTCATTCCACACAAATTTGGTGGGTTTCTCCCAATCCATCCAATCATTTTTTTTATTTGATAGAATTTTTTCAATCACACATTATTTATTCTTTTTCTTATTTTATAATTTTTTCAACCACAAATTATATATAATAATATATTTTCTCTCTCCTATTTTTTTCTCAAATCTTTCCCACTTCTTTCAAACCTTTCCCAAATCCAAATCCAATTCCAATCCCACTTGCGAACCAAACGCACCCTTAGTTATCATATGCATGTATCATGAAAATCACACAAGATCATGCATGCTCAGATAAATGGAACCAAATATTGGGATACCAACTATTTTATTTGTTTCTTACATATTTAGGTGATTGTTATAGATAAGCATATATATAGATATATGTATTATGTTAATGCATTTTTATATACAAGTAATTTATGTGCGTTTTCTATTGATGTAGCTCACATGTGCGAATTGATTTAAGAAAATGTTCACGAGCATGTATGTAAAGCAACATTTAAATGGTTAAATGATACTTTTTAGCCTGATTAGTTTATGTAAGTAGTTGCTTTCTAATGCTCTTTGAGAAATATTAGAATTAATTTATCGTGTGCAATTGAATTATTATTGAAAAGAACAAGGTCCGCGCATCGCAAAGTGTTTTCTTTTTCTATATGTAGAATAATTAGTGAAAAACCAATATTTACGCCCATTAAATGAGTTTGTCATAATAGCAAAATACGACATATTAAAAATATCACATTGAGTAATGAATAGAAAGGAAAAAATACATAATTTTGATTTAAATCCGTTTGAAAATTATAATATCAAATAAAAAAGTTGAGTTTTAAACGTAAGCAAAAGTTCAAACTTTTATCGAAAAACAAAACCGGTGCATTTAATGTGAACTATATACAACATCGAGATGGAAGTGCAAGGCTTGCCGGAATTTATCACATGATATTTAGTAATTTGTATAGAATTAAAAGTCGGTTATGGATTGAGATGAAGTTAAAAAGTTTGCAAGAATAATTGATGATTTAACCTAATGCAATATATATAGATATATGTATTATGTTAATGCATTTTCATATACAAGTAATTTATGTGTGTTTTCTATTGATTTAGCTCACATGTGCGAATTGATTAAATAATGTGCACGAGCATGTATGTAAAGCAACATTTAAATGGTTAAATGATACTTTTTAGCATGATTAGTTTATGTAAGCATGCAATTTGAATAATGAACATAAAAGAAAAAGTACATAATTTTTGCTCGAACCCATTTGTAAATTAAAAAAAAATTATGTTTAAGACATAATAGTGAAGTCCAAAGGTTTTAGGAATTATTAATGGTGTGTTAATTAATATTCATTTAGTTAGCCATTTAGAATTGAGTTTATTGATAAAATTTATTAATATTAGTTAGACTTCCATGTTAATTTTCAATGAAATTAGTTGTATAGTAAAATGAGATGAAGCTAAAAAGGTTTGTAACGATTTTTATACAGTTTATGTGGCATTATTATACATACATTATTACACAAACTTTAACTTACAAACTTAATAAAGAAAATATTTAACGCACATTAAACTATGACCAATTAGATAGACCCCGTGTGCTTCATATTGCCATGCAAAAATCATCTAATATACAAGTATTGTAGGGCTAAGTAATAGACCAAAAGAAAGAAAGCCATTTTTTATCATGCAAATAAGTAATAAGCCAAAAGAAATAAAGCCATCACAACTTATTAACCAAAAGCTCATATATAAATTACAACACCACAAAAGCAAAACAACATCAAACGCTTTTAAATTTTTATACAAGAAAGTTAAAACATTTCATACAACATACTAAACAATGATTAAGTATACACTCGCCAATATACAGAAAGAATACACGATTAACAATTAGATTCTTAGCCCGTGCGTAGCACGGGTTCTGCATGCCTCGTATATAATATAAACTTAGATTGTCTTATAAATGCAAAATACCCCTAATAAATGTTTCAAGAGTTGATTATTCCAAATATGCCCTTCAAGTGTGATTTCAACAAATGTATTTTGTACGATATAATATGTTTTGCATGAAAAATCGTGCACAAAAGTTTGTACGGTACAACATGTTTCAAGCATCTCTAAACCTCAAAGAATACAAATAAAAAATGTCATAAATGCATAAATTAAACACACCAATTAGTGGTTAGTATTTTTACCTTCCCGTCCATGAGTTACAAATATTTTATCAACTATATAATGTGTCAAAAATCACACACAACAAACCACAACTTCCTCCACACCGTGTGCACATTGGGCTACAACTTATAATGGTGGTAAAGTAAGCATCATATCGTCTTACTTATTAATCATATTGATTTATATTATTTTATGTAAATTTCACGTGTGTTTTGTGTGTGTAACAATGTAAGACATAAAGATGGTGCTTAGGAGGTTTGGTAGTAACATCATCTTCTCTAGTGGTTTAAGAGATCGTACACATCGTTGTCTTATCAATTAAGTGGAACATGCACGAACATTTTTACTTTGATTAACTATATTTAAGTTACTAACGATCAACTATATCTAATTGTTTTTTGTAGCACGTCAAGAAGCATTAAAGAAAGAGATCGACAAGTTACAAAAATTGTATCAAGAACAAAACATGCAAAAGGCCAATGAACAACAACGACAAAGAAAACAACAAAAATAACAAGAACAACGTCACGACCACCGGTGGGATAAATACTTAGCATTCATATTAATAGTACGTTACAAATTAAACATGCAATATTTCACTTCATGTAATACCGATGAACGGGTTAATACTATTGATTCGTTAGCAAGTAAGTTTATTGAAAATAATGTGACGAGCATTCAATTTTTAGTCAATAATTATTAGTACACTTTGTTGGTGCATTTTAATATTTTTGCTCTTAATGTAGTTTTTTGTCTTGCGGTGTGTTAATGTCATTTTCTTAATTAAACGTCGTGGAATATTGCGTGACTTGATATTTGATATAATTGTGAAAATTATGTCGATGTTACATATTGAAAATGGTAGTATATAATAAAAATATCTTCACACTATCATCTTAACAATGAGAATCTTCTAAATCAAAGAAGTTTGTAAAGGAGAAGAAAATTGTATTTCAAATGTTATCGTACACCTATCACGAGGTAAGCATTATTCATTTGAGTTTGAGATCATGTGATTCATGTCGTCATACTGTGTTGACATAAATAATGCCTAAAAACATTATTAACATTGTTGATACAAAAGTTGGGCGTTCCTAGTTTGGGCTCTTGCTCTCGTATCAATTCGCTCTTAATGCTTGAAACTTGCACACTAAGAAAATAAACAAACACCGTTAGGCTTATCGTGGGATTGTCTCCCACGATTATCCTCCGGCGTGAGAGTAAGTAATCGGTTTTAGGGTTCTCGTAAAGAGTTTAGGGTTTGTGAATCGTACCTTTAATGAGAATTATGTCATTCTTTATATAGGTGCAGAATCCTCGTAGGTTTCTTGCTCCTTACTCTTCGCACGCATGGTGCTTATCCGGGTTAAGGATATCTATTCCGTAATTAGGAGATCTTTATCTATGCCCGGGTAGTTTGGTTGGGCTTGGGTCTACGTGAGCCCAATCCCATTATCAATGCGGCCCAAGTTATAATAGCCCACTCATGGTGGTTTTGGGCCTTAGTGATGTTTATCATTTGGGCTCGTGGCCCAAATATAGACTATACGTCATCATGTCCCCCCAGTCTAGTGTGCGCGGCTCGTAGCCGCGGATGCTAGACTAGTGAGAACAGCGGTAAGCGTGGCGGGATAAATTTAGAAATTTGCCGCCCAATATGAAGAAATATGTACCTAATCCCAGATTTTTCAAAAAAAAAATGCCTTGGAAAATGGGGGATGTGTCCACGTGTTCCTTGGAAAACAGGAAAAAGTGCATGTACCTTTCGTATTCCAGCCACACGTTTAATGAGTGGGATCCACGTGGCCTATATCTAGGGTTTTTGATGACCTATATAAGAGTCGCCGCCTCCCTTTCACCAAAAACACACAGTAAAAAACACATATTAACCATTTCTCATTTCTTCAAAGTGTTTTTCAAAGAAATCAAGTGTTTCATTAGGTAATTGCGTGTGCGCATCCTAGTATATCTTGTGATACTGTAAAAATGGTTGCGTAGTTGGAAGATTTTCGCTCTGCGATAGATGAGGATGGACTGCGTCAGTTCGCCTCTGATCACTTTATTCCACTTGATGTGCATCCAGAAGTCCCGGATATCGATGCGTGTATTGTCGATTTCCCCGATGGGAAGATAGGTTTATATACACGCTTTTTTGATTACGCGAATTATCGCGTACCAATATCTTTATTTTTTAGCAACGTGCTCAATTTCTACCAACTTCATATCTCACAGCTGCACTGTATAGGTGCGGCGAAGATATCCAACTTTGAAATAAACTGTCGGTTACTTGCAATCAACCTATTCCGTGCGTTTTACCACACAACGTGGTCGCACGGGTGGGTTTCTTTTGCAAAGCGCTCAGGGCGCCTTCAATGTTATACCGATAAAGTAGATTCCTTAAGGCATTGGAGGGAATATTTTTTCTGGGTAGATGATGTTGTGTTCCCATCGCGCTTTGAGTTCTATACTCAAGGGTCGCTACCGAGGGATGAGCCTCCTGTCCCTGGTTCGTATAGCGTCACGGATGCGGATACGATTGATAGTAACTGCATTCCCATTAACTCCTATCCTGAGGAGTTTTTGGTACATATGGGGCTGAGTCGCAACTATTTTGATGGTGCTGACGAGGTTCCAACCTTCATTGATGAGAACGGTCAGGGTGGGTGTTCATCCTTTCTTGCCTTTGCCTCTATAATGTAAGTATTTGTTTGTATTTCGTCAATAACTAAGTTGTCCTTGTTATTTGTTTCTGTCCTTCGCAGAGATGGATTTGTTTGCTGTTGTAAAATTGAAGGAGCCCAAGCGCGTGACAGTGGGGGTGCGTCCTCTGAGGGACGGTGAGGAGCCCATCTTAGAGGCTACTGCGGGGCACCTAACGGTGTTTGGGCCCGTTGCTCATGTAGATTCTCCACCTGCAGCTACGCTTGTTGCACCAGTGCAGAGTGTTCCTCCTACTAGGGAGCAATCTCCCGTGGTGGAGGAGGCGCATGTTGAGTCTTCCAACAGCGTGGAGATCCTGGAGACTGTTGCGGAGGCTCAAGGAGTGAAGCGTAAGGAAGCGTCTTCTGGTGGTTATGGCGCTGGCACTTCCAAGAGGAGGCGCCATCTGATCACGGATGAAGAGTCAGCCGCAGAGGATGAGACATCCGCTTCTGGCGAGGATAAGGAGACATCCGCTTCTCCGCTTCTGTAAGTGATATTCCTCATACTTTACATATGTGTTATTACTCGTGGTAATATGCGCTGACTTTCTACCTTATTCTTTGTAGTGACTATGCTGCGAAGGGTGATGCGGCATTTGTGGAGAGTGTAGTCCCTCCTCAGAATGAAAACGTGGAGGAGGGGGTGAAGGTGGCTGAGGAAGTGTCTGCGCAGCAGCTATTGGTGGAGTTGGCTGCTACTGCTGAGCGTTAAACTGAGCTAGTTGCTCAGTTGAAGATGCGATACGTCGGGGAGAGTAGCACTCTTATCCAGAAAGATGAGGAGATAGCTCTTCTCCGTGCGCAGCTGGCTGAGGCGCAAGCGGAGGTGGGATCCTTCAAGGCACACGCAGACAAGGTCACTGGCGAGAAGTTGACCATGATGGCTGAGCTGCAGCACGCGCGCGGAGAACTTTATCAGTTTAGGGCCAACCTTACCTGGGCGGTAAGGTACCTTGAGGAGAAGAAGGAGGAACATTTTGCAAACATTAATGAGTTCCGCGTGCGCATGGAGAAGATTATTCAGGTGCAGGAGGAGAAGCTGCGTGGTCAGAGCATAGACTATGATGAGGAATTATACCCTCACCTGATGTCTACCATAGTTGAGCGCAGGTACATCCTTACATATTTTCCTGCAATGTTATATTTGTTGGTTTGCTTCTTCTAATGTAATTTGTTTCTGTTTATGTAGGTGGTTGATCAGTCATGGCTTGCGCTTGGCTGCGATGGGCACCTTGGAGTCTCCGGAAGTATTAGAGACCTTTGGAAAGGTGGTTCAGTGCGTTGTGGAGCGTGGCAGGGCGCAAGCCATGGAGGAGCTTCATGAGGCTAAGTTGCTGAAGGTGGCGCTCGCTGAGGTGCCTGCTTACAATGCCAATGCGTATGATGAGCTGATGAAGGCGATTGAGGGAATGAAGCTGCTTGAGCTTCCTCATATTGCGCGGCTGGAGCGCGACCAGAGTAACCCTATAAGGGTAATTATGGAGGGGTTGACCCTGGGGCGTCATATATTGGATGATGCAGAGGCGCAGCCAGACTACTTTCTTAAGCCTGACGAGTCGCAGCTGCATGTTTCTGTTTTTGCATAGCCACGCCATATGTTGAATCCCTTTGCTCTTGAAAAGGAGATTCCTCTTAAGGAGGTATTGGAACGGCACGCAGAGAGAGCTGCCCAAAAAAAGGGGATTAAGGGCAAGGCCGTCTTATGCGGTGTGGGCGCTGCGCATGTTCCCAGGTCAGATGGGATTCCTGTGAGTGTAGCGACCGTATCGCCTAAGGATGCGTTGCTCTTGAGAAAGCTTCAAGAGGCAGGAAGCTCCGCTGCCCCATAAGATAGTCCTGAGCATCGCCATAGCATATAGGCTTTTTGTGACTTGTATATTTATTGTATAAATAACAAAGTATATCTTTTGCGTGTTATGGTATCTGTTCGTAGATTGTTGTCTTTTTATGTAAAAAGATTAAATAAGATACTCTTTTTTGGAGTTACGTTTAAATTAAGTGCGTGACTTAAGATAAATTATAAGTATAAACTTGCATTATTTTTGCAAAGTTTTATTATGTGACCAAGAGTCTTGGCTTATAATTTGCTAAGCTTGTACAGTGTACATAATAATGCGCATCCTTCGTGGGATGCGCATAGGAAACTTACTGCAATGTCTTGAAAGTAAGGCGCCTAGCAAGGATGCGTGATCCAATGTTGATGGGTTTGCAACCCTCTTACTCAACGAGTTAATTAGTAGGTTTACTCATCCTTTATACCATCGTGGGTCTTAATTAGTGCATGTACGCCATGTAGGCAGGAATATAGTATAACAATATTGACACATATAAGAATGTACGCAATAAAGTAAAATGTGTTATGGAGTTAGCTAGAAACCATAACGTTTTATTGATACTTGCAAGTTTTTGAAAAAGTAAAAAGACAATTCCTAACAAAGAAAAGAAAAAGAAAAACAAACAATTATTGGGCACATACTAAAGTGCAAAGTTGTCTGTTTGTGGGCCGTAGCCTAGCCTAAAGGTAGCATCTTTTGAGATTGCAGATATTCCAAGTGCGCGCCAGTTCGTGACCTTCCATATCGCGCAACCTGTATGCACCATTGCCTAGTGCATCAGTGACCTCGTAAGGTCCTTCCCATTTTTGTCCAAGCTTGCCTGTGTCTTCTGTGTGGCTTGCGTCGTTAGCGTGGTATACGAAGTCTCCTGGCCTGAAGGAAGTATGTTTGACTTTTGTTTCATAATACTTCTTCATTTTTGCTTTTGCCTTTGCTTCGCGTATAGCTGCGCGTTCGCGCCTTTCTTCTAGAAAGTCCAAGTCTATGCGCCGCTCCTCGTCATTTGTTGTGACGTTGACCTCTGCTGTTCGTATAGTTGGCATCTCTATTTCAGCTGGTATGACGGCTTCTGTCCCATAGACAAGAGAAAATGGTGTGTCTCCGGTACTGGTTTTGATTGTGGTACGGTGCGCCCATAAAACGTGTGACAACTCGTCCACCCATTTTCCTTTGTGTCTGTCGAGGCGTGCTTTTGTCCCTTCGCCTAAGCTGCGATTCGCACGCTCAACTAATCCATTGGTTTGTGGGTGTTTTACTGAAGCAAAGTATTGTGTGATGTTCAATTGCGCGCACCAATCTTTGAATGGGTTGTCACAGAATTGTTTTCCGTTATCTGATATGATTTCACCTGGTAGCCCAAAGCGATACACAATATTGTCCCATACGAAGCGTTTTACCTGATTGCCCGTGATACTCACCACTGCTTTGCCTCGACCCACTTCGTAAAGTAGTCTATGGCTACGATGAGGAATTTTAGCCCTCCCGCTGCAACTGGGAAAGGGCCTATGATGTCAATGCCCCATTTATAGAATGGCCATGGAGAGGTGATGGGGGTAAGCTCTTGTTGTGGTTGGCGCGGAATTGGTCTGTTTACTTGGAAATTGCTGCATTTTTTTTTATCATATCTCGCGCGTCGCGGTGCATAGTAGGCCAATAATATCCTGACCGTAGAGCGCGCGCTACAACGGACCGTGGTCCTGAGTGCATGCTACATGATCCAGCGTGAATTTCTTGGAGTACATAGTCTGCTTGAAGAGGTCCAACACATCGGAGCCAAAGTTGTAAGAAATAACGTCGATATAGGATGTTATCTCGTAGTTCAAATCGCTGCGCTGTGCGCCGCACTCTTCGAGCGTCCTTATGATCTTGTGGTAAGATTCCTTTGCTAATGAATTCAATGATATGTGTCATCCACGTGGGATCTTGTTCTTCTATCACCGTGGATACTTCCATCTCTAAAATTGATTTGTTTTTTAGAGTTTCCACCAATACCTGTTTTGATAGGTGCGCAAAGCTTGTAGATGCAATCTTGCTAAGCGCGTCAGCTTTCCTGTTGTCCCCTCTAGGTACTTGTTTGATTGTGAACCTATCAAAGTTCTGAATTAAGGATTTGGTTTTTTCCAGGTATTGGATCATGTGTTCATCCTTGGCTTCATACTCGCCTAACACATGGTTAGCTACTAACCTGCAGTCTACGTTTGCCTCTAGGTTGCGTACACCCATTTGAATTGTGATACGTAGTCCAGCGAGTAGGGCTTCGTATTCTGCCTCATTGTTTGTGGCTGTGAATTCGAAGCGCAACGCGTAGGTGAACTCCATTCCTTCTGGATCAGTAAGAATAAGGCATGCGCCTGATCCATCCACGCATGAGGATCCTTCTGTGAACAGAATCCAGGGTTCCTGGAGATCTGTTTTGGTTGTTGAAGTTGGACTATCGGTATCTAGCTTTTCAACATTGAAGTCGGCTAATATTTGCCCCTTTATTGTAGTGCGTGGTCTATATGAGATGTTATATTCACTTAACAACACACTCAACTTTTGTAGCCGCCCTGATGCGTCAGGTTTAGAGATAACTTGCTTGATTGGCTGGTCTGTGATTACAGCTATTGGGTGTGCTTGAAAGTATCTGCGCAGTCTTTTAGCTGCGAATACTAGAGCTAAGACCAACTTTTCCATGGCGCTGTAGTTAGTCTCTGTCTTCTTCAATGCTTTGCTTACAAAGTATATGGGTGTCTGGACGGAGTTTCTATCTATCAATAGTACTGCGCTAACTGCTCCGTGGGTGGCAGATAAGTACATGATTAACTCTTCCCCTGGTCACGGTGCGACAAGTTTGGGGAGTGATGCCAGATGCTGTTTTAGCTGTTGGAAAGCTTCTTCTGCTTCATCAGTCCAACGAAAGTCTCCCTTTTTGGTGCACTTCGTGAGTGTTTTAAAGAGAGGGAGTGATTTGTCTGCTGACTTAGATAAGAAACGGTTTAGCCCAGCTAGCTTTCCGTTTAATGACTGGACTTCTTTGAGTGTGCGAGGTGCGGGAAGATCGATAACAACTTTTGTTTTTTCTGGGCAAGGCTTGATTCCATCAGGTTCTATTAAGTATCCGAGGAACATGCCTTCTGTCGTGCCAAAGGTGCACTTATTGGGATTTAACTTCATGTTTATTTTTCCCAATGTTTTGAACGTGTCCTCGATGTCGCGCACCAATTCATCCTCTGTGTGGCTCTTGATGACAAGGTCGTCAACGTAGACTTCCAAGTTTCGACCTACTTGTTTTTCGAAAGCTGTGTCCACCAATCGCTGGTATGTTGCGCCTGCATTTTTTAGGCCAAAGGGCATTTTCGTATAGCAATAAACCCCTTGACTTGTGTGGAAAGCTGTTTTTTCTTCATCCTCCACTGCCATATGGATTTGATGGTATCCTTTGTATGCATCTAGGAAGCACTTGAAAGGATATCTGCACAGGGATTCTACTTTCCAGTCTATCTCCGGCAGTGGATAGCAGTCCTGTGGGCATGCCTTGTTGAGGTCTGTGAAGTCTACGCACATCCTTCAACTGCCATCACTCTTCTTTACCATCACTGGATTAGAAAGCCATTCGTGATAGTATACTTCGCGCATGATGCCTGCATCTACCAGTTTGTGTACTTCTTCCAGAATAGCTTTTACGCCATCTGGGGCTTGGCCGCGCTTCTTTTGTCGTATTGGGGGATATCCTTGTTGGATTTGTAGCTTGTGCTCCGTGATAGAGCGTGGCACTCCGGTCATATGCTTTGGTTCCCATGCAAAAGAACCTGAATATCTTTTGCAAGAGTGCGCGCTGTTCTGGGATATTCTCCACCTCACTGGTTACTGCGTTGCATTCTTTGGGTGGTACTGTAGTGTTGTAGAGGGTGACAATTCCTCCTTCCACCGAAAATTTGAGCATCCCATGTGCTGTGGATGGTACAGCGTGCATGGATGATATTCCAGGTCTCCCAATGATACCATTGTATGGTGAGGGAGACTTAATTACCATGAAATTTATCCATGTTGCTGTTGAGTGTTGTTCATCGCCCACAACTACAAGTAAGCGTAATTGCCCCATAGGCCATATCTTTTTGCCTGTGAATCCAATCAGCGAGGTTGTGGCTGGTATCAATTGACTTTGTATCTCAGGTCGTAGCCTTTTGAAGCAATGCTCATATAGAATGTCTGCGGATGCCCCTCCATCGATATACATGCGGCGAATCTCATGTCCCCCAGTATGTATCTCAATAGTTAGTGGCTCTACTACTGCGTTGTCCGCAGCTAGAGTAGGGAAGGATATTTCCTTTTCTGAAGAGAACCTTTGACTGACTTTTTGTTTTGTCTTGCGTTGCCATGACTGTATCATGTAGATGATGTCCGCTTTATCTTTGGGAGGTTCTTTCTTGCCTCCATTCCTTTGCTTATCCTTCCCTTCTTTAATGTTTTTTACGAAGTGATCCATTCTACCCTCCCTTACTAATTTTTCAATCAGTTGTCGTAGCTGGACACACTCGTTGGTTGTATGGCCTTTTTGGCCATGATATTCGCAGTATCCATTCCCTATGCGCTTATCCTCTGCGGTACGCATTGGCGGAGGCTTTGGGAAGTTTTCTCACTCTGTTACAAATATTTCCCTCGGAGTCTTTGTGAGAGAGGTATACTTGTCATTATCTCGTCCACTGCGATAATTCTTGTTGCGGTTGTTATTCTGATCATTGGATTGTCTCCTAGGCTGTTCTTCTTGCCTATAATTTGAGTAGCCTTTTTTGCTGTCCGCAGCGGCTGCTTCTCCTTGTATGAAGGATCTTGTGCGCTTCATTAGCTCATCGAAGGTTTGGGGAACCTTGTTGTTTAGCTTCCGAATGAGTTCTGGGTTATTAATCCCATTCATGAACCCTGAAATTTTTAGGACTTCGGGACACGCTTTGACATATATGTACTCATCTTTAAAGCGTTCCATATAAGCACTGGTTGATTCCACTTGGCGCTGTTTTACTCTGGCTAGTTCAACAGGGTTTTTAGCGCACTTCTTTCTTTGGGTGAAGTTTAAACGGAATGCTTTCCGTAATTCTTCAAACCTGCCAATGCTCCGTCGTGGGAGCTTGCTAAACCAAGTACGCGCATCCCCTACTAAGGTGGAATTAAACATATGGCACCATACAGATTCTTTTCTGCTTTTTAGCCAATTTCAACCTACATTTCCCAATTTTCACCAATATATTTTGTCCTAATCTCCCAAACAAACTTTATCCATCCATAAACACACAAATCTTACACTATAAATATCCCCAATCTTCAACACTCTCCATTCATCCCTTCATGACTTCTCCAAATAAACCAAAACCAAAAGCCTCAAGGCTAGCAAGGATGACGGAAAAACCCGTTTGGCGAAGAAAAAGCCCTCAAAACAAATCCATCATAGCCAATGAAGTTGGAAATCACTCAACACCTCCAAACACTTACTTCCCAAACTTTACACCAAATCCACAAGGACATTCATTTGATCCTCTTTACAAACCATACAACATTGGCCAAACATCTTCCTTCATGCCAAACTACACATCTCATCCTCCAACCACTTATAATGATCCATACAAGTTTGATCAACCATCAAACTACAATTTCAACTACACAAACCCAATTCATCCATATCAACACAATGACTCTCTCCACATTGCAACGGAAAAGCAAAAGTTCCGTGATGAAATAACCCAAATCCATGATATTAGTGATCTCCTTGCTATGCATCGTGCTCAACGCAACAAAGGGCAACCTCCATCATCACCCTATAACAATTGCCTACCCCACTCTCTCAACTTGGATCAAGTTACAAACTACACTCACTATTGCCCTTGTTGCATCTTCCTTCAAAAACAAATTTTATACTTGAGTGAAGATATTTCTTGGATTGAATATCTTCTCACTCGTCCTCATCCAATACCACCCTTAACTCGATACAACATCGTAAGATCCACCTCTTCCGCTCCATACCCCACTCCATATCCCTCTCCATCTAACAACTAAGCTCTATGCTTATGTTCCCCTTCAAGCAAATAAAACGATCAACCATGGGTTGCAAGCAAGTTCAAGTGCTCTCTTAGGCAATATAGGACTATGTCTCTTATTTTGTTTTATTGTAATCAATATGCTTCAAGCATATTGAATGTTGTAATGCTAATCATTTTTATGATGCTTGAATGAATCTTTTTTTATTTGCATAATTGTTGCTTTGCATGTATATGTGTCTTGTTCTCTTCACATATTTTTTGTAGCCAAGATTTCCATAGCTCGTTCCCTTGGTGCTCTCAAATGAGGGGGAGCATACATCAAGGGGGAGCATTCTACCCGTTTAAACTTCTTCCATGAAGCTTAATCGGCTTAACCTTTTTGATTTTACAAAAAAGGGGAGAAGAGAAGTGTAAACTATAAAATACTTGTCTAAAAACAAATTTTAGATCTATTGAGTTTAAGGTTTTGTAATAATCAAAAAGGGGGAGATTGTTGACATAAATAATGCCTAAAAACATTATTAACATATTATCAATATCTCTATGTTTTGATTATTACAAAATATGAACTCATAGAACTAAAACTTGTGTCATAAACAAGTATTTAGTGATTAACATTCTCTTTACATCCAAATCACTTAAAGTATGAATAAACAAAGTGTTTAGTGCAATTTATGATCAAAGAGAAATTTAATTAAGTATTACAAAGTTTATTTAATTATATAAACATATTATATATTTTTGAAAAACACTTTTGGTAATAAAGAAAAATGTTTTATTCATACTAAATATATGAATTCAAATTTTTAACCAAAATCAGTTAGTTTTTCACCAAATAAACATTCCCCACTAAAAGACAATAATTCTGGCCGTTACAGCTGGGCGGCCCCCTTAATTATAAGGGGCGGTCCTCTTAATTTTAAGGGGGCCGACCATGATTTAAGGGGACCAGCACGCTCCTGTTGTCAGATTTTGTTGCCTATAAATACCACCTTAAATCTGAAATTTTTCTCACCTTTTGCACTCCTAAACTTTTTGTTCTAGATCTCCATTTCCATTATCTTAATCCTTTGATCATACATTCATAAATCTTTGTTTCAAAGTGATCCAAACATCATCTATCAAGTGCAAGAGAAGAATACTTCTATCCCTCAAGACAAGAAGTATTACAACTTGTTGTGATCTCCACATCTAAGTTGTTAGAGCATCATCCATTGTATCTATCTTATTGTGTAATTAGTTGTGAATATTTTTTAGAAGATAGTTTAGCTAGGTATATATATAGTGTGATTGGTTAGGAGTTAGTTGTGAAGAAGAAGAGTTAGGAAGTAGATTGGTGTGAAGAAAATTGAGGTGAAGAAGATTGGTGTGTAGAAGATAGGTGTGAATAAGATTGGTGTGAAAGAGATAGGTGTGAAGAAGTGTTGTGATTAAGTAGTGAATAGGTGTGAAGTAGTTGTGTAGAAAGTGTGAATAAGTTGTGACGTAGTTGTGGTGTGTACATTGGTGTGTAAGGTTTTCTCCGCCATAAGGGAGCTTATTGACATAGTGAAGAAAACTCTCGAGTTAGGTGCTCGGGGAGTGGAGTAGGGCAAGGAAGGTGACCTTGTAGCCGAACCACTATAAATCTCTTGTCTCGCGGTTCGATCTTTCCAACTCTCATCTATCGCTTTACTTACATTATTATTGCTTTATCGTACATATTTAGTGTTGTTCATATTGTGCATGACTTGATTTCATATAGCATCGAATCTAAATTTTTGAAAATAAAGAAAACTTTCAAACAATCTTTTATAACAAATTAAAAAGACGTAAAACTATTTAACCCCCCCTTCTAGTTTTCCACATACTGTAAATACTTAGAGTGAGTTACTAATGAATGCTCTAAATTCGATATTATAGTTTATGGAAAAATGTTGTAATAATGCATTAATTAAAAATAATAATTTATGTAACTTACTCATATTAAAATATTACATATGAAAAGCCTCATTTAAATATAACATTTTGCAAAAAACCCTCTTCACATTAAAGAAAGAGATGGAGAAGACACGAAAATTGTATCAAGAACAAAACATGCAAAATGCCAATGAACAACAACGACAAAGACAACAAAAACAAGAACAACGCCACGGCTACCGGTGTCAATATAGATGAATACTTAGCATTCATATTAATAGTACATTACAAATTAAACATGCAATATTTTACTATACGAATTATAATTTATACTCTTTAATATACTAATTAGTTTAATATTTTATGTTTTTATAGTTTTGTTAAAAAGGAAATTTGTTTTATAGTTCTCTTTTAATAATGTAATTTATTGAACAACGAAGTCCGTCTTTCACAAAAAAAAAATGAGAGTTTCAAACATGAACCGAAAATTAGTCCCGAACATTACGAAAAAAACAATTAGATCCAACCTGTGCAACTCAATAAAGTATTTTAAATACGTATAAAGCTTAGCAAATGTGTGACACCATGAAAACTTAAATATAAAATGATAAAATCAAATGCCGAATATTATGCTATAAAAACTTCTATACAGCCCATGTGCATCGCACGTATTTTAAATCTATGAAAACTTCTATACAGCCATGTGCATCGCATGGGAATTGTTGACTATCATAAGAAATAGTTATAACTTAGCCCGATGTATTAATATTAGTTAGTTCAAATAAAAAACGATAGAGTCAATACCAAAATAAACAGACAAAAAATATTACGTAAAAAAATACATCATAAAAGGTTACATGTCAATAAACTATTTTAAATACGTATCATGCTTACAAAATGTATGCTACCATGAAAATTTATATATATAATGAAAAAAATAAGTCCTGAATATAAAATGACGAAAATAAATGATGGATATTAGACTTTGAAAACTTCTATACAGCCCATGTGTATCGTACGGGCTTTCATGACTGTTCATGTTTGCAAGTGTATTCAAATAATAAAATGGCATGATCCCGCAATGAATACATGACGAAAATTAGTGAACATTACGTTATGAACACTTAGATACAGCCCGTGTGCAACGCACGGGTCTAGTTGCCTTGTTAGATTAAAGAATATGTTTTGCTTTATATGTAATAAATAAAAATATATTTTATTCAAAGCACACTTTAATCACAAAAACACACTTATAATTGTTATTAAATATTAAGTCAAAAGGAGTAAATACATATACGTGAACTAGTTAACTTGTCATTACTATTTAAGGTATGATAGTAGCATGTACATATTAAAGTTACTTATCTTAAAGTATTTAATCTGCCATAATTATTAAGAAATACAATGAACACAGTTACACAGACCAAACACCAAGACCACAAATAACTTCGTCACATTAGCGTCAATTCGGCTTTCACTCTCTTAGACGAAACGCAACCAAATACTCGTACTAAGAGGACTGAACTCATAACAAAAAACATACCTCACAAAATTAAATAAAAACAAAAAAACACACGCACAAATCAAACAATTCATTCGGTCCAACAACAAACCAAACAAATGAAATAGTCTAAGGGGACGTGTTGCATTTGGTCTCCGTAGTAAGGGGGCGTGTTTGATTCGGGTAGACCAACCGAACCATTCGGTCTTATTACTTTTAGTCTAGTAGTTAAAATACATAGATAAAGAAATATAAATAGTAATACAAGTTAGTAGAGAAACAAAATGGTACCTAATTGTTTTTTATTTTTTTATATTTTTTATTTTTTACCTTTTTAACCTAGAAAAGGTACCAACAGGTGAAAAAACAAAACATTCGGCCACATCGTCAGTCTATCACCATGCTGACACGTGTCATAAAGCTAGAGGTCCCTCTATCCCACCACACCAAATTTATGGTAACGATAATTCGATTATGCTAAATTATTAGAAAAATAAATATACTTGAAAAGCACAAATAAAATTATTGTTTACTATAGCACTACTTAACTTGATGTCGATATAAGACAACATAGTCTGGCGGGGTGGCGATGGGGCCTTCGCTTTACGCGAAGGTGGTCGATTCTAAGTTGAAATTCACATTTCTAAAAAAAAAACTTGATGTCGATATCAATAACTGCTAGATGCAAATAAACTTAAAGTGATCACATCAACTTTTTAAAAAATGAAAGCTTTACTTGGTTTGAGTCTATGTGACGATAGGTTAAAACTTTATAGATTAGTTAGCCAAAAAGTCAAAAACCATGATTACTTAAGGAAAAAAAAAAAAAAAAAAAAAAAAAAAAAAACTTGATGTCCATAAATATGTGAGGCTAAGAAACTATTTTAACACAAATACTCTGTTTAAGAATCAAGTACGGTAAAAATTCATACTACGTACTAAATTTATCTATACTTTCATTATAGTGCATTTAGGACTATTTATAATTAAAATTGCTTAAAATTCAGGTTTTTTTTTCTTACTTATTATGGAAAGATTTCAAAATAAATTTGGTAGCAAGCGAGTTGGTTAGGAAGCGGTTTGTTGTTCAAATTAAAATTATTTGGCTTAACAATCTTTAATATCTCTACTTATAAAGCATGAAGACAACTAAACGTGTAACCAAATAACGTAAAAATATAATCACATGGTATCCGCCGTCGCATTGCGTTGATACCGTTCTAGTTTAAGTAAAGTATTTGGTCACTTAATTAAATTCACCTTTTTAAACGAAAGAAGAATGGCAATAAAGTTTGCACTCGAAGTATATTTCTTCATACAAATATAGGCAATCGTTTATATATACTTGGTGTTTTCTAAAGATAATTAACTATCTCATGATCTTATCTATGCTACTATATAATGTATTTGAGGCTATTCTATAATTAGAAAGGCTTAAAAATTCAGACTTTTACTTGCTAATTATGGAAACAATCACCCCCAACAATTTATAACCAATTCAACAACCACCCTCAACAATTTATAACCACCTCAACAACCACCCCCAACAATTTATAACCACCTCAACAACCACTTTCCACCACCCCACATCTCTCCTCTTCACCCCAACAAGTCGCCCCCACATCGCGCGGGCACCTTTCTAGTGTATCACAAAAAAGGAATGACAATAAATTTAAACAAAAAAAGAATGGCAATAAAGTTTGCACTTAAATGCTAATGTTTTTTTTTTTTTTTTTTTTTTTAGACAGGACTCGAACCAACAATATTTGCTTTAGTAGCATTTTTATAGGACATACTATAGGGAGGTGATTTGCACATAATTTTTTTTATACTTTCACTACAACTGTGCATTATAGTGTTGTACGGTGTGCAATACGGCTTGTACAAAATGATGTTTTAATCAAATAAAATTGTGTGCGAATCAATCCCCATGCTATACCATTGAACTAAATTTATTTAGTATGTACTAGCTGGGTTAAAGTATGTTTTGGAAACAATTAACTAAAAATGAGCTTGTGTACTTAGATATTAGTTGATGTATTATTATATAAAACGTTCCGTTTCTGTTTGGCATCTAAATTGAAAACAAAGTTTTTCATAACTTCTTACTTGATTCAAATAAGAAAACAATAAGGGAAAAGAACAAACAAGAAGAAAATTTGACAACCGTCCATTTTCAATTTAAATTAAAAACATAACAAAGTATAAAAACCACTGTAAGCTTCACCATAAACATGAACATATAAATCTTCTTTAAAAATACATGATTGTGTTTTTGCAATAATCTTAAGTAAATATTATGTACTAGAGATGAGTTACACAAAGATCACAAAAAAATCAAATATCAAATAGATCAATTAAAGTAACCCATTTTTCACTTTTTATTAAAAACAAAATACTTTAAGATTGGTAAATCGTTAAGCGGCAAAAAATACATCTTCACGATGATAATTTTTTTTATTTTTTAATTAACGGACACTTCGATATACTTTAGAAAAAATAAATCGTTTTTTATAGGTATTGATTATATTACGCTACGAAATCATATGTAATTTGTGATGTGAGTTTTAAAGTTTAAATCACAAATCATATGTATCTATACTACATATAAAGAAAAAATGGTCAATCTTGAAAAATGAAAAATTGAAAAGTCAAGTAATGTGAAATCTTGAAAAATCTTGTTAAAGGAAATTATGAAATGTAATTAATACTCTTATTAAAACACACAATTACTTAAAAGTACAATAATTTATTCACATTGTATAACCAATTAAAAACATATATACCAAATTAAATACAACCAATTAATATAAATCACAAACCGGGTTGACCCGGGACGCTTCAAACCCGATGGGTTGAACCGGTTTAATTTGACCCGTTTTCGACCCAACCGTTGACCCGGTTTAAATCGACCAATTTTTCGACCGAAACAGTTTAACCGGTTGAACCACCCGGGTCAAACCGGGTTTCAAAACATTATGTTTAATTCCCAAATCTTCAAACTTTTATTATTTTTCATTCATAACCTATAAACTTTTTTTATGAATAAACTATTTGTCGCTATAAAATCCCGTTGCTATGCACGGGTACTCGTCTAGTATTTTAAAACCACAATTCACATGTAATTAGCAATTAATATGTGATTTTTCTGGGTGTAAATTTTGACACTAGAAAAAAAAATTTGAAATAAAGTTTATCGAAAGTATATATAAGTATCATTGTAATAAAATATAAATTTATGTTCGACATGACGGTCTAATTAGTCAATGTTTATGAGATATTTACTTTTCAAAAGAAAGGATTTAAGTGAAAGTTTTATTTTAAAAAAAAAAACAAATGGCTATTAATCTTTGATTTTTTTAATGTTTGTTAGAAACAATACTAGAAACTCTTAATTAAATTTTGGGTTTTTTTTAACTTGTGCTATGAGATTACAAGTTAAGCAGATAAAATAGTACAAAAATTACTTATAGACTCACAAAAAAGTAATCAGGGACCTACAAAGTTCATGGGTTTATGAGTATTTTTTGTACTTTTTTCATAGGTTTGGTGTGATTAATTTGTGCGCAGCACACAATTTAGAAAAGAACCCATCAAATTTTTACCATGGGGGCAAGTTATTTGGACCTAAGGCTGAGCATACCCGACCGATTACCGCCTCCCGTCCCGATTCCGACCATCCCGTCGGCCCGATTCCGATTCCGACTAGTAAATGGGTTGGGAGTCGGTTTACGTTTTCCGGCCAATCAGGACTCGGGACTGTCGGGACGGGATGAAAACCGAAAAACAACAAAGAAAACCGACAAATCCTACCGATCCCGACCAATCGGGACTGTCCCGATACCGAACCAACTGGTTTTGGGTTGGGAGTCAGTTTGATTTTCCGACGAAATCGGGATGTCGAGATTCTCGGTATCGGGTCGGGACGGGACGGGACGGGCCCGATGCTCACCCCTATTTGGACCCCCTATAGGGAGGGTTTCTAATCATTTCACGCATCATCAATTTATACGGTATGCATCGCGAGTTGTACTGTTTGACCAACCCCTATTATAATAGTAATACATTAAAGTTTTGTATAAGGCTGCCCACAATAGAAGTAGTCGACCGACTCGGTCGACCCAATCCTACTCGGTCTTATTGTTGTGGTTAGTAGGTCACGACCGAATAGAGGTAGGAAAAAAAAAAAATGAAAAGGGTCGTGATCTCGATCGAAACATACACACACATAAAAACAAATGGCCAACTTTCCAATTAATACTATTAAGGTCGCCCTTACTGGGGCACTGAATCGCCTGCAGGTCGCTGAAAAGAGAAAACTGACGTGACAGAGAAAATAAGAGGGATTGACCCTTATTTTCGGTCCTTAATGCATCTTTGGTTCGGAGTCTCCATCTCAGGCGGTCATTTTTGAAGATGTGCAATCTCGTTCTTTTTATTGGTGTCGTGATAGATGTAAATCTTCTTTTAGTTGGACTGAGTGGCTTAAAAACCCTCATATTGTTTCTTTGTAATTTTCTAGCTCTTTGCTAAATTTTTTTTTATATAAAATCCGTCGTTCAAAAAAAACAACCCTTTTAAGTTTTACCATACCTACCTATTCAAGGGAGGCTCAAAATTTAACCGACCCCATTTTCACCCAATAAAATCCTAACCACTTGTTCAGTGAGTCAGACTTACATTTTTACCAAGTTAGTTATTACTCTACTTAAATTAATATTTTCTCCATCTCCAAGGCTCTCTTAAAAGGGTCATCACATGTATCTTGGTACATAGAAAGAGATAGATAAATAATCAGAATTGCAAAGGAGAGGTCAGGAAAATTTCAGAAATCCACAAATAGGGTAAGCTCCCATCACACTCTTATCTTCCTATCTTCCTATATCATCTTCACATTTTTTAACCAACCTCTCTTCATTTATTTTTCTCACCTTTTCTTTTCTTCATTCAAGAACCCAACCATACTTTTTCAAATTCAAACTCAAACTCAAACTCAAAACTCGAACTCGAAACTCGACTCTGGACTCATAGCATATGGCTCCAAGGTCCAATAGAGGAAAAGGAAACAAAGCCAAAAGTGACAAAAAGAAGAAGGAAGACAAAGGTATATAAATTATAATCATCTTGTTATTGTTTTTCCTTTTATCGAATTATTCGATAACATATAATACTAACATTGGATATTATTATGTTTATGTTTTTGTGTTTGCAGTTGTTCCTAGTGTTTTGGATATTACAGTCATAACTCCTTATGATACTCAAGTTATACTCAAGGTATTACTACAATTTACAAGTCTGTCTTATCAATCAAATGGTCGTGGGTTCAAGTACGTAACATGTGACTATTTTTCGAAAATGCAGGGTATTTCGACAGACAAAATTCTCGACGTGAAGAAGTTGCTAGCTGTAAATGTCGATACATGCCATCTTACAAACTACTCTCTCTCGCATGAGGTAATTATTTAATTTGTTACTATGTATATATGTCAGAATTTTGGTCATGTATGATTGTTTAATTATTAGAATCAATAATTACTATTTTGGGCTATGTTTTTACTATTTTTAATAATTGGTCTGAGTTATATAATGTGACAATTAATTGGTGAGCATTGAATGACTTTGAACAGGTTAAGGGAGCAAGATTGAATGATAGGTTGGATTTGGTTTCATTAAAACCATGTTTGATGAAGATGGTTGAAGGTAGGTTGTTTTTTCACCCATATTTCACAAAACTACAAACCATAATTCATCCATTAAATATTTTCTTTATATTTACAATACAAACATATAAATATCTATGTATATAAAGTACTTACATCACGTAAATATGTAACTATGTACGAGAATGCAAAAATAAAAATCAAAAATAAAATATGTTTGTATGTGTTTAATGTTTATTAAATTGTGTATGAAAATGTTTGTTAATAATTCATGTTTTTAGTTAAAAAATCTTTGAAATAGACCAAATAACTCAAAATTGTATGTTTTTTTAGGATAATAACAAAAAATGTATCTAACTTTTCATTTTTGTTATTTTGTGTAGTTATTGTTTGTTTTAATTTTTTTATTTCTTTTTTTTAACACAAAAATTTTAAAATTCGTCTTTTGTGTGTACTTTGTAACCGTTCTACCCTTACATTATTTTAATAACCCTGTTAACACGAAGGGTAAAATGATAATTGTATATGAACAAAATATACACAAAAATCGAATTTTAAATTTTTTGTATTTTAATTAAAAAAAAAAAAAAAATGAACAAGTTAAATACATTTTTTTTTATTGTTCCTTTTCAAAAATATAAAAGTTTGGGGGACGATTCCAATGGAATTTTGTTTGTCTAGTTTGAATTTGGTCACACACGATACAAGTAAAGTTTTATGACAACTTTTTTTACTCTAAAATCATCTACATAAAGTTGTAATAAACGCTAGACAGTTATACTCTATAACAGAATATAGGCTTGCAAGTTGTAATATATGCTACAAGATTATTCTAATACAAAGTATTTATTTAAACAATAATGTTTACTTATATTGTATTTTAAAATTTAAAACATGACTCCAAGAAAGACTATTTAATGTCTAGGGACTATATAAAAGTGTACATGTAGCTTATTTTATACATACTTTCAACTTATAAGATCCAATTTAAATGCTAGTCAACTATGCTAAGTACAACACTTAATATATTTTTTCAATCTTTTTTTATTTTTAATTTTTTTTGTATGAAAACTATATATATTTGAAGGTATATTCTAACAAACCTCCCAAGCAGTAAATGACAATATTATTATGTACGCCAATGTCCTACCTCATGTCATGTTCTTCGATGACAATAGTAATTATTTAAACATTTCACCCAATCTTGAATTCAATTATATATTTAATCATTGAAAATCAAAATATGGGGATGATAAATAAATCATTAAAAATTATTGACGTGTAATCTTTGGTACCATAATAATTACATAATTATTGCAATATTTATACATTCATAATAATAATTACATAATGTATTTAAACTAAAAGCATTTGTTATTTAAGTACTCCGTAATAAACTTTAATAAATTCGTCAAAATGCAATATAATATAAATTTTTGTGTGGGTTCTTGAGTACTTTTTTGTATTTCTTTTTTGTGCTTAACTTGTGTGGACGGCATAAATTAGAAAAATCCAAAAATGAGATGTACAAAAAACGTGATTAGTCAACCAAAATTTTTCTACAGAAGGTATTATTGTCTTTGAAGTCCACAAAGTTTTTCTGTATAAAAAGTAGAGTGTCTTTTTGTGAAGCTGGTTGAGTAAGATCCCTTTTGCACAATATTCCACAATGAGGAAATTTTGGCCGGTAGTAAATCAATTATTTATACTTTTGTGGTCAAAAAAAAGGGAAAACGTTCCTTTATTTTACTAATAGAAAAGTCTTATACAGTAGTATATTATGCAACTTGAAGCTTCAAATATTTGCTAGCAATCGTGTGTGGCTTATAAAAATACAACATACATACATACTTTAATAATTCATTTCAGATACCTTTTAAATAAGAAAATAATAAATAAAATGGACAAGGCCGAAACTGAGAAATTTGCATATCTAATAAAGTAGTAGCATATTGTTGGCTGGAAACTTTATTTTTATTTTTTTTAAAGGTAATTATTTCATGTTTATAAAAAGAGATTGCTTTTTCTGAAAATTTGTTTGAAAACACATGTATCCATTTTGCCAACTCATTGTCAAAAAACTACAAATGCTACTAGTATATGTCATGCTTATCATTTCGACTTATTTTTATAATGACACATGTTAATCGTTTACCACTACTAAAAACGTGAACCATTTTTATTTAATCTATGAACACACTAAAATAAAAAGAAAAAATAAATAGCTAGCAAAACATATATAATTTCTTTATACAAAGATAATGGTGAAACAAATATTTTATCTGATCTGTTTTACAGTTACTCGTATTTTTGATGTCGTTACATACAAAATGTACTTTCTTCATCTCAAAATAACTGGTTTACTTTTTTTATTTTCTTAAATGTTCTAATTTAATTGTGTGATCGAGTTTACAATATTATCTTTATTTGAAAATATTATTACAAACTTAAAAAAAAAACATGAATTAATTAGTTATGGGTAAAATTGTTTATTAACTAACTGAGCTAGATCAGTTGGCCACCAAGATTCTTTCAGGCGGTGTCAGCATACTGCCCAATTGGATGTCACTGTTACATGAACCACTAACAACTAACAAGCCATTTTTAAAAAAATGGTAAAATTGTTATTATAAAAAAAATAATAATAAATAATAATAACAATAATTTTGGAAGGCAAGTGAGTAAATATTTTTTTTAATTGTTTTAAAATTGTGTATACATTTCTAACTAATTACAAAACTGCCATTACATTTCAGAGGACTACACGTGCGCCGCACATGCGGTGACACACGTGCGACGGTTACTGGACATCGTAGCAACCACCACACGCTTCACCAAGCCCAAACCCACCGGAAAATCCTCCGGCACCGGCAAGAAAAGCCGACCTCATGAAAACGGAGCAGCAGAGTCATCTCCGGTGTCGGAAAGTCTCGATATGGCGGCCATTCAGCCGGTTCCGAAGCTTTCGGATTTTTACGAGTTCTTCTCCTTCTCGAATTTGTCTCCACCCATTTTAAGTAAGGCTTTTGTTTTTTGAGTTTTTTAGTTTTTTGAGTTTTTTTTTTTAAGTTTTTAAAATTTTTTTCAGTTTTTTAAAGTTTTTTCAACTTTTTTAAAGTTTTTTAGTTTTTTGAGTTTTTTTTTTTAAAGTTTTTTAAAAAAATTTCAGTTTTTTAAATTTTTTTAAAGTTTTTTCAACTTTTTTAAAGTTTTTTTTAAAGTTTTTTAGTTTCCTTAACTTTTTAAGTTTTTTCAGTTTTCTTTAAGTTTTTAATTTTTTTTTTTTAGTTTTCTAGTTTTTTTTGTTTTTTAGTTTTCTAGTTTCCTAGTTTTCTAGTTTTTCTAATTTTTTAGTTTAACTGATTGTGTTTTTTGTTGTTAGATTTGAAGAGAGTTGATAGTCGAGATGCGAAGGAGATTCGTGACGGTGATTTCTTCGAAATGCAGGTTGTTATTTTTGGTTGTATAATTACAATATGGGGTGTTTAAGGTTATTTTTGGTCTTACGAGTTTCGGCTTATGTTTTAGGGGGGTGTTTGTGTCAGCTTACATAGCCGGATTATGCCTTACGTGGTTTTCGGCTTATGTTTCATAGGCTTATTTTGAAACTTTTCGGCTTATATAAGCCGAAAATTTTCAAAATAAGCTTATGAAACTTAAGCCGAAAACCACATAAGCCATAAGCTCGCTATATAAGCCGAAACAAACACCCCCTTATAAGTCAATATTTTCAGCTTATTTTGAAAGTTACGGGTTTGTATAAGCTTATATGAGTTTGTATGTTTCAAATACAAGTCGAAAAAAATGGGCTTATAAGCTTAAACAAACACCCTTTAAATATAGCCGATGTATCACAGTTAAAAAAAAAACATAATCCTTGATGTTTATTTCATTTAGCCAGTTATACAATTGACCAGTTAATAAATGTTTTAGTACAAGGGTAATATGGTAAACTTAATCCATTTTTCATATCCATTTTTAGTAGTGGACAAATAATTTAGGACAACCTAAAAAGGAAAGGTGGACAAATAATTTTGGATGAAGGAATTAATTGGTAATGATTTGCGTTATTAATATTACGTAATAGTTACGGTAGGGGGGATGCTCACCTATGTGGGATACTCGGTCTGTATGAACATTTCCTTCTACGTATTGTCTTAGGGATGGGATGGCTTCATTAGTTTTGCCAGTATCAACGTGCTCTGATTATCATGTTTTTATAAGATTCCAAATATTTTTAGTCATGAGATTTTAATATGATATTAAGATGACTGATACATTGTTATGACAACTTAAGCTATCTTTAAATTTTAGGATCATGAATCTGAATATTTGAAGTGATTCAGTTGCAAAGATGACGCTGATGATTATTTTCAATGTTATGTAGATTAAAATATGCAACGGGAAGATATTTCAAGTGGTTGCATCAACAAAGGGATTTTACACCTTGGGAAAGCAGTTTTTGCGAAGCCATTCCTTGGTCGATCTTCTCCAACAACTTAGCCAAGCTTTTGCTAATGTCAGTATACTATTTCTTATTATTTTTCGTATTGTCGTGCCATTTTGGTTATTAAGTAATAGCAACGGTTGTATGGGAGAAATATTAACTTTAAAGTTGGAATTTATGCAGGCATATGAAGCATTGATGAAAGCCTACGTGGAACATAATAAGGTAACATTATTATGTCTATTTAGCCATATACTTGATAACCGTTTGGTTAATATACTTTTGTTTTGATATATCTGAGTGTAACAAGAAGCTTATGGTTTGAATTTTTTCAGTTTGGTAATCTTCCATATGGTTTTCGGGCAAACACTTGGTTAGTTCCTCCATCCATTTTGGACTCCGGATCAAACTTTCAGCCACTTCCATCAGAAGACGAGAACTGGGGTGGGAATGGTGGAGGCCAAGGGCGAAATGGTCAACATGATCGTAGAGCATGGGCTACAGAGTTTGCAATATTGGCAAATCTTCCCTGCAAGACTGAGGAGGAAAGGGTGGCTCGTGACAGAAAGGCGTTTTTGCTTCATAGTTTGTTTGTTGATGTCTCGATCTTTAAAGCTGTTACAGCCATACGCAAAGCTATAGATTCTGTTGCAACATCTAACTCTCCTGCGGGATCGATCGTGTGCGAGGATCATGTTGGGGACTTGTTTATTACAGTGAGACGAGATGCTGCTGATGCAAGCACAAAGTCAGAAGTGAAAGTTATCGGCATCGGGTCTCCTAGCATGTCTTCTGATGAAGTTGCTCTAAAGAACTTACTTAAAGGAGTAACGGCAGATGAGAGTGCGGTTGTCCATGTAAGTGTGCATTGACCCCAGTTTATTCTATTTATTTCTGCTTTAATGATTACAAACAGAAAATAACTACACGAGCAATATTTTACTATATGGATTTTTTACTAATTACAGTAATAATTTGCAGGACACTAACTCCATGAGTACCGTATTTGTAAGACATTGTGGATTTACAGCAACTGTTAAAATCGTTGGGGAAATCAAAAAAGCGAAGTTCACGTCACAAGAAATCGTGATTGATGATCAGCCTGAAGGTGGAGCCAATGTCCTTAACATCAATAGGTATATACCTTTTTCCCAATATAGAAATCTTTTATATGTAATTCTTTAGGACTTGTTATGTATGGAAACCTTTTACAGCTTAAGGGCTCTGCTTCCCAACTCGAGAGATGTGGAATTATCAGGATCTCAGTCACCCCAGTCCGAACAGGGCAATTTTGAAACTTCAAGGTGTCTGGTTAGACAAGTAATAAAAGAAAGTCTGACCAACCTGGAGACGTCAACAGATTCCGGGAAGCCTATCAGATGGGAATTGGGCTCTTGTTGGGTGCAGCATCTGCAGAAGCAGGAAGCACCGGCAGGCGACAACGCAGAAAGTCCCAAGGAAGATAATAAATCTGAAGCAGTTGTTAAAGGGTTGGGAAAACAATTCAAAATGCTGAAGAAAAGGGATAAGAAGCAAAGTGATGCTGATGGCTCGGATGATACAGAAGAAGCGAATCTAGGTCAAGAAAGCACTGTGGGTGAGCCAGACAGCCAAGAGTCAAACACTGAGTCGGAGTTGAAAAAATTAATTCCAGAAGAAGCCTTCTTACGGTTGAAAGAAGGTGGAACTGGTCTTCACTTGAAGGTTTGTACATCTTTAATAAAAAAAAAGTGACAGCATGGAATTTACATGTTTGAATAAGCTAAGTGGTTTGTACTTCTTGTAACAGTCAGCAGATGAGCTTATTGAGATGGCACACAAATACTACGATGAAGTCGCTTTGCCTAAACTGGTACTATTCTGTCTACAGAACCAAATTCTAATCAAAACTATTATACTTTGACTTCACAATAAAAACTCGGTCGTTATTTTAGGTAACAGACTTTGCATCACTTGAACTTTCTCCAGTTGATGGGCGTACACTCACTGATTTCATGCATTTAAGAGGGTTGCAAATGCGTTCACTGGGACGTGTGGTAAAAAGCTTTTTCTACGTTTGCAAATAGTTTACCAGTGTTTACTAGATAAATGATAAATGTCTGAGCTGTTATTTAATTTTACTTCTTAGGTCGAGCTTGCTGAGAAGCTTCCGCATATACGTTCACTGTGTATTCATGAAATGGTGACACGTGCATATAAGCATATACTTGAAGCTGTTATTGCCTCTGTAGAAAACTTTGCTGAGTTGTCAGCAACAATAGTTTCAACCCTAAATTTCTTATTTGGAGACAATAAAGAGGATCAAAGTGTTAAGCTACAATGGTTGCAAGCTTTTCTAGCTAAAAGATATGATTTCAAGATAAAAGATGAATGGCAACACTTGCGTAAGATATCAGTTCTCCGAGGACTGTGTCACAAGGTACCATTTGGCATCAGTTTTATTTGTATAAGATTCTATAAAAATTGAATGCTAACAGTTTCAGTCACATCCAGGTTGGATTGGAATTGGTTTCAAGGGACTATGATATGGAAAGTGTAAATCCATTTAGGAGTTCTGATATTATTAGCATGGTACCGGTTTGCAAGGTAGATCTCTTTCTCTCTCTTTCACACACACAGGTCTAGCACTGTGCTAATATCGATATATATGTAACAGCACGTGTTGTGTTCCTCTGCTGATGGGCGAACGCTACTGGAGTCTTCGAAGATTGCTCTGGATAAAGGAAAACTAGAAGATGCAGTTAATTATGGAACAAAGGTAATTTTTCGTCTTTAAATAAAATCAGATAGTTTCATCATCTAGATGAATCAGTTGATTGTAACATTTGCACATGCAATATTCAAGGCACTTGCGAAGATGATAGCTGTATGCGGTCCTTATCACCGAACCACAGCTAGTGCATACAGCCTCCTTGCAGTAGTTCTTTACCACACTGGTGACTTTAATCAGGTGAAAATTCTTGCTTTCTTTCTTTTGTGGCGTTGTTGTCTCTATGTATAATTCATGTAAACTTGTTAATGATCACATGGAAAATTTACCTAATAACGAATCTTGTGTGTAGGCAACGATTTATCAACAAAGGGCTTTGGATATTAACGAGAGAGAACTTGGGCTCGACCATCCTGACACAATGAAAAGTTATGGGGATCTTTCGGTTTTCTACTACCGTCTCCAACACATTGAACTGGCACTCAAGTAAGTTAACAATATATGATTTCTTTTAGTTAAGAAACTTTTTTCCTTTGACCTGCTGTTGATAACTACAATATTTCATTTTACAGATATGTCAACCGTGCTCTGTTCCTTTTATATTTCACATGTGGACTCTCTCACCCTAACACGGCAGCAACATATATTAATGTGGCTATGATGGAAGAGGGGATGGGTAATGTCCATGTGGCTCTCAGATACCTTCATGAAGCCTTAAAGTGCAACCAAAGATTACTAGGAGTCGATCATATACAGGTCTCAGTTCAATTTATACTCTACATGCTAAGATTTACAGCAAACAGACATGTATACTTTACACTGGCAATATCTTACTAAATTTATGTTATTTCTATATTACAGACTGCTGCTAGCTATCACGCAATAGCCATAGCTCTTTCACTGATGGAGGCTTATTCTCTGAGTGTGCAACATGAGCAAACTACATTACAGATTCTTCAAGCAAAATTGGGAGCAGAGGACCTTCGTACTCAGGTCAGAACCAAGTTTTGAAATGATTTCAGTGACCATAGTTGCTTCCTTTCCATCTGCTGTATATAGTGTAGCGCTTCACCGAGTTCATGTCCCATGACCGAACTTGTTTTTAACTCCCACATGAGAATATCTGATAGTATATGTTACCCTTAGATCCAATGTAATTCTGACTCAATTCCCTACTTATACACAGGATGCTGCTGCATGGCTTGAATATTTTGAGTCAAAAGCCTTGGAACAGCAAGAAGCAGCAAGAAACGGAACTCCAAAACCGGATGCGTCTATTGCCAGCAAAGGTCACCTTAGGTATTAATACGGTATACCCATTTTACTCGATGTGAACTGTCTAATAATCCACATCTGTAAACCAATTTACTTTGACTTCATTCTTGCAGTGTATCAGATCTTCTTGATTTCATTAGTCCCGATCAGGATTCCAAGGGAGCTGATGCCCAGAGGAAACGTCGTGCCAAGGTAGATAAATACATGGTTAAACAAAAGCAGTAGAAGTTAATCAGTAATTTGAGAGGTGGCAATTTCAAGTAATTTACTTATGAATGGGCTGAGGCGTATCTTATCCCAAATGGGTTACTTAAAATTCTTTAGTTAAAAGGGGGATAAGTTAACGGGTCGAACAGGTCTTGAATACACATCCTCCCAAATTGTTTTTCTTTAAAGATTTAGCTTCTTATTGTAATAATATTGTCTTTGCAATCATTAATTCATAATCAAGGGATTAGTTATATATAACTTTTTATAAAGTGTGACAAAGAAGTGTTATATGCTCAATCAACCTTTATCCTTCCAGTACTTAATTGACCCATTTCAACCTGAACCCATTTTGACGTACAACTGAATCTTGAAATCGGCATTTTAATGAATCTGCTATGTTTGCGTCTGGAAATCTAATCGACTCCTCTCCGTTATCTATTAGGCATCACCAGTTGGTGAAAAGTCTCATGAACTAGTGACTGATGCACGAAATGATGAGACCATGATACATGATACTGATGAAACAACCGTGCCGAAAGAAGAACCTACCATTAAGGAGGATAGAGTTATACCAGAGGTGGTTGTCCAAAAAGTGGAGAAGGTGGATTTCACCACTAAACAAGAACCCTTAGTTACAGAAGAAGTTCAAGAAACAATCTCTGATGAAGGATGGCAAGAAGCGAATCCAAAGGTGCGATCAGGAAACAATGGTCATAAAAAGTTTGGTCGTAGGCGACCAGACCTGACCCGACTACACATAAATGGTTCTGAAAAAACTATATCGAGGGAAAACTCTAATAAGGGACAGAAACTGACACCACGACCTAGTTCAGCCGAGTTAACTCAGCTAAAGCAGTCAAAGGCAAGTTTGACTTCAGGATCTAGAGTCTCTTCTAGGGTTTCACCAAGTGCTGCAACTCTCAGCCCCATGGCCTCAAAGTCTGTGTCATACAAAGAAGTTGCTGTGGCCCCACCAGGTACGATTTTAAAGCCATTACTTGAGAAAGTAGAAGAAGTTGAGGAGCAAGAGAATGTGAAAAGCGATGATTGCAATGGTTCTGGTGATGGATTAGAGGAAGTAAAAATTGAAGAACTTGTAGACAATGCAATACCAGATGATGAAGTTATAATAGAAGTCGATACAGTTCATGAAAGTGCATCAAAATCAGGAAAATCAGCAGATAATGAAGATGCAGAATCTGGAAGTAACAAAACTGAAAGTTCTACAGAAACAAACGGCAGCAAACTTTCAGCTTCAGCTCAACCATTCAGCCCAGCTGCTGTACCGTTAACTCATCCTATGACAACAAACGTGTACGATGTTATAGCCAGTCAAGGCATGTTAGCTGAGCCAGTTGGGTTTCCACCAATTGCCGCTCGTGTCCCATGTGGGCCTAGATCTCCATTGTACTACCGGATGAGCCAGTCGTTTCGCATGAAAAACGGGTTCTTGAAGTACCAAATACCCGGTAGTGGTTTTGGTAATACCCCAAGGATAATGAACCCCCATGCACCCGAATTCGTGCCAAAACGAGCTTGGCAAGGCTCAGACCTTTCCGAAGGTTCAGAATCTGCAACCACTAGTGGCAAAGGTGAAGACGAGAGGCTGAGAAAAACCACCTCAGACGCCGAGAAAGCAGAACTAGCAAGGCAGATTCTGCTCAGCTTCATAGTGAAATCGGTCCATGATAACGAGACCAAAACCGAGCCTGAGCCTGCTTCGGGTAATGAAAAACGGACTGAGTACAGTGACGGTTCAACAGAGGCAATTGCTAAAGACAGTGCAATTATAAAGATTCTTTACGGGAATGAAGGACAACAAGAGACCAATGACCCGAAAAACAACAAAAACGGAGATGGTGAAGGGTTTGTGATGGTGACGAAAAGAAGGCGGAACAAGCAGCAGTTTGCGAGTGGGGTAAGTGGGTTATACAACCATACTCAGCAGCAGTCTGTACCTGCTTCAGTACGTTGAAGTTAATTGGTCTCAACTAAGAAGGATGCGATGAGGGATTAAGATTAAAGATCATGATTAAGAATGGGTCTTTTTTGATTAACATATGCCGAGAGGCTGTTGCTGATGTTCTTTTCTTCATGTAAGAGGTTTTGTTCGACTAATAATGGAACCATAAATGTGCATTAATCATATGCCGACCAGTTATTTTTTTGGCCAGTATGTACAAGATAAAATCAATAAACCTTGTATGATTAAATCAATATCAGTTACTCTTTTGTAAAGATTTATGTTGAACATGGTCATACCAAATTTTGATGAAACTTAAGGTGCACATCAAATGAAATCTGTCAATGGACGAGTAAAAACTGTGACCCATGAGTATCTGCGTGTGATTGGATGGTATGAAAATCATTCTGTTGGTGGTCGGGTAACGGGCATGTAATATCCTTGCCGACTAAATCCAAACTGCGGATACCTGCAACACCCGTATTCCCTATCTTTGGGCTTTGGCTATTTTCCAAGCTAATTACACTCATTATTGGAAGTTAATATGAATTCTTAATCCCCGGAAGTCTATTCGAATGTCTTTCTATTGCTAAATTGCATGCGGAATTCAAACTTTTCTTGAAACTTCATTAAATTCATATGATATGTTCATTTTGAAAGAGATGTTGGAGTCCTATCAAGTATCAACTAGTGAAGACCACATGTAAGCTGAGTTCGGGATTGTTATATTGCCATAACTGTTTGTGTGCACTGTATGTAGTTTATTCGGGGATTGTGATTATAAATGATTCTGGTGCCATTCATACATCAGAATTAACATGTTTTTTTCACTCATAAATCTATATATACAGCAGTGACTTGTTTGAAAACTTTTTATCATTTAAATGTGACTTGTTTGAACCCCCGATGATCGACATTGAAGGCTCTTTGTGTTAACCATGGGCAGGAATCACATTTTAATATAAAAATTCGCCTTTCACGATAGTTGTTTCTTTCTTTGGTATCTTTACAGTTCTTGACTAATATCCATAGATGAAATATGTAATCTTGTTCTTTGCTTTTGTGATTGCATATCATTGAGTTTTGATTAGCTGAGTTGAAGGCTTGTAGAAGAAAATTAAAATCTCAAAAGTCCCTAGGGATCCCACATCGGTGGAGTAAAGAATACAAAGGTGAAGAGACTGCCTATTAAAACAAAGGCCCAAGTTGATACAAGGCATACCTTTCTCGGCCTTTTGGCTAAGATCAAGTGTAGTATCTGTTCTTATCAGTTTAATATCTGATATGTGAGCCATCGGCTCACTCGATATTAATCTTATTTTTTATGGGGAAAGGCCCACCACAATAGCTTGCTATTGGGGTCTTTGCGAGTCGCCTTGGTGTTGCACTACTGCCTTGGCTGGCTCACCCCTCCAATTCTAGTTCTAAATTCTTTAGTGTTCTCTATGCTGTTTCTGCCAAAAAATGATAGTTTTCTTTTATACAAGATGCGTGCATAGTAAATAACTAATGTAACATGCCTTTCTACACCAATGATCAAATATATTACCTGCTTATAAATAGCCCTGCAAGGTTAGTAAAAAGGTTCAGCAAGATGGAAAGGCTCACAGATTAGTTTTTTTCACTGTCCCAGAATGGCCAATTGAATGCTTAATAAGTTTGATTTTCTTGTTTTGTTCTAATGTGAATCTGACCCACTCGAGTGGTGCTTGTCTAAGGTCGACCCAAGTTGGTCGAACCTATGTCATACTTTGTGTTAATGAGGAGCTGCTTTTGCGCGGCCCCTACCAGTATGTAGTCAAAAGTGGAGAATAATGTTGTTGTGTGGCCCCAAACTTTTAGAAACTGTTGACTTATACTTTGGCTAAAGCCCTTGTCATGTTAATAAAACTAGTCAAAGCCTTTGTATTGAAACTTTCAGGATTGAAATAATAACCTCGAACCTGAATACTTAAAACAGCAAATGGTAAACTTAATCCGTTTGAGAACTGAAAACAAAATGAGGGTAAGATAGCACTAAAAAGCTTAATATCGGAAAGAAGACGGCATTCATGAAGGTGGCTCTTAGATATCAGTTTTGTTATCCCAGCTTATGCGGCTTTTGCTCTATGTATTTCTTATTAGTCTGCAGAAAAATCTTGGCTATACTGAATGCAGAGAAGTAATAGAATGTTCATCTAGATGTCGCCCACAGATGGAAGAAGATAATGGCTAAGAAAAACAATCCTAGTATCTATTTTGGCTATATTTTAATTGTGTACTATACACATTTATGGCACAATGGAGACTTGAGAAAAGGTAGTAAGACGATAATACATGAATACAGAACTGAAGGTAACCCTTTGTTTTACTGAAAATATCTAGATCAATTATCGATATAACTCTTGATTTCACGATATTTTGCACATAAGCACTTTCTATTTTACTATGAGAAGACACAAGAATAGGGTTATTTTCTTTTTAATCGTTGGCTATTTCCTGTTGCCTTGTTGGGTCCGAAACTTCGAATCTCTTGTTCTAGCAGAGGTCATCTACATTTGACATTGTTAGTGCAACATTTGTCCTAATAAATGATAAAGAAGTTCCAAAACAATGATAGAAATAGTTAGTCAAAGATATCTTAAACTATTTTTCATGATCTTCTGAAGTACGTTTACTCTGGGATACGACCCTCTTTAATCACATGGAAAAACTTAGTGTCGATAACTTTTTTTTGAGAGAAACAAAAACTTTCCTAAAACAGAACCTACAATTATTGATGTGCTAGCTTCAAATATCGTATCAATTGCTAAGGTTATATTAAAGTATATGTTCTCGTACATGACTTGAGACCTGTGATACTGAGAGTATTCTTTGCAACAGTTGAACAAGACTCGTAATGTTTCTTGGATTGAGATTGAAAGTTATAGTTGAAGATCAAAATCTTAATAGTAGTTGGTATGAAGCTGCAAAAATCTTTTTCACTACCAGATGGTTAGTTTACGGATGTGAATTATTAGACACTCAAACTCTCAAAGGGACCATCCCACATCGGCTGAGTGAAGGATATAAAGGTGAAGAAGCTGCCTATAAAATCCAAGGCCCAAGTTGATACAAGGCATACCTTTCTCGGCCTTTTGGCTAAGATCAAGTGTAGTATCTGTTCGTATCAGTTTAATATTTGATATGTAAGCCATCGGCTCACTCGATATTAATCTTATTTTTTATGGGGAAAGACCTACCACAATAGCTTGCTATTGGGTCTTTGCGAGTCGCCTTGGCGTTGCACTACTGCCTTGGCTTGGCTCACCCCTCCAATTCTAGTTGGAAATTTGGTCTTGCTTTCTGTCTTTTGCAACAGAATAATAAGTTACTTTCTTTGTATTTGATAGCAGAAATCTGATATGATTCATTTGGAACTATCTAACGCTGCTGAAACTATATAGTCTAATAAGATATTAATTTGTCTTTTTGCAAAAAGAAAAGACAGGCTGTTTTAAACTTAAAATAGAAACCATCTCTCATGGGTTTTATTGATGAAAAATAACCCGTATGATATTTTCTTGGATGGAAATCAAGTCTTAAAAATGGAGAAGCATGTAATTTTCTTATTTTAACAAATTTCTAAAGAATCATTTCAAATTTTATCCGCTCCTTCATTATCAAAATCGCGCACGAACACTCCCACGATCATGATCAAAATCGAGCAGATTAAGCATGTCATAAACTAACTTATTGCTTATGAAAATCTTAGCGTAAACTTGATTACACCCATGTGGAAGATCATTTTCCGTGAAAAAAAAATCTAATACTTGTTGACCATAATGCAATATTGTAGGATGAAGTTAAACCATGTTGCAAAAAAAGTGAAGTTTTTAAAACACCGAAATGAAACCAAACATGTATCCTAACAAAGATTATTCAAAATTTGTTAATCTTAAATCCCTTTTTATCATGTAAAAAAGAAAAGAGTCATAAGAAAAGATATCGATGACCATGCGATGGTTCGAGTTTGAGGTGAACCATGCCTAAACGATGCTGGAATGACGAAAATATGATCAGATTTCAAAACAACACAAAACCAACTTTAAACATTAGCTTTTTTGAGAAAACATTTACCTCTTTTGATAGTTTCTTGATCCGTAACATGAGTGCACAAGTCTGAAATTTTCCTAACACTTTGAGTACGATTGTTTTCTTAAACTACGTCTTGGTCACTTGGAATTGTGCTTTAAAGATAATGGTTTTCTTGTCCACACACAACCTAAATTTTCTTTATTTGGTTTCGTTACAAGTCTTGATTTAGAAAAGACATAAAATTAAGAAATTTGCTAGACTCACATAAAAGTATCCACAAAAACAATCCACTCGCTGAGGTGTCAGCGGATGATTGGTTTTTTGTGGGATCACATCCCACAAAAAACCAATCATCCGCTGACACCTCAGCGAGTGGATTGTTTTTGTGGATACTTTTATGTGAGTCTAGCAAATTTCTTAATGAGCAATGATACATTCACATAAAAGTATCCACAAAAACAATCCACTCGCTGAGGTGTCAGCGGATGATTGGTTTTTTGTGGGATCACATCCCACAAAAAACCAATCATCCGCTGACACCTCAGCGAGTGGATTGTTTTTGTGGATACTTTTATGTGAATGTATCATTGCTCTAAAATTAAAACAACTAGATTTACATGGCAAAATTTTCAACCTGTTAAAAATGATATTTCAACTCTCAACCGATTTAGAATCAGTTCCGTACATGAAAATTTAAACTAGTGACATACTAAAAAAAATTTCAATCGGTATATAACAAAAAAGAAAAAACATACTAGCTAGTCAAGTAAATATCACATGATCACAAATAAATAAGGAATAGCGGTATTTGTATCTAACTCTAAGCAACATAACTTTTTATTACGAAGAATAATTAAGAATACAGGTCATTTTTAGGTGAGTTAAGAGGAAACAAAACTAGTAGTTGTGGTTGTGATCCATTAATCGGACTCGGGTGCAAGTAATATCTCTTTTCAGCAATGGCTCTCTCTTCTTCCTCCATCGGATCCCCGGGGCTCCTTCTTCCACAACCATCTAACGTGGACACTGGCGACCCCATCACCGTCTCTTTATCATACCCCATTAGCCTCCCTTCCTTTGTTGCAGGCTTAGCTAGATTGAGTTCTAGCTTCATGCCAGTTTTCCTTCGTTCATGAAGCTTATAGCTCGATCTCTGGTGACCAACTTTGGAAATGCTAGGTTTTCTTACGACTTTGTGTATTGAAGTAGAGGCGTGTGAATGTGTATGTGCTCCAGTGAGTAGCTGGACGACAGCCCGGAAATTAGAAGGGTCGGCTTCGACAAAGGTGGTGGAGAGTACTTTAGGGTTCGGGTTGAGCCCTTCATTGCTGTCCTTAAATGAAGAAGCCATACTGTAAATAAGAAATAAGAGATGATGTTGAAAAAAATGAATGTCACAAAAATGTTGTGTTGATATATATATAAGAAAGCTACAAAGTAACAAACTACACGTATTGATGAAAAACGGTTCGGGTTTTAGTATGATCCTTTTATTCTTTCTTGTACGTTACTAATAGTATATATATTTAGCAAGTCAAGTAGCTAGAATCATGTTCAAACCACAGTTTCTTCATAGGGTTTTTGGTCAACACATCAAAAGATTTCAAGTTAAAGTTCAAAGGTTTGACTTCAAGTTCAACAGATTTCTTAATCGAATTTCAATGCAAATATGTTAGTCAATGTAATAGGTATTCAAGTATTGAATTATGAATGTTGTAATCCAGGTATATATGGAAAGATATTTTTCTACCTCAGTGAAATTTCAAGAATGTTTTCAGTGATCCAAATCAATAATATATAATCTGTTTTGCAAAAATAATAGCTAGTTAATCTAATTAGATCACATATATATGTGTTATGCATGTCTCGGAATCTCATGGATTTTTTCGATTTAGTGTTAATTTTTGAAAATAACACATCAATTTTTTCTGAATGCATCCGCTCCATCAAAATGTGTTTCTATAGTACAATTCAAAAATTGTTGTGTACATGGTGATATTTGATCATGATTCCGTCTCTATATATAACCGTCGAGAGGATAAATGGACACATATAGTGAAAAGACATATATCATTCTTCATATAATTATGCTTTACGACATGGACATTGAATGTGAGGTAAGTTGTTTTGGCAAAAGTGCCAAACCATTACGTGTCAAGTTTATAGTTTTGGATGGTGTTTAGAATGAGGTTTGGTTCGGTTGCTTTTGCTTGTATTGAAACACTTTGTTACTTCACAGCCACGGGAGCTAGCTTGTCTTGTTGTTTAAGCCACTTAACAGATTTTGTTTCAAAGTGCAATCATACGTACTCTTTGAAATTTGATGCCACTACAATGATGTAAGAGGAGACAAAAGCATATGGGAAGGTGTAGAAAGAGCTTAAAGCATATGATAACCCAAATATAGAGTTTCGTGCATTTATACATTTAGGGGCGGAAATGAGCCGAGCCGAGTGCGAGCCTTTCAGAGCTCGAGCTCGGTTCGTTTAAATTTAATAAAGGTCGAGCTCGGCTCGTTTCGAGTCTTATTTTTTAAGCTTAAGCTCGGCTTGTGGTATATTATACAGGCTCATGTTTAGCTTGAGCTCAGCTCATTTATACGATTTCGCAATAAAAAAGTTAAAGATTGGCTCGTAATATATCTATTTTGAGCACGTTAATAAGCTTGTTATCGAGCTCGTTTATAAGCTCGCCTATAATATAAATACATAACGTTTTATATATGTTTAATACTAAAAATATCTTAGTGTCGTTTAGGCTCGCGAGGCCAATCGAGCTTTGTACGTAAAGTTCGGGCTTGAGCTCAATTAATAAATGAGCTTTTTATCGATCTAATCCCGAGTTTTCCATAAGCGGTTCGGCTCATTTCCACCCTAGATACGTTATATACTTTGTTAGTATATATTTGCTTTAACTGCTTATACGTTAGTGTGTGCAAATAAAAAACCGATATGTGCAAATCAGTTACCTTTCTAAATATATCATATCTATCATGTTAGTTTTTCCGTTTCAAATTATATTTTCATTTAGAAGGGTGGCAATGGGGGCGGCATGCCTCACCGGCAAGCCCATGCCGGCGGCAAACACCGCCGCCACCCCACCGGCATGGCCAGCGGCAACAGTTGAGCGGCAATTTTTGCCTCCGAGGCATTCTTGTTGCAAGTGATATTTGACCGTTGTGAATTTAATTTTTGAGCCGTTGGAGTTTGTATTGGAGCGTGCATTGAGGCAAAAAAAAAAAAAAAAAAAAAAAATCCTATATATATTACACATTTATACATTTTCAAACACAATTCATTTCCAAACAATAACAAAAACACAAACACTTTTTACACATATAGTTTTTGAAGCATGGAAAGTGGGAAATCAAGAAGTGGTTCAACACAAAGAGGTCGTGGACGTGGCTACCGTCCTCGTGTTCGTCCGCAAGGTCCACCACCGGCGTATCCACAATACCCTCAATCGGGATATTATCCCCAACCTCCACAACCAATGCATCAACAATACCCTCAATCTTTTAACTATCCCCAACCTCCACCCGCAATGAACCCAAGCCAATATAACATATCGATGACGAGTGACTTCAACCCGTTTGTTGACTACCGTGAAGGTCCTTCCCGTCGTGAACCAAGTGTGGAACGCAAACTTCCTTTATATGGTGACGACGATGATGATGACGTTGATTTTGTTCCCGAAACGCAACAACAAACTCAAATTGGTATATATATATTTTTATACGCGTTATTTAATTTTTATAGTTTTTTATATGTTTTATTTTTCGTTATTTATTTGTTATATATATATATATATATATATATATATATATATATATATATATATATATATATATATATTTAGATGAAGATTTTCAAGTGGCTAAAGGGAAAACTAAAGCGGATAAAAAGAGTTGGACGTCGATCGAAGAGGTTGCTTTGGCCAAAGCATAGATTCATATCTCGACATGTAAAAAAGTCGGGAATGAACAAGGAAGAGATAAGTTTTGGGAAAGAATTTTGGAGCATTTCAAAGCCACAATTAAAAATACTAATCGAACTCATCATGCGTTAAACACAAAGTGGAAACATTTGAATCAAGTAATGGGAGTCTTTAACGGCCTTCATATCCAACAAGTAATTTTTATATACTTGTTTTAATTATTAATGAAATATTTATGTTTTATTTAAATTGTTTAATTTAATTTATTATTAAAAAAAAAAAAAAAAAAGTTGGGAGGTATGAAAAAGGCATGGTTGCCACTAAAATGGGGTTGAGAGGTATGGAAAAAGTATGAATGAGGTGAAATGAGGTGGAATGATATTATTGGTGGATTTCAGAGGTATGAATGTTTTCGGAAGCATGACCGCCAGTGTCCTTAATTTTAAAAAAAGTAAGACAATTTCATAGGGGTGAGCAAAACTGACCGATGACCGAAAACCGACACAAACCGACCGACACAAATCGAGCTATACTCGGGTCGGGACTCGGGTCGGGTCGGGACTCGAGATACACCAACAAAATACAAAGAAAACCACACAAGTTGGGACTCGGGTGGGGACTCGGGATATACTCGGGTCGGGATTCGGTTAGGGATTTTCAGGTTGTCGGTTTCGGAATGAGTCGGGCTCGAGTCGGGACGGGTCGGTTTCGGCACAATACTCGCCCCTACAATTTCAGTATATATCAATAAACTATTTACTTTAACCTTTTTAAAAGGAACAAATTGATTGATTGAAATTTAAAAGTTCCCACACATTTGAATCAAATTTAAATAGATACGTGGACGGTAAATATAAAATGAATATTTGGTGTAACAAAATGTCAAAATGAATATGTCATTATGTTGTGAATTTGAGACTTTGAGAATGACTTTCCTTATCTTGTTTTGGATTCAAGAAAGTGATGGGCATAGTTTTTCTTCTTAACGGGCTGTGTAAGGAATGCGCACTAACAAGTGGAGTGATCCTTTAAAATTTAAAAACTTGAAATTTTGCCTTTTTATATTGTGTCAATATTATTTAGTTTCATTTAAATTATTTTTCTTTACTATTATTGGGAGATAAGGAATGGGTCTGGGATTAAAAGATTCTACTTTTTCGGGTGTTATTTATATAGGATTTTTTATCCTGTAATGACCAATTGGGTGTCTTGAATTAGTAATACACAGGCACGCATCTCTAGGGATAGAATTGTGGCTTGTCACTTTTTAACTTTAACCTCATACAACAAAACAATAAAGTTACAATAACTAATCTTATCTTATCATCTTAGCTCAATCCAAAATGACAATGTGTTACTATTTCAGTTAATGAGCATATAAACATTTGAATTGATATTTCGTCAACTAATCATGAATCAGTAACCTATATATTGGAATGCTTAGTTGCCTTTTGGTTTCAAAATGCTTTGAAACATACCTGCCAAATGTCTTACAAACAAACATAAAAATGATATGTTAACTATAACTTGACCCATGCGTTAATCCATATCTAGTAATCTAGAGGAGGAGGATGAGGAAAAGTGTAGGTGATAACATCCTTATTATTGATATGTTTGACAAAAGTAATGTTACTGAAACTGTAAATAAAGTTATAGATGAAGTAACATTTGATTTTTATAGATTATAGAAGATTATTTTTCTTATAATCTCTTATAAGTTTCTTCTTTCAAACGAAACTTATATTTTAAATAGTTTATTTTTTCAAAAAATAAGCATAATCTGTCTATAATTATGTACTGTGTGCCAAAATAAAAATCACAAATACAACTCATGTAATCCGGATTTAACTTTTTAGATGAAGTTTATACATTAAATCATTTCTATAAGACCATCCGTAATAGATGGCCGTTGTGCTTGGTCACCCAAGGGAGGACATGCCCCTCTCGTCCAACGTATCTCATAAGGTAAAATGAGAGGACTCGATCACCATTTTGAATGAGTCGTGTGAAAAGGATTTCAAAATAATAAGAGTTAACTACATTTTTGGTCCTTGTGGTTGTATCAAAATCTCACTTTTGGTCCAAAATTCAAAAAACGTTCAATATCAGTCCAAAAGTCCACGTGGACTTCATTTTTAGTCCAAAATTCGTCCCTAGTTAGTTTAGTCGTTAAGTACGTTGCACCGTTAGTCCCTAGTTAGTTTGGTCGTTAGCAATGTTTACACCGTTAGTCCTTGTGGTTAAAAAATTGAAAAAATTCGAAAAAAAAAATTTCCAAAAAAAAATAATTTGAAAAATTAGAAAAAAATTCTAAAAAAAAATTTTTTACGAAATTTTTTTTTTCCAAAAAAAAAAATTTGAAAAAAAATTTCTAATAAAAATTTTTCTTAAAAAATTCGAAAAAAAAAAAAAAAAAAAAAAAAAAAAAATTGACTAATTTTTTTTTTCCAAAATTCGAAAAAAAATCCAAAAAAAAAATTCAAAAAAAAAAATTTCTAATAAAAAATTTTCTTTTAAAAATTTCTAATATATTAAAAAAAATTCTAATATATATAAAAAATTTCTAAAAATTTCCAAAAAAAAAATTTCTAAAAATTAAAATGTGTATGTATATATATAAAAAATTTTCCTAAAAATTTCGTCAAAATTTTTTTTTTTTTATAAAATTTTTTGAATTTTTTAAGAAAAAATTTTATTAGAATTTTTTTTTTTTGGAAAAAAAAAGTTCGTCAAAAAAAAAAATTTATAAAATTTTTCGAATTTTTTAAGAAAAATTTTTTTCGAAAATTTTTTTTTGAAAAATTCGAAAAAAATTCTAAAAATTTTTTTTTTGACGAATTTTTTTTTCCAAAAAAAAAATTCTAATAAAATTTTATTGAAAAATTCAAAAATTTTATTGAAAAATTTTTTTTTTCGAATTTTTTTATTGAAAATTTTTTTCGAATTTTTCAATAAAATTTTCGAAAAAAAATTTTCTTAAAAAATTCGAATTTTTTCGAATTTTTATTAGAAATTTTTTTTTTTAATTTTTTCGAATTTTTTAAGAAAAATTTTTATTAGAAATTTTTTTTCAAATTTTTTTTTTTGGAAAAAAAAAATTTCGTAAAAATTTTTTTTTTAGAATTTTTTTCTAATTTTTAAAATTATTTTTTTTTGGAATTTTTTCAATTTTTTAACCACAAGGACTAACGGTGTAAACATTGCTAACGACCAAACTAACTAGGGACTAACGGTGCAACGTACTTAACGACTAAACTAACTAGGGACGAATTTTGGACTAAAAATGAAGTCCACGTGGACTTTTGGACTGATATTGAACGTTTTTTGAATTTTGGACCAAAAGTGAGATTTTGATACAACCACAAGGACCAAAAATGTAGTTAACTCAAATAATAATAATAATAATAATAATAATAATAATAATAATAATAATGGTATTTTTATTTTTCATAGAATAAGCTTTTGTATTTAGAAAGAAGTGGGAGCACAGCTTGTGTCTAGACTCTCATCCAACTATGTATAAGCTTATTATGAATAATAATAATAATAATAATAATAATAATAATAATAAATAAATACCCTAATGGTACAAAAAGTATCTGTTATATATTTTATTAAAAAGAAAAAAAAAACATTTTTTTTATTTAAATTAATATTATTATCTTTTTATAAATATCTTAATATCTATACATATATATTTTTTCATTCAAATGAATATATTTGAATACTAATATGTAGTTTCATTTTATTTGAACTTTTATTGTAATTCATTTTTTTTATAATTTTATTTGAATTATTAATGTAATAATTTTTTAATTATTAATGAAATTAAAATGAAAGCGAAGAAAAGGTGATCACCGCGGTCATCTTATTACATTAAGTTGGTCATAAAAAAATTATAAATAAAAAAATTGAGTTAACGCTAATGTGATTATCTTCGCTCCTCGTCACATCTTATCTAAACTTTGTTTGATTCCAGGCAAAATAACATTAATAAAAAAACACAAAGAAAGAACAAAATCCAACCTTCCCCACAAACCACCTGTTCCTTAATACATTACCTAAATTAACCTTAAAAAACACAATCTAACCAAACTAGTTTAACTAAGTACACAAACACTTGAAGAAACCCTAAGATACCATATTTACCATTTACCCCCTTCCACTTATATAAATAAACACACGGACGCACACTCTTTGTCTCACCACCTTATCATCATCATCACTTCTTTTCACTCACTCACAATGACGTCAGCATTGCTGTCAGATCTAGCTACTGAGATAATAATCCCAGTATGTGCAGTTATTGGCATTGTGTTTTCATTGGTTCAATGGTTTTTGGTGTCAAGAGTGAAGATGACACCTGGGCCTCCTTTAAGTAGCAGTCATAATAAAAATGGAGGAGGGTTTAATGATTCTTTGATTGAGGAAGAAGAAGGTGTTAATGATCATAATGTTGTTGTTAAGTGTGCTGAGATTCAGAATGCTATTTCTGAAGGTTTGTTTGCTTTTTTATTTTTTTTATTTTTTTTTAGATCTGTTTGTTTTTATTATGTTTTTTTGTTGTTGAGATCTGTTGAAAATGATGGTTGTAAATGTTGATAGTGTAAGATGGGTGTTTGTTTTGGCTTATATAGCCGGCTTATGGCTTATTTGGTTATGGACTTATGTTTTATAAGCTATTTTTTGTGGTTTATTTTGAAACTTTTTGGTCTATATAAGCTTATTATGACATAATAAGTATATATATAAGGTGAAAAGTTTCAAAACAAGCCACAAAAAATGAGCTTATGAAACATAAGCCCATAACCAAATAAGCCATAAGCCGGCTATATAAGCTGAAACAAACTAAAATATTGGAAATTTGGTGAGATTATATTTTTGGGTTAAGAGTAGTGTGATATGGTTATAAGCTAAAAAAAAGTGTGTTTATTGTTTTTTTTTTATAAGGTAATAAGCGAATAAGGGCGTAAATAAGCTAAGATTAAACAAACTTATGTAGAGAGCTTATTGGCTATTTTTGGAACACAATAACTTTTTTTTTTTTTTTTTTTTTTTTTTTTTTTTTTTTTTTTTTTTTTTTTTTGGTTTTGTTATGTGCTGATCTAGATAATGATGGGTGAAAATGATGGATGGAAATGTTGACAGCTTAAAAGGACATGTTTGTATTAGTATCTTTATGTGGCTTATTGGTTTATATTTGGTGTTTGTTTTTAGCTTTTTTTCATTGGCTCATTTTTGGGGGTTTTTATTTATTTATTTATTTTGTACCTTGTGAAACTGAAAAATATTTACAGGGTGTGTTTAGCTAACTAGATAAGCTCAGTGGGGTGTTTGGGTGACTGAATAAGGTTAGGTGGGTGTTTGGATTAGCTTTTTATGAGCTTACCCACTTATTGAAGTAACAAATGAAACCGATATGCTCACTTTTTTTGTGTGTGCCTAAGCTATAAGCTTAAAAAAGTGAGCTTCCTGGTTTCTTTATATCTTTAATAAGTCAATAAGCCATAAAATAAGGTTAAAAGATGAGTTTATTGGTTTATTTATGAATAATAAAGTGTTTGAGCTTTTTGAAACAGTGTAAATAAGCTAATTTGAACACTTACAAAGTTTATAAAGTGTGCATTTCTAATTTTTTTTACTGATAAATCTGTTAACATGTCCTTAAAAGTTTAAAGTGATTCATGCTACTGCCTTTTAAGATATTTAAGTAGAATATAACGATTTTTTGATTATATAAGGGATGTTTAACTCTCGAGTTTCAAAGGTGATACATTAATATATGCTGTTCGAGTTAGGTTCAGGTGTAAACAGAAAAAAACATTATGAAAATGTAAACCTGAACAAAAACGGAGTTTAATAGTGACAAAAAAAATCTGGTTTTTGCTACGTATATCAAGATTTAGTGCTTACCATATTGAGTCTGTTGCACACCCCTGTTTAGAGTGTTTGACATATTCTGATCTATGGACTCACATGTAAAAACCTCTTAAGCAGAATCAGTTTTGTGGCATCTATACATACACCGAGTATCTATCCCTATATATAACGTTTCACTATTCCAAAAGAATAAAAACTGATTATGTACAACTTGAAAACATAATAATCAGATAATCACTCTCTAAATGCAAGGCCAAACATCTTAAGAAACGTAATGGTCCTGCTTAGTTATATTTCGTGCTTTCTGCTAACTTATAATTTGTTTCTTGGTTTGTTTCAAAACAGGTGCAACATCCTTCTTATTTACCGAGTACCAGTATGTCGGTATTTTCATGGTTGTTTTTGCAATCTTGATCTTTCTGTTTCTTGGTTCCGTCAAGGGATTCAGCACCCAGAGCCAACAATGTACGTACGATGTTCACAGCATGTGCAAACCTGCACTCGCCACTGCTTTATTCAGCACCATATCCTTCATACTCGGTGCCATTACCTCCGTTCTCTCGGGTTTCCTCGGGATGAAGATAGCTACCTACGCAAATGCAAGAACGACACTTGAAGCAAGAAAGAGTGTCGGAAAAGCTTTTATCGTTGCATTCAGATCCGGTGCTGTTATGGGCTTTCTCCTTGCTGCAAATGGTCTTTTGGTTCTATACATCACAATCAATCTTTTCCAGATGTATTATGGTGATGACTGGGAAGGCCTTTTCGAGGCTATAACTGGTTACGGTCTCGGTGGATCTTCAATGGCCCTGTTCGGTAGAGTTGGTGGTGGTATTTACACTAAAGCTGCTGATGTCGGTGCTGACCTTGTTGGCAAGGTCGAAAGGAACATTCCAGAAGACGATCCTAGAAATCCCGCTGTAAGTTATCGCGAGACCTTTAAGAGGGTGTTTGGGATTGCTTATTTACGTGCTTGTTTGCTTATTATCTAAACATATACACAGTTTTGAGTGTTTGGATCAAAATGCTTATTTGCTTTTGTTATACCAAATAACCACTTAAAATTAAGCAATCCCGAACACCCCAGTATTCAAATTTTATTGTCTTTTGTGTCTTTAATAGTATATCCTCGTTTTCAGGTGATTGCTGACAATGTCGGAGATAATGTTGGTGATATTGCTGGTATGGGATCTGATCTTTTCGGTTCTTATGCCGAGTCATCTTGTGCTGCACTCGTTGTTGCTTCCATCTCTTCGTTTGGGATCAACCACGAGTTCACTGCTATGTTGTACCCGTTGCTTGTGAGCTCTGTTGGAATTATTGTTTGTTTGATAACGACACTTTTCGCTACTGATTTCTTCGAAATCAAGGCTGTTAAAGATATCGAGCCAGCACTAAAGAATCAGCTCATTATATCTACTGTTCTTATGACTGTTGGAGTTGCCATTGTTAGTTTTATTGCATTGCCTTCATCCTTCACCATTTTCAACTTCGGTGTACAGAAAGTTGTGCATAACTGGTAACCAAATCTTACTTTATATCTTTTCAAGATATAGTTATTGAACTTAAAGAAAGAAAACTTAAAGACAATTTATTTGCAGGCAACTTTTCTTGTGTGTGTGTGTCGGTCTATGGGCTGGTCTCATCATTGGTTTCGTGACCGAGTATTACACCAGCAATGCATACAGGTATGTTGTGCTATAACAAATGTGTCGTGACTCATTATCCAAATTGATTCAGTATTAATTCTCTTTTTTCTTTTATTTTTTTGTGCAGCCCGGTGCAAGATGTTGCTGATTCATGCAGAACTGGAGCTGCAACAAATGTTATTTTCGGCCTTGCTTTGGGATACAAATCGGTCATTATTCCTATTTTTGCAATAGCGGTCAGCATCTTTGTGAGCTTCACCTTTGCTGCTATGTACGGTGTCGCAGTTGCTGCTCTTGGAATGCTTAGTACCATCGCCACTGGACTGGCTATAGACGCTTACGGTCCAATCAGTGACAATGCTGGAGGCATAGCTGAGATGGCTGGTATGAGCCACAGAATCCGTGAGAGAACCGATGCTCTCGATGCTGCTGGAAACACCACCGCTGCAATTGGAAAGGTAGTTTATTATTTAGAGTAAATTACATTTATGGTCCCTAAGACCCTGAGTAATGCCGTCTCTTCTGTTGTCCAAACTATTTACGAATCTCGTTCTTACTTGCAATTTTGGTTGCTAAACCCAATGCCATCGCTGTTAAACTTCAAAAAAATGGACATACTTATCTTTTTGGAACTCACCCTTTTGGTTCCACATACTTGTAACTACTTTAGCTTTTTACTTACATGTTTGAGGGGGAAAACGTGAGTTTCAAAGAGGGTAAAATGGTCCATTTTTTTGTGTTCGGCAGAGTTGAGCTCAATGGTCATTGTTGCTAGAAAACACTGCAAGTTGGGACTATATCTGTAAATCATTAGATGGTTCCGAGAGATTCTATCCATCACTTCTCACGTCACTCATGGGGACCAAAAATGTAATTTAAGTGATGTTTGGGATTGCATATTTTAAAGTGCTTATTGCGTGTTATGTAAACACAATAAACACCTTTGAGTGTTTGAATTGAGAAACAACTTTTTCTGAAATAAGCAATTTTTTATAAAGTACCAATGGAGGTGCTCTATTAGTCTATTTCATTGCCATTTGCTCAAATGTGCAATCCCAAAACACTCCGTTAATCTATTATATTTAAGTTATTTTATGATTATCACTGCACTTTCCCTTCATATATTTTTATGTTCTTCAATAGGGATTTGCTATTGGGTCGGCTGCTCTAGTTTCACTAGCACTGTTCGGCGCGTTTGTGAGCCGTGCCGGAATTCAAGTGGTTGATGTCTTGACACCGAAAGTATTTATTGGTCTATTAGTTGGTGCCATGCTCCCATACTGGTTCTCAGCCATGACCATGAAGAGTGTCGGCAGTGCAGCTTTGAAAATGGTGGAGGAAGTTCGTAGACAGTTCAACACGATCCCTGGTCTAATGGAAGGCCTTGCGAAGCCAGATTATGCAACCTGTGTGAAAATCTCGACTGATGCATCTATCAAGGAAATGATCCCACCTGGTGCTCTTGTTATGCTAACTCCTCTCATTGTTGGGACTTTATTTGGAGTTGAGACTCTTTCGGGAGTTCTTGCTGGTTCTCTTGTTTCTGGTGTCCAGGTGGCGATTTCCGCATCAAACACTGGTGGTGCATGGGACAACGCCAAGAAGTACATTGAGGTGATTATTATTCTAAACTATATAATATAGGGTTAATAATGGTAAAATCACTAACCTTGTTCATTTGGCGGTTTAATCTTTAAAACTTCCTTTCACACTGCTATCATAGTTAGTTTATTCAAGTCTCGTAACTCTAAATATTGGCATGGTGTGATCCCTAAACCTTTGTTTTTGCTTGCAGTAACCATGTGAAAAAATGTTTGGTTAAACCGGCTAAAGCTGAAAATTATATTGGTTTTACCATTATTAACCCATATGTTAAGTGTGCAAAAACTATGTTATATTCTAGTGCTAAAAAGGCTAACTTTTTGTTTATGAATGTGAACCAGGCTGGTGCTTCGGAACATGCAAGGACACTTGGACCAAAGGGGTCTGACCCACACAAGGCAGCTGTGATTGGCGACACTATTGGTGACCCATTGAAGGACACATCAGGCCCATCTCTCAACATTCTCATCAAGCTCATGGCCGTGGAATCACTCGTCTTTGCACCCTTCTTTGCTGCTCACGGTGGTGTGCTTTTCAAGCTTTTTTAAGGGCAAGGATGGACCGAGGTTTACCTCTTTTGTAGCGTATGTCTTAGATTCCCCTGCAGAATGACATCTAATTTGCTCCATCTTAGAGTTAGTCGAATAGTATTTTTTTGATGGTGACGATTAATAGGGCGGTAAGGGGTATGAGATGAGAGTTTAGATTCCAAAACATTTTGTTAGTTTTGCTGTTCATCATTTGAGAACAGTTTGATGGAAGGATTGTTATTTTTTCCAGAATTTTGTGTTTTATCTGCGTCTTGCTTGTGAGAAGTCTTTATTTCCTGATACTTGAGTGCGTAACATACACAAGGTTTTAATCACTAGTATGACAGTAATACTGAACTAAATAAGCATCTTTAGCAATATTTGTCCCTAATGGGTTGTGCGAAACACAAAATTCTCTAGAAAGATGCAGAAATATAACGTTGTGGAAAATTTGAAGGCTAACGCCGACTAGTCTCATAAAGTTAAAGATGTACTGCTTTTGTTGCTCTGGTTGTTTGAGTCATGGCCATGAAGGACTATGATCTGGATTTTGAGGGCTATGTTGGGCCACTGTCAACCCCCAATAAGGACATGCCTACGGCGTATGAAGCCTCAAGTGTGTTCGTAACTACGTGTTACTGTAAATTCAATAATAAAAAGAAGGTTGATCGAATCAAATTGATATGTTAAAACATGCATTTATGCCAAAATGGTGTTTCACAGCATGTGTTATGTTATATATATCCTTAAAGTTATAGACATTAGACCAAGCTTGTTTATTTATTTTTTCAATAAAAGTGTTTGTTAAATTAGCTGTTAACTATAATTATAAGTTGTTAATAACAGTAATTTTATGTTTTAATAGCTCCGAAATATTTTAAAAACTTCATGAACCAGCTTTTCATTTTGAAGTTATTTGTTTAAAATAAAATTTTGAAGTTGATATATCCAAACGGAGCTATTTGTTTTGAAAGATTATTTTTGTAACAAAAATCTTACGGCTAAAAAAAATAGCTTCAAATAAATCTTACTAAACCGGCCCATAGACTAGTAAGACGATGATGTATACAGTATACTTGAGGTAACTTGTATAACTTAGTTTAGTGTTTTATTAAATGTTATAACTGGTTGCTTTCGGCCTCAATTGACATTTTTTTTTAATTCAAAGTTTTGTTTATATTTTGATTTGTGATGTGACCAAACATACGAAGACTTCAAAGATGGTTGTTTATAAAGTTGAGTACATTTTGATTTGTAGCGTAACCAAATATTCTAAGGTTGAGCATAAGTATCTATCTAGAATGGTTGTTTATTGAAAGTTTGGTATGATTTGTGATGTAACCAAATATGTACGTAGGTTAACAGAAATTTCTACATGGTTTGTTTATTGTAAGTTGGGTGTAATATATATACTAATATACCAAATCAATATCCAGTGTCCTTTTATTTTTTTTTTTATTTTTTTAATTATTATTATTATTTTAAAGTATAATCTCCAATACTTTTATTCCAGTGATACACCGAATAAATAATTGATTTACAGTAATTTGACGTCATCTTAGACTTCTTCATTTTTTCTAGAAAGATATGATATATTATCACAAATAAAATGATACAGCCAAACGGCCTTCCTCCTCTCCAAATGAGACGATTAAAGAGAGAAGAACCCGAACAAAAACAATACAAAAAACTAATCTAGTATACAACAATACAATACTTCGGATGAAATTACAATGTAAATCCGACATTTTTTTTTTTTTTTTTAATTATTCACTCGTGTAAGAAATGTGTTTACTGTATAAATACAAACATTTCACGAATTATCATCGTTTAAGAAAATAAAACCTTACTATTTTATTTATGAGTTTTGATTATATAAAGTTATATTACTTCATGACAATCATGTGGTGGTTATATATCTATTTCTTGGTCATTATCATCTTATTAAGTCGCATGAAAAATATACGAGTTACCTTTAAAAACGTTCACATTTACCTAACTTTGTATAACCCATTTTGGCTTTACCTACTCTTCTCCTTGTTTGACAAGTTCTAACGTGTTGATCTAAAGCCATTTGCCCATGTTAAATAAACACATGAGATTAACAACTTTAGATCCGAAAAGGTTTTTTTTTTTTTTTTTTTTTTTTTTTTTTTTTGAACGGTCTGAAAAGGTTACTTATTTATTGGAAACACACTAAATAAACACATGAAATAAACTGCTATCTCCCGTTCAAAAATTATTGTCAAAAGTCAAACAGAAATTAATTCAACATTTACATTTAATAGGATTCTTGATTGGTTGGATCTAAATGTGAGCAATGATTAAGAAACATTTAAAATGACTAGTTGGATATTCGTGTATAGCAACGGCGATAAATATAGTTGTATTATAAATATAATGAATTGTTAACTCAAGTCTCTCCGCAATTCTTTACCCGCTTATTAAAGTCGTTACACGATACTCCGAATGCCTATGCGTTTGTTGTATGTGTATGTTTGGGTTTTCTGTAGCTTTCCCACACCGTCATATTGACATCATCATGCTCGCATGTACAAAAGACCCCCACACTCTTTTACACATGTACAAAGACCTTTACACTCTCTTAATCGTAAAACACTCCCATCTATAATAATTTTGACGAATCAACTTTGTATTGATTCAAATTAAAGTTAAAGTTGTAAAAAAATTACATTAAAATAAAATAAACCCACTAAAAATTCGTGAAAGTATATCAAAATAGATATAGAATTAAATAGCAAAAGATTTTTAAAAAATATTATGAAATTAGATTATAAAAAAATATAGTACTAGTATATAATTAAGAAAATGTTTCAATTTGAAAATAAAGGTGAATTTTAATTGGGAGAGACACATGTCATCCTAGGATATGGTCCCCACAATTTGTATAATAGTATAGATATAGATATAAAATAGACATTAATAAATTTGATTTGCACACTTACATTTATTATTGACAACACAACCACAATATTGCCAATCTCGCAGGAGCGGAGTATGGAGACATTTTTTATTGACACATTCCATTATACGCATTAAACAGTTGTACTTCATATATAAATGTTTTAACTGGGTTGTACATCGGAAAGTGCAGATAGTTACCTCTTTTTTAGATAAAGGAAGTATTTTTAACTATAAGGTGTTACACTGTGAGAGCTATGCTCACGTGTGGTTGTCTTAGGTGGCACCACCATAACGTGTTATGAACGACTAGATCCAAAAAGTTTCACGCGTTGTTGAGCGATTTTGTTTATAGCTTGGTCATAAACATGACCGAACAAAATTTTCATCATTTTGTGTGTGTGAATGTGTTATGCGGTATGTTTGTGTTTAACTGATATATGTTTGTGTGGCGTGTTTGATGTTAATCACTACGGGGTTTAGTGGTAGGTTTGATGAAGTGAATGATAATGTAAAGCTTGCTTATGGTTTGATCATCACTACATCTAGTCTAAGTATTTGAATATTTTTGAAAAACTATCATCCTTTAAACTTGTAATTAGGTCATTCTTCATATAAGTCTTATAAAATTAGTAAGCCCAAAGTTCGCATAATCATCAAAAAAATAATTCTGATGATATTTTTATGGTATAAGATTGAAAATAGTATGACGTTTAAATTTGTACCTAAATCAACACGACAACAACTTATTGGTTTGTAAACAAACGACTCTTTTTCTTCAACACTCATACTAAAGATACAGTTACACATAACAATCAAACACACCCATTAATTTTATTTCTTTTTACCAGAACACTTTAAAATTCGGTTACTAACTAGGCAATAATAAGTTGTTGAACTAATTAAAGATCCCAAACACCCCCATTATAACACCAAACACAAGACAAACGAGTATCATGATATGAAGAAAATATTGAGGAGATAACTCATCAATTTCCCCGTCATCTCATCATTTCTTTTCGATAAATCCAACCCACTTTTTTTTCCCCATTATTTTATTTTAAACCCCCACCCCTTCTTATCATCAAATATTTTTTTTTTATAAAAAAACACAAACACAAACATGGGTAGTGCTTCATCTACGTTAACTCAATATGACATTGAAGATGTTCAGGAACACTGTAACCATCTTTGTAAGTACTACATCAATCGATCAATCTTTTATATCTTTTGTTTAAGCTTATTTTTGGGCTTATGTGATTTCGGCTTATACAGATTTTTTATACCAACCTATCCCATACTAGGCTTGTATCGGTTCATACTGTAGAACTCACTTAAAAAGCTGGTTTGTAAGAGTAGGGGACACCTAGACTTATAAACCACCACCCAATCCCATACTTGGGCGATGTGGGATTGCTTCTTTTTAGACTTGCGGGTCTGAAAATAAGCTGAATCATGTAAGCTCGTAAGCGCGCAAATAAGTTTAAACAATTGTGCGCTTACGAGCTCACGTGATTGCAGGCCCATTTTTACGGCTTATTATTATTTATTTTTTTTAAGTTATTACTATATGTGGTAAGTTTCAAATAAGCCCGAAAAATTGCCGAAAACACGTAAGCTCGTAAACTCATAAGCTTTAAACAAACACACACTTATGATTTAAACCCATAAGCTCGTAAACCCAAGAATAAGCTTTAAACAAACACACACTTATGGTGTTTTGATTACAGTTTCACAGCATGAGATAGTATCATTGTACCAAAGATTCTGCCAGCTTGATCGAACCGCAAAAGGTTTCATTTCTGCTGATGAGTTCTTATCTGTACCTGAGTTTGCAATGAACCCTTTGTCACAAGTATGATCTTTTTTTATATATATATAATTTTGTTTGAATTTATTTGGATGCATATGAAATTATTCTTAATGCTCTTTTTGTGTACAGAGGTTGCTTAAGATGGTCGATGGTTTGAACTTTAAGGATTTTGTGATATTCTTGTCTGCTTTTAATCCTAAAGCAACTATGCCTCAGAAGATTGAACGTAAGTTTTTATAGGCTGTTTGGATTAAAGTAATTGTAATCGAATGAAACTAAGTAACAATCTGGTTATGTGTTTAGTGTTTAACCTGTTTCGTGTTTCTAGTGGTTAAGGAAGGTATAAAGGGTAATACTATATTTTTGTTGCGTGTTGGTGACTTGTTTAGCTTTTAAAAAATGTGATGGAGTTTGTGTGAGTAGCTTTTGGTATTGGCTAACACTTGCGAACACGAATTATCTCAGTTATCTTTAAAGTGTACGACTCTGATTATAACGGGAAGGTGACTTTTGACGACATAATGGAGGTTTTGCGGGATTTGAGTGGCTCGTTCATGTCAGATAAGCAAAGAGAGGTATAAGTATAACCTATTAAGCATTTATCTTTAATTGAGATATATGGTCAGTATGCAACGAGTTCTGATAAGTTCAGTGTAAATTTGCAGGAAGTTTTGATCAAAGTCATGCAAGAAGCGGGCTACAATAAAGATTCGTCTCTGTTGTTGGATGATTTTGTTAAGGTTGCATTCATCACAACTTATTTTTTATTTCCGAAATTTGAAAGCTTCATTTGACAAGAAAATGAGGCCCTTTTGAATTTGTTTCAGATTCTTGACCATCCGGGATTAAAGATGGAGGTTGAAGTTCCAGTAGACTAAGATGAGCTCGAAAGCAAAAAACTGACCATTTCATCATCCATTTTCTGCAAGAATATGTTCGTTCCACTTTACAACTGTTTACAGTGCCACCAAGCTGCTACAATTGTGAATAAGGACAAGCTATGTGCATAAATAAGATTGAGAATGTGTATAATTTATGAACCTCTGTATCTTTATTTGTAAATCGGTGATCAGTACAAATCTGATGTTTTGTTGTGTCCTTATGCTCCTTTCCTTGAACGATATTAATACTCCAGTCTACTAATCATTCAACAACCTAAAACAAATTTGTAGCAATATAATAGGCAAGTAATGCTATTACAATACTAAAATAGTAGTCTTGTTGATATGTGTTCTCAGTTATTATACTCTATGCATAAATAGTTTGACATTGTAGTTTCAGAAGCACTTGGAGCCGCCACTGAATTTGCTCCCGAACCTCCTCTGATGACCACTGATGGATTTGGATCTTCGTATAAAACTTGAAACAGACCATCTGACCTCATTCCCTGTTTCTGGCAGAAAAACAAGTTATTCGTTTATTTATATAAAGTTTCTAGGCCGGAAATAGGAAAAAATACAAGTGTTAAGGGGAAGCTAACTAATATTACCTTACATAATTTGTGTCCCGGGGTTTGGTTTTCCGGGTGAAGAGAGGACTGCAAGAGTTTCAATTGGTTATACACGTCGTTCATCAATGTCTTTCTTTCTGCTGTGCTGTGGGACAATTCTTGCTTCATCATGTTTGTTTCTTGTTCAAGATCTCTTAGCTTCTTCTTAAGCTGCATAACTTCATATGGGTGAAACTTTCTTTTGGTTTCAGAGCTCAATTTTACTTCACTTCTGCAGATCATTGCTTTGCATTCTGATATCTTTTGGGTACTTTGAGTCTTTTAAGTAGCTTAAAAGTGGCAGTTGGTAAATATATTGATTGGCATTAATGGTTTCTTATACAAGAGAGTTGCAGGGATGCCATAGAAGTTAGCAACATCCACTTTTTATTGGTTAACTTCATTTGTTTCACATGTGAGTGGCAGAAAAATTAGGCGCCGTCTTTAGCTTAGAAAAAGGACTCATATAACTCCAAATGGCACCAGAGCTTGAGGCAAATTTTGGCTGCATTTGTTCATATGCCAGGACTGAATTCCAAATTTTGAACATGAAGACGAAACACACATCGGGTACAGGGAGCGTAGGGATGCGTAATCATCACAAGGTATCTTATTTTAGATTATTAATATAACTAATTCACAAGTGTAGACACTAATACGATGCTAATAACAGTTTTAGTGGAGTGTATTTTTGCATTCAAGTGATGTAGCACCAAAAGAAAAAGTGAACATGATCCACAACTGATGATTGCACTTTATTTAAAATGAGGTGTGAAACTTAAGTTTAATCATCTGGGGCATGTTTGCTTTAGTATTCAAAGCTGACAACAATATTACTATTTACAAAGTTCTTAAAGTTGAAGCCATCCACCATCTTAAGCAATCTGTAATTCTACAAAAAGAAGAAAAAGCAAAAGCAGCCATTTTATCAAACATAGGACAGTATCCAAGGCCAAAGAAATATAATAGACCTAAAATGGTGAATGCAACTGTGTAATGCGCGCTTTACTTCCATTTTTGCTTCAGTTTCGTACCTTTTAAATGGTACAATGTTTGATAACAAGATAATCCGACATGTTTTCTTGTTTCTGGATGGAGTAGTGCTAGTATACGTCGATTGCTTTCCGAACAAAAAACCACCTCCAAGACATGACAATTAAGGATATATGCAATCGTAAGTAAGCTAGAAGCGTTTATCAGCATACAACACGTAAGCAGTAATCCGTATGAATGATAAATGATCAATCTGACACAATATACACACCTTTGAAACAATATAATACAAATAAACATGACAGCTGCTTAGAGAAAATGGAAGCATGATGTCCATACAAGGTTAAGTTGTCGCTGACTTTGAAGAGCATATTCATAGTCATAGAACAAGCTAGAAGAATAATTTTGTGCCATTGAACATCGACCTTGATGATCTCAGAAGAATGGTTCCGTTTCCAGCTAGAAACGTGCAACTACTATCGTTTGGAGAACATTTGGATGCAAAGTAGTGGAAGCTAAGCACTCGCCACTTTTTGATTTTCTTTTTTCAATTTGCTATCCCCATTATGTCAAGGCATATTATAGGTCGTTCAACGGCAAGAAATACTGGTATGAGCAATTGATGAGGATGATGGGACAAAAAACGTGTGATCTAAAAGATATTGAAATAAAAAATCCTCGTGACGGAAAATGGGAAAGCCTGACAAATTCTTGGAGAAATTATCATTTTCTTTGCGAACTGCCTAGGAGAAGTTTTTATGACGAGGGCAATGACTACAATTCAGATGAGTTCAGATTAAATTGGTGGTCTTGATAGAACGTGCTCGATAATCTGCTCCCCACATCTTGGTTCAACCATTTGATTTAATGTTTTAAGTTTTTTTCAGCATATTACCCGAGCTAATTTTGTTTTATATACCTCAATGTTATGAATTACAGTTTTCCAGTCGAACTTTCACAGATTGATTTACAATTTTTTTATGCGAAATAGGTAACTAATTATATGAAAGTCTATTTTGTGATGTTTCAATTCAGAGTACAAAAAATCTAAAAATCATCTTAAATTACTGTTAGAGCATTAGAGTAAATAAAAAGAAAATATAATATAACTATGTGATATGGCATTTGTTTCGCTTGGGAGAAAGGGTTTCTAGAACTATATTTGGAAAAGATTGCATTAGCTATTTATGTTAAGATACATCCATCTTTTTAAGAAAAGATTTCTCAAATAAAATCCAATATATGCAAAAAAAAAAAAAAAAAAAAAAAAAAAAAAAAAAAAAAAAAAAGTTTTATAAAGGATTTCATTCGTTTCTCTACTTTCTCCACCAAAACCCTTGTAAGGAGTTTGTTATTCTAGCGACCAGAGGCGGACCTACAGTATGCGAAGGTGGTTCCCGGGAACCACCTTAGAAAGCGAAACCCTTTAGAAGCTATGTAGAATAAAAAATAAGGACCTACCTTGAAACTGGACCGGGAACCACCTTACATCTAAGTTCACAAGAAAGGACGAAAAGAAAGGATTAAGTAAATATTTGAAAAAAAGATTCAAGCAGATCTTTTAATGGAGGTTTTAAGATCAGGTCTTTGTGGCAAAGAAGATGGACACAAAATCCAAAGTGTTTTTTATTTTATTTTTAATATTTTACTTTTGTCTAATGTTTCGTTATAGTCCCTCCACTTTATCATTTACGGGTTTGTGTTGTTTACTCCGTATTACTCTTTCACAAAAAGTTGGTATTTCATAGATACCATTCAAACTAGTTTTTAGTAAAACAAAATACATGTACCTGTACTTGTAGAAGTTATGGCTTTAGAAATGTCCTAAAGTATTTACTTTTAATATAAATTGTATATGATGCTTGAAATCAGAATTATCAAAGAAAAAATTAGATACATTTATGCATCAATTGATTTAATATATGAAGTGTGTTCATTAAACTTGATATTAAATTTGAATATTGCTACTTGTTTCGACGAAGAGTTTATATTTTATTAAATAGATGACGGTCTTAAGAATAATAGTTTAGCATATTTGATATGTTGTTCATTAACGAAAATGGTGTTAAATTTGACCCGACCCGACCCATATTGATCGAATAATTAGTTGACTTGTTAACTTTTTTTTCTTGGCTAAATCAAGGAACCACCTTGAGTTTTCGGCTAGGTCCGCCACTGCTAGCGACGACATTGAAGACAAATTCGTTTTTCTAGCCATTGATTTTTAAGGTAATTACACTTTTTTAGTTTGCAAGATGGTTATCAAATTCTTAAAAGGGTGTTTTCACCATAGTTGCGAAATTGTTGAGGAAGAAGAGACTATAAGCATCACGCCACAATTCAAACATGTTCCTTTAGAATTAATCCAACATATACAGTCACTGTTGCCCGCAAAAGATGCCGCCTCCACATGTGTCTTGTCCAAGTCATGGCTACATGCTTGGTCTACCATCCCGACCCTCAGGTTTACTAAATGTTTATCTTGTGATTCTCTAACCAAAAAAGAAGTAATAGACTATATTACGTTGATTGATCGCACTATTTTACAGTATCTCGACAACAACTTGTCAATAGAATGTTTTCATCTTTACTTAGACTTCCACAACTTGCCATCTTTAGCTGAAAAATGGATTCAAGCACTAACTTCACGAAATGGTCTCAAGGAGCTTTGCCTAACAATATGTTGTAAGAAAATTGCTAGGGCTGATTATTGTTTTGCTTGTCGTACAATGTCTTGTGAGATAGTTTGTGAAAGCTTAAATACTATAAGTATAATAGATGATAACTTCTGGCCCTATCTCGAATCGGTGAATGTGAATCTTGTGATCAAGTCTCCGTTCCTACGAGTACTTGAGTTGGTGAATGTCAGCTTTAGTAGTGAAGAGGCACTTAATAACTTAATTTGCTCTTGTAGCTTACTTGAGAGGATACACATTGTCTTTCGTCAAGACATTAAGATTCTTAAGGTTAAAAACCTATGTTGTCTTCGCGAATTGAGAATAGAGTTTGAAAGACGAGATATTAACGACTTTTTGGAAATTTATGATGTCCCAATTCTTCGTGTGTTACATTACCATGCTACACCGGAGTATACATTCAAAATGAATTCATTAGGGAGCGTGCGAGAATTAGTTTTATTACGCAATGTGGTAGATGATGCATTTACGGACATGATCAAATCAAAATTTCCTTTTCTTGAGAGTTTGACCCTTACAATGTTTAGCTGTAAACTAGAAACCCTTAACATCGCTTTTGATACCTTAAAGAGATTGACTCTAAAGTTGTGCGACAAGGAGCAAATCAACATAGTACAAGTTTACGCTTCAAGGTTACTTTTTTTCTCCTACGATGGCCAGGAAATGCCTAGTCTTATGTTTCCAACTAATACTCCCGAGCATATTACACTCATACTAAACTTTAATAATTCCGATTCCATTGATCTTTCGTTCTTTCTGAAAATGCGAGAAGCACTCAGTTTATCAAGCAACTTTGACATTGAAATAAAAGATCTTTGTGGGTCGTTATTGAACATGGACCTTGATGATCTCAGAAGAAGGGTTATGTTTCCAACTAGGAACGTGCAAAAGCTATCGTTCAAACAAATATTCATATGGCAGCCCTCAAAACTTCTTGATTTATTTTTTTCGATTTGCTATCCACATTATGTTAAGGTTAATTATAAGCAGTTGCTCAAAGGTGATTGCGGCTACTCTAAGCAGTTGGTAAGGGAGATGATGAAAAAGAAAAGACATCCGATTAAAGATGTTGAAATAAGAAATCCGTGTACTGAAAAGTGGGAAACGCTGACTAATTCTTGGATTAGTATTCATGACGAGTACAATGGCTACAATTCAGATGATCAGTTCAGGTTAAGTTGGTGTTCTTGCAAGAACTTAAAGCGCTTAGTTCATCATCTTCTTTTCCATTAATAAATTTAATGTTTTAGATTTTTTGCATATTACTCATGGGAATTTGGTTTTATGTACTTTTATTTTAGCAATCACACTACAATATTTAAAGCGAACTTTCACAGGTTGTTTACAACATATATATTATGTGAAATAGGTGCCTAATGATAATGTCCTGACATTTCCTGTCAGGGACGGTGCCAGGGGGTTCCCGTGCACCCCATGGATTTTTTCAATGTGGTGTTAATTTTTGAAAAAAAACATAGATTTTTCCTATAGTCATCTTAAATGCACCCGGTCCATTGAAATATGTTTCTAGTATTAGTGTTCAATTTTTTTTGTGCACCCGGTTATATTTAGTTCTGGTTTCGTCACTGTTTCCTGTTACTTATTGAATAGATTCATGATGAATAAGTCATTTAGATATAGTATTATCTGGAATACCTCTAACCGTATACCATGGATGGGATGATGTCGATAAGAGAACAACTAGTCATTAAAGATTAGAAATTCAAATCAAAACTCATTCATCAACTACGATTCTCGACAAATTTAAAACCTGCATCTATATATCAACTATTCGGAATTGAAAAAGTTTATTGCAAACAAGACCAAGGGACCCAGGATTTATGATATTCCTTCATAATGTTTTCTTCATTTCTTGCATTAAGATTTAGTAGGAATTTTTTAATTACAAGATATGGAAAATAATGCAACTGTAATCATGACATTGTGTTTCAGTGAGGTGATGTCTGTGCATCCCGGACTTGTGTTCCAAACCTAGTTTTTGATAACAGGCCACACAAGTTGCTAAAGTTTACTCGCGAGCTATACTTGTTTCTCACCTAGTACTCGCCATATGCATGTAAACGAGTAAAAGTTGTCCTTCACATGGTTAACAAGACTGGATACCCTTGTTTAGCTCCAAATCAACTAAATACTTTGTTGGTAACCGTATTTTAAGTAACATAATTGAAAACTAAAAAGCAAGATCTAGCAAGGGTGCAACCAAATCATGCTTTATGGTCACCTTCGCATAAATTCAGACAATTATTATAGAGCCTAACATAATTTTCAAATAGCCAAATCTAAATGAACCAGAAGTCTGACTAAACTTTGAACTAGGTTTGGAGGGGTGAGCCAAGCCAAGGCAGTCAACACCAAGGCGACTCGCAAAGACCCCAATAGCAAGCTATTGTGGTGGATCTTTCCCCATAAAAAATAAGATTAATATCGAGTGAGCCGATGGCTCACATATCAGATATTAAACTGATAAGAACAGATACTACACTTGATCTTAGCCAAAAGGCCGAGAAAGGTATGCTTTGTTCCTTCTCATGCCTTGGCTTTTATAGGTAGTTTCTACCCTTTTGTATCCTTCACTCAGGCGATGTGGGATGCTCCTTTCACTTTTTAACTCTTTCAGAATATATCTTGACTTTTTGTTGCATCACTTATCTATGGACACCATTTTAAATTACTACGTAATCTCTACACTGGAGTATCGACACAGTCAACGGATATTCTGCAAATTTATAATAAAAACATGGAGAGATCTACATAAGTAGTGCTCAGTCCCGAGTATAAAGTTGAATCTGGTAGTGAATAAGATTTTTGCAACTTAATACCAAGTATCAAGATTATGATCATCATTAACCAACTCTCAACTCAAGAAACCTCTTTACTGTCTTAATAAGATATGCCACCCTTAATGCATCAACGAGAATTTGCCGTTGAAGAGGTGAGCCATGCCTCAAACAGAGCTTGAGAGGCCAGTTGCAAGCTACAACGTCGGAATCTTATACATTTGGGACACATCTTAATTAAAGAGAGATTTGTTGTAGCCTTGCTAATCCTTGTTTTAAAACCGTTTCGTTTCATAGTCCTTCCTTAGTCATTGATATATCCACAAAAGAATATCAACAGCAACCCTGGTCTCACCATCTCATTTCAAAAACTCCAAACAGATGGCAACTTCTGAAGATGAACGAGTAGCTTACAAAAATGATATTTAGAGTCGTGGAGACGTCAACCTTCATAACAGGCAGTTGTATAGGAATTAAGCAAGAGTGTAGGACTAATGAGGTGATGAGCCACAGTTGCACCAAAGGAATGAAAAATACAAGAATAACTACAGATTGCCCCGAGTCTAAAAAACATTTTTTGTAGTTCAGGTCTTATTTGAATTTGGAATGCTTATTCAAAAAAAATCTCTACTGATAACAAAAGTCCACCAGATAGAACTTTTACACAATATGATCTTTAAGCACAAACAAATAGTAGGTAGTATACATTTACCGGGTCTTTTGACCTTTTACCCAAAAAAATAAGTAGGTAGTATGGAACTGATCATATACTCTAGTTTGTCATACAGCAAAAACACCTTGAAGGTAGTAAGACTATAGATATCAAGTTCAAAGATTTCTTCCTGAATCTGTATGATTTTGTCTATAATTATGTGAATGACATTTGTTTCGCTTGGGAGAAAGGGTTTCTAGAAAAATATTTGGAAAGGATTGCATTAGCTATTTATATTAAGATGCATCCATCTCTTTAAGAAAAGATTTCTCAAATAAAAATCCAATATTTGCAAAAAAAGTTTTATAAAGGATTTCATTCGTTTCTCCAGCAAAACCCTTGTAAGGAGTTCGCTATTCTAGCTACTACATTGAAGACAAGTTCGTTTTATCTAACCATTGATTTTTAAGGTAATTAAACTTTTAAGTTTGCAAGATGATTATCAAATTCTTAAAAGGGTGTTTTCACCATAGTTGCGAAATCATTGAGGACGAAGAGACTATAAGCATCACGCCACAATTCAAACATGTTCCTTCAGAATTAATCCAACATATACAGTCACTGTTGCCCGCAAAAGATGCCGCCCACACATGTGTCTTGTCCAAGTCATGGCTACACGCTTGGTCTACCATCCCTACACTCAGGTTTACTAAATGTTTATCTTGTGATTCTCTAACCAAAAAAGAAGTAATAGACTATATTACGTTGATTGATCGCACTATTTTACAGTATCTCGACAACAACTTGTCAATCGAATGTTTTCATCTTCACTTAGACTTCCACAACTTGCCATCTTTAGCTAATAAATGGATTCAAGCACTAGTTTCACGAAATGGTCTCAAGGAGCTTTGCCTAACAATATGTTGTAAGGAAATTGCTAGGGCTGATTATCGTTTTGCTCGGCTTACAATGTCTTGTGAGATAGTTTGTGAAAGCTTAAATACTATAAGTATAATAGTTGATAACTTCCGGCTCTATCCAGAATTGGTGAATGTGAATCTTGTGATCAAGTCTCCGTTCCTACGAGTACTCGAGTTGGTGAATGTCCGCTTTAGTAGTACTGAAGAAGCACTTAATAACTTAATTTGTTCTTGTAGCTTACTTGAGAGGATAAACAGTTTACTTCGCCAAGACTTTAAGATTAAGGTTAAAAACCTACGTTGTCTTCGCGAATTGAGAATAGAATTAGTAGAAACCCGAAGTAACAACATTTTGGAAAAATTTATGATGTCCCAAGTCTTCGGGTGTTTCATTACCACGCCTCACCGGAGTATACATTCAAAATGAATTCATTAGGGAGCGTGCGAGAATTAGTTTTATTGCGTAATGTCGTAGATGATGCATTTACCAACATGATCAAATCAAATTTTCCTTTTCTTGAGAGTTTGACCCTTACAATGTTTAGCTGTAAACTGAAAACCCTTGACATCTCTTGTGATACCTTAAAGAGATTGACTCTAAAGTTGTGCGACAAGGAGCAAATCAACATACAAGTTTACGCTTCAAGGTTACTTTTTTTCTCCTACGATGGCCAGGAAATCCCTAGTCTTATGTTTCCAACTAATACTCCCGAGCATATTACACTCATACTAAACTTTAATTATTCCGATTCCATTGATCTTTCGTTCTTTCTGAAAATGAGAGAAGCACTCAGTTTATCAAGCAACTTTGACATTGAAATAAAAGATCTTTGTGTGTCTTTATTGAACATGGACCTTGATGATCTCAGAAGAAGGGTTATGTTTCCAACTAGGAACGTGCAAAAGCTATCGTTCAAACAAATATTCATATGGCAGCACTCAAAACTTGTTGATTTATTTTTTTCGATTTGCTATCCACATTATGTTAAGGTTAATTATAGGCAGTTGCTCAAAGGTGATGGCGGCTACTCTAAGCAGTTGGTAAGGGAGATGATGAAAAAGAAAAGACATCCGATTAAAGATATTGAAATAAGAAATCCACGTACTGAAAAGTGGGAAACGCTGACTAATTCTTGGATTAGTATTCATGACTAGTACAATGGCTACAATTCAGATGATCAGTTCAGGTTAAGTTGGTGTTCTTGCAAGAACTTAAAGCGCTTAGTTCATCATCTTCTTTTCCACTAATAAATTTAATGTTTTAGATTTTTTGCATATTACTCATGGGAATTTGGTTTTATGTACTTTTATTTTAGCAATCACACTACAATATTTAAAGCGAACTTTCACGGGTTGATTTACACAACATATTATGAGAAATAGGCGCCTAATGATATGCAGATGAATGTCTTGACATTTCATGTTACTTATTGAATAGATTCAGGATGAATAAGTCATTTAGATATTGTGTTGTCTGGAATACCTCTAACAGACTAACATTAAGGTGTACCTATGTCGCTATAAGAGCATAAATGCCGATTTTAGGAATGCTGATTGCTCTAATAGGAGATCGAGCCTAACAAGCAAAGCATGTTTGCGATGGATCAAATTTGGAAATAAACTCCAAAATTGAATACCAGAAGATTTATTGTTTGTTTGCTCAAACAATTGCACTTCGTGTAATAGCTTATAGGCAGTCCCCTCTTGTTTGTATCCTTTACTAAATCGATTTGGGATTGTCCCCTTTGAGCTGTAAGTCAATTGATCCTGTGTTCTTTTTGGATGATTTGTATAACATGGATCAATGGATGATGTCGATAATAGAACAACTAGTCACTAAACATTAACAATTAAAATCAAAACTCATTCAGCAACTATGATTCTCGACAAATTTAAAACTTGCATCATATCAACTATTCAGAATTGAAAAAGTTTATTGCAAACTTTACCAAGGGGCCCAGGATTTATGATATTCCTTCATAATGTTTCTTCATTTCTTGCATTAAGATTTAGTAGGAATATTTTAATTACAAGATCTGGAAAATAATGCAACTGTAATCATGACATTGTGTTTCAGTGAGGTGATGTCTGTGCATCCCGGACTTGTGTTCCAAACCTAGTTTTTGCTAACAGGCCACACAAGTTGCTAAAGTTTACTCCCGGACTACACTTTCTCACCTAGTACTCACCATATGCATGTAAACGAGTAAAAACTGTCCTTCACATGGTTAACAAGACTGGATATCCTTACAAGTTCTAATCTGTTGGTCAGTTGGTGACTTGTTTAGCTCCAAGTCAACTACGTAAATACTTTGTTGGTAATAGCGCATGATGTTTTTAACACATTATAGGTGGTAACTGTACTTTAAGTAACATAATTGAAAACTTAAAAGTAATATCTAGCAAGGTCTTATAATGTGCAACCAAATTATGCTTTATGGTCACCTTCTCATAAATTCAGACAATTATCATAAAGCCTAACATAATTTTCAAAAAGCCAATCTAATGAACCAGAAGTCTGACTAAACTTTGAACTAGGTTTGGAGGGGTGAGCCAAGCCAAGGCAGTAGTGCAACACCAAGCCGACTCGCAAAGACCCCAATAGCAAGCTAAGACCCCAATAGCAAGCTATTGTGGTGGGTCTTTCCCCATAAAAAAATAAGATTAATATCGAGTGAGCCGATGGCTCACATATCAGATATTAAACTGATAAGAACAGATACTACACTTGATCTTAGCCAAAAGGCCGAGAAAGGTATGCTTTGTTCCTCCTCATGCCTTGGCTTTTATAGGTAGTTCCTTTCCTTTTGTATCCTTCTCTCAGCCGATGTGGGATTGTCCCTTTCACTTTTTAACTCTTTCAGATATATCTCGACTTTTTTGTTGCATCACTTATCCATGGACACCATTTTAAATTAATCTCTACACTCGACTATCGACACAGTCAACGTAAAATCTGCAAATCTATTATAAAAACATGGAGAGATCTGCATAAGTAGTGCTCATTTTGGATCGAGTAAATTGCATAAATCGTCCCTGAACTTTGGCCAGATTGCATGTTTCGTCCCAACCATTACAAAAGTGCAAAAGTTATCCCTATGGGAAACCTTTGAGCAAATTTTCGTCCCTGGTTGGGACGAAAATTGCATACTTCGAAAGTGCCAAATTGCATGTTTCGTCCCTATCAGGGACGAAAATTTACTCAAAGTTTTCTCACAGGGACAATTTCTGCACTTTTGAAATAGTTGGGACGAAACATGCAATCTGGCCAAAGTTTAGAGACTATTTATGCAATTAACTCTTTTGGATCATAAAGTTGAATCTTAAACCTCATGTCTATAAATCAACAATGTGATGGTGAATAATAAGATTTTTGCAACTTAATACCAAGTATCAAGATTATGATCATCATTAACTACTGTAACTCTCAACTCAAGAAACCTCTTTAAAGTCTTAATAAGATACGCCACCCTTAACGCATCAACGAGAAGTTACCGTTGAAGAGGTGAGCCATGCCTTAAACATGTTGGCAGAGCTTGAGAGATCAGTTGCAAGCTACAATGTCGGAATCTTATACAATAGTTTAAGATCTACATCTATTGACTTTAAACTGAAATATACATTTGGGACACATCTTAGCCAAAAGAGATTTGTTGTAGCCTTGCTGATCCTTATTTACCGTTTCGTTTCATAGTCTTTCCTTAGTTATTGATTAGAACATCCGCAAAACCTCTACTGATAACAAAATTCCGCCAAATAGAACTTTTACACAATATGATCTTTAAGCACAAACAAGTAGTAGCTAATCAATGAACTGTTTCAAGTCAAATCCAATAAGAGGGTAGTATAGAACTGATCATACACTCTAGTTTGTCATACAGCAAAAATCACCTTGAAGGTAGTAAGACTATAGATATCAAGTTCAAAGATTTCGTCCTGAATCTGTATGATTTTGTCTATTAGCTCACAGTACACATGTCTTAAAGCCCTTCTCTAGTTCTTCGGCATCAAGATTCTTTCCTATAAACACAATCTTGTTTACTCTTGGTTCATCAGGGTTCCACGGCCGATCTGGTGAGCCTTGAAATATGTCATGTACTCCCTGATCAAAAGACACATATGAATCGTATTAGAATCAACATGCTTGTAACACAACTCATTAAAGTGTAACCTTGCAGGAAATAATAATCACTTAAACAAAATAGTTAAGTGAATAAAAGTATACGAATGGTGTTTGTAGATGACTTAAATAAAAAATAGTTCACAGAGAACCAAGTTTATGGACTTAAATAATGTGTTAAATTTAGATGGTACAGAAAATAATCACCTGGAAGACAAATCTCTCATCCATCCCGTCGATAGATAGAAGCCCCTTCATGCGATATATATCATCACTTCTATCCATTAATAATGTGCCAAGCCAGAAGTTAGCCTGCATAACAAGGCACATGGTCGATCAATCCATGTGTAAAAAGAGATCTTGGACACCATTATACAATAAAGAGTACAGCAACTCATATAAAAGAGACACGTCACCAACCTTTTCAAGATCCAGGGTCCCTTCACAAACTATGCTGACTGAAGAAACTCCAGGGTCGTGAGTGTGATCATGATGTTCTGAACAAACAAAAATAGATCACTTATTGTTATTAAACAGAAACAAAGGACAGCTATTAAAGATGCTTCTTGGAAAATGATAAGTGTCAATTGGTCTTAGATGTTTCTTACGTGCACAGATTACATTGTCATTTGGTGTTGGATGAATATGAAAGAATAATTAAACTGGTAAAATATCATTTGAGCGGGTTACGTATTCCCTAGGTTTTGTGCTTACAGCCTTACAGTGTACCCATTTTATTGGTAGAAAAGATCTACTGCAACCATTATGGCTATCATAATAACCAACCATTGTTTTTACTAATATAAAGTTGTACCCTATAAATTGTTACATAAATATTGTAGCAATTATGTGGGCGTGCATATATTGAAATGACTAATTAAGTTTGAGTTACCGTGTTTATGGTCATGGTCGTGATTGTGGGTAGGATCAGTACAATGCTCATGGTCATGATCGTGTTCATGGTCATGATGGTGTTCATGGTCGTGGTGGTGCTCATCTTCCTTTCTAGCTTCAACCTCTACAGCATCATCAATTCTAACAGAGAATAAAAATAGTTAGTTAGTTAGTTAACAATCCCATTAACCAAATGAAGTACGTATAATATGATAACATTCACTAGTATAGCAAAGTAAGATCAGCTAAATAGTTCTACAATTTTAAGCCCCCACTTAAGAAATATGCAGAAACTATTCAGCCAAATAACCGGTAACATTTAAAAATACTAAAGCCGTCATTAAACGTAGAGATATAGTCAAAAGTAAGCATTGCATAAGCCACATTAGGTTGGTGATCATCTCTTTTTGCTCAAATCATGTTTTTATATCAAATCCATCATCCATCACCTCAATGATATGCATCAAAGTTGTTAAAAATGAAAAAGTATAAAGAACTATTTACACACTATGTATACGAATAGAGAAATAACCTTTCTAAATCAAAGCCTCCAATCCCAAGAACATAATCCAGATCCACTTTTCCATATTCAGTACGTTTTAACTCGGCCATACGGTTTATTCCCTGTATTATTAGGGTCATTAAGGTGGAATATTAGAATGTAAACTAAACCAGCACAAAACAAGAGATTCAATCAATTATATCAGAGACGGTGTACCTTTATCCGCTGAACCAAAGCCGAGAGTTCTCCACTTCCAACAAGGTCGGTCTAACAATCAACATTAAGAAAACTTCAGTTCTACTATGAACCTAGATGCCTCAATCACCACTTTATAGTATGACTAACCAAGTTGCAAACTCTGAAATTTCAATAGTTAATAAACTCAATACCTTATTGACTATTATACGATCAGCGTAAGCAATTTGCTCCACTGCCTCATTGACAACTCCTTCCGGCTTAACATCATCAAGATGAATATTAGCATGTTTCGCGTCTACTAAGGTTACAACACCATCCAGCTTAACATCATTAAAAATCTGATCTTCAGCATAAAACGTCTGTATAATTGGTGCTGGATTCGCTAGCCCTGCAAAATTTCAAAAAACAAGTACAAATTTTAATCCACAAAGGCATATTTACGATTACATAAACTTCAAATCAAATCAAACCGCTGCTTCGTACCTGTAGTCTCTATGACAATATGATCAAATTTCCCTTTCTTCTTACTCACCAACTCTCCTATCATTCTAACAAGATCACCCCTAACCGTACAGCATAAACAACCATTGTTAAGCATCACAATATCCTCCACTCCCGCAGCTTTTGCAGCAACTAACGACCCATCGATATCCACCTCCCCATACTGCAAGTATAACACAAAATCATTATAACCTCGACTAATGAGCCATAAACGATCAAACAACTACTTCTCCTAGGCAACTGACTAATTTCTTACCATTTAATGCAACATAGTCTGAATTGATACCAATTTTTGCAAGATTTTACCTATACAAAAGGTGTCCAGCGGTCCAGCCTCAGGTTGTTTTGCAGGGTTTCCATATTAATTTCTGTTTCAGTAATCTTAATAACTCTCGAGTGATGTACATATAGAAGACAGTAACAGATCAGATGTGTCTTACTGTCTTTGACATAATGGGCATATCAGTTTACATCAGTTGACTTTTGGAACATTACGATTTGCATACAAATTGGAACTCGGATGTGATTATGTAGAATTTGTATAAAATGTGATGGTAATTGTGCATACAACACATCTTCTTTTGTACATTTACCCTTGACATGCATCTATTTACTTTGATAACAATAATCAACAAACAACATATTAATGTTCTCTAAGTAACAGAGTATTTGATTGTTTTTTAGAATTTGGTTCTCTTTCAAAGTATGTGTGCAGAAGATGGTACATTTTCTATCAATTCAAGCATGGAAATCGTATTCTTACGTTTCTACTTAAGCCACATGTACATCTATGGTGTGGCTACTTCAGGGTTGTTTTGCCACTAGGCCACCCCACCCCTGAGTGGTCTAAAACGTATCATGTGAAATATTGCAGAATTTGGCATCGAGTTCAAACTTTTTGCATAAATGCAAAGAAATGAGCATAGTTGCATAAATTGTCACTTGCCCATGTTCTAAAACAAATAAAAGACGAAGTAATTACCTCATTTTCGATAACCGCAATTCGTTTGCCATGATCAGCTGTAAGTATATGGTTCAACAAAGTTGTCTGTTCAAATAACACAATAAAATTGTCAGTTACTTTAACTATGGGGTTGTTTGTTTAAGCTTATTTTTCGGCTTACGAGCTTACGTATTTTCTGCTTATATTTTACAAGCCCATTTTTTCTGGCTTAATTTGAAACTTATGGGCTTATATAACCTTATTATGATATAATAACCTTATATGAAAGTTTCAAAATAATCCGGAAAAAATGGGTTTATAAAACATAAGCCGAAACCACATAAGCTCGTAAGCCGAAAAATAACCTTAAGGGGGTTGTTTGTTTAAGCTTATATGTGGGCTTATGGGCTTATTTGATTTCGGCCAATATTATATAAGCCTAAATATTTTGGCTTATTTTAAGACTTGTGGGCTTATATTAGCTTATTACTATGATATAACATGCCTATGTAAGCAAATCTCAAAATAAGCCACAAAATTGAGGCTTAGGGGGTGTTTGGGTTAGCTTATTTATCTGCCTTATGGGCTTATTTGAACATGGAAAATGCTCATAAGCCCACTCTTTAGAGCTTATGACGTTATCATCTTCAGCTTATTGGCTAAGGCCAATAAGCTCAAGTTAATAAGCTCTAAAGAGTGGGCTTATGAGCATTTTCCATGTTCAAACAAGCCCATAAGGCAGATAAATAAGCTAACCCAAACACCCCCTAAGCCGAAATCAAATAAGCCCATAACACCGGCTATATTAAAAAGCAAGAAGAAATGATGACAACCTTGCCGGAACCCAAGAACCCGGTAATAATAGTAGCCGGAATACGGTCATCAGGGGGTATCTTAGTTAACACGTCAGCATCTTGATCTTGCTGAGCTGACGTGGCAGCTGCTTTAACAGTGAAGGTACGAGATTTTAATCTGTTGTTGTTGAGTTTAAGGGAAGTGACAGAACATGAAGGAAAACGTTGGTGTCTGAAAGAGATGATGTTTGAGAATAAGGGTTTGTGTTTGTGGAGTTTGGAGAGTCCGATGAAGGTTGTCGTTAGGTTTAATGATGACATGGCGGCTGTTGTTGGTGGTGGTGGTGAAAGTACACAAAGGGCTTATCTTATTTTTGATATTGGCTTGGAACTTTCAGCTTCCAAAGGCATGAAAAAGGCCATGACAAAATTACAATTATTAATTTTTTTAAAAGTAAAATAAGCTATTTAATAGTTTTGTTTTTGGTTAGGCCGGGCATACTGGTGTATCAGTTTTCTTTCTCATGCGACCTGACGACGATCAAGTTGACATAATCGGTAAGTTAAAAAAAAATTGTGTTGTAAAAATCGGTCAAAATTTTGACCGATTAGGAGATTGGGTCTTTGCTCGACCGACCGTGACCGGATTGCCACATTAGTGACCGACCGATTTTTACCTTGGTTGACCGATCCTCATGACCTTCGACTGTGCATAGCCTTAAGTCGATGGATAACTTATCAAAATTTTCAATTTTAGGTTACGGACTTTATAAAATACAATTATCATCGTCTAAATTTTTTTGTACCGGAAAATATTACCTATATGTGAAAATTTTGTAAAATTATATTACCCATATGAGAGACCGAGATAACAGTACATTACTTATATGAATGACTCACATAAAAGTATATTTACCATATGTGAAAATTTGTAAAACTTTTGATGTTGATAATGGTATTTTTTTAAAGTCAGTAACGTATAACTGAAAATTTTAGTAAATTCATGGGCAATTCGTAGAGTTAACCTTTTGTTTTTCAAACTAAACTTGTATAGAAATAATTTTTCATAATCTTTAAAAATCAAATGCTATTACGTATAGCTTATAAAAGTAATTTATTTTTTAATCTTTCGTTTCATTTTCATTTATGACTATATTTCCAGTTTCAACAACAGTTATTTTTGTCAAAATATACTAAAGTGTGTGTGACGACAAAGTTTAATCATTTTTTTATTGAGTCGATCTTGAGTTTATAAAAGTTTGGTGAACTCGTGATAAAGACCGAGGTCTAGCTAAGTATCTATCCATCAAGTGAAGTTCTAGCTTAATCTAAAGTCAATTGGTTGATTTTGCAATATTTGTATATCAAAATGTTATTTATCATACATATAATGCATGAATTACATTTTAATTTTAATTTTTTAATATGCTCATTAATACATTTTGTAGCAATACAAGTGTTAATGCATCATTTACACAATACAAATGATTTTACTAAATTATCTTCTATAACATTTTAGTATCTCACTTATTATTTATTTTGAATTTGTATAATTAAACATACACAAATAAATCGATAGAATTGTAAAATGTTCAAACGAGTTACAAACTTTAAAAAATAAGATCATAAGAGTGTCATCGAGAAATAACCAAGACACTTTTTAAATTTTCGGACAAAATCAACCGTAGTAGTAGTAGTAGTAGTAGTAATAATAATAATAATAATAATAATAATAATAATAATAATAATAATAATAATAATAATAATAATAATAATAATAATAATAATAAATAATGAAAATAAAAAATGTTTGGATGAATTTATTAAAGGCAAAGGAACATCATAGATGTAACGCTACAACTTTAAGATGAGTTAGTTTGAAGTTGCTTACAATTTTCAATACTATATAATTGTAGTCATTTGTAAAGTTATTGTATCCCAAAACATAAAATTGAAAAACATTTCTTTTCAGAAAATTTATAGTTGCAAACCATCGCAACGCACGGAACTGCTAGTGTTCTTGATATTAGGTGCAACTATGGATTTACAAAATGAAATGCATACATGTAGCCTGTGGTTACAATTAAGCATTTAATGCTCTTTAATCAAGTTACAAGCTAACACGTATACATAAATCGGTGTGAGGGTGCTATCGTAGAGGGTCTCAAATTTTTATAGGCCTCAAAATATATAACTTTTCATATAGTTGTGGCCTCAAAATTCATTTTCAACCTCAAAATGTTGACTGTATATGAAATTTTGTTCTAAATACTCCGTATTTGTTAAACTTTATGTCAAGTGGGTGACAATGATGAAAAACTCATAAAAATCAAAGCTAATCGTTACAATATATTTTTAATTGTCATGTTTAGTTATCATATAAGCGGTTTTGCACAGGACCTCCGTTGGACTAGCTAAGACACTACATAAATCTCGACTAAAGGTGTCATGTAATGGAAAACATTGAACAGTACATGATAGGAAGTGAACATTGTAGAAATAATCTCTATTTGTCATTTTTTAGTAGTAACCTAAAGTTTCAAACCCTTGTGGAGGTTCATGACTCTACTTGATCGAGGGTACCAAGCTAGTAAGTTGAGAATGAGTGTGGTGAAATGAATTTCACCCATGAAAGTATGAACGATAATGTTGTAACCTTTAAGTGCTGAAAACGGGCGAGTAACATAGTGTGCTAAGTTGAATACAGTCTAGCACTATATCGGCTCTTAGAGCTTTTTATGTGCTCAGGTGAGCTCATGGACACTAACTGATATATCTAAGAATACGAACGAGCTTTCATGTACGTTATCTTGAGTAGAAATGCACAAAGCCTTGTAAAAAATCTTAGTCCAAAATCAATATATAAAAGTTTTTTTCATAAAAATGTCAACTTTTTATAGAAAACCAATATGATTTTTCTTCGTCATTTTTTATGATTTTCTAAAGGATGGTCAATTCAGACTTTGATCGGTTTTCCCACAAATATCAACTTTTGAAGAACTAAACACTAACGCTATTGTAGTGAAAAAGATTTATGGGCCATGTACAATATAAATTATTTACAATCAAGCCTTTTGGGTTCACACACTTAGATAAACGTCATTTGTAGTTACACAAACTTGCAAGTTAAATTAATATATATGCTTTAATTATTGGGCATTGTTAAATCATCAATGAAAGTGATAAATTAAGGGAGAAAAAACAAATTGCTAGACCCATGTCGACTAAGCCCCAACAAAAATAGGAAAGAATAATAAGGAAAAGTGAATGTGTGGTTGTCAATTTGTCATGTACGTAAGCTTAAGTATAATAAGACTATCTTAAAACTATGTTGTATTGGTTCAAATGTATCAAAACTATATCATATATTCATATTGATTGAAGGAAGATAGTATGAGTTTATATGACTTTTATTTGATGAGTAGAACCTATTGTTTTAAGATGGAGTTTGCACTTTGTCAACAACTCTTAAAGTTAGTAGTGGTTACATTCTTGTATATTTGATCTTCCAAACAATGTAACAAAGCATCGACGTGGTTAATACGAGTAATAATTATAAAAAATGACAAAAGAAATGATATAGAACATGTTATAACTACGTTTTTTTAAAAATACATCATTTTAAGATGGTTCTATACATAACCTTACATGCATGAGAGCCACATATTCGCTATTCGCATTATAATATCACTATTTGTTACACACTTAAAATTGTCAAATTATAATATGTGTAATTAATGCATGTTTTAATTGTCAAAATTTCATTTTACCGTCACACTTATTAAAGAAATTAAAAATGAGCAATTAATACAAGCTTTAATTATAAGGACAAAATAGGAAAACAGTCATAATTATTATTCATATGTAAAAACTTGACAATTTTTTTTGACAAATATAATTAGTAAGGTGGACATTTTTTTGTGAGATGTAGAGCGTAATAATCACCAAAATTTATAAAATCGCAACTTACCCAACAAGCAAACATCCTTTCCTCTCTTCCTTGCGTTGATCGGCCAAAACCCAAACCGATGGATTTTGTTATCTTGGTTTAACTAAAATCCAATCCACTTAATCATTTTTTTGTCAATTACTACTTAAGAAGGATTTGTATCCGTGTGGTGTTGTTGAGATATTGTATGAATCAACTAAGAAAAATGACCGCTATCAGTTATACAGCTTGTTCAATTACTCTATGGTGTTGATGTTAGTCGATTTCCACATACCGAAGAATAAACAATAAAGAACTAGCAATTGCTTTTAGCAAGCAAGTCGGCATATGTGGACTTGAGTTAGAAATCTTTATATTTGTTATTGTTATTACCTCCGTTGCTTCATTTGATCTAAATATTGTGTTTGTACGTTTAAAAATCATTTTATAACACTCACTGATTTTCAACAAAAAATAGTAGCTAGCATTTTAATATTGATCAAAATATTTCTTATCGATAACTATTTAGTTACTTTATTCTTCTCAAAATTATAAGTTCATCTTTCTGTTTCAATTTTGTCTAAAATACTTTTCAAAATGTCAACATGCATGTTATTTCTATGATTATTTTATTTTTATTTTTATTTTTTACAATATGAAAGCGAACTAACAATTTGAGACGAAGATACTTGTTAATATCATACACGATAGCCACCCGTTAAAGATATATTTAATAGTGAAATTTTATAAACATTACTTGCCAACCGAATTAAGTGAAAGAATTGATTTAGTTGAGAGCAATGCACACTTTTAAACCATCAAGTGAACCAAGTGAAAGACATCATTTAGTTGAGAGCAATGTATGTTTCAAAATCACACACCAACCACGTACAAAGGTACACAATGCGTTTATGAGCTTTATGATAATTACTCCCTTCTACATAAATAAAATACATAAGAAAAAGTTTTAACAAATTTGTTGAGGACTAGTTTTTGTCTACTTTCGATTCACTTGAACTAAAATTCACTATGCATTTTTTTGTTTCTTTATGTCTAGACACATAGTGATTGAACGACAATTATGTTATTTGTACATATATCGAAATTTAAATTGAGATACTATTCATTCTAAGATTTTGTTTCGTTAGAATGAAAGTTATCAATAATGCAATAAAAAGACTCCATGTACAGTATCACATTTCACATTTGATATTTTGATTTCACGAAAGCACACATTTTATTTAGAGAGAAGATACATGGACCTAATTGTGGACCTAATTATGGACCTAAAAGTATGTGGCATGATCATGATGGATATTGTACATGGAGTCTTTTTATTGCATTGGTGGTAGTGTCGGGTAGTGGTGGTAATAAGAAGAAGATGATGGTTGGGTTGGGGGTAATGGTATGGTTCAAGTAGGTGGAGTACTTAAGAAGGATTTGTATCCGTATGGTGTTGTTGAAATATTGTATGAATCAACTAAGAAAAACGACCGCTTTCAGTTATATAGTTTGTTCGATTACTCTGTGATGTTGATGTTAGTCGATTTCCACATACCGAATAACCGAAAGAATAAACAATAAAGAACTCACAATCGCTTTTAGCAAGCAAGTCTGCATATGTGGACTTGAATTAGAAATCTTTAAATTTGTTATCGTTATTATGTTTGTTGCTTCATCTTACATAAATATTGTGTTTGTCTGCTTAAAAATTATTTTATAACACTCCTTGATTTTCAACAAACAGTCGTTTGAAATTTCAAGGATAGATATTTTGAGAAGGGTTTACCAATTTCGAAAATTGATTTCCGGTTACAAAAAACGACATAGCTCGAAAGTTTATTTGTTCGTATTGAATTAGATTTTGACACATAGTCATTTTTTGTTTCCCGGATTAAATATGATGTTGACACGTGTTTTTGGCTAGCAAAAGGCTTTGCATGTTGTCACATTTGCTCGCTGCAAAACTATTTTATAGGCTAACGGTGTGTTGATAAGTGGATGTAGCAAGCAAAATTGTTTGCTCTCTATCCCATTTGCTCGCTTAAAACTAGATGTAGCAAGCAAAATTATTTGCTCTCCGTCTCATTTACTCGCTTAAAATTGGATCCAAAAATGTACCAAGAAAAATTTTATGCTCTCCATCCCAATTGTTTCATTTGCTTGGTGAGGGATTTTAATACGTACATAGTTTGGTGAGGGATTTTTAATGATTTAAAAGTAGCAAACAAACATAATACACGAACAAAACATTTGCTTGCCACGTCCTTTTTCTTTTATTATTAATTAGTTTATTTTATTTTTTTTAAGTGGCGAGCAAAATGTAGAAGTAGCGAGCAAATGGTGGTGGCGTACAAATGTATTTGCTTGCTATGTCGATTATGTTAATGTGAAAAAATAGTGTCGATTTTAGTTATTGGGTTTGGTAAGAGTAGTTTAAGAAATTGATATTTATTTATTTATTTTTATTTTTTTTAAATATTGATCAAAGACTTCTTATCGATAACTATTATTCAATTACTTTCTTTGTCCCAGCTCATTTTTCTCTTTCGATTTTGTCTAAATAATAGTGTCCACCAAAATACTTTCCAAAGGCCAACATGACATGTTATTGGCATACGATGTAATGGTCTATGTTTTTCCTTAAACTGTGTGCAATATGAAAGTGAACTAATAATTTATGACGAGAATACATTTAATAATGATATTTTATAAAGATTACTTGCCAACCAAATTAAGTGAAACAGTTGATTTAGTTGAGAGAAATGCACATTTTCAAAACAAAGCCAAACATATTTCATCAAACACTTGATGTGCAAGTTAAAACAAACTTACTTTGAATATAATCCTGAAAAATACCTGCTGGTTCGTGTTTGTTGAGAGAGTTACGGTTTGATATGTGCTATTTCACGTACCTTTTATTTACTAAATTAAGACCAAAGCGACCAAAAACTAAGCATAAATGCCAAAGATATTGTGTTTTTGTGTTTATGATCGTGCAGGTACGAATATTATGGAAATTAGACAAAAATCAAGTTAAAAAGACAAAAACGAGCACGAGAAATGGAAAAGAGTCAAAAGCCGAGGCTGGGGAAGTAAATGGTCAAAGTGGAGCTCAAAATGCTAAATCAGTCCTTCATGATTCAAGAAATGACAAGAATGACCCTTTTGTTGAAATTTAAAGAAATTACAAGAATGGTCCTCTAACTTTTAGAAAATGTCAAATTTGGTCCCTTGAAGAATATTTTGAAGAAAAGTCAACTCAAGTCATTAAGGAATCAAAGATATGACACAAAAGGCCCTTGGAATGCTTTGTGAAAGTTGGCAGTTTTTACCCTTGGGAATTCTGAAATTACAACTTTGGTCCTTGTTATTTCTATCCTTAAATCTAAACTACAAAACAAACCAGTCCACTATTTTCTTATTAATAAAACCCAAGTCCAGAAGCCACCAAGCCCAACACCCACTTATATCACTGATCCGACCTGCTATTAAAAAACCCACACCCAAATGATAAAACCCGAAGGTCAAAATCCCCCAACCCTGTCAACCCTTTTCAAACAATAATAAACAATTCCAATAACATCCTGCTAATCACTGTGCTTCTTCCTCCTCTCCACCCTGAAATTCCATCCGTACCCTTCACCTAGCTTGGAACTTGGAATATTTTGAGCTAACAAGGATGAGAGTGGTGTGGATCGCCATAGTGGACAAATCCCAGCCTCCTATTGGTCACAACACATCACTAGATTTGATCCTAAGGCCACAATTAAGAGTTCTGGATGAAGATATGATCAAGGGCTATGATTCAAGGATCTAGGAGCTTCTGAGGAAACCCTAATCAAGGCCTAGCCTCAAGTATAAATACCCCCTCACATATCTTGTATCCGAGTGTGGTTTTAGTGTATTGTTATGCTGCCAAAATGTCTTTGTAATCTTTTAGTGTAATCAGTTATATCAAGTTTTAATAAAAGTTAATTTTAGTTTCTTTAAATTCCATTGTTACTTATTTACTTTGAATAAATTCTCACTTTCTCTTTTTCCTTTGCATAAGCTTGTGTTTTTATATTATCATAAGCTTCTGAAAGTTGTTAGTCTACTTTTTTAGTCATTTCAATTCAACAAAACAAAAATCATAAAAAATCAAAAAATATTTAAAAATCCAAAAATATGTTTACAATTCTTAAAACCAAGCTTTAATAAGCTTCTTTCTAGTATATATAAGCTCATACTAGCTTTTATAGCTCTTGTGAGTTTACTAGTAGCTTAAATAGATCAAATTTCTCATAAATCACTAAAAGTCAACAAGTCAAAGAAGTACTCAATAAGCACTTGAGCTTATCCTTTGAAGTGAAGACCCCTAGGACTTATAGATTCTATTTCTGAGCTTATTCTGAGCTCATCTTTGAGAAATGATACCCTTGTTCAGCTAAGGTTCACAAGTGAGTTCTAAATTCCTAATTTTAGCTTTAAATTACATTTACTAATTTGAATGATATAAATCTGTTATAGTAGCTTGTTTGTTGATCATTTCCGCTTATATTCATCATATTTGAGCTTGTTTGATTAGTTTTAGTCTTTTGCTAGCTTGTTTCTTCATATTGCTCAAAACTGCCTAGTTAACTCTCATAAATTTGCATCTTGTGTTCATGTAGTGATTTGATGTTTGCATCTGTATTTCTGTGTTCTAATCAGCTTGTTTGATCATATCTTAAGTTTGTTTGGTGGTTTGGTAGCTTAAATCATCAAGTGGCTTAACAAAAGTTCAATTCAGTCACATTAAGGTGTGTTTGGAACAGGTGTGATTTATGTGTTCAAGTAGTTTGCTAGTGTTAAATTTGATTTAGACATTACATATCAGTTGAATTTAGGTTATTTAAGGTATAAATTTCATTAGTCATTTGTGAAAAAGTCAAAATCCTTTTTGTACTCATATTTTTGCATCAATCAGCTAAAGTAGGTTGCATAATCATCCAAATCATTGTATAAGTAGTTCAATTAGCTTATTCCAATCATATTTTAGCTTTTCATAACATCTCTAGTCATTTTAGATCATTTGAAGTTCATTATAGTCAACATTTTCAAAAACAGAAAAAGTAAAAAAAAAAAAAAAAAAAAAAAAATCAATTGTTTCTCAATCCAGTTTTAGTTTTGAATTTTCATTTCACCAGTTTCAATCCAATTTCTCTGAAACTTGGGTCGTTAATAATTGGTAGCTTGTGAGTTTGATCCAAATTTTTGCACAATTTTATAAAATTTTCTTAATAGCTTTTATAGGCCTTCTTTTGGACTGTTTGACATCAAAGTGCCCTGCACCAGATTTCCTGTTTCATAAGCTCATATTCATAAGCCCATTTATAGCTCATTACTTGATCATATTAATTGATATTTGGTTCTCTGAGAAGCTTATGCTACTGGTTTGTTGATTTTGAGCTTTGATTTCTTTGCTGAGCTTATTTGAGTGCTAAATTTGTGCCTGCTTATTGCTTATTGAAGCTGTTAGTTTTAGTTGATTATTTAGTTAAGCTTGTTGATTGATTATGTCAGCTTAGCTTATGTAATCCTAGTAGATTGATATATTTAGCTTGTTTAGCTTTAATCCAGTTAGCTTTAGCCCTTGCACCTTAGTTCTAGCTTGTGAGCCTTGTGGAATAGCTTTTAGCTTTTATGTTCTGTTTGTTTGGAAGTTTAGTTGCATTAGCTTAAGCTTGTTGTTTAACTTAGCCTTTTAGCTTGTAGTTTGAATTTCTGAGCTTGTTTAGATTAGGTAGAGTAAGTTTAAGCTTTTCCTTCTTAAGTGTTAGCTTGTAGCTCCTTAGTATAGCTTTTAGCTTTTTTTTTTATCTCATTTTAGTTCCAAAATATTTAACTGTTGAGTTTTCAAGTTTGATCTGAGCTTAACACAGTTTTTCCAACAATTTGGTTTTATAAAAGTTTATTATTTTCACTTGATTAACATTTTTGAAAAAAGAAAAAAAAGAAAAAAAAAAGTTTTCAAAAAACTAGCATGGCTGGGACTCGAACCCACGCCATCCAGCTCAAACACACACTCTCTACTGTTATGCTCTAGTTATGCTTAGTGTTATAGGTGCAATATTTTAGTCTTAACCTTTTTCAGTTTTCTTCATATTAAGCTTAAATAATCCGTCCTTGCTAATTCTGGCTTATTCATAATTACTTTTTTCCAAATTATTATTTTTCATAGATTCTACATATCTCAAAGTAATTTCTATGAAAAGTTAGGAATTTTTAGAGCACGTTTAGTATTTATTAGGATTTAATTAGATTTAAATAGTTTTTAAATCATAATAAATAAATAAAAAGTCATAAGAATATAATTTCTTTTTCTAAAATTCTTTTTAAGTATTTAGGACTTTTAGAAATTAAATTTGACTTTTTAGGACCTAGTTTCCTTAGTTTTGCTACTTAGGTACGTTTTTAGATCCCGTAACGTACGTTTTTAGATTTAGATTGCGTTGTGTGCTTTAATTACTTGTACCCTTTGGTCTCTTAGTTGTTTTTGATTGTTATTTCAAATTCGTAGTGTAAAATTCCAAATATATCACTTTTATTCGCAATTCACTTCACTTTTCACGACTCTGAACCGACAACTCGACTTCAACCTTCGTTGGGAATACGACCCGAGGAAAATACATTCGTTGTATTTTTTTTTTGGAAAAATAAAACTATACATCATCGTTCGTGTTTGTTGAGAAAGTATTGCGTTTTACCTTTTTTAAATTACTTTCCAAATTGTTTTTTATTTTTTATTTTTTTTTATTTATTTATTTTTTTAAATGTATTGGTTAATTTTAAATGTGTTGGTAAACTTACTAATGTAGACACTCTAAAAAATTTAGCATTTTCTTTTTTAAGGGGTGTTGATAGTCTTTTTCTAACTCTTACTATTTATTATAGTTCATTGGCTTAAAAGCTTTCAATTGGTACCATCCCCCATAGTAAATGCTCAGATTGACTGTCAACGAGGGGTCTATTGGAGAAAATGGCCGGGGTTCAAAGTCCACCTCCTGATAAGTACAGTCATTGGGACAGGTGCCCATTGCCTGGGGTCGGGTTCTTTGAGGAAGGTCCAGTTGGCATCCTTAGAATGCATGGGAATAGGGTGATCCCACCGTTCTTCACTATTGGAGAGTATAGAGATAAGGATTTCAAATTATATACAGCTCAACTAGAGTCAATATTAAATTGTGGTGATAGATCATCTTCTTTATGATTAGACTCGTTGAAAACTTCAGTTACTCCTTAATCACCATATTTACCCTCCAATTTTGTACTCCGTATTTGATTAGATTTAGTGTTTTAGAAGACAAAACAATTATGTAGCTAATTATCTTAAAACTTAGAACTTGAAAAGAGATGACTTTCGAATGTAAAGTGTGACAAACTTTGACAACCAGACAGTTTTTTAGCATGACAAGTGCACCGTCGTATGAACTTGTAACATAGTTAAACGTTTTATTTATTTGACTTGGTTTTATTTGTAGCTAGTGTATATAATAGACATCTAAATTAATTTTTATTAATACAAAACACAACAAAAACTCCACATTTGATTTCACCTAATTAGCCAGTGCACTAAAAAAGAAAAGAAAAAAAAAGAGCTTATGATTCTTACATTCAAGAGTAAATTACATGGTTGGTCCCTGTGGTTTGTATAAAGTAACAAGTTTCGTCCCTATCTTTTAAAAGTTGCATGGTTAGTCCCTAAGTACGTAAACAAATAACACCACGGGTCCCTTGGTTTAACTGGTGTTAACTAGTTTAGTTAAAATTTACAAGTTAGCCCCCTTTGGTTAAATAGCGCTGCATCGTTAATCCTTTGGTTAAATAGCGCTGCATCGTTAATACTTTTAACGTTTTCACCCGTTTTTGTCCATTTTTTTTACGTTTTCGCCCGCTTTCGTCCGTTTTTTTTTGTTTTCGCCCGTTTTTGTCCGTTTTTTTTACGTTTTCGCCCGTTTTTGTCCGTTTTTTTTGTTTTCGCCCGTTTTTGACCTTTTTTTTTACGTTTTCGCCCGTTTTTGTCCCGTTTTTTTTGTTTTCGCCCGTTTTTGTCCATTTTTTTTTTATTTCGCCCGTTTTGTCCGTATTTTTTACGTTTTCGTCCGTTTTTTTTTTGTTTTCGCCCGTTTTTGTCCGTTTTTTTTACGTTTTCGCCCGTTTTTGTCATTTTTTTTGTTTTCGCCCGTTTTTGTCCTTTTTTTTATTTCGCCCGTTTTTGTCCGTATTTTTTACGTTTTCGCACGTTTTCGTCATTTTTTTTTTGTTTTCGCCCGTTTTTATCCCTTTTTTTTTACGTTTTCGCCCGTTTTTGTCCCTTTTCGCCCGTTTTTGTCCGTTTTTTTTTATTTCGCCCGTTTTTGTCCGTATTTTTTACGTTTTCGCACGTTTTCGTCCGTTTTTTTTTGTTTTCGCCCGTTCTTGTCCCTTTTTTTTACGTTTTCGCCCGTTTTTGTCATTTTTTTTACGTTTTCGCCCGTTTTTGTCCGTTTTTTTTGTTTTCGCCCGTTTTTGTCCGTTTTTTTTATTTCGCCCGTTTTTGTCCGTATTTTTTACGTTATCGCCCGTTTTCGTCCGTTTTTTTTTTGTTTTCGCCCGTTTTTGTCCGTTTTTTTTACGTTTTCGCCCGTTTTTTTATTTCGCCCGTTTTTGTCCGTGTTTTTTACGTTTTCGAACGTTTTCGTCAATTTTTTTTGTTTTCGCCCGTTTTTGTACGTTTTTTTTATGTTTTCGCCCGTTTTTGTCCGTTTTTTTTTGTTTCCGCCCGTTTTTGTCCGTTTTTTTTTGTTTTCGCCCGTTTTTGACCATTTTTTTACGTTTTCGCCCGTTTTTGTCCGTTTTTTTTACCCAAAATTTTTTTTCGAAAATATTTTTTTCGATGATTATTTAAAAAAAAATTTAAAATTATGTTTTATTGAATTTTTTGTCCGTAAAAAAATGGATAAAATCGGGCGAAAACGTAAAAAATCGGACAAAAACGGGCGAAATAAAAAAAAGGGACAAAAACGGGCGAAAACGTAAAAAAAGGGCGAAAACAAAAAAAATCGGACAAAAACGGGCGAAAACGTAAAAAAAAAGGGACAAAAACGGGCGAAAACAAAAAAAAAACGGACGAAAACGTTCGAAAACGTAAAAAACACGGACAAAAATGGGCGAAAACGTAAAAAAAAGGGACAAAAACGGCCGAAAACGTAAAAAAAAACGGACAAAAACGGGCGAAAACAAAAAAAAACGGACGAAAACGTAAAAAATACGGACAAAAACGGGCGAAATTAAAAAAAAACGGACAAAAACGGGCGAAAACAAAAAAAAACGGCAAAAACGGGCGAAAACAAAAAAAAAACGGACGAAAACGTAAAAAATAGGGACAAAAACGGGCGAAATAAAAAAAAAAACGGACAAAAACGGGCGAAAACGGACAAAAACGGGCGAAAACAAAAAGAAGCGGACAAAAACGGGCGAAAACGTAAAAAAAACGGACAAAACGGGCGAAAACAAAAAAACACGGACAAAAACGTGCGAAAACGTAAAAAAAATGGACAAAAACGGGCGAAAACAAAAAAAAGGGACAAAAAAGGGCGAAAAAACGGTCAAAAACGAGCAAAAAGAAAAAAAAACGGGCGAAAACGTAAAAAAAAACGGACAAAAACGGGCGAAAACAAAAAAAAATGGACAAAAGCGGGCGAAAACGTAAAAAACAGACAAAAACGTAAAAAAAAGGGACAAAAACGGGCGAAAAAAAAAACGGACAAAAGCGGGCGAAAACGTAAAAAAAAGGGACAAAAACGAGCGAAAACGTTAAAAGGATTAACGATGCAGCGCTATTTAAGCAAAGGATTAACGATGCAGCGCTATTTAACCAAAGGATTAACGATGCAGCGCTATTTAACCAAAGGGGGCTAACTTGTAAATTTTAACTAAACTAGTTAACACCAGTTAAACCAAGGGACCCGTGATGTTATTTGTTTATGTACTTAGGGACTAATCATGCAACTTTTAAAAGATAGGGATGAAACTTGTTACTTTATACAAACCACAGGGACCAACCATGTAATTTACTCTACATTCAATGAGCATTAGGGTGTTCATGGTTCGGGTAATAAATTGAGTAAACCGAAAATCGAACTGAAAAAAATCGAACCGAACATATAACCGAACCGAATTTGTTAAAACCGAACCGAACCGAATTAAAAATTCGGTTTTCGGTTTGGATATGGGTTTGGCTATCTGAACCAAAAACCGAATTTATATATATATATATATATATATATATATATATATATATATATATATATATATATATATATATATATATATATATATATATATATTTTTTATATATATTTATATTATTTTATATATAAAATTTGTCCATTAAAATTTTATACTAATATAAAAAACATTTTTTTATGCTTGAAATATTTTTTTTTGCCAAAAAAATATATAATTAAATTAAAAAAAAATATAAATAGTGTAATTCAAGTACAAAATTCGGTTTTCGGTTTTGACCCATAACTGAACCGAACTTCGGTTCGGTTCGGTCATAGATATTTTCGGTTCGGTTTGGTTTTCGGTTATGACTCAAAATTTTTTTTTAACCGAACAACTCGAACCGAATAAACCGATTAACCGAGAACCGAACCGATAAACACCACTGAGCAATTACTCCTTTCATACCCACTTTAAAAATTTGTATGACTAAATGAAAACAGGCCCAAGTTAAGTTGGGTAAATAACTTAAGCCCCATATAAAACAGGCCCAAGTTAACAAATTCCGCCCTAAGTTCCAAGATACAATAAAGAAAGCAGCCTAGGGTTTCTTCACTGTTGCCGCCGCTCTTCACTGTCCAGCCAATCAGCCGCCGTCATTTGGTCTCTCTTTAATCTAAATTAGGAGGTTATTTAAGCATATTATATGATTGATCTATAAGCATTATTATGTAGTTTGTGCCTTTGGTTAAGATTTTATCACAAGATATTTAAAATAAACATAACCATCGATATATTAAATCTTTGTTAACAACGATTTGCAATTTATGAGTATTTTGTTCTCCTGATTTCTTTTATCTATTAATGAATAGGTTGTTATTTATAGCAAGTTTCTGATATATATGCTACTCTACTTTTAGAAATCTGTGTATTTGCACTTGTTTATTTATAGTAAGTTAATAAATGCAAAAAAACGCCCCTATTGTTTGTCTAAATGGCAAAAGTGGTCCCTATAACTTTCAAAATGCAGGTGCAAGACCTATGTGTAACGTTCGTTTCGCTTTCCGTTCACACCAAAGTGATATGACTCAAGTACCGAGGGTATTTCAGTCTTTTCACTTCGCTGTGGACCGAAAGTGAACCGAAAGTTACACATACGTACTGCACGGGCACTTTAAAACTTGTAGGAACCGCGTTTGTCGTTTTGGACAATCCACATGGACTATTTTTGCAATTTATTTTTAACAATTGTTGTGTGCACATGTGTTATAGGATTCTTGTCTGGTGATGTTTGTTTTGGTTTATTAAGTCAAACTGTTGCATATGAATCAGTTTTTTTTTTTTTATCATTTGCCGAATTTGTATTATTCTTATAGAATTCGAAACTAGATTAGCGATATGTGTTAACTGTTAAGTATTACATTTACTAGTATTATACTTGGTTTTATTCTGTCTAAAACATATATCGTGTTTGAACACTTTTCATTTGCTGTGCACTTTATCATTTATACTATTTTCGCACACGTTGGAATTGTTATTATATATGCACAAAAAACTGCTGTGTGTAAATCTGTAGGATACTTCTATGGTTTCTATTCAGTAACTTCAGACAGAATGTATAGAATTGTGTTTTTGAAAAACATGCAGAAAGTACATTGTTTCACCGGTTTGTTGCATTTATGTCTGAACAGTTAGGGTCTGTACCGTGCACTTTTGGAATTTCTTATTTTCTTAGTTATGCATGCAAAATTAACGTTGTTGTGTGTAAAATTTTCTCATTTTGCCAAATTTGTTATTAATTTGATAAAATACGAAAGTGAATTAGATGATTTTCTGCATTTATGTTTATCTATAATTAGCATACATTAAATTTGGTTTATGTGACTCATCATTTGTGTTTAAGCATCCATACATGATTGTTGTTGGCGTCTTGGGCTGTGTTTGCTAAAACTTGCTGTAACTTATATTGTCTCACCCATTTGGATACCTAATATGTTTTATTTTTTTAAGTGTTATGTTTTGCTGCCATATTGCATTCTGTGCTAAATTTATAGAAATTCTCTGTTTGAACACTTTGCAGTTATTTTTTCACCTGATTTGTTTTGTCTATAATGAGTAGGTTGTTATTTAGTAAGTTTGTCATATATAATAATTATATATACTGCTCTTAGAAAACTGTGTGTTTGCACTTGTTTATTTATAGTAAGTTTGAACAAGTCTTATAAGTTAAAAAATGCAAAAAAAGTCCCTCCTGTTTGTCTAAATGGCAAAAGTGGTCCCTGTAACTTTAATGGTGCAGGCATAACAACTGTGCATAACTTTCGTTTCACTTTTCGTACACACCAAAGTGAAATGACTGAAGTACCGAGGGTATTTCAGTCTTTTCACTTCGCTGTGGACAAAAGTGAACCGAAAGTTATACACACGTACTGCACGTGCACTTTAAAACTTATAGGAACCACGTTTGTCATTTTGGGCAACCACAAGGACCATTTTTGCTATATGTTTATAAAAAAATGTCTGCACATGTATATGATTGTTGTCTGGTTATTATTCCATAATTTTGGGAGAATGTATAGTATATTGGGAAGTCAAAAATGAATCTTATAGAATTCGAAACTGGATTAGCAATATGTGTTAGGTATTGAATATATTATACTCGGTTTTATTCTGTTCAAAACATGTATTGAAACTCTGTTTCAACTCTTTGTATTGGCTGCACACTTTATTATTTAAACTATTTTTGCACACGTCAGGGTTGTTATTACATATGCACAAAACTGTTGTGAGTAAAAGTATACGATACTTCTGTTCTGTTTTTTTATGGATACGTGAAAGTACTTTTCTACTCTATTTATTTTATGTTTTTTGTGGAGAAACTGCTAGATAGAAATAATATTTTATCAGCTGATATTCTGCATTTATGTGTTTTTTATTAGTATAGACTAAATTAGGTGTTTGTTTAAGCTATTTAATCATCTTACATGACCAATAATTAGTTTTTAAGCTTTGAAATATGTATATAGCAGGTGTCTGTTGTGTTTTTGAAAAACATGCAGAAAGTATAAATTTGCACAGGTTTGTTGCATTTGGTGAAGTTTTTTACAAAATTTATGTCTTAACACTCTACAGTTAGAGTTTGTACTGTGCACTTGATTCTTTTAAATGTTTTGGAATGTCTTTTTTTAGTTATGCATGCAAAAATGTTGTTGTGTATAAATTTATATGAGTCATCTCATATTGCCAATTTCATAAACTGAATTAGATGATTTTCTGCATTTATGTTTATCTATCATTAGTATACATTAAATTTGGTTTATGTTTAGGCTATCTAATCATTTTATGTAACTGATCATTTGTGTTTTAGTATCCATACATGGTTACTGTTGGCGTCTTGCGCCGTGTTTGTTAAAACTTGCAGTAAATTATATTGTCTCACCCGTTAGGATATCTAATATGTTTTAACTTTTCAAGTGTAACGTTTTGTTGCTAAATTGCATTCTGTGTTAAATGTATAGAAATTATGTATTTGAACACTTTGCAGTTATTGTGCTCTTGATTTTATTAAGTAATTTAGAATCTGTCAACTTTTTTGTTATATATGCACAAAATTGTTGTGTGAAATGTATATGATTTTCGTAAGTATCATAATTGAAGCTCTTTAACATGTTGTTTTGACAGGAAACATGGCATTGTCTTCCAAATTCAAAACGCTTGGTACTAGTTTACTTGCGACTAGAAGTAAGTGGATCAGATGGCCGAAGAGGCAACTGGCTGCTGGAGAAGTTGCTGGAGAACTTAGTCAGGCAAGAGTCCCTCTGTGGAGTTACACTACAGACAGAAAACAGATCTTCTCTGGCTCTCACTCCATGCCGTCTGTGACTGGGAAAGGCGTGTTGGAGCTATGGAAAAATGGATCTCAACATCTTGCTGAAAGTGAATCTGTAATTGCAACAGAGAGGAGCACAGAACTTAGTCAGGCAAGGGTCCCTCTGTGGAGTTTCACTACAGACAGACAACAGATCTTCTCTGGCCCTTTCTCCATTCCGTCTCTCACTGGGAAAGGTGTATTGGAGGTATGGAAAAATGAATCTCAGAATCTTGCTGAAAGAGAATCTGAAATTGCAACAGAGAGCAGCACAGTTTTTAGGTAAAAATTCTTCTCTTTCAAGGTCACGTAATTTTGTTAACGTATATAGCAATGGAATCCAGTGACGGAGCCAGGATTTTGATATTGGGTGGGCCAAAATAATTCTTTACAAATAAAAATTATGTTTAGAATATTTGTTAGATTGGTCACTATATTAACGATTACTATGTCAGAACATGAATTTATGAATTGATAGATCAAATTTATGCATCGATGACGTATAATTCAGTATCACACAGCAAGCATAAAACAACGTTGGAGGAAACTCTTATCAATTTTGTTTGTTAAGTTAATAAATGGTGTTTGATTCAATATATAGTGAATTACTGAATACTAATGATTTAATGGTAAGTATTTATACAAAAGAAAAGAGTTACAGTTTGAATTTATGTACAAGTTTGAATATGGGTAGGCCAAACCTTTCTAATGTTGAATATCGCACCATATAACATAGCATGTATACTTCTAATTTGACAGTTTGGGTTGGCCATGGCCCATCCCACTCAAAGAGTGGCTCCGTCAATTATGGTAAGAGTAGTGATTGGTATAGTGAGATTGTATAGGATCTAGGAGGTGTCATTGGAATGTTTTATTAATATGAAAAGCAACTATATTGCAGGGTGTGTAAGTATGTGTTGGTGCTTGGCGGAGTTGCTGGAATTTATTTCATTGTCCGCTGGAATCGAAACAGGTCTGTTTCGCAATCCCATATATCTTTGCACTACAATCCTATAGCGTTGTACACTACAATAAGCATATTGTCCCAATTTGTAATTTTGAAGAGATTATTATGAAAGATTAATGTAGCTTAAGTAAGTTCTTTTATAAGTCGTATTGAAGTGGCTCTAATAGTCATTACCAGGCTCTAATAGTCATTACCAGATAAGGATGATAAAAAGGTTGATAACCAAAATCATAAACCGCAAAAAACATGTCTATTTAAAGAGAAATTGGGCCTGACTATGTAAAATATGGATTGAATTAAGAGAAAACAATAAAATACGGCCAGAATTCGATGTCTTTGAAAAAGTAGTACCCACTCTAAATATCGTAGATAACTTGATAACAAGGATGAAAATTTGAATTATATAAGAGTTTTTTATATAAATTTTAGTGTCCCATCATAAACCATCTTGCTACATTTGCTTCCGTTTAGTTCATATGAACACTCATTATTTATGGAATGAACCTAACCCATGCTTTAAAAGCAATACATGTTTGTAGACAGGATTTTGATTTATTAAGCCAAATTATTAATGTTTCGCCTTAAGTTGGTGGTTTTGCCTTTTTACATTGGTCAAGTTATGGTACCAGTCCTAGATTGAGGGTTCGGAATTATGGTAATCGAATAAGTATTTATCCAATACTACGTGTTTCTTTGCCTTTTTGACAATGGTCAAGTTATTGTTCCGTTCCAAGGATCATGGTTTGGTATTATGGTAATCGAATGAGTATTAAATTATGCATTCATAAATAATGGCAATTAATTTATTCCTCCTCCCCCTTTATTTAATATAAATACTAAAAGGCAAGTTTTTCTAGTATGAGATATATGGGTATCAAACTCATACCTTTCTTGCTACAGGAAACTCCAAAGAAACATAGCTTTCCAGCAGGCCATTGTGCAAGGTGTTATAGGTGCCGTAGAAGAAGGTGTTAAGGATCCCGTTGTACAAGCTGCCAAACAAGCTATCAAAACAGCGGTTGCAGAAGCATTCCAGGATGCCAAAGTTATTAATGAGGCCATTGCTAAAGCTTTTCTAGAAGCCCAGAATGTCCATGCTCAAGCTCTGGATGTGCCACCTGTCCCAACACAGAGTAAGTATCGAGTTTTAAATCTTTCTACCAACCGATCATTGACCTTTTTTATGTTACCTGAAAAATGTTGTTTTTTGAATAGATCTTACAACTGAAATGGTGATCAAGGCATTTTTGGCTGCTGGAAATGGGCAGGTATGCTCAAATCTAAAACTTATATTTAGGATGCGAATTGTTAATATAATGAACCCAAATTGACCTGTGTTCATAAACTTTATTCTTGTAGGAAATTAATCTAGAAGCTTTTCTAGATAGCATGGGGCTTGGGGAATACCTGAACAGACTACTTGAGACAGGGTATGTGTTTAATGTAGAAGATCTTGCTAGAGCTTCACAGGAGCAGTTGGCTGGAAATGGAATTCCACAGGTTAGTTATCTTTTGTTATGAAAGACTGCTCCGGGTCATTTTGTGTTTGGTTTTCTCAAATATTTTTCTAACAAAACACAAATTTTTTAATTGTACAGAATCATATTGTGAAGCTGAAAAATGCAGCCTTCTATTTGTTGGATCTGCATAATCCGTCCTTTACTTTACTTTAAAACCAATAGTTCTGCAAGAGTTCTATTATGTTCTATGTTGACGAATATTGTAAGCAAGTAACTTGTTACTACAGCTTGTAATTCTCAAGATTTCTATTATGCTCTATGTTGTTGAGTCTTGTAAGCTGTAGCTTGTAGTTTCTTAAGTACTTTTGTTATCCAAAAATACTGTGCTTTGTTTATATAAATTCAAAACTTAAGGTTAAGTATAATCACAACTGTGTATGTGTTTGACATCCAAAATATCTAATTAATTGGTCAATAATTTTCTTTTATGAAAAAACAAAAGTTCTGTTATCTAGGATGGTTATTATAGCTGTATGGTTAAGATTTTAGAGGTGCAAGTCAAGTTGATAAATTGGTCGATAATTTTATTCTTCTTATGAAGAACTAAAGAGTTTGGCATCCATCGAGCACGTGCAAAGTGATCAATGGCAATCGACTCAAAAATTTTGATGGGGTTTCTGGATTTTAGATGTAAGGGCTGAGTGATCAATGGCAATCGACTCAAAAATTTTGATGGGGTTTCTGGATTTTAGATGTAAGGGCTGATTTAGTTCGATTTCTAGCATTCAATTGACGAGAATCTATTGTATAAAACACACAATTCCATCTAAATGAATTTGAATGCTATACAACTTATTCTATCATCTAAAGATTGAATTTTAATGACTTGAATTTCTATATTGTAAAATACAATATTCCATCTAAACTGAGCGCTTCTCTAATTTTCAGAAAGAACGACAGATCAATTCCATTGGATTCATAAAAGTTTAGTATGAGTGTAATATGCTCGGGAGCATTAGTTGGAAACAAGAGACTAGGCATTGTGAACCCCTCGTAAGAGAAACAAAGTAACTTTAAGAAGGATTATTTCCTTGCCTTCATGCAGGAAATGTAGTGTATACAATTGGTCTTCACAGTCATGAGGCCTAATGGCATTGTTGTTTATTGCTATTTTACACTGAAATATTCATAAGTCCATAATGTTGTTTAGGATATGTAGTGACTGGATAAGGTGTCAATGTGAAGTTTAGAGCTTTATCCAGTTGTATAGGCATTCTTGTTGTGATTGTAGTTTGTACGGATCCTGAGTCTGTTCTGGACCTTTTGTATGCCTTATGGCTTAACTTTTTGAGAATAATATATCTTCACATTTGCTTGGGAAAAAAAAGTTTAAATTTAACCAACTTGGATACATCGAAAGCAAAAAGTTACGAGATATAAGGTATTTCATTTTCATTTTAATGGAAGGAATTAGTCTCCACTAGCCTCATTCCAAGAACGAACAAGAAAAGGCAACTGTTTCATTTTAATGGAATTTTGAACACGCTCAACTGTATCATTTTAATGGAATTTTGAACACGCTGGCTAGTTTTGAGTATGTTGTGGGAATATTTCAGCACATCCCGATTACTTATTAAATGCATATATCAAGACCTTTTCTTCTCTCAAATATTTTACAGTGCTAACATAGATCAAAACTAGTTATCCTTTATATATAATTATTCTTTATTTCGTGTTGTCCTGCAAACTATAGTAATTAATGTTGTGCCTTAAAAAGCTTAACTACCGTCTAGTTGACTAGTGATTTTCGACGCCGGACATACTGGAGAGTGGTGTAACACCGTGTAAGATATAAGAGATAATGTAATGTAAGATATAAGAGATAATGTGAATGATTTATTATTCATTGCATAGACCGTACAAGGATGCACCATACATATAGGCACTATCAACAATCTATTTTGGGTAAATTAGAATTACCCTCTAATTACAATAAATATACACCTAATGTACAGCTAGACATTCTTATCTCAGTTACAATAATAATACAGCTAACACTCCCCCGCAGTCCGAGCGGCGAAATCGCGAAAGTTCGGACTGGAGTAGTAAACTAAAAAAAATGAAAAACAAAGACATTACCATAATAAAAACATAACATTAGTCGACTCGTAAAAAACCGTACCAACGGTCGACTTTAGTCGACTGGTACCAACGGTCGGCTAAGTCGACTAGTAACACAACCGTACCAACGGTCGACTTTAGGGACTTGTACCAACGGTCAACTTTAGTCGACTGGTAACAAATCCGTACGAACAATCAACTAATTGACAAACAATAAACTCATGCATTAACATCAAAAGAAAAGATGATAAAATGAAATTTGGTTCTAAAACTTCAACCCCCAAAGAACCTTCCAAACAAACGGGGCGTGCTTTTCCCTAGAAAAACATAAAGATCACAGATTTAGAAGAAGTTGTGGTTTATTTTGGTTACGGATTAAAGGGAGCCCTCCGAACCTCCGGCGTGTAGCCGGCGGCCGGAGGCGGCAGCGGAAGAGTTTAGGTTTTGTGGATCTTAATAGCCTGATACCATGTAAGATATAAGAGATAATGTAATGTAAGATATAAGAGATAATGTGAATGATTTATTATTCGTTGCATAAACCATACAAGGATGCACCATACATATAGGCACTATCAACAATCTATTTTGGGTAAATTAGAATTACCCTCTAATTACAATAAATATACACCTAATGTATAGCTAGACATTCTTATCTCAGTTACAATAATAATACAGCTAACACACCGGTGGTGACACCACCACGCGTTAACTCTGAATCATTCATGTTCAAAGACTTATCGAAAGAAGAAGAAACTAATAGTATGAACTTGACGTTTATAAAAAGTACGTTGTTATTTATTAAGAAACGAAAAGGTGAAAGTTCGCAAAGTACAAGAAACATCATAAGTTGAGATAGTTATGGAGCTCATGATGGTTTAAAGGCCGCTTACTTGTGAGCAACCGATGTATATACGACGCATATACATTCGGAATAAGTTGAGAACTATTTACAAACATAGTTGAACATTTTGGCTTGATGAAATGCACCTCCACAATTTGTCAGTTGGCATACGACATCATTTCTAATGCCCTAGATGAATACTTGCAAATGGGTGCAAAAACTCCCCATGATTCTCTTGAGTATTTTTGTAAGGCTATTACCAAAATATATGGAGAATAGTTTTTTCAAAAACCCACTTACACTGATATGGAAAAACTTTATCGGTTTCACGAAGAAAAAACACGGGGTTTCAGGGAATGTTAGGAAGCCTTGATTATATGGATTGGGAGTGGGATTTGTTCAATGCTATCGCTATCAATATTGTGGACGTGATCATGGTTCAAACTCATGGATATTGTTGGAAGTTATTGTGTCACAAGACTTATGGATATGACTTGATTTTTTTTTTGGTGTTTTATGTGGCAACGACATTAATGTTATACATCAGTCTCATTTATTCAGTGATCTCAAAGATAGCAACCAGAGGTTCCATTTGTGATTGACGACGTAAAGTAAAATTGGGGATATTATCTTGTTGATTAGATATATCCGGAATGAGTGACACTTATTAATTCGATTTCACATCCAAATGAGGATGACCGCAAGCGAATACGATATAAGCAAATGCATGAAGCACCAAGGAAAAATGTGGAACAAGCGTTTGGTGTTCTCAAGAAAAATGAGCTATAATTGCCAATCCCGCACGACCGATAGCTCTTGTTAGATAAAGAATTATGATGTACACATGCATCATATTACATCATATTTTACATCATATGATTAAAAAATACAAAGAAAATGCGATATCTCTCAACTTTTATACGGGGGAACAACAACGTGAGGACGACCTTGTACGAGCTCACGAACAAACGTTACAAGTTATACGAGAAATCAAATCTGCTTAAAAACACCCAAACCTTCGTGAAGATTTGGTCAAAGACCTTTCATGCAAATCTTAATTTAACTTTTTTTATCTGTGGTTTTTAATTTTTTAATAAAAGTTTAATTTACTTTTTATTCAAATTTGTTAAAATAAATGAGTAATGGTGGGTTTGCTAGTCACCAACTCACCATTTCACATTTACACCTACTTTGAGTAGATCTAATGTTAATACCAAATGTATTTTTTGCACTAAAGTAAATGTTAGCACTAAAATTACACTATTTTTGTCCAATGAATAGTAAACACTTAAAATGCACTAAATATAACTCATTGCTATTCATTTTATTAAAACCTTTAATTTTTACTAATCCTTTTATATTTAATACAAAACATAAGGGTACAAGTCATAAACGCTTAATGTACTTACAAAAATGACTCATTCTACATACTATACTTTTTTTATTGTCATTCTTCTTAACGTTGTTCACGTTAGTTGTCATAATGCTTAACAAATGCTCTTTTCTTATGCGAAAAGACTTAAGTACCCTTGGATTATCATCACTTAAATACCATTCGGGTAATCGCTCAATAGGGAAAACATATTTAACTAAAGACAGCCTATCAACAGCTGTAACAGAATTCAACAAGACACCAGAAGGTGAAAGAAAGTTAAAGAGTTTACCAGAGAGTTCCGTTTTATGAATCCATCCGTGGTTAGGGTTAGGGTTAGGGCTTTGAGGTTCGAAACCGAATAATTTGCAAATTAGGGTTGGAAAAGTGAGGGAAAAGAACCCGCGTGACTGGTCGGGAGAGTGTTTTTGGAGAAATGACTCCACGGATGTGAGGGCGGTGGATATTTGTTCCGGTGATGACTGATGATGCGGCGGAGATTGTGGCAGCGAGGCCGTCGGATTTTGTTTGGGCTTCTGTTGCGTATGTTTGTGACATCATTGATTGATTGATTGTTTGTTGATGGATTGATTGATTGTGTTTTTTTTAAAGAAACCGAGGTATGAAATTGTTAAAGAAAGTGCTGTTAGGTTGCTTTTAAACCAGATGTTGTCTCTTTCAGATGAATATTTTTACAAGCTTCTTAAGCGAAAAGTGAAGAAAAAGAATGCTTGTGCTTGATTTGTAGGATCCCAGATGCGATAGTAACATAATGACCCACTTATGCGTGTAATCGGTATGTTTTGTTATGACATAATACATTGAAGCTGATGAATGTTGTAGATACTGGGCAATTGCATTATACTGTGATTTCGAAACTTTATTTACAGGTGTTAGGGCAAGTACACTTGAGTTCTTGGATCAATTGTAATTGAAACATTTTAGTAATGCAGGTGGTCTTTATCATTTGTGTTGTTTACGTATTTAACTTAATCACGCTTAGGTGTTAGATTGATACATTTTAGTAATGCAGAAAATGGGTTGTGATTATTATTTATTTATTTTTTTTCCTGGAAATCATGGTGTTGCAAGGTAGGAGATGAAGATTTGCTAAATGACTAAAATACCCTTAATAAATCATACTAGTACTAGTTAAGCATTTTGACAACTAACTTGAACAACGTTAAGAAGAATGACAATAAAAAAAGTATAATATGTAGAAGTCATTTTTGTAAATACATTAAGCATTTATGACTTTTACCCCAAAACATAAAAACTAGTTTATATAAAAAATATATTTGCAATTTTCATATTAATATCATCAAAATGATCTCAATATTAATATATAGTACTTAGTTTATTTCTCATATTAATTGCATTATTATATAGTATTTTATACATTTTAGAGTACAATTAGTCCAATATAACAATTTTGCACTATTTTAGTGTAAATTTTTAGCATTAACATTGGAGATGCTTAATGATGTGACAACTGGCAAATTAGGGAGCCATTTTGAAAACCCGCATTACGTTAAAGTTCGTTTATAAATTTATATTTGAATTTTTATTCGTAACGAACTTGTAAAACCTACATTGTGGTTGATTATATTTAAAATTTTTATGGAATCAATTTGGATTATCGATGTGATGAGAATTTATTTTGAGATTTTATTGGCACTACGTTGACTCCGGCACTAGGATAACCTAACTAAAATGTTATGTCTTGAGTTTACGAATTCGACAATATATATTTATTTATGGAACGTCTCGTGAGATATTAAATAATTTGAAACGAGTTTTGGGTTTTGGTCCGTGTATTTTACACCTAGCCACCTTAATCTTAAGGGTTAATAATACTCCTACTATTACCAAATTATTACTAATGTTATTATTGTTTGTATAAAAAGAAAGAAAAGATTTTTTTTTAAAAAAAAGAGTATAACTACAAAATCGTCCTTGTGCCCTGGTAACCACACAACACACCCTCACCCATCTCATATTCGTCATCTCATCTCTCTCTCTTTTTGCTAACCCTAGCCACCACCATCAATATACGGCTGCCGCCGCCTAACCGCCGCCGTTCACCTCAAACCACCACCACCATCTTAACCCTCATTTCATTCTCTTCATTTCTACATATATCACGTGCCTCAAAACCCACCCCATCACCACGAATACATGAAGATCGAGCCTTGAACCACCACCATTCCTTGTTATTTTGTTAGATCCGTGAGTCTTGAGGTTCAAGAAGGTGAGAATACGCGTTTTTACGCGTGGGTTTGACTAAGCCGAGTCAAACTCGGATTAACTTGTATTGGGATTTAAAGATACATGATTTCTTTTAAAGATTTTGATAAGAAAATAATATGGGTATCCATTTTGGTGTGGTTTTGACTCGGATTTGTATAAATCCTTGTTGGGGGTCTTGCTTGGATTGATTGTTGTTTGTAGTTTGGTTGTTTTTGGGTTATGTCGCGACCCCTAGGAGCCGTTTGGCTCGGTTTTGGTTCGATGGAAAGCAGGCCGAGACCCCTTTGGGCTCGTGCCTCATGTTTCTTTTGGAGCCGTGGTTAGCCGCGATCCATTTGGGTCCGGCAATGGTTAATGTTTTGTTTCCAGATTTTTGGTGCTCACTGATGTGGTGATATGGTTATTTTTATTATTTGATTCTTGCGGCTTATTTTATTTTGGCCGAATGATTTTGATGGGTCGAGACCTTGTGGTCTCGACAATGGAAATATTGTTACAATTGTGATTATTGAGGAGTTGTTGACGAATGGTAAATGTGGGGACCGATTGTGAGACGGTCACTTAGATTGACGGAGATAGGTTAGTCGGGTGCCGTAGTCGGACCCTATTGTTGTAGCACGTGTATTGGGATTGATTTGGACAGAGTTGGATTACTTATTTATGACTTGATTTGGTTATTTCTATTTTTGGACTTGGACAATGAGCCGAGAGTGATGACTCGGACATGTGACCATTTCGTATGACTCGATAAATATTTATAATCAAACGCAAATAATAAAACTCGTAACAATACTATTAGTAATATAAACGTTTATATAAATATATAGACGTGAATAACGTATATATAGATATATAAATGCGTATATTAATAATAACAAGATCACGAGTAATATTATAACAATAGCGTGACTATAAATATTATACTATGAGAGTAGTGTAATATTATTGGGAGCGTTATTATGATTAAATATTATGAATAACGAGGAAATCTTGACGTTGAATAAATATTAAATAAAATAATCTCTTTTAAATAATTGAGGAAAACTATCGAGTTATGCGGGGTCGTGGTCACTTGAGTCCAAGTGGATTATTATTTGTGACGTTTGTGTTGTCACGGATATATGACAATTAATACACTCACTTTCGATAACTACGTAACTTATTTAATCGACGGGTTAAATAAGAGCTATTTAGTTGTTTAAATTGAGTATATTAATGGGCATCGTATCCTACAACGCCCATAGGTTGTGGTATGTGTACGAGAATAATAAATTACTAAGTATCTCGTGAGGTTGCCAAATTGACGAATTTGGTAAGCTTAACGGCATAATTAGAGAATTTATTAAACTTTGATATATACCATATAGTACTTTATGTGCAATGTGTGACCTAGGATTCGGGTATAATCTTAGAATGGTATATTAAGTAAATAAATATGGGGGATTACCAAATTGACGGATTAGTTAAACTTCGATGATTTATTTAAATAATATATTGGGCTAATATTAGACCTATAGATTGTTTTATTATCCTTTTTGTTGTGACTTCTTGGTTTGAGTTGTGTCGACCCACCACCCGTATGGATACCAAACGTCAAACTCCAAACTAATATGAGATTTATACGAGAAATGGATTTTTGGAAGTAAAATGGAATACGTTCGGGTTTGGGAATATTTGATTTTGAGGAAATGATTTCTGAATGAGTTGATATTGTTAGGTCGTGCCGAGTCCGTAGTTGCCGTCTTTTGAGTTACTATACGTCTTACTTCTACCGATTTCTTCTTGCTGATTTCTGGACTTGAGGTGAGTCATAGCCCTACTTTTTACTCTTGAACTTTATTTTCAATACTTGGGGTGAGAAACGTGCAAATTGTTTTATGTGGACTATTATCGCTTTTACTTTTCAAAACTTGCTATGCTTATGGAACTAGGAAGATTTGTCAACCTTAGTCACATAGTGAATTATTGCGTGTGGACTAGTTATGGTTAGACGAATGTTACAACAACCTTAGTCACATAGTGAACCATCGCGTGTGGACTAGATTTGGTTAGATGAGTTACATCGACCCTAGTCACATAGTGAACCATCGCGTGTGGACTAAATAATGGTTAGATTATGAGATTGGCTTATTTGAGGATTTTGGATACTATAGTGTGCACCTATAGGTTATTAATACTTCGGAGGTTATCCGAGTATTTATGATATTGCTGGGGTTACCCAAATATCTATGTTGGAGCGGAGGGTATCCGCAGGTTTGTTACGGAGGGTATCCATGTTTTATGTTGGAGCGGAGGGTATCCGCAGGTTTTTAGTGAATCCCTAGTCTAGCTAGCAAGCGTTTTGCGTATATGTTCACTATATTGTATTATGAATTTAAACCTATGATCTCACCAGCGAAAGCTGACTTTTAGCACGTTTTCTCAGGTAATTAAGTGATGATTTGGATGCATGGATTGGAAGGCTTGGCAATGGCACCTGGTTTATGGATCTATTTTTCTAAAACTCTGATATTTAATTGTGGACCTACGTTTATTTCTTTTGGGCCTGACTCTGAATGAATGTTGGGATAAATGTAAACTTTAAAACCCCGTTTTGGTTGTGTTTTTCTTATGTTTACTTTATCTCGTTCTTATATGTCTTGTGTTGGATACCAATCCCCATAACACCTCGAAAGCTTGTTGAGTCTTCCGCTGTACCAAATTTTGGGGGTGTTACAAATGATAGGTTTGAAGGTTTGCTGAATAGTGATGTAATGCTAACATAATGGTGAATGATTTGGTGACCATTAAGTGCATTACCACACAAAGCATACGCAATGCATGGTTTTTGAAAAACTTTTTACAATTTGTAAAAGCATTTCTAAAAACTTTTTAGCATTTCAATAAAAGACTTTTTGTAAATTTTATAATAAAAGCTTGTAGTTTATCAAGTGTTTGAAGTTTTGGGTTTTCACTTGTATCTTTAATAATGAAAAGCTTTTGGACTAGTTTTTGCATTAGAAAAAGAATTACAACATGATTTTTTGATAACAAAGATTGATTAAAAACTTAGGGGGAATTGCATATATACCCACTAAAACATGAATATTTGCATATTTTCCCAAAACACAAGTTTTTAATGCACAATGTACAATGATGTTTAAGCATGCTTTGGGTATATATGCAAATATGCAAGTTTTAGTGGGTATATATGTAATTGCCTCAAAAACTTATGTATAAAATGTATCAAATTTTTAAAGACTTAAAGCATTGTAAATGCTTTAGTGTATATCCGCATATCTTTAGGGTATTAATAGTATATAAAAAAAAGTAAATTACGCCGTTCGTCCTTGTGGTTTGGTCATAATAACATCGTAAGTCCATTAACTTTCATTTTACATGGTCGATCCTTATAATGAAGTTTTATAAGACCATTCGTCCTTATCACTAACAGCAGAGGGACTTGCGATGTTTTTATGGCCAAACCACAAGTGGTAAAGGGTGGTGGTGTGGGAAAGAAAACAAGGGTAGATTAGTCATTTCACATTTTTTGACTTGGACTGGCGAGTTTAACTAACGAGCATTAGCCAAAATACATTTTTTGCAGCTACAGTAACCCTTCAAGGGCATAACTTGCAGAAAAATGAAACATTAGGGACATTTCTTGCAGTTTTTTTGGAGGACATTTTTTGCATTTTTTAGAAAGTTTAGGGACATTTTTTGCAGTTTACTCTAAATTTAATATGCTATAATGGTACAACTTTTAGTCATCTTGCTACTTGTACATGGCATATATATAATTCTGATTCCGAGTTCATAAACATGACATAATGTCTGAGCACGTGCTTCTTACTAGAGGATGGTTAGTCCTCCTGCTAATAGTAAGAACTTCCCTAGCCGACGAGTACTCTTCTTGGGGCTCTAACTTGTTTTTTGCTATATCCGAATCTATGCATATGTTCTAACATCATCTCAATTTTCGCACTTACACTAATCTGCAATACTTGTAACTAACCCTGGACTTTACTACTAAAGTGTAACATCTACATAGTCTATAAACTTTGCTAAAACATGAACATGAACTAATACTTGCGCTAAATGTGTACATTGCACCATTAGTCCCTGCCCTTAAATATTTTACACCGTTAGTCATTTTCTGTTAACTATTTGTGTGACAAGTCCTTATTTCTAATAAAACTTAAAGGAAATACGTACTTTTCTAAAATTCTAAAAGCATTATAATATATTTCTAACTAATCTGTGAAATTTGGGGTGTTACATAGACATTTATAGTTTTCTAACCATGTATAACACATTACATTTCGAATTGTAGATTAGTACAGTTAATTCATCAAAGCTAAATAGAACACACAGAATCACATGTGATTTTTACCACACGTGAACTCAATGACATGTGATTTTTAACACATGTGATTATACAAGTTTTAGAAATGAGTTGCTATAATATATTACTCAAATACAATGTGCGATTTATTGTAGAAAAGTCATGAATTTGTGTTTTTCATTGCAAAAAAATGGGGAAAGTCTTTGATTTATACACAAATAATTATGTCAATTTTAGTATGGTTGTTTTAGTGTTCGAACTACCATATTAGTGTTAAATCACATTTGAAATGTCATGCGAATTTTAATACTAAAAAAAATGTAAAAAAAAATGACAAAAATAATAGTTCGTCGGAAGGTATATGAAAGTGTCTGTCTATGTAAAAAAAATAATAGCCACATCGCTACAGCATAATTTGTTTTGCCTAACGATAGCGGTTAGTGGGATATTCAAATTAAAAAAAAGTGTGAAATTGCATTTTATATTAAAATATTAATTAATCTCCCTATTTTTACTCAATAGAAAAATGAATGACTGAGATTTATCCGTTAATATGTAGGAAACTTTTGATATGTAAATGATGTCTCCTCTTAGATGTTATAGACTTGATAATTATGTATTCTTATTTATATTATTTAAATAAAAGACTTTGATTTATCTTATATCATGAAGTAAATAATAATAGAAAAAATTTACATGTTTTGTTCATGTGGTTTACCTATAATCACACTCGTCGTCCGTATTCGATTTCAATTACATAAGGGGGTGGCAATCATGATTTCATGTCTCCCCATGCCTCACCACTCATCAATAATATCCTGCCACCTCATTTTATGTCTCTCTCATGCCCCACCATACTTTTTTAGTGCCAACCATGATTACACGCCTCACCTAATTTTATTTTTTATTTTTTACATTCATAATTATATTATAAGTGCTTAGCCTCTCCCATGATTCAACGGCATACATTGCCGAGCTCCTCCATGCCGAAGCCATGCCGCATAGGTGGCAGCAGTGTTGATTAGCGGCATGGGGCATGCCGAAGCCATGCCAAGCCCCACTGCCACCCCCCTAAATAATCCTTATTTTTCAAACTCTTTTCATTGATAATCCCTATTATGAAAATTAGGGCCTATCCGTGTAATTAAAAACTATATATTATACACAGTTGATCCCTGTTTTTTTTTTAAATAGGGACCATCGATGCAATTAGTTTGAAAATTAGATATCAACGGTGTAATTAAAGTTGAATAAGGATGGTGGGTGTGATTTTGGGTAAACTACATGGACGAGACATGTAATTTTTTCATAATAATATTTGCCCATGAAGTTGTTTCACTTCGGAGGAAGGCCGTGATTCTAGAGTTAACTTTGGAAAGGATTCCATTAGTTAAGAGTCTTGCAATAAATCCATATTTTTAAAAGAAATGATCTCTAGAATAAATTCTATATGTGCAAAAAGAAAGTGTTCGGAAAACAATTTATTCGGTGCTAGCTCCTGCAAATCCTTTGTAAAGATTTCGTTATTCTAAGAGAGAAAAAGACTGCCAGCGATTCCATAGGTAATTAGATTCTTATGATTGTAAGACGTCTATAAAATTCTTAAAAAGGATTTCTAAATCAAATTTGCAAAATTGTTGTTGACAGAAAGATATGGAGGAAGAAGGGAATGTAAGAATCACAACACAATTAGAAGATATTCCGATTGAGTTGATTCATCATATACAATCATTGTTGCCCGCAAAAGATGCCACTCGCACATGTGTCTTGTCCAAGTCATGGCAACATGCTTGGTCTACCATTCCTACCCTTAGGTTTACTACATGTGTGCCTGATGATCATGTCACCGAAGAAGAAGAAATAGACTACATTAAGTTGATTGATCGCACTCTTTTACGGTATCTCAACGACAACATGCCAATCGAATGTCTCCATATTCACTTAGACATCTGCAACTCGTCATTTTCCTCTCTTACTGAAAAATGGTTCAAGTCATTAGCTTTCACAAATTGTCTTAAGGAGCTTTCCCTAACACTGTGTGGTAAAAGAACTGCTTGGCATTATAAGTTTCCCAAATGCCTTACAATTCCAGGTGAGATATTCTCTTGTGAAAACCTTAATACTATAAGTTTAACAGTTGATCACAGTTCACGCTATCACGTTATGGTGAATATGAATCTTGTGATGATCAAGTGTTCGTTCCTGCGAGTACTCGAGTTGGTAAATGTCGGCATAAGTAGTGTAGATGCATTTAATAACTTACTTTGTTCTTGTAGCTTACTTGAGAAGATAAACATTTTGTTTCTCAAAGACATTAAGTTGATTAAAGTTAAAAACCTTCGTTGTCTTCACGAATTAAAAATAACATTAATAGATGAGAAAATTGACCACACTTTGGAAATCTATGATGTCCCAGGTCTTCGTGTGTTTTATTACCACGCCACACCGAAGTATACACTGAAAATGGATTCATTAGGGAGTGTGCGAGAATTAGTAATAATGCGTATTGGCGTAGATGATGAATATATCGACATCATCAATTCAAAATTTCCTTTTCTCGAGAGTTTGAACCTTACAATGTTTAAGTGTAGGCTAGAAACCATTGACATAACTTGTGATTCCTTGAAGAGATTGACTCTAAAGTTGTGGGAAAAGAAGCAATTCAAGATACAAATTTACGCTTCAAAGTTACTTTGTTTCTCTTACAAGGGGTTCACAATGCCTAGTCTCTTGTTTCCAAATAATGCTCCCGAGCATATTACACTCATACTAAACTTTCATGAATCCAATGGAATTGATCTGTCGTTCTTTCTGAAAATTAGAGAAGCGCTCAGTTTATCAAGCAACTTTGACATTGAAATAATAAATTTCTATGTGTCATCGAACATTGACCTTGATGACATTAGAAAACAGGTTTTGTCATTTCCAGCTAGGAATGTGCAACAGCTGACGTTTACACGAAGTTCTGATATACACATGTGGGAGCACTCAACACTATTTGAATTATTTTTTTCGCTTTGCTTGCCCCATTTTGTTAAAGCACATTACTGGCCATTGAAACATTATAGGCCGTTAATCTACAATAACTACTTGTATAAGCAAATGGTAAGGCGCATCATTGAAAAAAAAAGGCTTGGGCTGAAAGATGTGAAAATAAAAGATCATCTTAACGGAAAATGGGAAACCCTTACAAATTTTCAGAGAAGTTTTCATGAAGAGGCAAATGACTACAATTCAGATGAGTTCAAGTTAATTTGGAGTTCTTGAAATATCTTATCGTGATCGGCTCATCATCTTCAGTTTAGCATGCTCTTGTATGTACTCTTTATTTGATTTAAAGTTTTAGTTTTAATTACATTGCGAAATCGTAAATTACATCCATATTTTGACAGTTCTTTTAACGTAAACTTATCTTTATTTTAATGTAATGCTTGTGGAGTGTTTTTGTTTCATACTTCGATAATCATGGCAAAATTCATGAAATTCAGTTTGAGGTTCACTGATATATATTAGCGACCATATTTTTAATTCTCTGTAACTTCTACTCAGCCCTTGTATTTGGATATGTTGATGTTTACTTTGATGATGTGTATTTATTATCTGCTATAGAAGGCCGGCTAAAAGTCTTTGCGGAGGCTCATGACTCGTGCTTGAGGGTGCAAACCTAGTAAGTAGTGAATGAGTGTGGTAATATGATTTAATGCATCATCGCAAATGATGCAATGACTAATCTTACCGTGACAGTAGTTGCATCATCGCAAATTATTTTAATTTTCGTGAAGGTATGTTATAAGTTTGTTTGAAACAATCATGTCGTAGATTTCCTCATCCCGATCAAGAGACGGTTGAGTCTTGTAACGTACATAAAGTTGAATTAGAGTCTACTAAGTGATGCATTTAAGTTTTCCATGTGATGAAGTTAGCTCTCTATCTCCAATTGCCATAACTAAGCATGAAATTCTTTCATACGAGTATATGTTATCGGAAGTATATAGAATAGTTTCGGATACGCAATCACACTATTAGACCCCTGTAGAGTTGATAAATGTAGCGATGCCTGTTATGGATGCCAAGGTTATAGTTCTTGCTGTGATGATGTAGCTGCAGAAGGATTATTTCCTTGCCTTCATGCAGGAAATGTAGTGTATACAATTGGTTTTCACAGTCATGAGGCCTAATGGCATTGTTGTTTATTGCTATTTTACACTGAAATATTCATAAGTCCATAATGTTGTTTAGGAAATGTAGTGACTGGATAAGGTGTCAATGTGAAGTTTAGAGCTTTATCCAGTTGTATAGGCATTCTTGTTGTGATTGTAGTTTGTACGGATCCTGAGTCTGTTCTGGACCTTTTGTATGCCTTATGGCTTAACTTTTTGAGAATAATATATCTTCACATTTGCTTGGGAAAAAAAAGTTTAAATTTAACCAACTTGGAAACATCGAAAGCAAAAAGTTACGAGATATAAGGTATTTCATTTTCATTTTAATGGAAGGAATTAGTCTCCACTAGCCTCATTCCAAGAACGAACAAGAAAAGGCAACTGTTTCATTTTAATGGAATTTTGAACACGCTGGCTAGTTTTGAGTATGTTGTGGGAATATTTCAGCACATCCCGATTACTTATTAAATGCATATATCAAGACCTTTTCTTCTCTCAAATATTTTACAGTGCTAACATAGATCAAAACTAGTTATCCTTTATATATAATTATTCTTTATTTCGTGTTGTCCTGCAAACTATAGTAATTAATGTTACGCCTTAAAAAGCTTAACTACCGTCTAGTTGACTAGTGATTTTCGACGCCGGACATACCGGAGAGTGGTGCAACACCGGTGGTGACGCCACCACGCGTTAACTCTGAATCATTCATGTTCAAAGACTTATCGAAAGAAGAAGAAACTAATAGTATGAACTTGACGTTTATAAAAAGTACGTTGTTATTTATTAAGAAACGAAAAGGTGAAAGTTCGCAAAGTACAAGAAACATCATAAGTTGAGATCGTTATGGAGCTCATGATGGTTTAAAGGCCGCTTACTTGTGAGCAACCGATGTATATACGACGCATATACATTCGGAATAAGTTCTGAATGAGACTATTTACTAACATAGTTGAACATTTTGGCTTGATGAAATGCACCTCCACAATTTTTCAATTTGCATACGACATCATTTCTAATGCCCTAGATGAATACTCGCAAATGGGTGCAAAAACTCCCCGTGATTCTCTTGAGTATTTTTGTAAGGCTATTACAAAAATATATGGAGAATAGTATTTTCAAAAACCCACTTACACTTATATGGAAAAACTTTATCGGTTTCACGAAGAAAAAGCACGGGTTTCAGGGAATGTTAGGAATCCTTGATTGTATGGATTGGGAGTGGGATTTGTTCAATGCTATCGCTGTCAATATTGTGGACGTGATCATGGTTCAAACTCATGGATATTGTTGGAAGTTATTGTCTCACAAGACTTATGGATATGACTTGATTTTTTTTGATGTTTTATGTGGCAACGACATTAATGTTATACATTAGTCTCATTTATTCAGTGATCTCAAAGATAGCAACCAGAGGTTCCATTTGTGATTGACGACGTAAAGTAAAATTGGGGATATTATCTTGTTGATTTTTTTTTTGAACGGCGAGTTAGTAGTTAGTGATTCGAGCCCACAGTGACATCCAATTTGGCAGTATGCAAGCATTGAACCTTTCTCCTTAGGGGATAAACCCCACTCCTGCTTCTATTTTTTCGGGCCCGTGAAGGTCCATGGTGAGACTCGAACCTGAGACCTCTCCAAGGATACCTCCCCAAGATTACACTTGGTGGCCAACTGAGCTAGCCCAGTTGGTTTATCTTGTTGATTAGATATATCCGGAATGAGTGACACTTGTTAATTCGATTTCACATCCAAATGAGGATGACCGCAAGCGAATACGATATAAGCAAATGCATGAAGCACCAAGTAAAAATGTGGAACAAGCGTTTGGTGTTCTTAAGAAAAATGAGCTATAATTGCCAATCCCGCACGACCGATAGCTCTTGTTAGATAAAGAATTATGATGTACACATGCATCATATTACATCATATTTTACATCATATGATTAAAAAATACAAAGAAAATGCGATATCTCTCAACTTTTATACGGGGGAACAACAACATGAGGACGACCTTGTACGAGCTCACGAACAAACGTTACAAGTTATAAGAGAAATCAAATCTGCTGAAAAACACCCAAACCTTCGTGAAGATTTGGTCAAAGACCTTTCACGCAAGCCTTAATTTAACTTTTTTTATCTGTGGTTTTTAAATTTTTAATAAAAGTTTAATTTACTTTTTATTCAAATTTGTTAAAATAAATGAGTAATGGTGGGTTTGCTAGTCACCAACTCACCATTACACATTTACACCTACTTTGAGCAGCTCTAATTTTAATACTAAATGTATTTTTTGCACTAAAGTAATTCAAAAACTAACAAAAATTATTTAAATGTTAGCACTAAATATTACACTATTTTTGTCCAATGAATAGTAAACACTTAAAATGCACTAAATATAACTCATTGCTATTTATTGCACTAAACTATTAATTTTAATTATTAAAACCTTTAATTTTTACTAATCCTTTTATATTTAATACAAAACATAAGGGTAAAAGTCATAAACGCTTAATGTACTTACAAAAATGACTCATTCTACATACTATACTTTTTTTTATTGTCATTCTTCTTAATGTTGTTCACGTTAGTTGTCATAATGCTTAACAAATGCTCTTCTATTATGCGAAAAGACTTAAATACCCTTGGATTATCATCACTTAAATACCATTCGGGTAATCGCTCAATAGGGAAAACATATTTAACTAAAGACAACCTATCAACAGCTGTAACAGAATTCAACAAGACACCAGAAGGTGAAAGAAAGTTAAAGAGTTTACCAGAGAGTTCCGTTTTATGAATCCATCCGTGGTTAGGGTTAGGGTTAGGGCTTTGAGGTTCGAAACCGAATAATTTGCAAATTAGGGTTGGAAAAGTGAGGGAAAAGAACCAGCGTGACTGGTCGGGAGAGTGTTTTTGGAGAAATGACTCCGCGGATGCGAGGGCGGCGGATATTTGTTCCGGTGATGACTGATGATGCGGCGAAGATTGTGGCGGCGAGGCCGTCAGATTTTGTTTGGGCGTCTGTTGCGTATGTTTGTGACATCATTGATTGATTGATTGTTTGTTGATGGATTGATTGATAGTGTTTTTTTTTATAAAGAAACCGAGGTATGAAATTGTTAAAGAAAGTGCGGTTAGGTTGATTTTAAACCAGATGTTGTCTCTTTCAAATGAATATTTTTACAAGCTTTTTAAGTGAAAAGTGAAGAAAAAGAATGCTTGTGCTTGATTTGTAGGATCCCAGATGCGATGGTAACATAATGACCCAGTTATGCGTGTAATCGGTATGTTTTGTTATGACATAATACATTGAAGCTGATGAATGTTGTAGATACTGGGCAATTGCATTATACTGTGATTTCGAAACTTTATTTACAGGTGTTAGGGCAAGTACACTTGAGTTCTTGGATCAATTGTAATTGAAACATTTTAGTATGCAGGTGGTCTTTATCATTTGTGTTGTTTACGTATTTAACTTAATGACGCTTAGGTGTAAGATTGATACATTTTATTAATGCAGATAATGTGATTAGTTTTTTTTTTTTTTTTTTTTTTTTTTTTTTCATGGAAATCATGGTGTTGCAAGGTAGGAGATGAAGATTTGCTAAATGACTAAAATACCCTTAATAAATCATACTAGTTAAGCATTATGACAACTAACTTGAACAACGTTAAGAAGAATGACAATAAAAAAGTATAATATGTAGAAGTCATTTTTGTAAGTACATTAAGCGTTTACGACTTTTACCCCAAAACATAAAAACTAGTTTGTATAAAAAATATATTTGTAATTTTCATATTAATATCATCAAAATGAACTCAATATTAATATATAGTACTTAGTTTATTTCTCATATTAATTGCATTATTATATAGTATTTTATACATTTTAGAGTACAATTAGTCCAATATAACAATTTTGCACTATTTTAGTGTAAATTTTTAGCATTAACATTGGAAATGCTTAATGATAGGTTTGAAGGTTTGCTGAAGGGTGATGTAATGCTAACATAATGGTGAATGATTTGGTGACCATTAAGTGCATTACCACAATGCATGGTTTTTGAAAAACTTTTTACAATTTGTAAAAGCATTTCTAAAAACTTTTTAGCATTACAATATAAGACTTTTTGTAAATTTTTTTAGTAAAAGCTTGTAGTTTATCAAGTGTTTGAAGTTTTGGGTTTTCACTTGTATCTTTATTAATGAAAAGCTTTTGGACTAGTTTTTGCATTAGAAAAAGAATTACAACATGATTTTTTGATAACAAAGATTGATTAAAAACTTATGTATAAAATGCATCAAATTTTTAAAGACTTAAAGCATTGTAAATGCTTTAGTGTATATCCGCATATCTTTAGGGTATTAATAGTATATAAAAAAAAAGTAAATTACACCGTTCGTCCTTGTGGTTTCGTCATAATAACATCGCAAGTCCCTTAACTTTCATTTTACATGGTCGATCCTTATAATGAAGTTTTGTAAGACCATTCGTCCTTATCACTAATATCATAGGGACTTGCGATGTTTTTATGGCCAAACCACAAGGTGGTAAAGGGTGGTGGTGCAAAAGAAAATAAAAGTGGGAAAGAAGACAAGGGTAGATTAGTCATTTTGCATGGGGTTTGACTTGGACTGACGAGTTTAACTAACGAGCATTTGCCAAAATACATTTTTTTCAGCTACAGTAACCCTTCAAGGGCATAACTTGCAGAAAAATGAAACATTAGGGACATTTCTTGCAGTTTTTTTAGAGGACATTTTTTGCATTTTTTAGAAAGTTTAGGGACATTTTTTGCAGTTTACTCTAAATATAATATGCTATAATAGTACAACTTTTAGTCATCTTGCTACTTGTACATGGCGTATATATAATTCTGATTCTGAGTTCATAAACATGACATAATGTCTGAGCACGTGCTTCTTACTAGAGGATGGTTAGTCCTCCTGCTAATAGTAAGAACTTCCCTAGCCGACGAGTACTCTTCTTGGGGCTCTAACTTGTTTTTGGCTATATCCGAATCTATGCATACGTTCTAACATCATCTCAATTTTCTCACTTACACTAATTTGCAATACTTGTAACTAACCCTGGACTTTACTATTGAAGTCTAACATCTGCATAGTCTATAAACTTTGCTAAAACATGAACATGAACTAATACTTGCGCTAAATGTGTACTTTGCACCGTTAGTCCCTGCCCTTAAATATTTTACACCGTTAGTCATTTTTTGTTAACTATTTGTGTGAAAAGTCCTAATTTCTAATAAAACTTAAAGGAAATACTTTTCTAAAATTCTAAAAGCATTATAATATATTTCTAACTAATCTGTGAAATTTAGGGTGTTACATAGACATTTATAGTTTTCTAACCATATATAACACATTATATTTCGAATTGTAGATTAGTGCAGTTAATTCATCAAAGTTAGATAGAACACACAAAATCACATGTGATTTTTACCACACGTGAACTCAATGACACATGATTTTTAACACATGTGATTATACAAGTTTTAGAAATGAGTTGCTATAATATATTACTCAAACTAGCTTCAAGGCCCACCCGATGGGCGGCTAGCTTTAAGAATTTGTTTATAAAGATAAAAGAAATCGTACAATGCATGATATAATAATGTTAAATAAATATAATGTTGAAAATAACCTTCATACTTCCACATCCAAAAAAAGAATACTATGAACGTAACTATGTAAGTATACATTTAAGCCTTAGATTTCCGAAACTGGCATAAATCCATAAATACATTGCCATGATCATCTAAGATATACAGCAACACAATCCGCTAGTTATCCTACCTTAAAGATATAGGACTCCTTGGAAAATACTAAATCGAAATGGCTCTCTTGATTCAAGTATCATCATCGTCACCACTTTGCATTACTAAATCCAAACAGTGTTGTACAATGGACAATGTAGCTGCAAAATGTAAGATATCAATATAGTAACAGTTTTTGTTAGTCTCGTAAACATAAGCTTTATATGATTTGCCTTTAAATTCTACTTAGTCAAGGACAGGTCACATGAATTAAGTAACAATTTTACTCAATTTTTGCTTGACATCTTCATGCAATTTATACACTATTGAAACCCGAAACTAATATGCATAAAGATTTTCTACCTACCCAGTTTGACAGTTTACCCAACCTTGTGTCTTACATCTTACTCCAATACGTAAAGCTGAATATAACATGGCAAAATCATGGACACAATGAAAACATACACATATAAACCTTTCGGTATGAGTTTATAGAGACTGCAACCAAGATTAGTATTGTAACATGAACCTAAAACCCTTGGCATTTGTCAAACAATAAGTTCTTTCACTCTGCACGCATATGATGTCTTCTCTATCTCAAAAAACAAACCTTAGCACATGTTACCTTTCCAAAAATCTTAACTTAATTATATCATACATAAGACTGAAATTCTTTCACTCGCTTGTCACAATGTAGTGCATATGATTTGGCCGCTGCTCTCCTTATAGACCATTATATCCCATCATCTCATCTCAGTTTATATGTGTTTGGATAAGTTTATATAAAATTTTATCATATTGCAATAAGCCCATAAGCACCTAAAATAAGCTTAACCAAATAACCCTTAAGTCCTACATTAGTTAATACCTAATTGGCACGTGTATGTTTGTCTAAATTCTAGAATTTTTAAGGAGATGGTTGTTTTAGCTTAAGCATACTTACTACATTTAAGGTGTTCAAATTAGCTTATATTGCTAATAAAACCAAAAAGGACATTCCTAAATAACCTCATAAGGTTATCCAAACACTACAATGAGCATATTTTTTTACAAATACGCTAATAGGCTAAAAAAGAAAAAAGAAAAAAAAAAACAAAAAAAAAAAAAAAAAAACAAAAAACATTATATTGGTTAGAGAATCAAAACATACGTTTGGGAGAGAATGATCAAGAAGGCTCAACTGGATTACGAAGTCGGGGATTGTTAGCTGCTCACAAGGAACATAGCTAAAAAGCTGAAGAAGTCGACATATACAGCCTTTTTATACACCTGCGAATTAATATCGATATCAATATCCATTTATATAATAAACTTTTCATAACATATTCTTTATTTGCTATTCAACCATTACATGTACAATTTTATCAAACATTTTTACTACATATGACTATCAAATGTGGCAATTAATAAAAAGATGCAAGGAGTTTCAAGCATGTTGTACATAATTACATACCATGCCATCCACTAATAACTACTATGCAAGTATGGCAGTCTTCGGTCCAAAGGTGGAGGATGTATATTGCCTGCATGTGTAGAGATAAACACAGATATAAGATTATATTGGCACAACAACAAAAAAAACATAAGAATAAAAATGGAGGACATAGCACAAGCAAAATACCTCAATTTTTGAAATATAAGACTCTGCCTCTCCATCTTTAATTTTTATGGCCTCTGAGAATTCCAAAACAACCCTGCACATGGCCAAAAATGTTTTCATAACTACATACAGAAGTTTCATAAAGCGACATTGATTATAAATAACCGATCATCCGATAAACTACATATTTTATTGATATAGTTTCAAGCATATGTGCAATATAGACAATATTAAAAGTCAAACATGTCTGGCTCGTTAAATTTTGCCCTCAAATCAGCATTTTCATCTTCAGTGTCTGCCAATCGCTATTGGCATGCAGCCTTGTTAGCAGCGTTTATCCTCACTTCTAAACTGTGTTCATCAAAAGCGTTTTTAGAACCTCAGCTTGCGAATGAGCTCTCCTTTAAGATTATTTAATTTCTATGATGTCCCTTGTACCCAACGAAGTAGAATTTCAAGAACTTTTATCATATAACTGGTGTCCATGCATATCAAAAACGATTATCATGATATAAGACTCGATCACACCATGCAGGAATGCACTTTTTTTTCATAGGAATCATATACTACAACATTAATGGTCAGACCCATATTAAACAGCTTTATAACTAATACAGTACGTAACTTCATTTTGGGCATAAAATAGTTGCATGACTGAATTATTTATGGTATTAAATACCTGCTAAATAGGTTGATGCCTTTCAAACTTGTATGTGAGGGGAGACGTAATAACAGCTTCACGCATTCCTTGAAAAACATTCCTCAAAATCTGGGCAAATAAAGAATGAAGTACTTACCAATACAAACACTCCAAAAATGCTTTCATATATAACATGCAATGCACATTCAATAATAAGCCATACACACAAGATAAAATAAGCAATTCCAAACACCCCAAGTAAACTTTACTATTGACTTTAATGCCATTAGTGCCAGTCTACTTATGATCTTCACATCATAAGAAAAGCTTATAATTAAAACTTTTATTACATGAGTTTTGGGTCATTTGTAACCAAAAACAATTAAACATGCTTTGAATAATAAATTTTACGTAAAATGACAAGTTTATGTCAAAAATGATAGATTTATAATTATTTCTAAAATTTATATATAAATGTTATGATTATTGGCTACAAAACGACCCAGTTGAGCACAAAGACAATCTTCAATTGCTCACTTACTCACATGTACAGAAATAGTACGATTAAATGTGCACAAACGAAAAGCCGCATTGTTATTGTACGCAAATGAGTCTTATTTGAATCCACATATTCACTTTGAGGACACACAACCAAACACCACTAAGATAATGAGTGTAAATGTTAAGATTATTAGCAAGTATGCAAGTCGATTACCTTTTGAACTTTCTCAACCTTCGGAAGCATGTCATTTTTAGTTTCTTCAAGAGTGAACCTTCTGTGTTGTTTATGCCCAAAAATATCTTTTCCTGGAGATCACACAAAAACATGACGATGGTAAAAATAAAAATAAATAGCTTATCAGGTTTTTGTTTAAGCATTTTTTTTATTGTAGTTATTTCATGTGTAACAGATTGATTAATAGCACATACAAAAACGTATTGAAACTCATTCAAATTAGTAGCAACTGTTTCCCATTGGTAAAATGGAACGGAACATAGGTTTTTCCCTTTCCTTTCTTGGCCTCCACTTTTCTAAGTAATATTTTATCTAATGATTGAGATTATTTATTTAACTACTACTGTCTTTGTAATCACAAGTAACACGTTAGTCTTATATGACAAAAATTGGTTTGGAATGAACACAAGCCAGCCCCATTCCAAGACCCAAAACAGATAAATAACCCTCTTCACCCAAACCTGTTTTTGACATTTTACTCACCCACCCATCTTTCTACTAAATAGTTTCTTCAGGTTTACCTTTTTCATTGACTTAAACGATGACAATCAGTCATAAGAAACGCTGAGGGCACCCTTAAATCCTTAATCAGCAGGAACTTGGGTCTTTTTGCACTTTGTGGGCATGTGCTTGTGAGCTGCATCTTTTGTAAAGATTAGGCATTTTAAAAACTTCACTGGAACAATTAAAGCATATATCAATGTAAAATTTTATAAGAGAATACTTGTGAGGCAACGACACAAAGATTTAATTAGTTGTAGATGTATCCAAATATTGTGGGACCAAATGACCAATACATTGAGCCTGCGAGCTCAATGAGATTTAATTAGTTGTAGATGTATTCATCATTAATATCAAAGTAAGCAAATACATATATGGGCCATGAATTATCGACATACTTGCCAATACACAGTTAGCAAACATGAGTTAGTTACTTTAATTAGCTTCCCCTCTTAATACCCTATAATACGTACCATCTTTGGACAAAACTATCACTATCTGAATCTACATAGAGTACATGCCAGAAGAACAATGAAAAAATTGATATCCACAGAACAAAAAGATCAGGAAATCCATAAAAAAAACTGTAACTTCACTATGACAAAATAGCAATTTATTGAAATTATACACTTAGAATTTTACTCATATATCAAATTCATCACGTTATTAAAGAATCTACAAATACTTTCAGTCACAAAGAGATACTTCGTAACTTTATTTCCTTTATTCAAACAACTGAAATTCAATGAAACAATGTTTTAAACTTGATACGAACTTTATCTAAGCCCTATCTACAATCACCTAAAGCCAAAATTTATCAACAGTAACAATTAAGTTCACCTATATCGCAGCTTTAATCGATTTAACAAATAACTTCTTAATTTAAATTCAGTTAAACCCTAAATTGAGAAATTACCTCCATTAGATGAAGAAATTGCTTGATACACAAATTCAGTCCTAATTTCAAGAAAACATAAGAGTTAATTAAAACCTTCAAAATTAATGAAATTAAAACCCACAAAAAACAAAGAACAATCAAAAGATAAATCTTACCAAAATCAAGTATCCAATTTCATAAAACATTTGTAGTTTTAACTTCATAAGCCATGGATTTAGAGGTTTAGATGGATGAACACATATGAAAATAATGAATGATTTTGAGCTCGTTTTTTCACTCGAATATTATGAATCATAGTTCGTATATTGAATCTTAAAACTACAAATAATTTGGGGGTTTCGGTGTTAAGGATTGATGTTGAATTTAGGGGTTATTTTTCGAGGGATTTGGTTAATTTTTATTGCAGATTAATTCATGAAAAGTAAATTAATTTGGGGGTTTGATTGTTATAGATCAAAGATTGTAGTTTGGAGTTTTTTTTTTTTTTTTTTTTTTTTTTTTTTTACTGAGATACAGTTGTGGTTTTGTTTTGAAAGTTTGATTTATGTTCCATGGATCTGATATTGTTTTTCCGTTTACTGGTTACGATTTGAGAGATAGGGTTTTGAGAAGGGGATGTCATGTGTGTGTGTTTTTTTATGTTGGGATACACCAAATGAGATCTGCCAAAGGAATTCCGCCCAAAATTGTTTGAAGGGTGAAATGAATAAAGGCCATTAGATCTGGTTTATTTTCCACGTGGCAAGTTTTAAAGAATTTTGGGAAGAGATCAAATTCTCAAAACCCTGTTTTATTACGGAGTAGTATAGTATACTAGATACAATGTGCGATTTATTGTAGAAAAGTCATGAATTTATGTTTTTCATTGAAAAAAAAGGGGGAAGTCTTTGATTTATACACAAATAATTATGTCAATTTTAGTATGGTTGTTTTAGTGTTCGAACTACCATATTAGTGTTAAATCACATTTGAAATGTCATGTGAATTTTAATACTAAAAAATGTAAAAAAAAAGACAAAATTAATAGTTCGTCGGAAGGTATATGAAAGTGTCTGTATATGTAAAAATAAGAAAACCCACATCGCTACAGCATAATTTGTTTTGCCTAACGATAGCGGTAAGTGGGATTTAAAAAAAAATGCGTAATTGCATTTTAAATTAAAATATTAATTAATCTCCCTATTTTTTCTCAATAGAAAAATGAATGACTGAGATTTATCCGTTGATATGCAGGAAACTTTTGGTATGTAAATGATGTCTCCTCTCAGATGTTAATCTTGTTTATATTATTTAAATAAGACTTTGATTTATCTTATTTCACGAAGTAAATAATAATAGAAAAAATTTACATGTTTTGTTCATGTGGTTTACCCATAATCACACTCGTCATCCGTATTCGATTTCAATTACATAAGGGGGTGGCAGTCATGATTTCATGCCTCCCCATGCCTCACCACCCATCATTAATATTCTGCCACCTCATTTCTATGTCTCTCTGCCCCACTATACTTTTTTAGTGGCAACCATGATTACATGTCTCACCTAATTTTATTTTTTATTTTTTATATTCATAATTATATTATAAGTGCTTAGCCTCTCCCATGATTCAACGGCATACATTGCCGAGCTCCTCCATGCCGAAGCCATGCCGCATAGGTGGCAGCGGTATTGATTAGCGGCATGGAGCATGCCGAAGCCATGCCGAGCCCCACTGCCACCCCCTAAATAATCCTTATTTTTCAAACTCTTTTCATTGATAATCCTTATTATGAAAATTAGGGCCTATCCGTGTGATTAAAAACTATATATTATACACAGTTGATCCCTATTTTTTTAAATAGGGACCATCGATGCAATTAGTTTGAAAATTAGATATCAACGGTGTAATTAAAGTTGAATAAGGATGGTGGGTGTGATTTTGGGTAAACTACATGGACGAGACATGTAATTTTTTCATAATAATATTTGCCCATGAAGTTGTTTCACTTCGGAGGAAGGCCGGGATTCTAGAGTTAACTTTGGAAAGGATTCCATTAGTTAAGAGTCTTGCAATAAATCCATATTTTTAAAAGAAATGATCTCTAGAATAAATTCTATATTTGCAAAAAGAAAGTGTTCGGAAAACAATTTATTCGGTGCTAGCTCCTGCAAATCCTTTGTAAAGATTTCGTTATTCTAAGAGAGAAAAAGACAGCCAGCGATTCCATAGGTAATTAGATTCTTATGATTGTAGGACGACTATAAAATTCTTAAAAAGGATTTCTAAATCAAATTTGCAAAATTGTTGTTGACCGAAAGATATGGAGGAAGAAGGGAATATAAGAATCACAACACAATTAGAAGATGTTCCGATTGAGTTGATTCATAATATACAATCATTGTTGCCCGCAAAAGATGCCACTCGCACAAGTGTCTTGTCCAAGTCATGGCTACACGCTTGGTCTACTATTCCTGCCCTTAGGTTTACTACATGTGTGCCTAGTGATCATGTCACCGAAGAAGAAGAAATAGACTACATTAAGTTGATTGATCGCACTCTTTTACGGTATCTCAACGACAACATGCCAATCGAATGTCTCCATATTCACTTAGACATCTGCATCTCGTCATTTTCCTCTCTTGCTGAAAATTGGTTTCAGTCATTAGCTTTCACAAATTGTCTCAAGGAGCTTTCCCTAACAATATGTGGTAAAAGAACTGCTTGGCATTTTCCCAAATGCCTTACAATTCCAGGTGAGATATTCTCTTGTGGAAACCTTAATACTATAAGTATAACAGTTGATCACAGTTCACGCTATCACGTTAAGGTGAATATGAATCTTGTGATGATCAAGTGTTCGTTCCTGCGAGTACTCGAGTTGGTAAATGTAGGCATAAGTAGTGAAGATGCACTTAATAACTTACTTTGTTCTTGTAGCTTACTTGAGAAGATAAACATTAGTTTGTTTAACCAAGTCATTAAGTTGATTAAGGTTAAAAACCTTCGTTGCCTTCACGAATTAAAAATAAGATTAGTAGATGACAAAATTGACCACATTTTGGAAATCTATGATGTCCCAAGTCTTCGTGTGTTTTATTACCATGCCACACCGAAGTATACATTCAAAATGGATTCATTAGGGAGTGTTCGAGAATTAGTAATAATGCGTATTGGCGTAGATGATGAATATATCGACATCATCAATTCAAAATTTCCTTTTCTCGAGAGTTTGAACCTTACAATGTTTGAGTGTAGGTTAGAAACCATTGACATAACTTGTGATTCCTTGAAGAGATTGACTCTAAAGTTGTGGGAAAAGAAGCAAATCAAGATACAAATTTACGCTTCAAAGTTACTTTGTTTCTATTACGAGGGGTTCACGATGCCTAGTCTCTTGTTTCCAACTAATGCTCCCGAGCATATTACACTCATACTACACTTTTATGAATCCAATGGAATTGATCTGTCGTTCTTTCTGAAAATTAGAGAAGCGCTCAGTTTATCAAGCAACTTTGACATTGAAATAATAAATTTCTATGTGTCATCGAACATTGACCTTGATGACATTAGAAGACGGGTTTTGTCGTTTCCAGCTAGGAATGTGCAACAACTGACGTTTACACGAAGTTCTGATATACACATGTGGGAGCACTCAACAATATTTGAATTATTTTTTTCGCTTTGCTTGCCCCATTATGTTAAAGCACATTACTGGCCGTCAAAAAATTATAGGCCGTTAATATGCAATAACTACTCGTATAAGCAAATGGTAAGGCGGATCATGGGAAAAAAAAGGCTTGAGCTGAAAGATGTGGAAATAAAAGATCGTCTTAATGGAAAATGGGAAACCCTTACAAATTTTCAGAGAAGTTTTCAGGAAGAGGCAAATGACTACAATTCAGATGAGTTTAAGTTAATTTGGAGTTCTTGAAATATCTTATCGTGATCGGCTCATCATCTTCAGTTTAGCATGTTCTTGTACGTGCTCTTTATTTGATTTAATGTTTTAGTTTTAATTACATTGCGAAATCGTAAATTACATCCATACTTTGACAGTTTTTTTTAACGTAATTTATCTTTATTTTAATGTAATTCTTCTGGAGTGTTTTTGTTTCATACTGTGTCGATAATCATGGCAAAATTCATGAAATTCAGTTTGAGGTTTACTGATATATATTAGCGACCATATTTTTAATTCTGTAACTTCTACGCAGCCCTTGTATCAGAAAGTGAGAGAGGAGGAAAAATGAATATTATTGAAAGAAATGAATTGTTAGTTACAAAGTGAAGAGTACAAGTCTTTATATAGTAACTGTAATACATGTAAAGGAAAATGACTAAAATGTACATAAATGCTTTTGATGCTTAAGACAATGAGGTGAAATGTTGACTCCTTTAGTCTTCCAAACTGTGTTGACTTTCTTTGTAGTATACATTTCTTTATCCTCTTTACCTTGTATTTGGATATGTTGATGTTTACTTTGATGATGTGTAGTTATTATCTGCTATAGAAGGCCGGCTAAAAGTCTTTGCGGAGGCTCATGACTCGTGCTTGATGGTGCAAACCTAGTAAGTAGTGAATGAGTGTGGTAATATGATTTAATGCATCATCGCAAATGATGCAATGACTAATCATTACCGTGACAGTAGTTGCATCATCGCAAATTATTTTAATTTTCGTGAAGGTATGTTATAAGTTTGTTTGAAACAATCATGTCATAGATTCCTTCATCCCGATCAAGACACGGTTGAGTCTTGTAACGTACATAAAGTTGAATTAGAGTCTAGTAAGTGATGCATTTAAGTATGGGTTTTTTCGAGTTTTCCATGTGATGAAGTTAGCTCTCTATCTCCAATTGCCATAACTATGCATGAAATTCTTTCATACGAGTATATGTTATCCGAAGTATATAGAATAGTTTCGGATACGCAATCACACTATTAGACCGCTGTAAAGTTGATAAATGTAGTGATGCCAAGGTTATACTTGTTGTGAGGATGTAGCTGCAGAAGGATTATTTCCTTGCCTTCATGCAGGAAATGTAGTGTATACAATTGGTCTTCACAGTCATGAGGCCTAATGGCATTGTTGTTTATTGCTATTTTACACTGAAATAGACATAAGTCCATAATGTTGTTTAGGAAATGTAGTGACTGGATAGGGTGTCTGTAGAATCGTTGTACAGGTTTATACGTGACTTTTATAATCGAATCAACAAACAAGATTGACAAAGAAATGATTCTTATATTACTAACAACATAACATGGTTACATTGTATTAAGACACACATTCTAAATGTTACATCGTATCCTATATATAGAGTATGAAAGGGTGCGAGTGAACCATCATGCCTGTTCACCAAACGACACACCTTTTAGAAATAACTAACTTACAACAATAACTATCTTTTAACTAACTTAACCGCTATTCGGTTACTAACTATCTAACTAACATGTTTAGTCCTTTCTCTTTCAAGACTTTTGCAATTACAAGGTCCAACATTTTCCCCCCTAATTGTTTAAGTCTTGTTCTTCGAATCTTCATACTCTTCTCCGCGTCTTTCTTTCCTTCTTCCTGTCTCACCAACGTGTTGTTGTTTTTCGTTGTTTACTTCTTGTCACGTTGTCTTTCTCTTTCTTTTGCGTTCGACTTGGAACAAGCGTGTGCTAGACCCTTTGTTTGTCTCGGCTTTCTTCCAAAGAACACCAAGTGTTCTCGGTAAACAACAAGGCTTGTTGTTTGTTGTCTTTCCTTTGATTTCCAAGTTCCTAATCCTCAAATAAATCAAATACCCTTCGGTATTTATCCAAACAAGCAGATTTGCTTGTTTTCTTCTCTAATACTATGATGGTAGTATGTCTCTAAACAAGATAGCGAATTGCTTATATCTTGTTGTCTTCGTTGCTTGTATCTCTAAACGCGTTCCACAATACTTCCTTCCTTCTCTTTCTTTGTTCCACACCGTATGTGCCACAACAAAATACCCCACGGTATTTTCAAAACAATTGATCAAGTTGTTTTATTTTCTCGTTGTTGCTATCCTTGTATTGCTGGCGTGCCTCCAAACAATCCTAGATTGTTTCTCCTAATTTCTTCGTACCTGTTACGTTGTAAGATAACTGGTAAGTTCTCTTGAATCTCTTTTGGTTCTCTTTGTCTCACCTCCAAATTTGATCCCTTGATCAAAATTCTTTTTCTCTGAATTAATTGATCCTCTGATCGGTTTCTGTCTCTTCTCTATTCGACTTTTCTGAATCGAATTTGGGTTTCTCTAACTTGTTTTGACCGGTCTGCTCACGGTCGTTTCTTCTCTCAATTGATTCCTCTGAATCAATTTGTCTCTGTCTCTCTTCTTGATTAACCGGTATGCCCACGGTTTCTTCTTTTCCTTTCTCTTGATTGATTCCCTGAATCAATCGGTCTTTGTCACCCTTCTTGATTGACCGGTATGCGCACGGTCTGTTTCTTCTCTTGATTGATTCCGTGAATCAATCAGTCTCGATTTCTCTTCCTTGGAACGATTCCCTGAATCGCTGTTCAACTTGATTCCCTGAACCAAATTGTTCTTCTATCTGATTGGTGTCTTTTCCCTTCTAATTCTTTTGATTCTTCTTGATCAAAAGTTGAATCAAACTTGTAATCTTGTAACCTTCTTTTCTGATGTCGCTTCCCAGGTTTTTGAACCTTTGGCTGTGATGCCAATGTAGAATCGTTGTACAGGTTTATACGTGACTTTCATAATCGAATCAACAAACAAGATTGACAAAGAAATGATTCTTATATTACTAACAACATAACATGGTTACATTGTATTAAGACACACATTCTAAATGTTACATCGTATCCTATATATAGAGTATAAAAGGGTGCGAGTGAGCCATCATGTCTGTTCACCAAACGACACACCTTTTAGAAATAACTAACTTACAACAATAACTATCTTTTAACTAACTTAACTGCTATTCCGTTACTAACTATCTAACTAACATGTTTAGTCCTTTGTCTTTCAAGACTTATGCAATTACAAGGCCCAACAGTGTCAATGTGAAGTTTAGGGCTTTATCCAGTTGTATAGGCATTCTTGTTGTGATTGTAGTTTGTACGGATCCTGAGTCTGTTCTGGACCTTTTGTATGCCTTATGGCCTAACTTTTTGAGAATAATATATCTTCACATTTGCTGAAAAAAAATTGATAAATTTAACCAACTTGGATACATCGAAAGCAAAAAGTTACGAGATATAAGGTATTTCACTTTCATTTTAATGGAACTTTAAATCTCTTCATTAGCCGGAAAAAATTAGTCTCCACTAGCCTCATTCGAAGAACGATGAAGAAAAGGCGCGCAACTGTTTCATTTTAATTGAATTTTGAACATGCTGGCTAGTTTTGAGCATGTTGTGGTAATATTTCAGCACATCCCGATTACTTCTTCATTCATACATACCAGAAAAATAATAAAAGTTTGAGGATTTGAAGATTAAACATAATGTTTTGAAACCTGGTTCGACCCAAGAGGTTCAACCGGTTGAAATGTTCCGGTCGAAAAATGGGTCAATATAAACCGGGTCAACCAGACTGGTTGGGTCGAAAAATGGGTCAAATTTAACCTGATCAACCCGCCGGTTTTGAAGCACCCCGGGTCAACTCGGTTTTTGATGTGTATTAATAGTTTCTTTTTTAAACATATGTGTATTAATAGTTGGAATTGCTCATAATTAATTGTTTCAACGTTTCTTTTTTAATTTTTTCACATTTCACTTTTCACTTCAACCATTTTTGTTTTATAGATAGTATAGGTATATCAAGACCTTTTCTTCTCTCAAATATTTTACAGTACTAACATAGATCAAAACTAGTTATCCTTTATATATAATTATTCCCTTATTTCGTGTTGTCCTACATGTTGGTGATTTTGCGTCACCAATATGATTTAAGTGTAATGGATTGACTTAGTTGACCAATGTGTAATCGTGATAAATGTTCAACAAGTTGGGGTTGTGCGGAGTACACACTTGTATGATGTTAGCCCCGAATCATGGGGGTCCGGGGCAGCATCCCTGGTAGCAGGGTCCAAGGGGCGGCAGCCCCTGGCTAGGGTAAAAGTGCTATATTTAAAACGCACTTGAAAATAAAATTCCCGAAATTATTGACTTGAATTTTGCCATTTGATTTAAATGATTCGGTAGTTAAATAACTGCTATGGCAGTTACAACCGAATTTTGGTTTTGTTGGTCATATATTTATTATCAATCTCTAGTTCTGTTTATTCATAACAACAAAAACATATTCTCGTTTCTAAATCTGAGTTTTATCCGATTTGAGATTTCGATAGAACTATTGAAATACTTCAATCTGAAAGTGTTTACACGACTCACAGATTACCGTGATCCTAAATTTATACAACACTACAAACTATAGTAATTAATGTTGTGCCTTAAAAGCTTAACTACCGTCAAGTTGACTAGTGATTTTCAACGTTGGACATAATGGAGAGTGGTGTACCACTGATGGTGATGCCACCACTTGTGAACTTTGAATCATTTGTGTTCACAAACTCATCGAAAGAAGAAATTAATAGCATGAACTTGACGTTTCTAAAAAGTCCGTTGTTATTTATTAAGAAACGAAAAGGTGAAAGTTCGCAAAGTACAAAAAACATCATAAGTTGAGATCGTTATGGTACTCATGATCGTTTAAAGGTCGCTTACTTGTGAGCGACCAATGTATATACGACGCATATGCATTTCAGAATAGGTTCTGAATGAGTCAATAACTAATTACAAACATAGTTGAATATGTAACTAATCATTGTGAATACTATCGTAAAAATACTGATTGTACCAGAAGAGAAAACATTTTGGCATTGATGAAATGCACCTCCACAATTTGTCAATTGACATACGACATCATTTCTAATGCCCTAAATGAATACAAATGGGTGCAACACTCCCTGTGATTCTCTCGAGTATTTTTGTAAGGCTATTACAAAAATATATGGAGAAGAGTTTTTTTTTTTCAAAAACCTACTTACACTGATATAGAAAAACTTTATCATTTTCACGAAGAAAAAGCACAGGTTTCAGGGAATGTTAGGAAGCCTTGATTGTATGGATTGGGAGTGGGCTTTGTTCAATGCATATCGCTGTCAATATGGTAGACGTGATCATGGTTCAAACTCATGGATATTGTTGGAAGCCATTGTCTCACAAGACTTATGAATATGACTTGCTTTCTTTGGTGTTTTTGTGGCGACGACATCAACGTTATACATCAATCTCAATTATTTAGCGATCTCAAAGACAACAAAGCACCAGAGGTTCTATTTGTGGCTGATAGACGTAAAATAAAATTGGGGATATTATCTTGTTGACTAGATATATCCGGAATGATTGACACTTGTTAACTCTATTTCACATCCAAATGAGGATGACTGCAAGCGAATCTCCCACTATATAAAACAAGCTTTCCCAAGTAAGCTTTTGCCCAAAACTCCAGGATAATGACACCTGGAAATTAAAACTGATCCAATGGACCACATTAAATTAGGTATCCCAGCATTTAATTTAAACATAAAAACACACGCTAGAATACCCATTCGTATGTGTAGCAATACATTATGGTCACATTCCCCTTTTACTACATTTATAAAACTTATCAAGTTTAACCCAAACATTAATCTTTAGATATTGGGTCTTTTATAAGTTTAATGTAGTGAATATTTGGGTATTTGACATCAGCCACAATTAATAAAGATATGTGCGTTTGTATATGTGTGTTCATTGTCATAAAAGCCGTATTCGAGGTTGTGCGAGGTGTGCTATCGTACAGCGCATCAAATTTTTACGGGCCTCAAAATATATACCGATTTATATAGTTGCTGCCTCAAGTATTGGTACCCTAGTATGTATGTGTGTGTGTGTGTGTGTATATATATATATATATATATACACACACACTGATTGTCACCAACTTGACTTCATACCTTCACAATATTACAAGTTACAACCTTTCTATTGCCGAAACATCATGGGGTAATCTACAATATTTACATGAGCTAGTTTGAAACTGATTTAAATTATCGAATTCTAAAATTAGAGTCATTTGAAAAGTAATTGTATCAGAACATTTTCGCTGAAATTTTTAATCACAAACTGAAGTATCCTTCTCCGCAAGTATGGGTACCCTAGTATGTATGTGTGTGTGTATATATATATATATATATATATATATATATACATATACATATATACATATATATATACATATATAAATATACATATATATACATATATAAATATATATATATATATATATATACACACACACATATATATATATATATATATATATATATATATATATATATATATATATATATATATATATATATATATATACACACGCACACACATATATATAGGTGAAGTGGACATGCGATCATGATCACTCTTAAGGTATGTAGGTTTTCGTAATTTCTTTATTTTGCAAGCAGTGTGACTTGTGTCCGAAAACTAATAAAGTCAGTTTATGAACAGTGATTGTATGTGTCTATATGTACTCTAACGAGGATAATATGATCCTGCGTTTTCGCGGGGTTGTTTTAGAACATATCTTTAAAGGGAAGTGATACTTACACCACTTTTTTTTATGCACACACCACAATATTACATCATTAATGCACATGTTACAACATACTATATGCATAATTGTGGTGTGTGCATCAAAAAAAGTGGTGTAAGTATCACTTCCCATCTTTAAAACATGATAAATTTTCATTCAGGGTTGTTTGTAATTCACTAATTCAGTAAGCACGGAAAACGAGAGTCACCTAGTTTATCCATGTTCTGGTTCAGCTAATTCTATATTAATTATTCTTGTACGTTGTTATTGGTTATATTTTGTGTTTGGGTAGTAGTTTTAAGCATTTATCGAAGTGTAAATTAAGGGTTTTCCAAAAGAAAAAACATATATTACGAAAACAGCAGAGTATCTATTACCTTTGATATTTGCTTAACCAAGGTACTTTGATATTTCGATTTATAAAAATAAACCTCTATTTATAGTTTCACTTTAGTTATTCAAGGCAAAAAAAGACTAAAGCAAGGATGTTTGCATAATATATTTCTGCTTCACTCATATTATTTTCAGTGGATACTTTTTTTCCAAAAGTATAGCTGTAAACTTTGGCATTAGTGCATTACAATAACGAAAAACTGTTTTGCCTCATCTCAACCTTATATTTACTTGCTGGCATGAATTTGTTTGCTGATTTAGTCAATTATTTCACTTTGCTATTGGCTATAACTAACTTTGGATGTATAAATTTTTAGATGCTAAGAGGTTAATTGGAAGGAATTACAGTGACTCCAAAGTGCAAGAAGACATGAAGTTGTGGCCTTTTAAGGTGATACAAGGGCCTTCCGATGCACCAAAGGTTGTTATCACCTACAAAGGTCAAGAAAAGGAATTTACGGTTGAAGAAATTTCATCCATGATTCTTCGCAAGATGAAAGAAACCGCTGAGTCATACCTTGGAGAAGTCGTGGAAGATGCTGTCATAACGGTCCCTGCATATTTTAATGATTCACAACGTCAATCTACAAAGGATGCAGGTAGTATTGCTGGCTTAAACGTCATCCGCATGATCAACGAGCCTACTGCAGCTGCAATAACTTATGGTCTAAACAATAAGAAGTCTCGCAAGCTAAATGTTGTCGTCTTTGATTTGGGTGGTGGTACTTTTGATGTTTCTCTGATAACCATTGAGGGAGGGCGTCTTAACAACTTTAAGGTGATAGCTGTATCAGGTGACACTCATTTAGGAGGTGAGGATTTTGATAACCGTATGGTGGATCACTGTGTTCAAGACTTCAACAAGAGATTTTATAAAGAATTGACGGGGAACCGAAGAGCATTAGGAAGATTGAGAGCAGCTTGTGAGAGAGCAAAAAGGATTCTCTCAGCCACTACTGAGACGTCCATCGAATTGGATTGCTTGCATGATGGGATTGATTTTTCTATGACTTTTACTCGAGCTAGATTTCAAGAACTCAACATGAGCATGTTTCAAAGCTGCATGAAGACTCTAGACAAGTGTTTAAAGGATGCAAGAATGGAAAAATCACGTGTAGATGAGATTGTGCTAGTTGGTGGCTCGACTAGAATACCAATTGTCCAAAGTATGTTGCAGGAATATTTTTTTGGCAAGAAGCTTTGCAAGAGTGTGAACCCTGATGAGGCGGTTGCATACGGTGCAGCTGTTATGGCTGCAAAGTTGAGTGGAAGTAAAAAAGTTCGTGATTTAGTGCTCGTGGATATCACTCCTTTGTCAATTGGTGTAAAGCTATTTGATGATCTATTTTATGTTGTGATCCCGCGGAACACTCAATTACCTACAAAGAGATACAGAAGTTTTAGTCCATGTAAGGACAACCAATGTTTCGTAAATTTCAGTGTGTATCAAGGTGAAAGAGCCAGATGTACATATAACCATTTGTTAGGGACATTTACATTAACTGGAATTCCTCCTGCCCCTCGTCAGGATTCGAGCATAGAGAGCTGCTTTGAAATAGATGCAAATGGTATCCTCACAGTCACGGCAAGGATAGTGTCAACTGGTATGACTGAGAAACTCATCATTACCAACGAAAAGAGAAGACTCTGCAAAGATGAGATTGAGAGGATGGTAAAAGATGCTCGAAAGTCTAAACATGAGGATGAAGAATTTAAAAAGAAAGTTTCGGAAACTCAAGAAATTTTCATTTAAAAACATGATCAAGAGTTGGTTTAGAGATTCGTATTAAAGAGAAGTAATAATGTTAAACATTCATTTTGACTTTATTCAGACATGAGCAAAACTATTTCTTCATGAGGTTTCTTGATTGGTTTATATGTTTCTTCATTGGGCTACTTCACGTGGGTATAATTTTTTATTGGGTTGGACATAGTCTTGGCTTCCATCAATCAGCTCTTTAATCTTCAAATAAATCTTCTTAAACTCTTGAATATCTTGTGATTTAACTGGGTAATACTTGAGCTTCATCTTCCGTCTTTAATTAGGCTTTCGCTTAAGTTTGATAAATCATTTAATAAACTACAATAAATCTTCAAATTATCTTTAATTTCTTATAATCTTCAAATTAATCATCATTTGCTCCACCTTTGCTCCAATAATTTCACATCGTGCCATTGCACTCGAAATTTCATGCTCTCTCCAATTGAGTGCTCAGGTAATTACCGTTTTTGCTTTGTTTTAAAACCCTTGGACCTGCAAGACATAATAACACATACCAAGCATATTTGCAATATAATTTCGCATTTTTATGGTTATTAGTACGTTTTAATGCATTTTTTTGCAAAAAAAGATGTGTGTTTAAGCACACATCAATGCACAAATCTTATATAAATGATTTTACAATCAATGGTTTGTATTGTGAAAATCATTTTTAGAATTCTATCTATTGGCTAACCTTTTCGGCCTATAGAAACCAATATGACAATTCCTTTTATAATCCATTTGTTTGAAAACTTTGTTTATCTAGTTTATTCTTACGAGTCTTTTCGGCCTAATCTCGTGATGAGATCGTTTCAAGTCTATTATAAAAAGCAAACATGATGGTTGTCACATATTATGTTTCATACTAATTCGTGGACTAATGTTGTGGAATAAAAACACAAAATCCTTTCGGTCTTTAAATCCTTTAATGTGTTTATCAATAAATTAATCAAAACTTGGTTTTATTCCAACAAACACATAAAACAAGAAAATTTTTCTTTCAACCATCTATATACTACATACAAAGGAAAAATGGTCAAAGTGAAAAAGTGAAAAAGTGAAAAGTCAAGTAATGTTAAATGTTGAAAAATCTTATTAAAGGAGATTATAAATGTAATTAATACTCTTATTAAAACACCCCATTACTTAAAAGTACAATGATTTATTCATATTGTACAACAAATTAAAACAATTAATACAAATCACAAACCGGGTTGACCCGGTACGCTTCAAACCCGACGGGTTGAACCGGTTTAATTTGACCCATTTTCGACCCAACCTAGCAAGTTGACCCGGTTTAAATCGACCAATTTGTCGACCGGAACGGTTTAACCGGTTGACCCACCCGGGTCGAACCGGGTTTCAAAACATTATGTTTAATTCCCAAATCGTTGTACAAACATACAACTCACAAACCAGGTTGACCCGGTACGCTTCAAACATGACGCGTTGAACCGGTTTAATTTGACCCGTTTTCAACCCAACTTAGCAAGTTGACCCGGTTTAAATCGATCAATTTTTCGACCGGAACGGTTCAACCGGTTGAACCACCCGGGTCGAAACGGGTTTCAAAACATTATGTTTAATTCCCAAATCTTCAAACTTTTATTATTTTTCATTTATAACCTATAAACTTTTTTTATCAATAAACTATCTATCGCTATAAAATCTCGTTGTTATGCACGGGTATTCGTCTAGTATAGATAAAAATGCTCATACAAAGGTTTACATAATTCCACACAAATATACCAATTAACAATCACTCCATATCACAAATCATAACAAACACAACAAAAATAACTTTCAGAATACTTATAAAAACAATAGTTGTATAATGAAAGTCCAAGTCCGAATACATAAACTTACGTCGCACAACAATAGCACAAACAAAAACCAAAAAGCTCGGTCGCAACCCGGCCAAAAGCCCAAGAAAAATACATAAAACACTCCGCCGCAACACGAGGGATCAACAAATACGTAAACTTCCATCACAAAAAAGACCCGCCGCAACGCGGCAGGCGGCAACTTTCTCGTTAACCTTATAAATACTAGCATAGTTTAGTATTTTCAAAAACGGAAAGGTTGTTACTAAAATGGTAACTTGAAATCTGTATAAAAAAAATTATGGGATTTTGTTACCAACTTTGAAGTGAAACAAATCTTAGGCAAGACATATAAAGTCAAGTGTGTGTGTGTGTGTATGTGTATATATATATATATATATATATATATATATATATATATATATATATATATATATATATATATATATATATATATTACAAGATTTTGTTATTAACTGTATAAAAAAATATGAGATTTTGTTACCAACTTTGAAGAGAAACAAATACGTAGTATTATGCAAGACAAAGTCACGTGTATATATATACTAGCTAAAAGACCCGTCAAATTGACGGGTTTTTTTTAAAGAGAAGGAAGAAATGGATAATATCTTGTATATTATGCAATCAGGCGTTCAGAAATAAACATATCAGTATACACAAGATAAAACATATGCTTAAGAGTCCAAAAACATGTTGTCTTGAGATTAGTTGGCTCGCAAGTTTGAATGAAAATGAAAACAACAATGATCGGGGCCATAGAGGTTCACTCGTGCCGAATTCGAGCTTTTCAAAAATGTAGTCGTCTTGAGGTTAGTTGGCTCGCAATGTCAAGTCGGAAAAAAAATTGATTGTAAATTCCACAGAAAAGGTGCAGATTGGCGGGAACACTCTGACCCCAGGTGCCTTTTGGCACCAGCCATTATCCACCCCACAAGGAATAGCTCTGACAACTCTCCTGGCCTAGTGGGGCACCAACTGGAGTGAGCACGAGTCAAGACTCGGACCCCTGAGCTCTTATTTCACAAAGTCTCTTCAGTGTGCTCATAGGTTTTGCGAAGGTAAGTACTTATATGAAGCGAATGCCAAGGATGAGACTTGAACTTGGGTCAATTGACTGCAAGAGTGCTCCAACACCATTGGACTAATGGACAATTGGTAAACAGTGATGGTGAATTACCTGAAGTTGATGTTCATCATCAGATTTGTAAAATGATTCGTGTCACTGTTTACCAATGGACAATTTTGTAGCATTTCTTTGCAAATCGCGTTTGTAGTTGTTGTCTTGTGTCGTAAATTAAATTTTTAATCTTTTTTCTTAACGCGAAGCACGACATAGATATAAAAGTCCATCAAGACAACACGATTATGGATAAATAATTGGAATATCCTACATGTTGTTTTGACCAAAAACAACTTAAACGAATTTGAAGTAAATAATCAAGTGACATGTCAAGACTAAATACTTAACCGTGTTGAGTTCAAGATCTTTTAAAGAATCAAATTAAGTATTTGAACCAAAGTCACAAAAAGCCTAAACATTCATGACCATCAATTTTTATGGTTTGAAGAGATGTACATTCACCGATCACAAGAGTGATTACCATCACTTTGAAATTACCTACAAAATTTGAAACAGATAGAAAATGATGATATTGAAACTTTACGCTATTTAAATTTATAACTGATTGAATACTTGATTACATTTTTTTTTTCTTTCTAAATACCAATTTCAAAGGATATATGTGGTATTGAAGTATTGATAATTGCCACTAAAACACTCAAATCTCTTGCTTTGTAGACAACAATTAAAAACTTCACTCAAATTCAATATCACCTGTTATTACCAACGTACATAATGACTTAGTTTCAAAACAAAGATATCAAGCAAAATTAGGTGATTACCTTTTCTAGTAAATTAGTCGTGGATCTCGGATTGACAAAAATTACACATTTTTAGCAAATAATAAGTGAAGTTGTTAATTTCTTTTCCAATCAAAAAACATATAATGAGTTGAGCTAAAACTGTGTAAGTGAATAGTTTTATATCCTTCTTCAAAAAATAAAAATAAAAATAAAAAATAGTTATATCCGGGCGCAATTATATGCTGTTCGAGACCTTGTTATAATCAATATTCAAAGATTACGCATAAAATTAACAAACTCGTATAAGGAACTAAACATGTTAGTTTGACTAACACAACTATGTTAACATAAAATATGGAGATTACAAAAATATCACTTATTGGCGGTCGACCGATACGATATTTCACTTATCGGTCAAATTTATCGGTTTGGTCAAAATCGGTCAAATATCAGTCAAAATCGGTTATATCGGTCATATCGGTCAAATTTATCGGTCCAGGTTCTTTCCAGTCAATCAGTCATATATTGGAGTTGAATTGGAGCACTTTGGTAATATACCAGGTTCTACAAATATCTCTTATAAGTTATAAATATAATTTATGTTTTGTTTTGTGTTACATATGTTGCATTTCAAAAATATACATAAATTTCTTTATAATTTATGGTCTCCGATATATCACTGATATATCGCCGCCATATCGGTCTTGGCGCTTGGCGGTGGTCGACCGCCGAGCGATATTTACAACACTGTTTGCACTGATAAATAATAAATGTTGTAAAAGACTTTGGGAAAACTGGGTGCAGTACCTCAATAATCAAACGCATACCGTATGAAAATTAACATAACGTATGCTCCCATCACCGTTTTTCTTCGCATTCCGCAACTTGGTCTGTGATATCTTTATCAAAAACAGCTGCAATTTTGATAAAATACCAACTAATCAAAATCTAGCATTGTTTGTTTAATTTTGTATGACAACAACATCACCTTTAGTTAAAACATGATCAACCAAGTGATAGTGCGTTTCCATAGTAGAAATTGCATGAAACATTCGTTAGAACTTACATTTAAAAATATAGTATGAAAGACAAATAAATTATACGGTAGGATAAAAATAAATACGACTTCTCATTCATAATGACTGTTTCGATATTGAACAAATGATGTAATTCCATATGGGGTCCTTCCAGATACAAATGGCACTCAAATCATCAACGGAATAGTGAACAAAGTCGTCATACCAAAGGGGGAAAAATACCACATATGAAGAAGAACGTATTTGTTTGATAATGTCAAAACGTTAATAGCGTCTCATTGTCTAAAATTAAGGGATGCGATTTAAACGATAAGATGCATATATAGATCCATCGTCACAGCTGCTTGCATTTTGTTAAATTGAAACAATGTACCCAGAGACACATGAATACATGTAACACCACAACAAAAGACTTAATTAAATGAGGAAAAAAAATGATTCAAAAGTGAGCAATAAAATGCGTATATACTTGAGTACCTTCTCGACAATGATGATCATTTCCAGGTTAATCACTTTTGGGTTTGTTATGAAGCGGTTGCATCGAAGCTCTCATAATACGAACACGTAAGATGATAGTCTTTTCCAGGTCTACAATATTTAATGGTTCGTAGAAAAATAGTTATCATCCTTAATGGTATGATACTTCTATAGGTCGAATAACAAAACACTGCCAGGATAGGAGTATAGGACTATTTGTATCAACATGGAGTAATTTCTAAAACTTCATTTGCAAAGGAAGGTATTCAATTGATAGAGAAATCACAAAGCTGGCGAAATTAAGAGCATTATAAAATTGTCAACATTACCCAACATAAAACGCGCAAATGATATGTTTAGAAACGATTCGTAATTTAATGCCACATTCTTTCAACGAAAAATTTTGAAAAAAAGTTAATAAAAATGAGAATGGGTTTCCTAACTTACCTCTATCCTATTAATGCTCTTTTTTATTCAATTCATTTAAAACATAACCTTTATATACGCCACGATTTCAAACTTCGTATGACTATTTCAAAGGATCATTTAAAAGGCAATTGAAACACAAAACTAAAGTACACGTGTTAAGCTCACAATAAGTGTTATTTTAAGAATAAATTAATTGGCTGGCTTAAGAGGGTTGTACAAACGCTTGCTTAAAAGAGTTGTACAAAACTCTGTTTTATTAAATAAAATAGATACGATAAAGAGGTGAAACATACATTACATTGAATTGTCAGAATAGCTTAAGAATACACACATATTAAGCAATGGGTAGCAGACGGGCGGTCGGGATTGACCTAGGAACAACATACTCGTGTGTAGCTGTTTGGAAAAGTGACCGGGTTGAGATCATACCGAATGATCAAGGCAACAGAACCACACCCTCTTGTGTTGCTTTCACTCGTGCAGATCGTCTTATTGGCGATGCTGCCAAGAATCTACAAGCAATGAATTCGGCCAACACCATCTTTGGTCAGTTTTTCTGTTTAAATATTGAAAATCAAATCTATTTTGCTTTATTTGGACACTCATATTGTTATAACATCTAGTTACAGTACTATACATAGACTACATAATGTTTACTATTATTGTTTGCAACTACCTTTATTATTATTATTATTATTCCTTAAAGAATGCATCTACTTACTAAATACAAAATATGTCATATTAAAGGCTGATCTCTATTAAATTACGACGCCAAGTCATTGTTTATGAGAACCATGTTATCATAAAGTCGACTCTAGATTTTTTAGAATGGACTGACTGTGTGAGAAGAATCTCGTGAGTTACAACTTTAAGCTTAATTTTTTTGTGCAATGATTATGATATATTTGGTTGGTCGTTTACTTATTGATTTTCTTTTTTATTGAATCACTTATAAGAAGGGTGGGGGTGGGGGGTGGGGTGGGTGAAGTCTATCTATACCTATAGTATTATAAAGTATTTGTAACTTCATATAAAATGAAATAAAGTTATAAAAGCTCGTCCAATAATGATATAATTTAATAAAATTGTTTATAAAATAAAAGTACAGAATATTTACACTATTAAAAATTTAGATGCTATAGATTATTTAGGACATGCTAAATAAGAAAAGTTTAAAAGGAAAAACATTTGTTCATCACAAAAATAGTCATGGGTGTCCGCCCCTGTATTGCAAAGTAATCTTCTAGTATATAATGCATGAATCACTCATTAATGCGTTTTTTTTGGTTAAAGGATGCATAATCTACACACTACACATGCTTTTACTAAATTAGTTTAGACACTGGAAACGCGGGACTTTGATGTTACAAGGCATTTTGACCCGTGCGATGCTCCGGTTTTGTTTTTTGATGAAAAATTTAACTTTTGCTTACGTTTAAAACTCAACTTCTTTATATTAGTGAGCAAGTTGCTATATTGCTTTTCACTTTTCTGAAATACGCTTTATATCATTTTTCAACAAAATATGTTATTAGTTTATGAGACCCATGCGAGGCACACATTATATTATTTTGCTACTTTTGTTTTATGGTACCTACAATAAACTTTGTTTGCAAAATTTTAATACTTTGCGATTACATAAGCAATGGTGCAGGAGGAGGAATTAATACAAAGAATTATACAATAAGTATCACAATTATTAGAAAAAAAGATATTGCATCAAAATGATCACCAAAGATTTGCAACGTATAGTATCGAATTTTGACAATAGTTATTTCATAGTTAAAAATGTTTTTGTTTAGGAAAAGGTTTAATGCGTGTTTTTGAATCGGTGACGTAAACATGGTACCGTAATTAAGTGATCATCGTCCTTGATTTTTTAACAGGTTAGAAGACATGAAGTTTTGGCTTTCCATTTGTGTAGCAATACATTATGGTCACATTCCCCTTTTACTACATTTATAAAACTTATCAAGTTTAACCCAAACATTAATCTTTAGATATGGGGTCTTTTATAAGTTTAATGTAGTGAATATTTGTGTATTTGACCTCAGCCACAATTAATAAAGATATGTGCGTTTATATATGTGTGTTCATTGTCATAAAAGCCGTATTCGAGGTTGTGCGAGGTGTGCTATCGTACAGCGCATCAAATTTTTACGGGCCTCAAAATATATACCGATTTATATAGTTGTTGCCTCAAGTATGGGTACCCTAGTATGTGTGTGTGTGTGTGTGTGTGTGTGTGTGTGTGTATATATATATATATATATATATATATATATATATATATATATATATATATATATATATATATATATATATATATATATATATATATAGACACACTGATTGTCACCAACTTGACTTCATACCTTCACAATATTACAAGTTACAACCTTTCTATTGCCGAAACATCATGGGGTTATCTACAATATTTACATGAGCTAGTTTGAAACTGATTTAAATTATCGAATTCTCACTACTACAAAAACAGCTTTTTAGACCGGTTCATATAGCCTTTTAGAGCGGTTACCCAACCGGTCTAGATGAGGGGAGGTCTAAAAGACGAATCACAAATAGACCGGTTAGACCACCGGTCTAAAAAAGTGTTATATAGACCAGTTTTGTACATTATAACCGGTCTTTATGTCAATTTTAGAATTTTAAAAAAAATCCCAAACAGCCAAATTATATGCAGTTTCATTAAGCAATACCAAACACCCCTCTTTATAACCATTTTTCCAACAGAAAAAGCTTATAAAGTGGGCTGTTTGAGATTGCTTATTGCAACTACTTATAACAAGCTGTTCGGTATTGCTCATCACCCTCAACGATAGGGAAATGCAAAGAAACATACACTAGAGTTAAAGGAACTTCGAAAACACACTACTACAAGTATTGCAGCCATTACATATATATAATTCCAGCCATTACATATTTATATATCAAGTATTGCAAAACGAGTAGTCAAGAATGTGAGCATTTACTTGCTTCACAAATGGAATTAAAATCTGATGGGTTGAATTTGTTCCAAGATTCCAATATAAAGACCCACTTTCTGAAATTGGATTCTAGTATATCCTGTCATTTACCATCCAATTAGTCAAGATGGGACTAAAACATACAAGAATGAATATAAGAGATAACAACCACTAGACGCTTACAGCGTTACAGAGGATAACAAATTTTGCTCGCTGTAGTATTCTAATACATGGAAATTTTGTCACCAGCTGATCTTTCAGATCTTTCTCTAGCTTTTGCACATGCTTTTTTCAAGGCTTACTCGAGGCTCTGCTAGTGCTCGTTGTCTGAACTTTGCAGTTGCTCTTAAGTTAGAGTTTCATCTCTAACTCAAGTCACCAAACCTCGTTCTAGATAACACATGGACATTCCTACAACAAAACCCACACATCCTGAAAACACATACTAAATGAGATTATACAGCTCAATAATAAAGTCACCAAACCTCGTTCTAGATAACACATGGACATTCCTACAACAAAACCCGCACATCCTGAAAACACATACTAAATGATACAGCTCAATAATAAACTTTAGATATACACTTTCCGATATAGAAGACTAAGAAAATAAATAAAAGTACGTATTATAATGTTTTCCATAGCATGAGTTAAGAGTTAGTTGTAACAACTATCATGATGAACAGAGCGTATTAGATCACCAAATAAATGCAACAAACGAGTGAATTAGTCCCGTCTACTTTTATCAAATTAAGCTTAGAATACGCATTCCCTTCTTTCATATGCTTCCCCTCACTGAATTCTCTATGTCCAAGAATGCAAAAAATGATCTTTCTAGACGAACTCGCATCCATATTACCAAACAAATTACTTATAGCATGGGTGAAGTTCATAAACACGATAGGGCAACCATTTTATAATATATCAAATTAACTGTGCGAACACACTGACAGAAGAAAAACTACTAAATATACATTTGAAATGATCGAGGCTGAATGGTTTCATACTTTAAAATGAATCAATCCATTTGTTAAGAAATAACTGACTTCTTTTTCCGATGATTGTTTTGGTAAGCCTAACGAACCCACTATACTCACAAAATCAATACACAAGTTGATAACTTTACCTGCTCTTTGACTTTGCTTGAAGCGAATTCCAATCATTCCCCGGGTCACCTCCAATAAACTTGTAACAAGATATGAAAATAATCAACTCAATCATCCATATATCGGAACATAATCAATTTTAACTTAAAGAGCTTACAGAACAAAAAACAAATAACTAGTGTTATCATCTAACACTAACTAGCCATTCAATCAATATAAGGGTGTTTAAAACCCAAAAGATAGAATTCCCCCAAATCATGAACTACACTACTGCACCAGCCACCACTAAAGCATTATATAAGCATAAGAGCATTCATAACTTGTAATAAATGAGATTAACCACGAAATAATCATATATAAACCGATATTAACATACAATGAGAAAAAAAATCTGGCCAAAATCAAGCCCCAATTTCGGGTTGGTACAAAGCCCTAGCTTCCATATTAAAAAAAAAAAAATGACTTGCGGGATTTGAACTACGCTATGATAACAAACGAATCACATAAATGCTGAAAAGACAAAGCTTAAACCGACCTTTAATGGCATATTAGGGATCAAACATGATGTAGAAAATTATATACGCAATCACTCGCAAAAACTTCGACCTCAATGACTGGTGGTGACGGTTTGGTCGTGAGGATGGTTAGGGTGAAGAAGAATAAGAAGAAAGTGGGTCAATTGAAGGTAATTGTGTGTGGATTTGATTTGTTGAGCGGTCTTGCAAGTATTTCCCATAAGTATTGTAATGCCTCATCAAGAAAGGAAGTAACGAATGAAAAAGAAAGTTTGTTTGAAGTCTTATCCTGAGTCTTGCCCGCTCAAACAGCCTTATAATCTATTCTCGTATCTGTTTTTCCTGAAAGATTGACCGTCTCTAATCAGTCTCTTAATAGATTCGTTAGTTTTTATCTAATTGCGTGCATTTCAAGAGAGGAGAACCAATTTTTGAGAGCAAAACAGATTGTTTGGTCTCAATAATATCTGTTGGTGGGCAGGACGAATGAATAACACAAAAAACAAGCCACGGTTTGCATTTGATTAAAGGCAAAAGTACTAACAATTAGTGGTAGTTTTTTAAGCGTTTGGTAACATAGCATTACAAAGCAAAAAATGACAAAAGGGGCAGACGCTAAAGGCTGGCCTATTATTCATTCAAGTGCGTAATATCTAGAAAGAAACTGGTAACGCGAAACGCTTGTTGGCATGTAAGAAATTTTCCTTAAACGGCTGAATCTGGTCCGTGCGCAAGGTATAATGTTAGTTTTAAGAATAGAAGTTTTATTAAAGTGGTTGGTGTAAAGTTAAGTTAAAAATGGAAGAAGGTCTTGGTGATATAAAGTTAAAGTTATGTTTAAAAGAGGAGCGTTGCTAGAATCACAAAGATTTCACAAAATAAAATCAACAAAAAGTACTTGTCCATGTGTGATTGGTTGTAGCAAAGAGAAGATATTTCAAAATTAACCAATCAGAATATGACAAGTACTTAACCAATGGGGTGACCTAGTGGTAAGAGCTTAGTTCCTTAAGACGAAAGTGCCAAGAGGTCTTGGGTTCGAACCCTGGGGAGAAAACTAATCCTCCATTGGCCACGGAGGTTCACCTGCGACGACTCCGGGCTATCCAAAAGGGTAGTCGCCTTGAGATTAGTCGGCTCGCAATGTCGAGTCGGAAACCCATGTATATAAAAAAATAATGACAAGTACTTTTAGTAGATTTTATTTTGTATACTCCTTGTGGTTCTAGCAATGCTCTTAAAAGAGGCATATAATTGTACTGTATTGTATTGGATATGTAATGCATAAAAAGAGTAAATAAAGGTAAGGTTTATTGATAAATAGAGTTAGGGGTGTGAACAAAACGAAATAGAGTTTGGTAAAATCGAACCGAATCGAATAAATTATTCGGTTTACGGTTTGAAAATGGATTTGGCAAAATGAAAACCGAATAATGCCCAGCCCTAGTTTAGGTGTATTTTTCATGGTTTTGACCCGAACCAAGTAAAACTGAAACCGAAAACCTTAATTATATAAAACCGAAAACCGAACCGAATAAGGTCGGTTCTGCTCGGTTTGTTGGTTCGGCTCGGTTTTTGGTTAATTTTACTCGGCCTTAGTCAGGATGATTGAATCAACACAAATAACCAGCCACGATTTGCATTTGTTTAAAGGCAGAAGTACTAACAGTTAGTGGCAGTTGTTTAAGTGTTTGGTAACGTAGCATTAGTATAAATTGACTAAAGGGGTAGAAGCTAAAGGCTTATTATTCATTCAAGTACTTAATATCTAGAAAGAAACCGTTAATGTGAACGCTTGTCGGCATGCAAGAAATGTCCCCTAAATGATTGAAATTGGTCCGTGCGCAAGGCATAATGTTATTTTTAACTAGTATAGAAGTTTTATTAAAGTGATTGGTGTAAGTTAAGTTAAAAATGGTAGAAGGTCTTACTCATATAAAGTTAAAGTTATATACATGTAATGTATAAAAAGAGTAAATAAAGGCAAGGTTTATTGATAAATAAGGTTAGGGGTGTTCACAAATCGAATAATACTCACATAATAGAATTTGGTAAAATTGACCGAATCGAATTAAATATTCAGTTTACGGTTTGAAGATGGCTTTGGTAAAACGAAAACTGAATTCACATAAATAGATATTTTTTTATATATAAAAAAAAAAAAAAAAAAAAAAAAAAAAAAAAAAACTGTTAAAACTCTCGTAGGATAAATATAACATATTTTAAGCTTGACGGTTTTTTTTTTTTTTTTTTTTTTTTTTTTTTTTTTTTTGCTCTAAAAGTCTATAAATTTGAATGAAAAAAATATAAAAATTATGTTGAGTTATTTGGGTCTACCGGAAAATCGTACCGAATTCAAATTAAATTTGGTTCGGTTTTCTAGTTTTGGCAAAAACAATAATAATAATAATAATTAGGCGAACGAATAAACCGAACAAGCCGATAACCGTAAGGAATATATAGTTTAAATTGGGTTGGGGTTATATAAAGAGGAAAGCGGTGTGGGTACAGAAGAAAGAAATGAGAAAAAACCATTTCCCCTCTTTGTCTTTAAAAAAAATAAAAGAAATTGTTGCTGCTCCACTACTACTACTAGTACCAGTGGTAGTACTATTTGTCTACCCTCTCCAGAGTCCTGAAAATGGATATGCCAGCTGTACCAATCCTGGTGTATGGCTGGATGTGCATCCATAGTCTAGCCAAAAATAAAAAGAAAAACATAAAAACTCTCTTTTTAGGGTTTAAGAGTGTTAATACGACAAAAAGAAGGTGAAGAGGGGTTTTAGGGGATCATGGATGTTCGTACAATTCTTATCTATAAACACATACACACAATCTTTTTCGTTTCATTTATGTCTCTCTGTGTGTGTTTCTTTCAACAAAATAACCAAGAAAATGACAAACAACAACCACCACCACCCACCCACCGCCGGCCACGGTGCATTACCGCCAGCTTACCACTCCGCTGATGTCATCATCAGCAAACCACCCACTTCAACAACCATCAGCACCATACCACTACCCAACACCACCATCATCATCATCTCATTTTCACTCTGTTCAACCAACATACCCACAACCACAACCCACATTTACTGGTGCTGCTAACTATCCATACCCACCACCGTCATCATCACCTCACTTTCTCAGTACTCTTCAACCAAACTCTGTCACACCATCATCACCATTTGCTGTTAACCCACCAATCATGTTTGCACCTCCATTAACAACAACTACAACAACAACCTATGTTGTGGTTCACCATCACCATCCACCGAAACCTGTGGAACAGGTATAAACTCTCTTACCTGACTTTTTTTTTCTTTTTTCTTTTGATTTAACCATACTCATAAACCAACGATGATGTGCTTGTGCGTGTTTGAACTGTAGCGGTTTTAAACTTCTTAATGTTAGTTGTATGTCTTCTTAACATGACTTTGTTTGCATCTAGTTAGATATTTGGGACTCATTGAAAGAACATGGGCTTAACATGGATTGGATATGGTTTACCTCACTGACTCCTATTCGTCTTATAACCAAAAACGAATTCAGTCTCGATCAGATATGATTTACCTATTTCTCAGCACTTGCTTTACATGTTGTTTTCACGAAGTAAAGAATGGGAACCTAAAAGCAAGCTATGCTGGCACTTTTTGAAGGAAGGCTACTATAGGGGTGATGCATGATTGTTTGCCCACGGTGTTCAAGAGTTGCAAATCACCAGGCGCCCTCCCAAGTACAAGACGAGGGTTTGCAAGAGCGTTATGAGGGGAGAGGTTTGCCAATATGGTGTCAGTTGTATTTTTTTTCATCCCTAGTAATTCTAGAAAGATTGACGAGTTTTTGTTTAAATTAATGTAACTATTAAAGTTTTATGTATGATGGTATTTAAGTTACCACAGCTCTACTAGCACCTTAATGTGTTTCACTCGTGTTTACATGAAATTGCAATTGAAATTACCTTTTTAATTGGTTACTTGTATATAACAATTATTAGGACTTGTTCTAAACCTAGGATTAGAAAGGATAAATTTTGTCACCACGTATCGACTCGTGTGATGCTTTGCTAAGCTTTCTAGCCAATGTAAGAATAGATTTTCATGTTAGTAATGTCGGAAGAGTTTATTTTGACCTTTTGGATGTACAAATGAAATGTCGGTCTTTCGATTTTGATTTTCAACGAAGTGGTTTATTCTCAACCCTTTAATGTAACCTGCGAATGACGGTTGTCACAATCTCCCCTAGTTAGGAGAATTTCTTCCCGAAATTCCACTAGTATGAATTCTCGTGACATATTATTGCAGCCTTATGAATGGACTGGTTGTCCAAACATAAGGCTGCAATAATATGTCACGAGAAGTCAGACTAGTGGAATTTCGGGGCGAAATTCTCCTAACCAGGGGAGACTGTGACAATCGTCAGTTTCTCAGGTTAGTACAATTCCTGTGTATAAGACAAAAATCAGAGAACACACAGTTTTTGTGATCATTTCTTGTCTGTGTCTTTCTTTCAACTTCAGGAGAATAATAACCTAAGAAAATGACAAACAACCACCACCCCTACCGACCGCCGGCCACCGTGCACTATCATCAACTCACCACTCCGTTGACTTCTTCTTCATCGTACAACCAACCGTCATCTTCATGCAACAACCAGTTTCCTTCGTACCACCCACTTCAACCACCATCAGCACCATACCATTACCCTCACTGACTCCTATTCGTCTTATAACCAAAAACGAATTCAGTCTCGATCAGATATGGTTTACCTATTTCTCAGCACTTGCTTTACATGTTGTTTTCACGAAGTAAAGAATGGGGACCCTAAAAGCAAGCTATGCTGGCACTTTTTGAAGGAACGCTGCTATAGGGGTGATGCATGTTTGTTTGCCCATGGTGTTCAAGAGTTGCAAATCACCAGGCGCCCTCCCAAGTACAAGACGAGGGTTTGCAAGAGCGTTATGAGGGGAGAGGTTTGCCAATATGGTGCCAGTTGTATTTTTTTTTCATCCCTAGTAATTCTAGGAAGATTAACGAGTTTTTGTTTAAATTAATGTAACTATTAAAGTTTTATGTATGATGGTATTTAAGTTACCAACAGCTCTACTATCACCTTAATGTGTTTCACTCGTGTTTACATGAAATTGCAATTGAAATTACATTTTTAATTGGTTACTTATATATAACAATTATTAGGACTTGTTCTAAACCTAGAATTAGAAAGGATAAATTTTGTCACCACGTATCGACTCGTGTGATGCTTTGCTAAGCTTTCTAGCCAATGTAAGAATAGATTTTCATGTTAGTAATGTCGGAAGAGATTATTTTGACCTTTTGGATGTACAAATGAAATGTCAGTCTTTCGATTTTGATTTTCAACGAAGTGGTTTATTCTCAACCCTTTAATGTAACCTGCGAAATTGATGGTTGTCACAATCTCCCCTAGTTAGGAGAATTTCGTCTCGAAATTCCACTAGTATGAATTCTCGTGACATATTATTGCAGCCTTATGAATGGACTGGTTGTCCAAACATAAGGCTGCAATAATATGTCACGAGAAGTCAGACTAGTGGAATTTTGGGGCGAAATTCTCCTAACCAGGGGAGACTGTGACAATCGTCAGTTTCTCAGGTTAGTACAATTCCTGTGTATAAGAATAAAAATCAGAGAACACACAGTTTTTGTGATCATTTCTTGTCAGTGTCTTTCTTTCAACTTCAGGAGAATAATAACCTAAGAAAATGACAAACAACCACCACCCCTACCGACCGCCGGCCACCGTGCACTATCATCAACTCACCACTCCGTTGACTTCTTCTTCATCGTACAACCAACCGTCATCTTCATGCCACAACCAGTTTCCTTCGTACCACCCACTTCAACCACCATCAGCACCATACCATTACCCTCACTGACTCCTATTCGTCTTATAACCAAAAACGAATTCAGTCTCGATCAGATATGGTTTACCTATTTCTCAGCACTTACTTTACGTGTTGTTTTCAGGAAGTAAAGAATGGGGACCCTAAAAGCAAGCTATGCTGGCACTTTTTGAAGGAAGGCTGCTATAGGGGTGATGCATGTTTGTTTGCCCACGGTGCTCAAGAGTTGCAAATCACCAGGCGCCCTCCCAAGTACAAGACGAGGGTTTGCAAGAGCGTTATGAGGGGAGAGGTTTGCCAATATGGTGTCAGTTGTATTTTTTTTCATCCCTAGTAATTCTAGGAAGATTAACGAGTTTTTGTTTAAATTAATGTAACTATTAAAGTTTTATGTATGATGGTATTTAAGTTACCAACAGCTCTACTATCACCTTAATGTGTTTCACTCGTGTTTACATGAAATTGCAATTGAAATTACATTTTTAATTGGTTACTTGTATATAACAATTATTAGGACTTGTTCTAAACCTAGGATTAGAAAGGATAAATTTTGTCACCACGTATCGACTCGTGTGATGCTTTGCTAAGCTTTCTAGCCAATGTAAGAATAGATTTTCATGTTAGTAATGTCGGAAGAGTTTATTTTGACCTTTTGGATGTACAAATGAAATGTCAGTCTTTCGATTTTGATTTTCAACGAAGTGGTTTATTCTCAACCCTTTAATGTAACCTGCGAAATTGACGGTTGTCACAATCTCCCCTAGTTAGGAGAATTTCGTCTCGAAATTCCACTAGTATGAATTCTCGTGACATATTATTGCAGCCTTATGAATGGACTGGTTGTCTAAACATAAGGCTGCAATAATATGTCACGAGAAGTCAGACTAGTGGAATTTCGGGGCGAAATTCTCCTAATCAGGGGAGACTGTGACAATCGTCAGTTTCTCAGGTTAGTACAATTCCTGTGTATAAGAACAAAAATCAGAGAACACACAGTTTTTGTGATCATTTCTTGTCTGTGTCTTTCTTTCAACTTCAGGAGAATAATAACCTAAGAAAATGACAAACAACCACCACCCCTACCCACCGCCGGCCACTGTGCACTATCATCAACTCACCACTCCGTTGACTTCTTCTTCATCGTACAACCAACCGTCATCTTCATGCCACAACCAGTTTCCTTCGTACCACCCACTTCAACCACCATCAGCACCATACCATTACCCTCACTGACTCCTATTCGTCTTATAACCAAAAACGAATTCAGTCTCGATCAGATATGGTTTACCTATTTCTCAGCACTTGCTTTACGTGTTGTTTTCAGGAAGTAAAGAATGGGGACCCTAAAAGCAAGCTATGCTGGCACTTTTTGAAGGAAGGCTGCTATAGGGGTGATGCATGTTTGTTTGCCCACGGCGTTCAAGAGTTGCAAATCACCAGGCACCCTTCCAAGTACAAGACGAGGGTTTGCAAGAGCGTTATAAGGGGAGAGGTTTGCCAATATGGTGCCAGTTGTATTTTTTTTCATCCCTAGTAATTCTAGGAAGATTAACGAGTTTTTGTTTAAATTAATGTAACTATTAAAGTTTTATGTATGATGGTATTTAAGTTAGCAACAGCTCTACTATCACCTTAATGTGTTTCACTCGTGTTTACATGAAATTGCAATTGAAATTACATTTTTAATTGGTTACTTGTATATAACAATTATTAGGACTTGTTCTAAACCTAGGATTAGAAAGGATAAATTTTGTCACCACGTATCGACTCGTGTGATGCTTTGCTAAGCTTTCTAGCCAATGTAAGAATAGATTTTCATGTTAGTAATGTCGGAAGAGTTTATTTTGACCTTTTGGATGTACAAATGAAATGTCAGTCTTTCGATTTTGATTTTCAACGAAGTGGTTTATTCTCAACCCTTTAATGTAACCTGCGAAATTGACGGTTGTCACAATCTCCCCTAGTTAGGAGAATTTCGTCTCGAAATTCCACTAGTATGAATTCTCGTGACATATTATTGCAGCCTTATGAATGGACTGGTTATCCAAACATAAGGCTGCAATAATATGTCACGAGAAGTCAGACTAGTGGAATTTCGGGGCGAAATTCTCCTAACCAGGGGAGACTGTGACAATCGTCAGTTTCTCAGGTTAGTACAATTCCTGTGTATAAGAACAAAAATCAGAGAACACACAGTTTTTGTGATCATTTCTTGTCTGTGTCTTTCTTTCAACTTCAGGAGAATAATAACCTAAGAAAATGACAAACAACCACCACCCCTACCCACCGCCGGCCACTGTGCACTATCATCAACTCACCACTCCGTTGACTTCTTCTTCATCGTACAACCAACCGTCATCTTCATGCCACAACCAGTTTCCTTCGTACCACCCACTTCAACCACCATCAGCACCATACCATTACCCTCACTGACTCCTATTCGTCTTATAACCAAAAACGAATTCAGTCTCGATCAGATATGGTTTACCTATTTCTCAGCACTTGCTTTACGTGTTGTTTTCAGGAAGTAAAGAATGGGGACCCTAAAAGCAAGCTATGCTGGCACTTTTTGAAGGAAGGCTGCTATAGGGGTGATGCATGTTTGTTTGCCCACGGCGTTCAAGAGTTGCAAATCACCAGGCACCCTTCCAAGTACAAGACGAGGGTTTGCAAGAGCGTTATAAGGGGAGAGGTTTGCCAATATGGTGCCAGTTGTATTTTTTTTCATCCCTAGTAATTCTAGGAAGATTAACGAGTTTTTGTTTAAATTAATGTAACTATTAAAGTTTTATGTATGATGGTATTTAAGTTAGCAACAGCTCTACTATCACCTTAATGTGTTTCACTCGTGTTTACATGAAATTGCAATTGAAATTACATTTTTAATTGGTTACTTGTATATAACAATTATTAGGACTTGTTCTAAACCTAGGATTAGAAAGGATAAATTTTGTCACCACGTATCGACTCGTGTGATGCTTTGCTAAGCTTTCTAGCCAATGTAAGAATAGATTTTCATGTTAGTAATGTCGGAAGAGTTTATTTTGACCTTTTGGATGTACAAATGAAATGTCAGTCTTTCGATTTTGATTTTCAACGAAGTGGTTTATTCTCAACCCTTTAATGTAACCTGCGAAATTGACGGTTGTCACAATCTCCCCTAGTTAGGAGAATTTCATCTCGAAATTCCACTAGTATGAATTCTCGTGACATATTATTGCAGCCTTATGAATGGACTGGTTGTCCAAACATAAGGCTGCAATAATATGTCACGAGAAGTCAGACTAGTGGAATTTCGGGGCGAAATTCTCCTAACCAGGGGAGACTGTGACAATCGTCAGTTTCTCAGGTTAGTACAATTCCTGTGTATAAGAACAAAAATCAGAGAACACACAGTTTTTGTGATCATTTCTTGTCTGTGTCTTTCTTTCAACTTCAGAAGAATAATAACCTAAGAAAATGACAAACAACCACCACCCCTACCCACCGCCGGCCACTGTGCACTATCATCAACTCACCTCTCCGTTGACTTCTTCTTCATCGTACAACCAACCGTCATCTTCATGCCACAACCAGTTTCCTTCGTACCACCCACTTCAACCACCATCAGCACCATACCATTACCCTCACTGACTCCTATTTGTCTTATAACCAAAAACGAATTCAGTCTCGATCAGATATGGTTTACCTATTTCTCAGCACTTGCTTTACGTGTTGTTTTCAGGAAGTAAAGAATGGGGACCCTAAAAGCAAGCTATGCTGGCACTTTTTGAAGGAAGGCTGCTATAGGGGTGATGCATGTTTGTTTGCCCACGGTGTTCAAGAGTTGCAAATCACCAGGCGCCCTCCCAAGTACAAGACGAGGGTTTGCAAGAGCGTTATGAGGGGAGAGGTTTGCCAATATGGTGCCAGTTGTATTTTTTTTCATCCCTAGTAATTCTAGGAAGATTAACGAGTTTTTGTTTAAATTAATGTAACTATTAAAGTTTTTTGTATGATGGTATTTAAGTTACCAACAGCTCTACTATCACCTTAATGTGTTTCACTCGTGTTTACATGAAATTGCAATTGAAATTACCTTTTTAATTGGTTACTTGTATATAACAATTATTAGGACTTGTTCTAAACCTAGGATTAGAAAGGATACATTTTGTCACCACGTATCGACTCGTGTGATGCTTTGCTAAGCTTTCTAGCCAATGTAAGAATAGATTTTCATGTTAGTAATGTCGGAAGAGTTTATTTTGACCTTTTGGATGTACAAATGAAATGTCAGTCTTTCGATTTTGATTTTCAACGAAGTGGTTTATTCTCAACCCTTTAATGTAACCTGAGAAATTGACGGTTGTCACAATCTCCCCTAGTTAGGAGAATTTCGTCCCGAAATTCCACTAGTATGAATTCTCGTGACATATTATTGCAGCCTTATGAATGGACTACCAGTCCATTCATAAGGCTGCAATAATATGTCACGAGAAGTCAGACTAGTGGAATTTCGGGGCGAAATTCTCCTAACCAGGGGAGACTGTGACAATCGTCAGTTTCTCAGGTTAGTACAATTCCTGTGTATAAGAACAAAAATCAGAGAACACACAGTTTTTGTGATCATTTCTTGTCTGTGTCTTTCTTTCAACTTCAAGAGAATAATAACCTAAGAAAATGACAAACAACCACCACCCCTACCCACCGCCGGCCACCGTGCACTATCATCAACTCACCACTCCGTTGACTTCTTCTTCATCGTACAACCAACCGTCATCTTCATGCCACAACCAGTTTCCTTCGTATCACCCACTTCAACCACCATCAGCACCATACCATTACCCTCACCATTACCAGTACCTAACACCACCATCATCATCTCATTTTCACTCTGTTCAACCAACGTACCCACAACCATAACCCACATTTACTGCTGCTAACTATCCATACCCAAACTCTGTCACACCATCATCACCATTTGCTGTTAACCCCCCAATCATGTTTTCACCTCCATTAACAACAACCGAATATGTTGTTGTCCATCATCACCATCCACCCACACATGTGGAACAAGTATAAACTCTCTTACCCAATTTTTGTTTTGTTTTGTTTTTCACATATTTTTCTCTTTGTTACTGTTATATTGATGACGTCATCTTTTTATTATTGTGCTATGGTGACGTGGCGTGGCGTGGTGTTAGTTTAGTTTGTTATATTTATTTGCATATGTTTAATTTATGATGACTGGATTTGATGACATGTGGAATCAAACCAATCAAGGGGGTTTTGTTTTAGCTTATTTGGTGGCTCTTTTGACCTTATTTAGATTTTATTATAAGCTTAAGATGATGGATAAGCTAATAATAATATCTGAATAACCTCAATAGCCCACTAAACAAGCTAAAACAAACACCCCTTGATTGGAGTTGATTTGATTATTATATGGAATGAGTTGCGCCTTAGATTGAAGGTGACTAGTATATACAGTTTGGGGGTGTTTGTCTTAGCTTATTTGGTGGCTCTTTTGAGCTTATTCAAATTTTATTATAAGCTCATTATTAATAGCTTAAGATGATGGGGCTTATAAGCCATAGCTTATAAACTCAGGTGGATAAGTTTATAAAATGAGCTTATTAAGTAAAATTTCAATAACCTCAAAATCCCATCAAATAAGCTTATAAAATGAACTTGATTTATGGTGGAATAAAATAATAAGTTTGGATAAGTTAGAACTATATAGAAATTATGTTTCATTTGTTTATATCATGTATGGCTCGTTTACATATTGTTTTAGTAGATAGATTTGGTCTCGTTTCACTTTGGTTCTAGTCACAGATGTTGTGCCAGCCTTCGACTTTAAATAGCTTTCAATGTTTATGTTTTTGTTGCTTAATTTATCTCTGCGTGTATTGAGTTTGTGTAGCCTGACCTGTGTGGTGACATTGATTCTGGTGTTTGTTCAAATTTTTTAGTGTTTAGCCACTGCAGCTTCATGGGCTGGTTAGTACGGTAATCCAGTTTGTCTTGGTGAATAGTTGGGGTATATAGGCATCTGATGTCTTGTCATCATCAGCGATGTTTTGGCCCTTTAGAATGTTGGTTTTGGGTTCATGTAGCTTCTGTTCGAGCTGTTTCTTGTTTTTGGCTTTAATACATTTTTTTTATATGGTGCAATATTTGGTTGTCATGTTACGCGTTTCTAGTTTTAAGTAATCGGGCCAGTAGCAATCTTGTTCCTGGGATTTGCAGTAGTAATTGGTTTCATGACAAGACGTTCTTGAGTTATAATAGCTGATTATTTTTTTCAAGTTAATAAATAGGAGTTAATAGCTGATTATTACAAGAACTTACAAGTTCTTTCCATCACTTTCCTCATTTAAATAGTTGTTGAAACGTATGTTCTGGCTTGGAAAGTGTTATAGTTAAGGCCTGTTTCTAGGAAATAAACTTGTACTGACTTTGTTTTACCTATTTCAGTCTCGATCAGATATGGTTTTTTTACCTATTTCTCAGCACTTGCTTTACATGTTGTTTTCCGGAAGTAAAGAAAAATGGCGACCCTAAAACCAAGCTGTGCAAGCACTTTTCGAAGGAAGGCTGCTATATGGGTGATAAATGTTTGTTCGCACATGGTGTTCAAGATTTGCAAATCACGAGGCGCCCTCCCAACTACAAGACAAGGGTTTGCAAGAGCATTAGGCAAGGGGAGATTTGTCACTATGGAGCGAAGTGCAACTTCCGCCACAACCTGTACTAATTCTAGGGAGATTAATGAGAACTTTTGTTTAAATTAATGTAACTATTAAAGTCTTATGTACGATGGTATTTAAGTTATCTAACTATGAATAACTCTACTATTGGTTTAATGTGTTTCACTCAGGTGTTTTACATGAAATTGCAATTGAAGCACTATTTTGTTTACAATTACTTTTTTAATTGGTTACTTCAGTTTGATTTTAAGAGATTAATTTCGATTGTAATTTCACATAAACTGATATATGCCTTTCTTAGTATACTTGATATTTGGAAGTGAAATGTATATGTATTTCTCGCCTTTAATGAGATGTATATGCATTTCTCGCCTGTTTGCAGGTTTGTCAAAGCTTCAGGCATTTAACATCAACTGTTACAATTTGATTGAGCCCGAACCGTCTTATTATTATTGACCAAGGTCAACAAGTCAAAGACAGCCTAGAATCAATTCTCCGGTGATAGTATAGTGTATTCCCGGGTCGTTAAAGTCCCGACGAGATTGAAATGGTGCTTTTGGAATCGTTTATGAGAAAGTGGCACTGAGGACAGTAGCCAGATGATGTAGGAATGATATTGCTACTGTTATTTTGGTGTTGACAAACAGATATAATATTCACAATAATCAGATAGCAGATATATGCACAAATTGACAATTAAGATCACGTATCGGACTGGAAAAGTGGGTTTTTGGTAATTATGAAACTACAGGGGGTGTTTTTGACACTTTTCAAAACTTGAAATTAAAAATGAAAAAGAAATGATAAAAGTGATTAAAATAATATTAAACTATTATTTAATTAATTAAACTATTTAAATTCTAAATTAAAATCTAATTTAAATAAACTAAAAATGACAAATGATTTAAATTATACTAAAAATTAACAAAAATATTTTCTAAACCTAAATTAGAACTTAAAGAAAGTATAAAAAATTAAAAATAATATTTTTGTCTTTTTGTGGTTTTGTAATTAATTAAAAACTATTTAACTTAATTTAACTAATTAAACTACTTTTAATTTATATTAATACTAAATTAACTTGGAAAATTAAAATAAAATTTATAAAATTACTTAACCATTACAGGAATCCTACAAAATTATAAAAAACTCTAAAAATTATGTTTAAGATTAATCTACTAATTAATTACCTTTTAATTAACTTAAGTCTATTTTAAACAAATAAAATAAGAAAACTAGAAAATGAACAGTAGAATATCAAAATTTATTTTCTAAAAACTTATTATACTATATTAGAACTAGGAAAATTATAAAAACTAGATTTAACCTTATAAAAACTAATTAAGCTATTTATTACTTAATATTAATTAATAATAAAGAAAATTAAATTTAAATATAATTAGCACTAAATGACAAAATAAAAATCTGAAAAATTTATTATAACTATTTTAATATATGAGGTATTTAATAAAAATATAAAAACACTAGTTACTTAATTAAAATCTAAAAATGAAAATTAAACTTAACTTGAATTAAATAGAAACTATCACTTAATTTAAAACTAATTTTTCTTTGAATTTTTCTTTTTCAGAGCTACTTAATACCTTAAAATGACAAACTTTTGTAAAAACACTTTTTAAGATAGCTTATAAATAAGCTATAACACCCCCTTTGGCTACACAGTTGACTTTGGTTGACTGTGTGGTCAATTTTGGTCAAATGGCCTAAGGTGGGGTCCACAATGGTGAAAGTGAGTACCAATAAGCTTGAAAGACTTGAATAAGCCAAGAATAACAAGAGATAAGCACAATTAAGCTGTTTCAAACCAAATAAGTACTTAGCACTATTGAATTTAAACACAGATGGGGGACAGACTTTAGAGCTTATTCTAGGTGGGGTCCACAGCCCTAGGGGTCAAACTAATGGTCAAAAGGGGTAGCCAGGTAGGAGGGGGGTTGGGACAATCCAAAACCTTGGTGTGGGGACCACATTGGTGGCCACAAACCACCACCAAAGTGGTGGTGGTGTGGTGATGTACTGCTGCACAGAGCAGTTGCTCAGCCCTGCACCCCTCTTTGGAGGGTTGTGGGGCCCAGGAGAAAAATCACAAAAATTAAGACTAGTTAGGACCTTAAAGATGAGGTGGGGGGCTATCTATGGAACCAAGTTTCACCCCCTAAGACCTCATACAAAATTCCAATTAAATCATCCCATATTTGAAAAAAACTGCAATGATACACTTTGACTTTTGTTAAAAACTTGATTTGTTGACTTTCTTGGGTTTCTACTGGATCTTATGAACTAATTCAGTTATGAAAAGCTATGATATAGCTTACTTAAGCTAAATACACTAGTTAGAAGCTAATGGGGTGGGTTTTGAAGTTTCACACCCCAACAGTTATCTGTTAAGGGAAGAATGTGGTGATTTTGACTTCTCAAGTAAAAATGACCAAGTTTATGGTAGATTGAACTTATTTAGACCTAATACTAACATTCTACAACAACCATTACTCATAATACCAAGCATACCCTAGATGAGCAGGTTAAACCAAACACCCCTTAGAATTATAAAATCGACACTTTTCAAACCATTAAGCTAATCCAAACCATAAAACAGAAACACATGCTCAAATTATCATAAATTAGAACAATTTAGGTATGCTAGCATCAAAAGCAACAACAAAAACACAAGATTCAACAGTACACTAATTTAGGCAGTAGAAAAGAGATTTTGAACAAACTTGAATTCTAATGAGCATTTAAACTATACTAAGTAATTAATGGACTATCAAACACCAACTAAGCATATAAAATCAAATGAAAATAGCAATTAAACTTAGGAACAGTGGAATGCCAAAATGGAAATAGAACTTGCTTACAATGGGTATTGACTGAGGTGAGCAAACCAAGAACCAAGAACAAATCACTAACCTAACACCTCACCTGAGGTACTACAAACCATATTCATCCAGAATCAACAATGAGATTTGCTTCCATCATCCTTCCACACTGATTTTTGAATTTTCTCACTATTTAAATTATTATTTTTGGTATTTTTTATTTATGATCTAAACAGAAGATTAAGGTTTTATAAAACTTATTTTAGCTTTGTCAGAGCTTATATAAGCTTATGAACACCCTTAACAACAACCAACAACAACAGATAATAATTTTAGATTTTTGAGAATTTTAGAAATTTGCATAAACTGAGACAACCAATGAAACTTGAAATTGACTTTGATTAAATATTTAAACATACAAGATTAACTGATACAAGCTTGATTGAATTGAAACTACAATTAAAATTAAAATCTACATTACCTACGACTATTTTTAACTAAGACTACTCTCCTTCTCTTCTCCTCAGCTTCTTCTTGCTCTTTATAGAATCCCAGGGTCTTGTGTGGGTCCCACTTGTCAAATCCCACCAATAATATAGCCAATTGGATCACCTTAGTTCTACTTGCAATTTTGGCGGGAAAGGGACTTTTTAAGCAATTGGGACTGAGAAGCTAGACTAGGAGGGGGGGTGGGATGTGATGTGTATTGGGAAGTGGAAAGGATAAGATAAGGGGTAGTGGGAGTGTTGGCAGGCTGTTTGCAGGAGTAGGGGTGGTGGCAGGGTATAGGTGTGCAAGGTGGATGTGGGAGTGCCACATGGCATCCCCTGGTACAAACCCATGGGGTGGGTTTTGGTTTAGAGGGTGACAGAGGGTGGAGGTTGAAGGTGCAAGTAGTTGAGGGTGAGGTGGAGGATGCAAGTAGCAGGGGTGTGAGGTAGGGGACGGGGGTAGTTTTGGTTTGTGGTGTTGACCGGGGTCAACCATGGGGTTGGACTGGGTTTATTTGGTAACTGGGCTTGGGTGGGCTTAGGTTAGTGGGTTGTTTTGGTTTTGGTTTTTTAAAAAGGGTAAGGTTTGGTTTGTAGTTAATTTTAGCCCAAGGATGATTTTTGTAATTTTTCTGTTTTCAAGGGACTAAAAGTGTAACTGACCCAAAGTTTACAAAAGGACCTTTCTTGCCAAATATGAATAGTATAAGATCACAAATGTAAGTTTTCCATTTAAAACCACCCGGGGACCAATTATGCCAAATCTACAAACTCCAGGGACCAAACCTGTAATTTCTGATTTTTGAAGGGTTTAAGTTGTAAATTCTCAAAAGTTATCATAAAGGGCCAATTATGTCATTAATGAATAGTACAAGGTTTGTTTTTAATATTTTTCCATTTTTAAAACCTGAGGACTAACTTTGACATTTTTGAAACTTGGGGGACCAAAGTTGTAATTTCACAATTTAAAACTTTAAAGGACTATTTATGACAACTTGTGAATCCCCAAGGACCTTTATGATATTTGAACAAGTTTTGAGTGACCAGGGACTAGTTTTGTAAATTTATGAAACTTGAGGGACTGAAACTGCCAATTATGCAAACTTTGTACGTTTTTCATTTGTTTTTGCATATTTTATGTTTGAAACATATAAAACACACCTCTAAGATATTTTAAGTATTTTGATACATATTTGGGTGTTTTTGTATGTTTTGGCAGCTCAGATTGGTATAAAATGACGAGTATTTACACACTCATCACAATTGCAGCACTCACCTGGGAAATTGACGGTTGTCACAGTCTCCCCTAATTAGGATAATTTCGCCCCGAAATTCCACTAGTATGATTTCTTGTGACATATTATTGTAGCCTTATAAATGGACTGGTTGTCCAAACATAAGGTTGCAATAATATGTCATGAGAAGTCAAACTAGTGGAATTTCGAGGTGAAATTCTCCTAGCTAGGGGAGACTGTGACAATCATCAGTTTCTCACGTTAGTCAACTTTTGTAATATCTTCATTTCATACACCATCATTTTATAACAAATAGTTCTCACTAATCACCCTAATCAAACACTCAGTTTCAATTTTCACCAACTAGTACTATGGGTGGTAGAAGTTGCACTTGATTCCATATTCACACACACCTCCTCGACTAATGCTATTGCAAACCTTAGTCTAGTAGTTTGGAGGGAGCGTGGTGATTTGCATGTCGTTAACGGCATGAGCGAAGTTAAATTTATTTCTAAAGTCACATCTTATAAGATGAATTACTACATATTGGGTTCAAGTAGGTGGTGGGAATAAGAAGAAGATGATGGTTGAGGGTAATGGTATTGTTCAAAATGGTAGTGGTTGTGGTGAAAACAGGATTGGGTTAACAGCAGCAAGTGATGGTACGAGAGAGTTTGGTTGAAGTGAGAGGAATCACCATAAGTGTTTGGCTCGGGTTTGAAAGTGTACCACTTTTCTCCCGCTCCGTCGGTACGCGAGGATGCGTAGTCCGCAAAAGCTTGTTCGGGGAGTTCCAAGTAATCACGAGTGTCGTGAGGACCACTACAATACTCACATGAAGAAGTGATTTTATTCACTTGACTTGAAGGTTTAAGAGCCTCGTAGGACTTCATGAGAAACTTGACTTGATCTTCAAGTTCCATGATTCTACGGTCGGGAATGCTTGGATTTTTTGAAGGTAAAGGTATTGCCTTGACCGTTTGTTCAAATCACGGGAGTCATTCCAACATTCATTGTCATAAAGAGCAAGATCTTCTATGATTTCCAATGATTCTTCCGCATTCTTGTCACGTAGCTTACCACCAGCCGCTTGGTCAATGGTTTGCCTTGTGGAGAGATTGACATGATCATAAAAGATTTGTACTTGGAGCTAAAGATCGATGCCATGGTGATGGACTTTTTGGAGTAAGTCTTTGAAACGAGTCCACACTACGTAAAGAGTTTCACCTTGACATTGTTGGAACATCAAGATGTCATTCCTTAACTTGGTAGTTCTCCCTGGTGGGAAAATTTTAGCAAGGAAATGAGAGGTGGGATCATCCCAAGAGGTGATGGACCCCGTAGGCAAACGCTCAAGCGATTGACTAGCTTGATCACGTAGAGAGAATTGGAAGAGACGCAATCGGGTCGTCTCTCGAGTGGCAACATCAAGGTCTATTGAATCAACGATTTTAAGGAAATCCTTGAGATGTTGGTTTGGATCTTCGGAATGAAGTACATGGAATGCTGATGAGGCGAAAAATAAACAACTTTTAGGGGGTCATTTAAGCCCGGAATTGAATTTATTTGATCAAATATTACCCTAAATCGTTCCTTTTGTGATTTTAGGAACTTTGGGAGTGAATTCTGGAAAAGAATGCATTTTGGACGTTTTTGGAGCATAAAAGTGAAGAAAACGGCAAAGTCTCAATTTTCCTTGCTGGAACAGTACCTGACGGCATCACCAAGGCCGTCACGTGTGTTGGTGACGGCCCAGAAACTTCATGAAGGTGTCACGTAGGCCGTCACGTGTAAATTGTCACAACTTGCGCGCGCGGTAGCTGACACCGTTTTGGCCATAACTTTTGCATACGAACTCGGATTTGAGCGATTCAAAAAAGAAAACGATCGAGACGAAAAGATCTATGATTTGGTGAAGAAAGATTGTTCATGACGCTGTCAAGGTTTGGCTGACGCCGTCATGATCGGGCCGGACAGAAAATAGCCTATAAATATAACATCATAACTTCACTTTTTGTAAGCCCTAAACCCTAAGGTCGATTCCTGGGTTTAGGTGGGTGTTTTTCCAGCAACTTAGAGGGTTTCAATCACTCCATAAACATCATGTATTGGTTTGTTGATTCTATCTTAATTATGTTTTCCATTATCATTGTTGATTGCTCTTCTTTGATGATGTTTTGCTAATTCACCTTGTGTCTACTTATGATTGTGTGAAACTTGTGTATAATTAATTAGATCTCATTAATTTCTTGTTGATGTTTGTGTCTATCTCCATCAATGAGGGCTTGTTGATGTGTGTGTCTATCTCCATCAATTAAGGCGTGACAACTTCAATAGATCTAGTTGGTTTAGTTTATAATTCTTGTTTCCTATTGATTCTTGTTTGGTTGATTGCATTCAATGTTAGGCTTAAGAAAACTGGCAGACTTCCATAGGGTAACATGCTTGAACGTCTTAAGAAACATGAACCGATGTGTACTAGGTTTTTATGGTTGTATTTAATGCATGAGCGAATTCTAGTGATCCCATGTTAGGAGCTTCTTAGCCGGGTCGACATAGGAGTGAAGTAGGAGCTTATAGAATTGGGGAAGTAAGTACGCCACCCCATGAATGGTATTAAGGAATACAACCCGTCAATTAAAACAAGGTGTACAATTCAATAGGTAGAATTGGATAGCTAGCAAGGAGTAACATATCATGGGTAGACATGCTTCACTTATCTTGTAGAACCTTAGTTTAGTTTTCTTGCACATTAGTTTAGTAGCTTTTGGGTTAGTTGATTAGCAACTAATTCCGCCCCTCCTTCCAATACCCGAGATTTTTACTTGCTTTTCATAAAATATAAAAATATAAAAAGAATCATCCTTCACCTTTAGACCTAGTTAGATCAATTTCAATCCTAACGACACTATTCCTGAGTTGAACGATCAATCCCCCGGTACTTGTCACTATACTATACTACAACGATCAGGTACACTGCCTGGTGGGGGTTGTAAGCTTCTCGAGATCCCTCGAGAGGTAAAGCCTGGTGCAATCCCTACGCATCAAATGCACATCCGCTTTACACCAACCGGATGGTGTCGGATCGCGAGGGAGACACATTGGATCTTTGGTTGAGCTCAATGGTGTTTCGATAGCCTTGGTGGCTAGGTCGGGAGTAGTATCCTAAGGTGCGGGCTTTAGGTTGTTCGGGTGGGTTTTGGTGGTTTGGTTGAATGATGGGTTCAAGGATATTATCACCCTCTATGATGGCGGATGATATGGATTACGAATAAAGACACGAAGAAAAAGATAGATTAAAGAAAACCTATGAAAAAAGAAAATAAAAATCTCACTCGATAGGAATATAGTGAGCAGACCTAAATGAAATAAAATTCAGCCTAAACAATAACTATTCCCCGGCATCGGCGCTAAAAACTTGATGCGTGGATTGCAACCTCGCAAAAGGTTTTACCTCTTAAGGGATCTTGAGAGATTTTGCAATCCTCCAGACAGTGTACCTGATCATTTTAGTGTAGTATATGGTACATCCGGGGGATTAATGTAGGTCAACTAGGTCTAAAGGTGATGGATGATTCTTTTTGGTATTTTATATTTTATGAAAGCAATTAAAAATATCGGGTTTTGAAAGTGAGAGTGGAATTAGTTGCTTGTCAACTAACCCAAAACTACAAATTACACTAAAAACAATAAAATAAAAATAACAAGAAAATAAAATGTAGTGGACTTCGTATAATGAGACAAACGTGTTTACTTAGATTTCATTACTCCCTAAGATAGATCTGGTCGTGTAAATGTGAGATACTGAAGAACACCTTCGGGACCCAATTTGGATTCTGTATCAACAGGTGTTCTAGAAGGGTTACAGTTGGCCATGTAAGCACGCTGAAGAAGCTGAATAGCATACTTCTGCTGAGATAGAAACAACCTTGCAAAATGAGGAGTAGCAGAGATACCAAGAAAATAATTAAGTACCCCATGATTAGTCATGTCAAACTCACTGTGTAAAGATGCAATGATCTGCTAAAGAAGGGTTGTAGAAGAAGCTGTAAGGATAATATCATCCACATAGATAAGTAAATAAGCAACCTGAGAACCCTATCAAAGAATAAATAGTGAAGAATCACATCGACATTGGTAAAACCTGACTCGTGTGGCATAACCTGCAAACCTCTGAAACCAAGCACGAGGTGCTTGTTTTAGTCCATATAAAGATCTCTGCAGCGGACAAACATGATGAGGGTACCGAGAATCCACAAATCCTGGCGGCTGATGCATATAGACAGTCTCACATAAATCACCATTAATAAATGTGTTCTTAACGTCAAGCTAATGAATTGGCCACTTGTGGGACACTGCAAGACTGAGAACAATACGGATGGTAGCCGGTTTAATAACCGGGCTAAAAGTCTCGTCACAGTCAATACCAAGTTGTTGACTACTGCCATTAGCAACCAAACAAGCCTTATAGCTACTCAAAGTCCCGTCAACATGAAATTTATGCTTGAATAACCAATCATATTAACACCAGAGGGCCTCGGTACAAGAACCCAATTACCATTTTTAATTAACGCATTATACTCAGCATACATAGCATTATGCCATTGAGGGTCTTTTAAAGCAATGAACGGGGATTTAGGCATAGGAGAAATGGAAGATATGTGTAAAGATAAACGCTCAATATGTTTGACAATACCTGATTGAGACCTAGTGATCATGCGGTGAGTTCGGGTGGGTTCGTTAGCGGGCTGTGGGGATTGGGCCAAGGTTGTTGGTTCATTATTGGTCTGTGTTTGGGAAGTGTTGGGTTGTTGTTGGGTCTGCGTTTGTGGGCTTCGGGGTGTTACTGATTGTGGAGGGGTTTGTTCGTGGTTTTGAACTTGGTGAAAGGTGATATCGGTGTGGTTAGGGTGTGGTGAGTTGGGTAGATTGTGATTATGAGGTTCATTAGACGGATGATTTAGGGGAGGGTTGACGGGATTAGTAAGAATTTGGTGGAGTAGAGGGGAAGATGTGGGTTCTAAAAATGTGTATGATGGTGGAGATGTTGGTGTCATGGAGCGGTATGGAAATTGTGTTTCATCGAAGGTGACATGTCTGGAGAGAATAATTTTGTTTGTTTCAAGGTCTAGGCAACGATAACCACGATGATATGAGGGAAAGCCCAAGAAAATACATGGGGTTGCTCGTGGCGCAAGTTTGTGAGGTGAGTGAAGGTGAGGATGACAAAGGCACCCAAATATGCGTAAACGGGAGTAGTTAGGTTCTTTTTGGAAAAGTTTTGTGCAGGGAATTTCATTGTTTATGGCGGTTGAGGAGATATTCGTCCATGCAGAGGGCCTCAACCCAAAATGTAAGTGGTAGATGTGCTTGAAAAAGAAGGGTACGGATGATATCATTTATTGTGCGAATCATTCTTTCCACCTTGCCATCTTGTTGAGAGGTTTTTGGGCAAGAAAATCTAAGTTGAATACCATTATTAGCAAAAAGTGTATGGAGTCGGTTATTATCGAACACACCACCATGATCACATTGGAAACTTTTTATTTCACATTTAAATTGATTTTTAACATAAGTGCGAAAGTGCAAAAACTTATCAAACATGTCAGATTTGTTACTAAGTGGATAAATCCACAAGTAATGAGAGAAATGATCAAGAAAAAGAACATAATATTTAAAACCACTGGAACTAATAATAGGAGAAGTCCATAAATCGGAATGAATAATATCAAAGCAATGTTCAACGATAGAGTCTGAACTATGAAAAGGAAGCTTCACATATTTGCCAAGTTGGCAAGCATGACAAACATGTATAGACTTTTCTTTATTACATGAAATAAAATGACGGGAAACAAGGGAGCGTAGCACTTTGTCACCGGGATGACTGAGACGTTGATGCCACGTGGAAGAACTTGTGGAGATAATGCAGTAGGGATAGTTGATGGTTTGGTAACTGGATAGAGATCGCCCGAACGGTCACATCGAAGGAGGATATGGCGAGTTAAGAAATCTTTCACAGAAAAGCCAAAAGCGTCAAATTCAATAGTACAATTATTATCCCTAGTAAACTGAAGAATAGAAATAAGGTTTTTAATGATATTAGGGGTGACAAGAACATTATGGAGGTGAAGAGGGCGATGAATAGTGGGAATAATTCTATGGCCGGTGTTAGTGACGGGAATAGAATTACCGTCACCAATGTGAACAGATGGGTATAAACATTTATTAAAAAGAGTACTTAAATTACTTTCATTAGAATTTAAATGAGAAAAGGCACATGTATCCATGTTCCAAGTCGGGTCTTGCAAAGTCATAGTGCTAAAACAGTAGAAGTGATGTAGCTTGAGACGGGTACATAGCAGGTGCGGTATGGATTAGTGTACAAAACATATTGAGGCTGCTGTTGGGCCATCGTAAGTTGCTGGGTCGAAATAGTATTGGGTTGGGGATTGTGGGATGCGTACAGTGGGGTTACACGTGGATATGGGTTTGGGTATTGGGACAATCTATGATTAACAGGTGGAGGGTAAAGGGCTATTCGGTTATGGTAGTAACCATTATTATTTAATGACCGACTATTGTTATTATTTTGTGAAACAGAAAACTGATGAAACATATTACCCGACTGTGTTTTTGGAGCCAACCCCGCCCTAATTTCGGTGATCATGAATAAACTTGCAACGGTCACCGAATTTGCACATCCCTTTGTTAAAGTGAGTATACAAGCGTGGCAAACTTTGAGATTTATTAGATTGAGCATTAAGATTACCTTTTTGTTCAAAAGAATTGGTGTCATCTCCGGCCATGATTGCCGAGTTTTTGATTTAGTGTTTTAAAGGAAGCGGTTGATTTAGGATAAGGAGGAGGCATAGAGACGAGATTTTAGTGAGGGAAATTAGGAGAGGATCGGTAGTAGGGCTGATACCATATTGAAGGTGTGAATTCCATGTGCTTTCATCGATCAATCCATCCGGATATATACTCTACATAGATGATACTAGTCTATCTCTAATGGGATAAGGCCAATTACATAATAAGGAAATGATACATGACAGCTATACAAGTAAAAATAAATTACATGAATGAACCTTATAGGGAGTGATTTTACCAGAATGAACTTTTTTAAGATGCTTTATCAAAGTAACCAAAATATGTCACCATCAAACTTTGCATTCGCCCAACTCCTTTAATCGCCAAAATTAAAACGCCCAGTTTGTTGTTATGATTTTCTAGAAATTAAAACTCTAACTTTTTTATATACCTAATTCAATAGTACATTGTTTTACTTTTGGTTATTTGTTATGCAATAACCTGCTATTATTACCTGAAGGGGACATGTGTCATGCACTTTTCCTGTTAAGAATCAATTCTATCAACAGGTGACCATTCGTATACTTCTGTTATTTTTACATTTTGTTGTTTGTATTTTTTTTCTTTACATTTAGTGAACAATATTCGATATAAAGAGGTCACGCCCATACTTTAAATTGTCCCTAGCCCAGATATAAAGAGGTCTCGCCCAGATAGAAAAACAATAATGTATACTCGCCTATGAACTCGCCCATGTATTCGTCATTCGATTAATTCTCATAATAACCTCACTCGCCCAACAATTCGCCTAGGCCTCGCCCTTGGCTTCTCAGCTCGCCTCCAACCCCTCGCCCTGGGTCAAGCCCGCTTCATAGCTCGCCCAACAATTCGCCCATCCCTCGCCCTGGCTCAAGCCTCACCCACGACTCGCCTAGCACTCCTTTTATACACATGTATGGTTAGAAACTAATGTAGTAATGAATCTAACGGATAATATTTAAAAGTTCATTTTCGAAAAATTGTGTGCGCGGTTGATGTTCGTAACTTACTCTTATAGATAGTTCATTTAAGAAATTCTCTCTACAAATAATACATGACAACTATACAAATATCAACTAATAAGTAATGTATGAAGAGTTTATTTTGACCTTTTGGATATACAAGTGAAATGTCACTCTTTCTATTTTGACGTGTCAGCTTCTTGGTCAACAACGTTAATTTCATCATAGAAATTGATTCCATCTGTTTGTTTTTTGTTCAGTCACACAATACTTTTGTGATAAAGACGAATAGTGTTACAAAACTTCTTTATAAGAACCCACCATGCAAAAATAAAAGTCGAGAAACTTGTGATGTTATTATGACAAAATCACATGGACGAACATTTACTCAAATAATTTCAAGTTATTAATTTAGAACTTTTATGTCGATCACTATCTAAATAGGGATTTTCTAACATGTGCCCTAAGGCACATGATAAGACGTGGGCCATTGTATCTTTTTTTATGAATTCTTGTCATTTGTCAAATAAAAAAATATTTTTAGTGTCCTTTTTGTGGATTTTTGAGTAAAAAGGACGCACGGGCCCACGTCTTATCATGTGCCTTAAGGCACATGTTAGAAAATCCTATCTAAATATCTAGCCAAATTTTAGTTATTAGTAATTTATTAAAGTCCACTTGTCTCTCTAGCAGAACCTAGAAAGAGATTAAACAAAAGGTTGTCGATAACAAGAAAGATACGTACTTGAACACTCGAACAAAAAGGGCTGGCCCACCAATAAATCCGGTTAGGATAAAAGCAAAGACGTAGTTAATTAGTCAAATGGGCCCCACACTTAAATAACCAACTCCGAATTCATGACTCGTGGCTCGTATATTCCCTCGTCATCATTCTCACACTCTCGTTTATTTAAACTTGTCATTCTTTTTTATCACAACACACACATTACGTTACGTACAGGAGAACCCTCTACTCAAAGTGATAACAAAGTAATTTCCATCTTCATTCTTTTTTTTATATAATACAATTTCAGACTTTCAGTATTACATGATTTTTAAGCATTGTTCTATATCAATAGATCTCATATATATGGCTTGATTTTTTTTATGCGCATATATGGTGATCAACTGTTACTTTTTTTTTTTTTTTTTTTTTTTTTTTTTTTTTTTTTTTTTTTTTTTTGTGGTAGCTTTTATAAGTTGTAAATTATTATCATATATGTTACTCAGTTTTTGTTTTTATAGTTACATTTGGTTTTTTGCAAGTAATGATATGTTGTTTGGTAGTACTAGTTAAGAGTTTGTGGCACTTAAAATGAATGATATATGTGTTACTACTATTTTACGTATATAGAAAAAGTATGTGCTCAAAGCCTCAAAGGGCCAACGCCTACTACAGTTTGCATTGTGACCTAATTATATTGTTGTATTCCGTTTTATCTGAGTCGAAGTTAAATATGTTGTTTACCAACCATAAAAAAAGTACGAAGTATGTGCTCAAAGGGCGAACGCTTAATAAAGTCTTGTAGATGTTAAGATATATAGAGTTTACATTGTGATTTAATTTTTTTTTATATGTTGTTACTTGTTACCTAACTATGAACAACCCTACTTATCGCTCTTAGAACTTGAAATTCAAGCACTATTTCGTTTATGATTACTTTTGTTGTATCTAAGGATCATTAGGATTTGGTTTAAATCTAGGAGGCTACGATAAGAAATAGATCGGAAAGGATGATGCAACTCGCAGGATGCTATGCTAAGGCACCTAACCAATTTAATGTGTCAACTTTTTGGATGTAGAAGTAAAATGGCACTCTTACAGAAATTGGTTCCATCTATTTGTTTTTGGATTTAATCCTACAATGTTCTGGTTCAATGATGAAAATTTTAATACATACGCATTCATACTTTTTCTCAAATAATTTTTTTGGTAAAAACGATGCAAATTTCACTTGCAGATTAGCACAAACTGGTAAGGTATTGCACCTAGAAGTTGAATGAATTAGATCGACTCTGGCAGCTGGTATAGTTTCATATTTTGTTTAAGGATTGAATAGAAATGGGGGGAGCTTGTTCTAGAAAACGAGGCCAACAGGTTAATGAAGACGGTGCATTCAGAGGTATTTCTCGAAGGTATTCCAGAAATGGAAGCTCGAAGTGGCTGGGAGCCTCTTCCACCCGAGCAGTTGTTGATAACATAGATGGAAAGGCGATATGTCCTTCTCTTATGGAGCTCTGCGCTTATAAAGTTTGTGAAGTATGTTATTACCTTTATTGAATTGGCATAAGTACATGTTAGGATACTTCCGTCACAGTGCTAATAGTTTTTGTTTTGTTGTGGACAGCATATCGATCGATATGGTACCTTCTCTATGCTTCCAAGAGATATTAGCCAGCAGATATTTAACGAATTGGTTTATTCTCAACGCCTTAATGGGACCAATCTCGAGGCTTTTCGAGGTTGTGCTCTGCAGGTATGCGATCATGAGTAGCAAGATGGATTATTCATTTATGCATGTGCAACAGACTGTTAAATTATGCTATTTTGTTTATGAAGGATATCGATTTGTGTGAATATCCTGGAGTTGATGATAGTTGGATGAATGTCATCTCGTCACAGGCGGCGTCTTTACTTTCTGCAGATCTTTCTGGTTCTAATGTTACTGATTGTGGTTTGGTTCATTTTAAAGATTGTGAGAACATTCAGGCCTTGAATTTCAACTACTGCGACCAGATTTCAGACAATGGTCTTGATCGCATTAGAGGTATAGCTTTTTCCGAGGTTATAAATTATAATGTTTCACTTTTGTAAGTTTCCCTTTTATATTGTCTGTTTACACTAGTATTGCAAAAAAGCGAGAAAGATCAAGGTATATCGACAGGAATAGATTCTTTTCATGAAAAATTGAATGACAGTTGACCTTATCGGGTGTTGGGGTAAGCTTATTTTGAGTGGTCAATAACTTATTGCATTTTGGAAAAGCTATTAAACACTTTGAAGGTGTTTGGTGAGGCTTATGTCAAAAGGCGTATTTCATTTTTGGGAAGGAAAATAAGCTAATAAGCAGAATCCGTTGGATTGTGAATTTTTTAAAACACATAAGCTTTTAAGCATAAGTTTACCCAAACACCCCTCAAGATAAGCAGTTCAAGCTGCAGTTTTTGAAGCTTAGGAAGTAAGGCCATTTGGGTGTAAATGGTAGCATATAAGTCACGTGTTTCTGAATCGTTTTATCTTTTAAATAGAATTCTAAATCAGATTTTGGATCAGACAATTATATATGTACAAATGATCCTGCTTTTCCTTTCAGGTCTTTCAAACATGACAAGTTTGAGTTTCAAAAGGAACAACAACATTACTGCTGAAGGTTTAAATGCGCTTTCTGGTTTAGTCAACTTGTTACATTTGGACTTGGAAAGATGTCCATTAATCCATGGTGGACTTGTTCATCTAAGAGGTATATATGCTTTCTTCAGTTTGATTCTAAGACACTAATTTCCATTGTAATATCACAGTAACTGATATACGCCTTCCTTAGTATGCTTGATATTTGGAAGTGAAATGTATATGTATTTCTCGCCTTTAATGAGATGGATCTTTTTGAGTTAAAATGTTCTTTGTGAACAACACAAAAGGCATGATATGAACTGCTGAACAATCTAATTACAAATGCTTCCCTGTTTGGCAGGTTTGTCAAAGCTTCAGGCACTTAACATCAATTGTTGCAATTGCATTACTGATTCCGATATGGAGCCTCTCGCAGGTAACTGATCAATTGAACTTTGAAGATGCATAAGCATTGGGTGATTATGTTCAATTATCACCAAACATGATCACTAAACTGCAAATTCCAACTTTTTTACTAAATTGGCATAGAACTTTACTGTACACTGTAACTGATGTTTTAATGCATCTTCCCATGTGTAGAGGTCATTTAACATGCAATGTTCTTTCATTAGCTAACTTTTGGAAATAGATAACTTGTCATGACCTATCATCAATATTGCATCCTTTTATAATCCTTTCAAAGGAATCACTTCATGTCATTCTAATGATTTACATACTTTTATGTTCCAGAGCTAATTAACTTGAAAGAGTTGCAACTTTCCGCCAGTAAGGTGACAGATCACGGCGTCACATTTTTGAAAGGTTACTCCCCTTTGACATATTAATCTACATTTTCTATTGCTTTTTGGCAACTTGCATTTTTTCCATTGCTTCAACTACATTTATTATAGAACTTTAGAAGTTATTAGTACCATTAGCAGCCCAAATCACGACCTGTTTCATTTCTATTATCTTTCCATCGTGTATGATAATTTTCTACCAAGTTCGTTTTTTCTTTCTTCACTTTCTCATTGCAAAACTTTTCTGCATTACTACTTGAGTATCAATATTTTTCTTGTATAATATTATCTAAAACAGTATGTACACTCTGCAGGATTACATAAGCTTTCATTTCTGAATATGGAGCGATGCCCTATTACTACAGCATGCTTGGATTCACTCTCAGGTCCGTATTTTTATACTGTATAACACTATTTTTCTGTAAGTGTTTGCTGGCATGCTTGGACGAGGTTTCATTTAGTTGTAAATTACATTTCACCGTTGACATCATTGAAAGATTGATTGTACGAACTTCTGTCCAAAAGGCTCCCTTGTTTGTAATAAAAGAAGGGTAAAAAATGTTTAGACATTGAGTTGAATAATAATGAAATTCACGTAACACAAGTGATCAGTAAAACAATTAAGAGGGAAGGTGTATACTTGTCTATTTCTAATTCGATCAAACGAATATGATAATGAAAATTTCCTTTAATAGTTATTAGTTCCTGTTGAGTAAGGTTTGCTGTTGCGTCACATTATTATTTTGTTAAATTCCCTAATCTCATCATGTCGGCTCTTTATATATGCAGCTATTGTGGGTCTGCAGTATTTGAACTTAAGCAGATGTAATTTGACTGGTAATAGGTGGGATAAGATTTCAAGTAAGTTCACTATATTTACTGTGCACTTTGTGCTGACGACTAGTTTCATGCTAATACGTCTTCACAGAAAATGTTTGTTCATAACTTCAGCTTCCTTGCTTTCAGGTCTAAAGGCTTTAAAAGTGCTCAATTTGGGATTCAATAATATTTCAGATGGTGTTTTGGTACATCTTAAAGGTGCTTCATGTCTTTTCATCATCCTTTTATTTTTATTTATACTTATACTAGCTATCGACTAAAAACTAGCCTTTATCGAATAAATATAAATTGAAGTTTATATTGTCTATTATTGAAAGGTTATGCTCATATAAGTGTGTATGATTTCGTACTTCTTGCCGCAGATTTGATAAATTTGGAGAGCCTGAACATGGATTCATGTAGCATTCGGGATGATGGACTTGTTAACTTGGCAGGTGGTTCTTTTGTTAATCATATATATTTGCCAGTTTTTACGAGGCTTGTAAATCATTTATCTGGGCGCCTTGACATATTTTGTTGTATATAGATGCTGATGTATAGATTATTGATTGGTGTATGAAGAACAGGTTTTCATCGTTTGAAATCTTTGGAGTTATCTGACACAGAAGTTGGAAGTAATGGTCTACGTCATCTCTCAGGTTTACATGTATATCATTTTGGGTCTGACTAGTTAATTCATTCGCCCTTGATAATTACGCTGGATTGTGTTTGAATATTCTTGCAGGGTTGGCGAATCTCCAAGGCTTAAATCTTTCGTTCACTTTAATCACTGATGGAGGTTTAGGAAATTTGTCTAAATTGTCAACTCTTAGATCACTTAATTTGGATGTTCGCCAAATTACAGATACCGGGCTTGCATTTCTTAGAAGTAAGGACTCTTTCCCCGGATCTCTATTCACAGAGTCATTTTCATTCTTGTATTCTCAATTCTTACTTGCTTGATGCAGATTTCACCGGATTGACTCATTTGGACCTCTTCTGTGCTAAAATAACAGATGCAGGAACAACCTATCTTCGCAGTATGATATGCTTCAACTCTTATATGGATAAGCTTTAACGTTTAGTAAATAACTTGTCTCCGTTCTCATGGCTGTGCTTTCATGTAGATTTTACAAATCTTCAATCTTTAGAAATCTGTAGTGGAGGAATTACAGATGCTGGTGTGAAGAATATCAAGGATCTTCGTTCTCTAGTTTTTTTAAATCTATCACAAAACCACCGCTTGACAGATGCTTCACTGGCTTTGATCACTGGTATCTTCTTAAATCGACGATGCATTCGTTTTTGTTAGTTAAATATAAACAATAGTAACCTCTTTGTGGGTCACTTTGGATGCAGGTCTGACTCAGTTGGTCTCTCTGAACTTATCAAATTCGCGAGTAACCAGCAGTGGATTGCAGCATTTGAAGCCATTAAAGAAGCTGAAATCACTTAGCTTAGAGTCAACCAAGGTGACTGCAAATGATATAAAGAGACTCCAGGTAGCAGACCTTCCGAATCTGGTAAATGTTCGACCTGAGTAGTTTCCTCAAGAAGACCCGCGACACTGCATAGCCTTTTGTATATTAAGTTTGGAAAAAAGTTTGTATATTAAGTTTGGAAAAAAGTTAACATTGCAAATAACGTTTTTATCTTCTATGCGTTTATGCGAGTGTTTCTGCATTTTAAGATTTCAATCGATAACTTGTCAAGTGTGAACCTTTTTATTTCATCATGATGCAGTTTTAATGGAAGGAACAATTTAAATAAAGTTCCTTTGGTTAAGTTTATCTAGAATTAGTAGCTGCAAGATTGTGGTTGAATTTAATAAAATAAACTTCATATGTGTTTTATTATGGTGATTTACTGCTCTTCTTATTGTTGCCTATTTCTTGCAGTATTTGTACATACATACATTTGATAATTTTATTTAAATGGTTAGCAGCCAAAGGTAATCCTTTTCTGATTTTATATTGGATAAAAGGATTTGAATCCTAGTGGAACAGAAAGGTAAGAAGGGTAATCGTAGTCCAAGAACTTGAAGTTGTTCATAATCAATCTGTGTTCGTCCAACGATGATCCAACAAATTTTGGCTTGTTTTGCTTATCTTTTGGCTATTTCAACCTCTGGTTGAACTCAACAAAATCAAATGTTTTCTTATGAAATATACAAGTATTGCATTCCTTCGAGTAATAATTGATTTCGTGTAGGTTCTCAGTTTTCATGAATTGGAGGTGCGGTTCAAGTTGCACTCTTTGGTTGCATCAATCTCATGTAAGCATAGCCATTGTCAAAAAGACTTGGCTCATCTTCATAAATGCTATCGTCTGATGTGAATCAATTAATCGCCTGTTATGCGCATAGTCTGGTTGTTTGAACTTTCAAGTGCGGAGCCATTGAGGTTGTTTGTTGAATAAAGCAGCCATAGGTGTTAAGGTTAACTAATAACTGGTATGTATCCCACATCGCCTACCAAAGAAACTAGGCATGTCCATCATGCCTACATAAACCAAGGCCCAAGATGATATAAGGCATACCTTTCTCGGCCTTTTGGCTAAGATCAAGTGTAGTATCTGTTCTTATCAGTTTAATATCTGATATGTGAGCCATCAGCTCACTTGATATTAATCTTATTTTTTATGGGGAAAGACTCATCACAATAGCTTGCTATTGGGGTCTTTGCGAGTCGCCTTGGTGTTGCACTACTGCCTTGGCTGGGCTTACCCCTCCAATACTAGTATAATCTTTGTATTATTCTCAAAATTATCTACTAGTATTACCTTTAACTGAAGAATCATTGTTTCTTTTCGAAAAGCCAAAAATGTAATAGAAAACTCAAGAAGAACCACACCTAAATACAAAAAGAGGCACTCGCCCAAAGCCTATAAGCCACAGACTTGAGGAGCCCAAACCATCAACGCTTAAATAAATTCGAACTAAGAATGCTAAAGCAAAAGATTAGCTAAACAACGAGCCAAAAGGCAGAAAAAGACCCGAAACACGAGCATAAATCTAGAAGAATCACCGGTTGTTAGTCTAATGTATACATACAGATGCTTGTTTGATATGTACTTGAGTCTTGCTGTTAAACCTGATTTCTGGGGTTAGTCCTCTTCTTTGGAGGTCATACCAAAGTTGAGCAGCTGATCAATATGTACTCATGGATCACTTGATTTGGTAACTTGGATATAGAACCTGTTTTCATGGTTTCTTGGTTTATATATGACCAAAGTTATTGATGCGTAACTATGTAAGCCTAGCACAACCCTCTAATGGTAGTTCACATATGATTCAATTCCACTCAACTTTTTGACCCGAAATACCCTAACGCATTAGACATGTCACGTTACCACCACCCAAGCAATTTAGGTACCTTTAACATGGTCACTTGAAGGTACATCATAGATGATTAAGACATCGCCATTAAGAATCCCATTTTGGAAGAGAATAGTAGTCGAAGAGGTCGTGAGACAAAGTACTAAGGCGATACCAGATGCAATATTAAAATCTATATAAGATGAGTCCTCACTAATTCAAAGTGTGAAGCTTAAGATGTAGAAAACATGTTTTGTGTAAAGTAGGCATTGTCGTTTAGTTGTTAACTAAATATTGTCTATGGTTATGACAAAGACTGTGTAATTGTTGCTTCCTTTTTTGTTTAGATTTATGTTATGCTAAGAGTATCATAAGAAGATTAAGTCCTATACTCTTGGTAGTTATTTGGATTACACATATCTTATATGGAGAGCAACTTGCAGATGCCCATAAGCAATTGATGAAGCTATTAGTCTTCTGGTGGGCGATGGTATATCTTTCGTATCACTTTGAAATACCTTAAAAAAAAAAAAAAAAAAAGTGTCAGCTTTAAAAATAACAAAAAGAGAAATCGATATCTATATCTATATCCATATGACTATTGATCCTGGATTCATGGTGAAATACTTTTTAATAAATTTTTTAATATCAAACTTCTTGTATTGTAAACCAAATAAATTACATAATCCAAACAAATCACATATACACATTAATTTATGTCTAAACTCTGTACGTGAACGAGACTTGTAACTAGTATAAATATATATAAATTGCACTAACGCCTAAGGATTTTTTTCCCGGATACGGGATACCCATATACGTTCTTTTAGCTCCTTCGCTTTCATTGCATTCTACAATATGTGACTATTCATCTTTACTAGTCCTCATTAAAAAAACCTAAATTTATTGACAAGTCAACATTTTGAAAATCCAAAAGGGATTGAGAAATTATGGTGTTAAGTTTCATATGTAAAACTAATGAAACGTTTGTGTTATATTTGGATAGAGAAATTAAGGGCGAGTTTGGTATGGGTATATGGGAATGAGGTTATTAGTTTTATAATGATTAAAAGTGTTTGTTTAGTTGGCTCATGAATATATCATAGCCATAGATTCATTACTCACCAATTTGGTGTTTATGAAATTCATTCCGCGAGCCTAGGGCTGTAAACGAACCGGACGAAAACGAACGGAGCCTTATTCATGTTCGTTCATTTAATTTTAACCGGATAAATAAACGAATACGAACACTTAAACGAACGAATTTTCTTGTTCATGTTCGTTTATTAAGAAAATGAGATGTTCATGTTCGTTTATGTTCGTTCATTAAGACATTAAACGAACGCTAAACGAACATAAACGATCAAACATATATGAACATAGGCAAATAGACATAAACTTTATTAAATTATACACAATATATTGTTTTATAAGTGTTGTTTTGTTTCAACAAACAAATTTTAAAATTATACAATTAAAACATTTGATATACGAACATAAATAAATAAATGAACCTAAACGAAAATTAATAATGCATAATCGGACGTTCACGAACATAAATGAACGGACGCGACTTTTGTTCATGTTTGTTCATTTAACTAAACGAACGTAAAATATTGTTAATGTTCGTTCATTTAATAAATAAACGAACGCGAACGAACTTTTTACCGAATGGTTCATGAAATATTCATGAACGTTCAGTTCGTTTACAGCCCTACGCGAGCCCCTCTCATTTCCACCACAAAATTTAAATATCTATACACTTTTTCATACCATATTTTGTCATCTAAACATAAACAATCGTAATGACGCACTATTTCATATCCATTGTCATTATACTTCATATCAAATCCGATACCCATTATGATTCCTAGCAACAAACCAAATGACCCTTCTTTTATAAAACCTTCGATATGTAAAAACATTACTTGTTTAAAATATGTGTTGTAGAAATAATTACGTTTTAACTCAGAAATGAGAAACTAGCTAAGTAAAGTCTTTACATACTCGAAAGTGATTTTTCTTGTGACAACCCACATCGACTAATGGCTATGAATGGCAATCTTTATTTAGATTAGTTTAATTTTATTGGGTGGGCCAACATCATAGTATCATCTTTTGTTTAATAATAATGAGTCGAGTTACCAAACATTCCTCACATACCAAGGGACTTATCCCCACCATCCATCTAAAAAGGAAATCAATGGTTGAGATTAAAAGCATTTTATTATTTCAACCATTTTTTATAATTTAAATATCTCTTAAACCGTTAATCGTTAAGCGAAAATAATTACACCATCGCGACGGGCATTTAATTATCTTTCTATAGACGGGCACTTTGATATACTTTCTAAAAAAAAAATCATGTTTTTTCACGTTTTTTTTTCGTGGCCGGAAAAAAATCATATATGATATTGCATATCATATATGATATGTAATATCATATATGATATTACATATAATATCATATATGATATTACATGTAATATCATATATGATTTTTTCAGTCAAGAAAAAAAAACGTGAAAAAAATGAAAAAAAAAATTGTCGAAAATATATTAATTAGCCTATCTATAGAAAAATAATTAAATGCTCGTCGTAACAGTATATTTTTTTTCGATTAACGATTAACGATTTGAAAGATATTAATATTTGAAAAAAAAGGATGAAAGTGGGTTTTTTAAATTGTTGGGATTAATCTCATCCATTAGATCAAATAAAGATGGAGGGAAGATGAAGGGTGGAGATTAGTCCTTTAGTATGTAAAAAAAGTTTGGTCCTCAAATGATCTTTACTCAATAATAATAAGCAGATGGTATGGTGATTGTTGGTTTGGCCATACAAAATTTCCAAGGTAAGTACAAAGTTTAGATAAATTTTCTTAAATAATATGCTGGTAAAATGAGAAAGCTATTTAATTCAGAAGGTAACAATTAACAAAAATTAAGAAAGATAAATTAGATACAAAATGAAAGAAAGTAACGTCTCAAAAAGAAAATAATATAAGCTAAGATATTTTAGTTTGTTATATCCTAAGAGAATCTAGCAATAAACAACCAAAATGATGCTATATATTAGTGAATAGTGATGTGCTTTATCATATAAATAACACACAATATGCATGTACGATGATCAATAAACAGAATGAACGTAAAGGAACGGATGACACAGAGGAATGCGAAGCAGGTAGTTTTCTGGTTCGATTACCTGTTATGATATGGTATGATCGTATCAATAATTTAAGACTCACTAGCTAGTCTCAATAACCGAATCGATCCTAAATAAAATTGAAAATGTGGTATCTATCTACATATTTTTCATTGTTTTATAATCCATGTGTGTGCGCTTGGAGGTACTATACTCCACTTGTGGATGGTTTCGTCAAACACATCATAGAAATCCACACTAATTTCAATTTCAATGACTCAGAGCGCCATGAAACCTTGACCATCGTAATAGTACTTCATTTCGTTAGGGTCCCATGGTGCAATCTCACCCGTCCACGCCTTTGATCCACCTCCATTTGTATTTGGCGAAATCATACCGACAACTTTATATCAACATGCATCGGTTGCATTCGTGAGTGGCGGTGGTAGCATATGCTATTAACATCATGCTATCTTGCTATGAGTGCGATCAAATGGGCTACCAGAGAACCTCGTCATTTCAAAGATTCATCTAAATATTTGGTAGACTCATTAATGATATTGCCGGACACAAGGATACCCTTTTCTTGTATTCTTCACTACAAGATGACTATATTTCTTTTTACGAAACAAACTTAACATCCCTTTTTCCATATTTGTTTTTGAACGACTGACAAATTTTGTTCATGAATATACAAAAGCAAGAAAGAAATCATTTTTCCTCAAGTGTTGAAAGTTACATGAAGAAATATAATGTCACAGAGGAGTATGCCCACAGATCGTTGTACAAGCATATAAAAGAAGTGTGGAAAGGTATACATTGAGTGTACCTCATATGCCTAAAAATATTCCAAAGTCTCTGTTAATGGTCATGAGCAACTTGGCACGGACGCTGGAAATTCTATCTAAGGATAATGATAAAGATAATTTCACACATATGGGAGAAGAACTCCATGATCAAGTAAAGTATTTACTCATTTGCTATGAGTATCTTTCCGTTCGTCATGCCTGTGTAGTGTTTTATCTACAATGTTAAAAGTTTGGCCTCCCCATCTTCTTCTAAATGGTTGTTATACTGTTAGAGAATAAGCTAACATAACCTTAAACTCTAACAAATACTACATTACAACGCATCCATTTCCCGGTTGTATTTTCACGTTTTCTAATGACAAGGTTTACTATGTGATGATAGTGGTCCATGTTGATGTAACTTGGAAGAAAGTATTCTTGCAAATTGCCTACGGCTTCGTAGTGAAACAAATGCTTAGCCTTTTGACACAGATACCGGTTAACAAAAAGTCAAAAGACAAACAAGTTCAAAATCAGTTATCAGTGCACTAACCTTTTATGTGATTTTTCGCAAAAAAATGAAACAAGTGTACTCATTATCGATTTGATAGCAAAATATCGTTTTTATCTTATATACTTTATGTGAATGTTTCTGCATTTGATAGCAAATAACATTGGTGAGACACCAAGAAACGTATGCGACAAGTGTGAACCTTTATATTTCATCATGATGTAGTTTTAGCGGAAGGAACAATGTAAATAAATTTCCGTTAGTTAAGGTTATCTAGAATTATTAGCTGCAAGATTGTGGTTTGATTTAATAAGATAAACATCATCTGTTCTGTTTCTGGTTATTTGCTGCTCTTCTTACTCTAGTCTTATTTGCTTATTTATTTGCTGCACATGTAACTGGTTGGGAGCAAAGGGCAGTTGCAGTGTCCTGTTTCCAGTTTTGTATTGAATAAAGCTTTTGATCGTAGCGGAACAGAAAGGTAAGTAGGGTAATGAGAACTTGAAGTTGTTTATCGTCAATCCATGTCGCTCTGCAGTTTGTCCAACGATGAAGACTCTACTTGTGTCAAGGATCAATCAAATGTTGCTTGTTTTGTTAGCTTTTGGCAGTTCTAACCTCTAGTTCAACTCAACAAAATCCATGTTTTTATATGAAATAGATGGGTAATAAATATGGCATTCCCTCGAGTAATAATTGATGTCGTGTTGGTTCTCAGATCTCTCATGTAACTTACAACACTTGAGGGAAAAGGATTTATTTCTTGTAAGTTACATGAAGAAATATAATGTCAAGAGGAGTACGCCCACAGATCGTTGTACAAGCAAATAAAAGGAGGTGCGGTTCAAGTAGCGGTTTTTGGTTGCTTTTCAGTCTTCATAGTTTGGATTGTGGAGGCTTAAGGGTGGTGTACTGGTGTCATTCAAATGATTGTTTGATTAGTTGTGTGTTGATATATGGTTGCATCAATCTCATGTAAGCATCACCTTTGTATATTGGTTCATCTTCATAAATACAATCGTCTTTGTTAACAAAAACTACTTCAGTTGTTCCAAAGATCTGTCTTCTGATGTGAATCAATTAATCGCGTGTTATGCGCATAGTCTGGTTGTTTGAAGTGCTGAGCCATTGAGGTGGTTTGCTGAACAATCAAACTTTTGAGTAATAACTGGTATGTATCCCACATCGCCTAACCAAAGAAACTAGATAAGTCCATCATGCCTATAAAATCCAAGGCCCAAGTTGATTCAAGGCATACCTTTCTCGGCCTTTTGGCTAAGATCAAGTGTAGTATCTGTTCTTATCAGTTTAATATCTGATATGTGAGCCATTGGCTCACTCGATATTAATCTTATTTTTTATGGGGAAAGACCCACCACAATAGCTTGCTATTGGGGCCTTTGCGAGTCGCCTTGGTGTTGCACTACTGCCTTGGCTTGGCTCACCCCTCCAATTCTAGTATAATCTTTTATTACCATGAAGCTTGAAAACCTTATCCGAAGATGCAAGTTCTATTACAACAAATAGCTTCTTTTGAATATGTACTTTTTGATTCTTGCTCTGCTAAAGTCTTGGGTATTAGTGCCTCTATTTATATTTGGAGGTCATACCAAAGTTGAGCAGCTGTTCATCTTATGGGACCAAACTTATATGGGATGCTATTTACTTCGAAAAGCTTGACACAGTCCTTAATGATAGCTTACGTATGATTCAGTTCCACTAACTTTTGATCCCAAATACCCTTGGACATTCGACATGTCACGTTACCACCCAAACAATTTAAGTACCTTTAAACATGTTCACTTGAAGGCACATGATAGATGTTGGACAATGCCATCACTGCTCGTAAGTCTCTTAAAATTGTATTTTGTGTCTCATTGTTCATATCAATTGGCTATAAGATCTTGTGGTAGAAAACTAAAGCATAATGCTCATAGGCTCACTTCAGCCTTTTGACACAGTAATACAACCATAACATAGTTAAAAAATATATGTACTTAAGGAAAAAACTTATCACTTGTAATCAATATTTTACCCAAGAAATCAAACTACATACTCCAACCTTTTGACAAAGATTAGTTTATTTAGTTATGACATTACATGGGAGCGTATGTCACATTAGCTTGCATTTGGCAGACTCGACACCCAAATATACAAGAATGGAACAAAACATTTGATGTATGCAGTGGCGCTTGGCACGTCTGGCTTTACCATCTAAGCAATTTGATTGTATCTTGGAGTTAAAATGGAACTTCAGAATTAAAATAAAGATTGTAAGGAGAGAACATGGAAAACATTTACCTTAATTTGTTTATTATTTGTGTCAAATCATAATTGTCAAACTAGATCCATATCTGCTGTGTACTCGTAGTGTTAATGGTTAACATGTTATTTAAATCTCAACTGTATCAGTTTTGGAAAAGAAAACGAAACAAGTGCACTCATTATCGATATGTTGGCAAAGAAATAAAAACTACGCTTTTTCTGCCTTGGATTTAAGATGAAGTATACCGAGTTGTTATGATATGTGAGTCATGGCTTTTCTCAGTAGACTAAGTTGTCACAATGGCTTGTCATTGGCCATCTCAGGCTTTGCATTAGTGTGCAAGGCATGATAGACCTCACCAAATGTTATATTGATTGTCGTGGACGTGCACAATGGATCATAGTTTTGACACCCAGCTGAACAAAACTGGAACAAACTATACAGAGGGATTTGGCAATTGGCATTTCTGCATATCCTAAACTTTTTTTATTTTGTATTTTGGATATTCAGTAATGCCAAAAATTTAACTACAAAGATATCATAAACTTAAAGCACAAAATTGTTATGTTATTTTTTAATCAAAGCTAATTAAAGGGAAAAAACAAGTTAGAATTGAAGCAGTATATTTTTTCAATATACCCACATTTTATCTTAGAACATTTATCTAAACTTTGAACTAGGGCTGAGCTTTCAAACTAACCCGACCCGAAACCGAATATCATGAAAGACTGAACCAAAACCGAATATCATGAAAGTCTGAACCAAAACCAAACCGAATTAGACATAGGTCAATTCGATTTCTGTTTTAGATGCCAAAGACCAAAATTTCAACGTTTGAACATAATTTTAGAATTGTATATGGTTCAGTCAACAACAACCACACCCACAGCTTAATTTTTAAACTAAAAGCCGCATTGGTCAATTAAGCCGTAGGTGTGATGCTGCAAACAAAACCAATAAATTCAGCCATATCAAAAGAATAGCTTGAGTTTCTTGGAAACATCCAATGGTTAGCTTATAATGTTGAGGTCCCTTTTATATCCATTCATTGCGGCCAACATTTTCCACATTAGTCGATGTGGGATGCCAACAAAAATAAAAAAATCTCTTTGGAGTATATAAAACTTCACATTAGCTAGTTTCTCATTTTTTGACTACCTTGACTGTATAATTTTCTCCATCACATATCTAAGGTTTTATAAAACATTCATTTCTCTGTCAAAATATAACACAATCGTTTTATTAGTTTTACATATGAAACTTAACACTGATCTTGTTTTTGTAAATTTTGTAGTGTTGGAGAATCACGACTAGAAAAACTAAGAACGAAACTGGCGTTAGTTAAGCTGTAAATCCCAAAATAGAAACTGGCGTTCAAGTTAAGCTGTAAATTAATGACGGGTTATAAGTAAATTACTAGTGATCAACAATCAAGATTTCTTACAACACCTTATAACATGTGTTACTTCATCATTTGTGTTTCTTCATCAATATGTCATAATCTCACAGCGAGCTAAATAAAATCCTTTAAACTTATCTTGAATTAACATTGCAGAAAGGTCATAACGGAGAAGCACCTAGCCTAGGTTGGTGATCTCCATTGCACATATCAGAGAAGCATATGTATAAGGTCGGCCAAAGTTAGTTGAACCTACATCACAAGTTGTGTACTTGTGTTAGCGGAATCATCTTTTCGCGCGGCTCCTCCCAATACCAAGTTACAATGTATTCTCTATGTACTGTATTTTGTTAAGCTAGTTTCGCTATAAGAGCAGTTGTCCGTTACATAACTTAAACTGTCCCATGCATAATAAACGCTATTGAACAATAATGTTACACAATCTTAGAATAACATCAGAATGATTAAAAAATGAAGCCAATTTTCAGTTTCAATCTAACAGGTTTGAGAAATAACACAAGACTATTGGCATTTACCCTTCACATCATCTTACATAACAAGTTAGATCAAGTCATATCAACTAACTTACAATTTTCCTACACTTACAAACAAACCGCACCACACCAACCATTAAAAAAACAGCATAACATACCTACTCGGCTACTATATTGGATCTGCACAGTAAGGAAGTATTTAAGTTCCTTGATAGAATGTTGTCATCTTTGGGTGGGCTGTTCCGAGCCTGAACCAGCAGCTGGTGGTGTAGCCGGCACGGTGCTTGTGGAACCATTTTCAGCCGGTGGTGGGACCCCCCATTTGCCATCAGATTCAAGAGGCTCCAAAACATGAACTAGACCATCTGAAAGTCCTAAAGCAAACTGATTTGGTTCTTGTGGATGAGCTGCGATCACCAGTGGGTGCACACTCGGGTTACTGTAAGAAACATGAGTTCTTGTCAAAGAGAACAACCAAATTTCTTTATCGTAAATGGTAGAGTGTTTTACCTTGTAAGATATGCAGATGTATTAATGTGACACCGAAGGCGAAGGTGAGAAGCAGTAAACACACAGATGGTTGCATCCAAGAAACTTGCGTAAATCAGTTGACTATCACACGAGAAAGTTGCATGCGATATTGGGGCTGAGGCTTCACGTTGAATCCACTGAAGAAAGAACAGTTTAGTGATTAGCAACCTTATAAATAATCAGTGTAAAAAAATGATACCAAAAGTTACCTGCTTTACGCATTCTAGTTTTGTGGTTTCATAAATAGCGAGTTGAGTCTCATGAACAACAAGAAAGTGAATCTGATCATTATGAAACTGGACCCGAGTGTCGGACTGTGGTCATGGTGTCCTTCCTGATGGGAGTTGGACAAATCGTGACTTTTGCTTTTCCCATCCATCAGAACTCCATACACAAATCTAAGTAATAAACAGAAGGATGATTAACTTACATGAGTTACATGAATTTGGGACAACGATACTTAGCGGGTTTCTTATAAAGATTCTTAAACATTGAATCTTTACTTACCTGAGCGTCAGCACCAGATGAGACTAGTACATGAGAAAATGCAAGACCCGTGATTCTTTTTGAGTGGCCTTTAAGTTTGCTTGTTTTTATATATATATATAAAAACTGGTACTTGTTACTACCTCACAAGATACCAGGTAAACAATTGAGGCGAAACAGGGTACTTTCATCGTATCATAAATCGGTAAAAATGTGTGTGTTAATTACCTCATCTACACGAACATTATATATCTGTATTGTTGAGTCATCCATACCGATAGCTACGATATTGTTGTCTTGAGGATGGAATGCAAGAAATGTTGCTGCTGGTGGTGGGAGGCATGAACGTTGTCATTGTCTGCAGTTTACCCATATAAAGTTAAATGAGTTGACTTTGAGGTCAAACTTAGTGCTTCTACTTTTAAACTTTAACATGAAATAAAATTGGTTTCAAATTTTACACCATCATTATGTGTCCTATTTGAATTTACTTTTTGTCAAGTTTATTTATTTTCGGAAACTATATTGCAATTCATAACAATTTGTAAGAAGAAAGCTGGTCAGTTTGACCATAAAGTCAAAGGTATTAATGATTACCTTGAATGTCATCATATTGAACAAAGAGATCTTTCCTCCGGATGCAGACATAACATAAGAATCATTCTTAGACAAAGCAAAGCAAGCAACAGATTTTTCAGGGTCAGTACTAGCGGCATCATTAGTCATCAAAATCCCGCTTGAAGGTTGCCATAATTCTGGCGAAACACTAGCTGTTGCCTGCAAGAAAAATGGTTCATTATGAAGGGATTTGACTACCAAATTTCTGAATTCAAGCCTCTTATATTCAGTAAATCATTAGTCACCTTGCCACTTGAATTCCGATCATTACGCTGCCATTTCCAAAGCAAATGGATATTTGTCGATGCTAATGCTAAAATAGCATTTCCTGAATTTGTATATATCAATCTTAAAATCTGTGTGATCAAAAATATTTTGTTAATATCTGACTATAGTAGCGGAAAATAAGTATGCAAAAAAGAAAAACAACTTATGTCACTAGGCTAGTTGTCTAGAAAGGAAAGCAGCTTCAGCCTTATTTCTGTTTTCGGCAGAGAACTATTTATAGGCCAGAAAAAAACCATTGAAGTTTCAAAATCTTGATTTAAGGTCATTACCTTAGATTACAGTTCTTTTATGCAATTATCTTTATATCATAATATGAAAATACCTTTGTTACTCTCATGCTCTCAGGGAGCTTCGATGACCGACACTGAGAACCTTCACCTATCTCAGTAAGTTTCCAAATCTTTGATTTGTCATTAGACTCTTCCGCAATCCTAGGCTTCACATCTGCCATGCTTCTCGCATCTCCGTTCTAGCATTTAGTCAAAGTCAAACATGAACATTAAGTCTAAGTCAAATATGAATATCAAGTCAAAGTCAAACACCACCACTATAAGAGCATGCCCAAGCCTAACGTGGAGCCCCACGTTAAAGCACGTTAACGTGCGTTAAGCCACGTTAACCTTTGCACCCTCCAGCGTTAAACCTGCGTTAACGTCCCACGTTAGCTGCGTAACGCAGCGTTAAGGGACGAAGTTTGTATATATATATATATATATATATATATATATATATATATATAAATCATTATACCCCCTCCCCACTTTGTAAACAACGGCTAGTTTTTAAAAAAATTACAAAACACCCCCCCTAACGTAAACTTACACAAAAAAACGGCTAGTTAGCCCAAAAAAAAAACATTTTCCAAAACCTTTTTTCAACCAATATAAATACCCATTTACCCTACTTCTTTTCCCTCACTTTCACTACTCACTATCTTCTATATACAACTTCTAATCTCCAAAAAAAAAAAAAAAAGTCTCAAGGCAACAACAACAATCCTAACTCGTTTACGAACCTCCTCGGTGGGTGGGGGAACCCATATGCGGGTTCATCATCAAATCCAAATCCGAATCCGAATTCGGACAATCCAAACATATTCGGTATGTCGACCCAAGAAGTTTACCAACAACATGAAGCTTTACGATTTTGGCAACAATCCCAACAACAAAACACCTTAAACACCAAATTTGAAAATCTCCAATTCACTCAACCATCCCAACAATCCCAAACGGAAACTAACGAAGTTCCCGAAACACCTACGTAGCCTCCAAAAAAAACAAAAACTCGTGTGAAACGAAAGTCCAAAAAATCGAAAGAACCAGTCGATGATGAGGAGGAGGTCGAACCAGTCGTATCACGTTGGCAAGCAAATGAAGAAAAATTACTTGCAACGTGTTGGGTTGCTGCAAGTGAGGATGAGCTAGTCGGTCGGTCTCAATCCAAAGATACATTTTGGCAGCGGGTTATAAATGAGTTCAATAAGCATAGTTATCATAGACGCAGGAAAGATATGATACAATCGCAGTGGAGAACGTTGAACCGCGATTGCACAAAGTTCAACGCGATTTACAAACGTGCCGACCGCGATTAAAAAATGAGGAAAATGACATGGATATACTCCAACGGGCCAAGGAAATGTATCGAAACGAGAACAGAAACGCGCCGTTTCATAATGAGGAGGCATGGGGTGTTTTGCGTGCTCATAAGAAATGGGACGCACCGGACACGGTTGATTTAACCGGTGATGTCCCAAGCCAAGCAAACGAGGCGTTGTTTGGTAGTGATGCACAACCACGCCCGATGGGGAAAAAGAAGGCTACGAAGAAACAAAAGTCCGAGACAACGACAAGCACCGGGGGAGCGAGTACCGGTGGCTCTGTTTCGTCGGCCCAATTCGGGGAAGCTTTGCGCGAGGAATATCGGGCTAAACGTGAAGATGCGGCCTTGGCTTACAAAGCAACGGCTGAAAACCAATACGCAGCAATACGCTCGAGGGACTTTGAGTTTTTGTTGCTCGACACAACCGGCAAAGATCCTTATTACGTGACGCTAGTGAATATGGAAAAGAATCGTATCATTGAAAAATACGGGTTGCCAAAGCGTACGGAATAAATAAATATGTTGTGGTTTCATTTTATTTTTTTATGTCTTTTTTTTTTTTTTTTTCTTTTTTTCATTTCGTAATGTAATATATTCAAGAATTAATGTTATGGTTTTTAAAAAAATGAAGTATTAGTTTTAGTTTAGGGTTGAAATTGAAAATATTTAAAAAAAATTGAGTTAAAGTGAGTTAAGGTTGAGTTATGAATGGGGTGTTTTTTTGTAAGTTAAAGTTAAAGTGGTAAAGCTGATGTGGCGCTGACGTGGCGCTGAGTTATAACTTAACTCAGGTTACGTATGGGCATGCTCTAACTATTGAAACTTATACTTGGAACGTTTTTTCAAAGTCAAACATGAGAACATACCACTGCTGAGATGGAGCCACCTGAAGCAATCCTTTCAGCTAATGCAGCACTACTAGCAGGCATCGGGTTTATGGTAGGCTGCATTTGGAAATAACATTATATGCGAATATAACATAAAACATAACAGCTAATTTCTGGTTCAAAGTACGTGCAACTGTTTTCGGCAAGTCATCAGGAGCATTGAAAGCTTGACTATGACCAACATGCCCCGGAAATGACACATGTAGCACATTAACAGGTAGATTTACCTATGTTCAATATCACCAGATGGAGGCGGTGGCAAAGCTTAACAACAGAGACATCGGGAATAACAGTGGGGAGAAAAAGCATGTGAAACATAAGGAGGAAGCTCCGGACAAACAAATAGCCGGATAACATTTGCATTTGATGTACTGGTGGTGGTGGTTGGGGAGAATTAAAGGGCTCAGTGTTAAATCTTGAATACTGATATGGCTAAAAACAAAAAGAAATAGATAAGGGGGTGTTTGGTTCGGCTTATTAAACGTAAGCTCATTTGGGGCTTACTCTGACTTACTACGTATTATTTTGAGACTTGTCAGCTTATATAAGTTTATTATGATATGATAAACTTATAAAAGTCGACAAGTCTCAACCCAGTTTTATAGCTTATTTTGAGACTTTTCGGCTTTTATAAGTTTATCATATCATTGCAAAAATCGTCCCTAAACTTTGGCCAATTTGCATGTTTCGTCCCAGAACTGTTGAAACTGCAAAAACCGTCCTTGTAGCAAACTTTTGGGGCAAATATCGTCCCTGACCAACATCAATGACTAAAATACCCTTGTTCAAACTTTAGGGACGATTTTTGCAATTTACTCTTATTCATTTCATTTTTAGTTTTTTACGCAAATGGTCCCTGTGTTACGTCAAGTTTTACAGTTAGTCCCTAATTTTGTGCAGTTAGTTTATCCGTTAAGTTATTTGCACAGTTAGTCCTCAGTTAATATTTTTTGCAAAGTTAATCCTCATTTTCTAAAAAAGTCCTATTTTTTGCACCGATAGTCCATCCGTTAATATTTTTTACACCGTTAGTCCATCCGTTAAGTTATTTGCAAAGTTAATATTTTGCACCTTTGTCAATCCGTTAATATTTTATACGTTCTCGTCCATTTTTAACGTTTTTGTCAATTTTTTAACGTTTTCGTCTATTTTTTTTACGTTTTTGTCAATTTTTTTTACGTTTTCGTCTATTTTTTTTACATTCTCGTCCGTTTTTTAAAGTTTTCGTCTATTTTTTTTGTTTTTGTCCGCTTTTTTACGTTTTTGTCTGTTTTCATATGTTTTTTTATCCGTTTTCGCCCTTTTTGTGATTAGGTAAGTATACTAGAAGAAAACTTGACATTTGATTTAAAAAAAAAAGTTTTTGTTTCGATTTTAACTCACGGTTTTGACCCTTTTCTGGTCCGAATCATCAAAAGTGTAAAGCACAAAAGTTGTCCGGAATGATGTTTTAAAAAACGAATGAGAATGTAAAAAAAATAGACGAAAACGTAAAAAAAATTGACAAAAACGTAAAAAAAATAGACGTAAATGTTAAAAAAAAACATACTAGAACGTAAAAAAATAGACGAAAACGTAAAAAAATTGACAAAAACGTAAAAAAAGTAGACAAAAACGTTAAAAAATAGACGAGAACGTAAAAAATATCAACGGATTGACAACGGTGTAAAAAATATCAACGGATGGACTAACGGTGCAAAAAATAAAGACTTTTTTAGAAAATGAGGACTAACTTTGCAAAAAATATTAACTGAGGACTAACTGTGCAAATAACTTAACGGATACACTAACTGCACAAATTTAGGGACTAACTGTAAAACTTGACGCAACACAGGGACCGTTTGCGTAAAAAACTAAAAATGAAATGAATAAGAGTAAATTGGAAAAATCGCCCCTAAAGTTTGAACAGGGGTATTTTAGTCATTTGATGTTGGTCAGGGACGATATTTGCCCCAAAAGTTTGCCACAGGGACGATTTTTGCAGTTTCAACAGTTCTAGGAAAACATGCAAATTGGCCAAAGTTTAGGGACGATTTTTGCAATTTACTCTAATAAATTTATATAAGCCGGCAAGTCTCAAAATAAGCCACAAAATTAGAGCTTATAAAAAATAAGCTCAAATTGACTTACATTTAATAAGCTTAGCCAAAAATGGCCTAAGTGTATAATTTGTTTGAAAGATGTATTGTGAAAGAGATTTTACACTTATCTACACTAAGGGTGTGTTTCTTTTTTACTAGTATATGGAGAGGGATAGTGAAACCAAGTAATTAATAATATTTCTTTTACAAATAGGACCAACTATTTTCATTGTTTTGTATATATTCACAAGGCAAAAATTATCTTACCCTCCCAATAAGTGGCTTATAAGATGGGACCTCACATGAGTCAAATCTAGACAAACCGTCGCATAGAAAATAAATGGTATTGAACAAATAATGTTACGCAATCTTAGAATAACATCATAATGATTAAAAAATGAAACCAATATCCAGTTTCAATCTAATAGGTTTGAGAAATAACACGAGACTATTGACATTTACCCTTCACATCATCTTATATAACAAATTAGATCAAGTCATATCATCAACTAACTTACAATTTTCCTACACTTACAAACAAACCGCAACGCACAACACCAACCATTAAAAAACATAGCATAACATACCTAATCGGCTACTAAATTGGATCTGCACAGTAAGGAAGTATTTAAGTTCCTGGAGAGAATGTGGTCATCTTTGGGCGGGTTGTTCCGAGCCTGAACCAGAGCTGGTGGTGTAGCCTGCACGGTGCTTGTGAAACTAATTTCAGCCAATGGTGGAACCCCTGATTTGCCTTTAGATTCAAGAGGCTCCAAAACATGAACTACACCGTCTGAAAGTTATGGATCCAATCACTTTTAGCGTTATTTCGTCATCGTCAAAAGATAATAAGAATATACTATATGAATTGTATTGCTAAGAGGGTTGGGTGTGGTGGCTCAAGCCCAAGCACAAAGGAGAAGGGGGAGGGGGAAGGGGAGGGGGAAAAAGTTAATAATTTTAGAAAGGGTTTGGTCGGAAAATAGCAATGTACTTTTTCAAATGTATCGATCTAATACGTAATGTTTTTGGTTGTATCAAATTGCACAACACCTAAAGATTTTTTCTCTGGAAAACCGACATACGTTATTTTATCCCATTAGCTTTCATTCCATTCGACAACATGTGACTATTCATCTTTACTAGTCCTGCGTGGGGAAAAATACTGAATTTATAGGAACAAGTCAACATTTTGAAAATCCAAAAGGGATGTTAGCAACCTATGCTCGCAGTGTATCGCGAATCTAATGATCCTCGTACACGTACAATTATGCATTTATACTTTTCTATAGCATGCAAAAATAGAATACATGAAGAAGAATACACTTGATTTTACAATAAAGGATCTAAGACAAACACTTGTGCTAATGAAACAATATCAGTGTTCAAGTTTCATTTGTAAAACTAATGAAACGTTTGTGTTATATTTCAATAGAGAAACTAGTATTTTATAAAACCTTAGATATGTAAAAACATTACTTGTTTTAAAAAATGAGAGAAGTCTTATATACTTGAAAGTGATTTTTCTTTTCGCATCCCACATCGCCTAATGTGAGAAATGTTTGCCACAATGAATGACTATAAAATGAGACCCGACATAGTATATAATGAGATACACCATATTGTTTTGGAGTATACGAAGATGTGAGATGCTGGACAATTCCATTCTCAGCTAAATAATCTTTAAACTTTTGACTCAGGTATTCACCACTTTTAGCAGATCGAATAGCTTTAATCTTCTTTGCGAGTTGCAATAAGTGTAAATTTGAAGATCATATAGGTTCACCAAACTTTAATCCACATTTACACAACCCCATCACTCATAACACTTCATGTCCATTACACGGTTTACAATCAAACGACCCTCCTTCACACACACCATTTTAAAATCCAAGGATCACAACATCCCTTAAAAAAACACAAACTCCTACCCACCACTATATAAATGCACCCACCTATATCCCTGAAAAAGATTCCCCTGGCTTGTAATATTTTTCTAACTACATGCTTTATCTTTACTATTATAGAGAAGGAGCAACATTTTTTTAAAGCTTAAAAACTTAAAAAATGAATAAATTTGTTTGATAAAAAATACCATTTCATTTCATGTTCAGTGGTTTTAAATTTGAACTTTTTGTTAATCATTCAATCACATTTAATTAACTTGTATATAACACAACCATTTTCACCATTCACTATTTGTAGAAGAAGATTGAGTTTTATTGTTAATAATTGAATCACATTAATGTTGATGACATTGTTAAAAAAGCTTTTAGCCATGACGTTGTTAATGTAATAGTGTAGTATTTTGTTTATTGCTCAATTATGTTATACCAATCGCTTACTAAACTTTTTATATACACTCCATATTCATCTTATCTCAATTCCTACATATCAACCATAATAATATCACAGCTATAATTATTTGTCGTTATAAATTTTCGTCGCTATGCAAGAATGATTGTCTAATACGGAGTAGGATTTAAGGCAAATACAACTCATAAATAATTTCGTTTCACAATAACTACTGAATTTTTTTCTTCCCAACAAAATGTTGTATGTTTAATTCAAATTCAAACCAAAATTGACCTCTTTGAGTCATCCCCACTTTAACCCACAAACACACTCACAAAAAGAAACACAACTCCTCTCAAACAAACACAGATCCACATCAACCCTTTCAAACCAATCACAACAATTCATCATTTATCTCAACCAATCACATCATACCCCAAGGATCACACCACTTACATCCCCAACCCCACATCTCCTCCTTTTTAAACCCCCAATTCCACACAAGGTTTCTTCACTTCTTTGTTCTCCTTACTTGACTACCAAAAGCAACACACGAACCAAAATAAAGAAACCCATGAAGTCCTTGTTTTATTATGGAAAATCCAACCACAAACACAAATCTCGGTAATAAACTTAGGCTTTCTTTCTTTATGTTACTTGATATTTAATATACCAACAGATTTTGTGAAACAAGTGTATTCTTATATCGTTTTTCTTTGTTCTTGAACTGAACCTCACACAAAAATAACATATCAAGTTCTTGTTTTACTTACTTGCTCATAACTATTAATTGTTGTTCTTGATTTTTTTTATTTCAGAAGCCAAGATACAATAATTATTGTTGAAATAGGTGTTTGCGCCCTTGGTGATGCATATATTGTATGTTTGCCCACGGGGTTATCAGTAGCTTCCTCCAAATTACAACACCAGTTTAGCACTAGCATCGACGAGGTGTGCTTGCAACTTCTACCACCCGTAGATTAATGAGAGATAATGGAGTGTTGTCTGTCGGTAGATTAATGAGAGACAATGGAGCGGTTGTCTGTCAGTAGTGAACTCTCGGCACTGTCGCCACTCGTTGTACAAGACTCTGCCTTGCCTTGCAACAAGTTTCATCAAGGATTGCATTGCGAGTTTGGGGACAAATGTGACTTTATACACTAGTAGCCTATGTATATTCTACTATTTTGAATGGAAAATGTGATTATTTCTTTGATATCAAACAATAGAATATTAATGTCAAGTAGATTAACAACTTAAACTTATCTGTGTTTTTTTCATGTTACTTAACATGAGCATCTTCTTATGCACCTGTAGTAGTTAATTGGATAACACGATGATAATTATAAGCTCAATCGATACACTCTGAAACTGACCAGGAGTTTGCTTAACCAGTTGGCCTTTGGACTATAGATTTTTGTTCTACGATGGGTCATTTACTCATTTAGACCATGAGCATTGCCATTTTGCTGAACCAAATCACCCGCGCTTGGTTTGGATTCAACTACACCAGCACTAGCATCAGTTTGATACTTCAAACTAAAAATCTCGCCTACATCATTCATAGGAACTAAATCATTCACAAAGTATATCTCAGATGTAATCAGAGACCTCAAGAAAAAAGCTTTAAATTAATGACAAGTTATAAGTAAATTAATTATGGGTTATAAGTAAATTACTAGTGATCAACAACCAGAAACCGGGATCTTTGAGCGATCAACGAGGCTCATGGCCTAGGTTGGTGATCTCCAATGCACATAACGGAGAGGCACCGGTCTAAGGTCGGCCCAAGTTGGTTGAACCTACCTTATAATTTGTGTTATTTGGAGCATGCGTACTGTATTTATTATGCTAGTTTCGTTGTAAGAGCATTGTCGGTACATGAGTCAAATCTAGACAAATCGTCGCATGGGAAATAAATGGTATTGAACAAATAATGTTACATGATCTTAGAATAACATCAGAATGATTAAAAAGTGAAACCAATTTTCAGTTTCAATCTAACAGGTTTGAGAAATAACACGAGACTGTTGGCATTTACCCTTCACATCATCTTACATAACAAGTTAGATCAAGTCATATCATCAACTAACTTACAATTTTCCTACACTTACAAACCGCACCAACCATAACAACAAAGAAAAACACAACATAACATACCTACTCGGCTACTAGATTGGATCTGCACAGTAAGGAAGTATTTAAGTTCCTGGATAGAATGTGGTCATCTTTGGGTGGCTTGTTCAGAGCCTGAACCAGCAGCTGGTGGTGTAGCCGGCACAGTGCTTGTGGAACCATTTTCAGCCGGTGGTGGGACACCCCATTTGCCATCAGATTCAAGAGGCTCCAAAACATGAACTACACCATCTGAAAGTCCTAAAGCAAACTGATTCGGTTCTTGTGGATGAGCAGCGATCACCAGTGGGTGCACACTCGGGTTACTGTAAGAAACATGAGTTCTTGTCAAAAAGAACAGCCAAATTTCTTTACCGTAATCACAGTAATGGTAGAGTGTTTTACCTTGTAAGATATGCAGACGGATTAATGCGACACCGAAGGCGAAGGTGAGAAGCAGTAAACACACAGATGGTTGCATCCAAGAAACTTGCGTAAATCAGTTGACTATCACACGAGAAAGTTGCATGCGATATTGGGGCTGAGGATTCACGTTGAATCCACTGAAGAAAGAACAGATTACAGATAAGCAACCTTAAAAATAATCAGTATAAAAGAAAAATGATACCAAAAGTTACCTGCTTTACACATTCTAGTTTTGTGGTTTCATAAATAGCGAGTTGGGTCTCATGAACAACAAGAAAGTGAATCTGATCATTATGAAACTGAACTCGAGTGTCGGACTGTGGTGATGGTGTCCTTCCTGATGGGAGTTGGACGTATCGTGACTTTTGCTTTTCCCATCCATCAGAACTCCATACACAAATCTAAGTAATAAACAGAAAGATGATTAACTTACACGAGTTACATGGATTTTGGACAAAGATACTTAGTGGGTTTGGACAAAGATACTTAGCGGGTTTCTTATAAAGATTCTTAAATATTGAATCTTTAATTACCTGAGCGTCGGCACCAGATGAGACTAGTACATTTAGCACATGAGAAAATGCAAGACCCGTGATTCTTTTTGAGTGGCCTTTAAGCTTGCTTTTAACCTATATAAAAAAAAAGTGGTACTTGTTACTACCTCACAAGATACCAGGTAAATAATCGAGGCGCAAAAGGGTACTTTCATTGTAACATAAATCGGTAAAAATAAGTGTGTTAATTACCTCATCTACACGAACGTTATATATCTGTATTGTTGAGTCATCCATACCAATAGCTATGATATTGTTGTCTTGAGGATGGAATGCAAGAAATGTTGCTGCTGGTGGTGGAGGCATGAACGTTGTCATTGTCTGCAGTTAGCCCATATAAAGTTAAATGAGTTGACTTTCAGGTCAAACTTAGTGCTTCTACTTTTAAACTTTAACATGAAATAAAATTGGTTTCAAATTTCATATCATCATTACGTGTCCTAATTTAATTTACTCCTTGCAATGTTTATTTCTTTTCAGAAACTATATTGCAATTCATAACAATTTGTAAGAAGAAATTTGGTCAGTTTGACCATTAAAGTCAAAGGTATTAATGATTACCTTGAATGTCATCATATTGAACAAAGAGATCTTTCCTCCGGACGCAGACATAACATAAGAATCGTTTTTAGACAAAGCAAAGCAAGCAACAGATTCTTCAGGGTCAGTACTAGCGACATCGTTGGTCATCAAAAGCCCGCTTGCAGGTTGCCATAATTGTGGCGAAACACTAGCTGTTGCCTGCAGTAAAATTGTGCATTATGATGGGATATAACTACAAGATTTACAATTCAAGCTTCTTATAATCAGTAAATCATTAGTCACCTTGCCACTTGAATTCCGATCATTACGCTGCCATTTCCAAAGCAAATGGACATTTGTCGATGCTAATGCTAAAATAGCATTTCCTGAATTTGTATATATCAATCTTAAAATCTGTGTGATCAAAAATATTTTGTTAATATCTGCACTATAGTAGCAGAAAATAAGTATGCAAAAAAGAAAAACAACTTATGTCACTAGGCTAATTGCCTAGAAAGGAAAGCAGAAAATAAGTATGCAAGTCTAGTTCCTACTTCTACTAGTTCATCTCCTGTAGAAATCTCTACAGAGATTAATGAACCAAGGCGGAGTACACGAGCTAGAAAAGAGAAGACTTTGGGACCAGATTTCTTGTCTTACTTGGTCGAAGGGACACAAAAGAAAGTGACAAAAGAGGTGATTTTCTCGATTAATGTCGATGACGACCCTAAGACCTTTACTGAAGCCATTACATCTCGAGATGCTCCTCTTTGGAAGGAAGCTATAAATGATGAGATGGATTCCATTTTGGGTAATCAGACTTGGGAATTAGCAGAACTTCCTAAGGGCGTGAAACCCATTGGATCCAAATGGGTATTTAAGAAGAAGCTTAACCCAAATGGATCAATATCTGCCTTTAAAGCAAGATTAGTTGCCAAAGGCCACAGACAAAGAGAGGGGGTAGATTATTTCGATACATATGCCCCTGTCGCTAGGATTAGTTCTATAAGAACACTCATAGCGATATCTGCTATTAAAGGTTTGTACATTCATCAAATGGATGTGAAGACAGCCTTTTTAAACGGTTACTTACACGAGGAGGTTTACATGGAACAACCCGAAGGTTTTGTGATACAAGGGCAAGAAAACAAAGTGTGTAGACTTGTTAAGTCCTTATACGGGTTGAAACAAGCTCCAAAGCAGTGGCATGAGAGGTTTGATACTACTGTTATTTCTTTCGGGTTTAAGCACAATAGTGCTGATAGGTGTATTTATACCAAAACCACGAAAGATTGTACAGTGGTCATTTGTCTTTATGTTGATGATATGTTGATCATTAGCACAACTCTAGATGGTATTTCCGAAATAAAGTCTTACTTATCCTCGAACTTTAAGATGAAAGATCTTGGTGAAGTAGACACCATTTTGGGAATTAAAGTGAAAAGGACAAATGATCAAATTTCTCTTAGTCAGTCTCATTATATCGAGAAGATACTGACTAAGTTTCAACACTTGGACATAAAGGAATCCAATATTCCTTTTGAATCGAGTGTGCATCTTGAGAAGAATTCTGGTAGAGCCGTGGCTCAACTAGAATACGCAAGTGCTATTGGTTGTTTGATGTACGCTACACATTGTACTAGGCCTGACATTGCTTTTGCTGTAAGCAAGTTAAGTCAGTACACAAGTAATCCAAATGCTGAACACTGGAGAGCAGTGTCTAAAGTACTAGGGTACCTGAAAAGGACTAGTGCTTTGAACTTGACATACACGTCATACCCCGAGGTATTGGAAGGGTACTCAGATGCAAGTTGGGTGAATCACACAGGTGATTCTAAATCCATGAGCGGGTGGATTTATACTCTTGCAGGAGGAGCTGTTTCTTGGGCGAGCAAGAAACAAACGTGTATTTCTCATTCCACTATGGAAGCTGAATTTATTGCTCTGGCAGCAGCAGGCAAAGAGGCTGAGTGGATGCGGGATCTGTTACTGGATATCCAATTGTGGCCCGGTCCAATGCCTTCGATTCCCATGTATTGTGACACTCAAGCTACTTTGTCTAAAGCTTATAACTCTGTGTACAATGGGAAGTCGAGACATATTCGTCTACGACACAACTACGTGAGACAAGTGATAGAGAATGGTACCATTAGTGTTGTTTATGTCAAGTCATGTAGAAACTTGGCGGATCCACTAACTAAGCCTCTGACGAGAGACTTAGTGAGTGTTACTACAAGAGACATGGGTCTGAAACCATAAGTGAATCGGTTAGTGATGGTAACCCGACTTGAATTTAGAGCTCCTATTTCCAAGTTTAATGGGTAATAACAAGTCACTAATCGATAGAAGGTACTATCGAATAATTCACCCATGTAGTAGAGATAGTACGGCGTTGCCGAGAATCAGGATGAGGATAAACTCTTAACAAAGCTTTAGAGGCGTCTTAGCAACGGAGGCGTTATAGAAGCTTTGCCTATATGACTTAGAGGTGGTGCCGCCTTGAATAGAGAGTTTGTGGTTTCTCTCTTAGAGAGTCATGAATCAGGATTAAGCGCATGGCCATATTCGCGCTCAGTGAGAACACTTTGGTTACGATGGGAAGTGTGTATAAGTATGTACATAAGATTATAAAGGTTTGTGGTTTAATCTTCAGACACCATTGAATCAATTTTATTTGCATACTTAGAGTAAATGGGGTTTAATCTTCGTGACACCACCGTGACACAACCTATCAGAGTAGCAGAAACTTCCCAACATGGCGGGGGATTGTTGGGACCAAAATAATGTTGGCAAGTTTGGCCACTTATGAAGCACAATGTACAAACACTTGAAGCTGCAAGTGATAGTATTTATAACAAAGCTATTAGTACAAGTTAGAGTAGCACTTGTATTTTGAGATAAAGTTTGACCTGATCATATGGTAACCTCCCATTATCTCCTTTTATTTTGGGAGTGGGTTATATCACGTCTACAACTTTCATTGTTATAAAGGGGGCATTGGGTGTATGATGAATATAACAAAAAATAGCCATATTCATTCATAAATACAAAGCTTTGTTTGCTTCTGTTCTTATTAGTTCTGTTGCCACCATTGTGTTGTAATCGTGAGTTGTTGCTACTCAACGGTTACGTGTGTAGAACTGTATTAATCCTGGGTGCTTAGGCTTGGAGACTCGAGCAACTAACGGAGTGCCAAAAGTACTTAAAAGGACAGGGAATCTCTTCCCGTACAGTTTAGTTTGGTACGAGTTTGATAGGTTCAAAGACGAAGATGACGCTGTTTGATTTCATGTTTGTTGCTGTTCATATGATGCTCTTTTATGTTGCTATGGTGTTTGTTTCTGAATCTCACATGTTCAAGTACGGGTGTGATGCTGCTCGCATGATGGTACTGGTATATGTTGCTGTACTATTTGGTTTTGGGTTTCGTAAGTTCTAGTGGGGTTTTGATGCTGCGAAATTTGGTTTAATGTTTCTGTTAAGGATACTTAGAATGTTATTAAGGTATTTATCTTATCTTGGAGTAATGTTTTTACTTCTATGTTGTTTGTACATTACCTACTGTTGCGAAATAACATTATTATACAACAGATAATACCTTTGTTACTCTCATGCTCTCAGGGAGCTTCAATGACCGACACTGAGAACCTTCACTTATCTCAGTAAGTTTCCAAATCTTTGATTTGTCATTAGACTCTTCCGCAATCCTAGGCTTCACATCTGCCATGCTTCTCGCATCTCCGTTCTAGCATTTAGTCAAAGTCAAACATGAATATTAAGCCAAAGTCAAACATCACCACTATAACTATTAAAATTGATACTTGGAACATTTTTTTCAAAGTCAAACATGAGCACATACCACTGCTGAGATGGAGCCACCTGAAGCAATCCTTTCAGCTAATGCAGCACTACTAGCAGGCATCGGGTTTATGGTAGGCTGCATATGCAAATACCATTATATGTGAATATAACATGAAACAGAACAGCTAAATTCTGAGTTCCAGTTAATCTAAAAAAACAGCTACCTTTGCAGCTTCAGGAGTTCTTGAAGCAGCACCATCGAATGAAAGGTTCTCAAAAGTGCGAAGTAATCGAAGACCATCAGAATTTGCCAATATTTTGATACCGTTATCATTCGCAGAAACAGCCAAGAGAGCACCATCCTTATTAAATCGAATACGCGGGCTTGCCTTTTGATTATAAGTAAGAACAATATTAGTAAAGCGTTTACTTTTTCTTTGAAAAGATGTTTGCATTGCAAAAAGAAGGCATTACTTACCGGAAGACCACCATCACCATCAACACTTGTCAAAAGCTGAGTATTATCCATATCCCAATATTTGATTGAAAAATCATCACCGGCCGCCAAAAATCTATTTTTGGTTGTATCAAATTGCACAACTCCTAAAGATCTTTTCCGGAAACCCATATAAGTTCTTTTAACAGCCCCTTCACTTTCATTCCATTCAACAATATGTGACTCTCCATCTTTACTAGTCCCACATGAAAAAAGCCTGAATTTTTATAAGAACAAATTGTCATTTTTCTAAATTCCAAAAGGGATGTAAAACAGAAATGCACGAGTCTAGGTGACATCAAACCTTGTCCCATCAGCACTATACGCCATTGTTGTGCACCAGCGACCAGGAGCCTCATAATCAACTCGTGACCCCATGTTATCATACAACCATGCTTTTATCTTTCCATCAAGAGCCGTTGAAAATATGAACTGAATGTTCTCTTTATAATGAGGGCATACAGAATACACAGGAGCTTCATGACCTTCAAAAGTATACTTTTTAGCACCAGTTGTTGCATCCCAGACCTATCAAGGATATCTTGATTAGCATACTCATAGATTGCCGAGTTCAACTTGACCACAAGTATGTTACACAGAAACAAACCTTAATGGTCTTATCGTCCCCACAAGTTATCACGCAGAGCTGCTTGTTGGGATGTGAGAATGCAAGATCATTTACTCCACCAACATGAGCATCAATCTAAAAAGGACCAAACCGTCATTTTACAAGTTTTATACTGGAATTCAGCAGCCAATAGAAATAAACCAAGTGTACCTCAACATTTTGCCTGACATCATCGCCTCCATGATATGAATATATTTGTACAAGGTGCCTTGAATATGCAACTCCTGTTCATATATCAAGAAATTTTCATATATCAAGAAATTAAAAAGATTGATTTAATATCACATTTGTGCAGGGAAAAATACAATGCCATAACTAATAGCAGGACTTACCAAACAACGAACCATCTGGGCTCCAGATTACGCGGTTCACAGAAACACCAGGATCTTTCACTAGAGCAGCCTGCATTCATTTTATAAACTTATGAGACTAATGAACCTAAGAACTATCTTAATATAAATAGCTAAGAAACATTACAAACCTGCAGAGGCATAGAACATGCGCTAAGATTCATAACTTTGAAATTTTTGAGAACCAATTTTTCCCGTGAACCAACTTCCCATAGTCCTATGTCTCCCACATTGGTTCCAACTGATGCATCGAAATATGCCAAACACAAAGTCAAGATTTAAACTTTATAACATACAACATAAAAGAGAGCGCTGCAAATGCCAAACAGATGACTGATTACCTAAGAGTAATGTTTGTTGAATAGGATGAAAATCCATGCTCATAGGAGATGAACCCTGGTTCAAAGTACGTGCAACTGTTTTCGGCAAGTCATCAGGAGCATTAAAAGCTTGACTATGACCAGCATGCCCCGGGAATGACACAGGCAACACATTAACAGGTAGATTTACCTATGTTCAATAACGAAAAACATCAATGTTTACACTCTAAATGCTTTCACAAGACAAATATGAAACAAAATTACCTCATCGGTAATCCCCATGGGCCGTGTTCTTTTACTTATATGATCGGTCTCAGCAGATGGATAATCCAAAGACGGATTTGTCGGGGTTCTTGGATGCTTCAAAGCAGCTGAAATAGATGGACTACCGAGACCAATTGCACTACCTGATATAGTTGGATGAGATACCGTTGGAGGATTAGACATCCAACCGGCAAGAGGAGTAGGTACTGGCGCTGGTGTAGGCTGAAAAGGCTGCACATATAAAAGCAGAACAAAATTGCCCAAATAAGAATAAAATCCAATGTGGTGAAATTGATATTTAGTACAGAATACAGACCCCATGTGCACCCAAAGGTGGAAAGCCTCCAGCTTTTGGTAATGATCCAAGCAGTGGAGTGTTAGCAGGCGATGGAGCTCGAGCACCGTTTGGTTGTCCACATGAATGGTCCACGAATAAAGTTTTGATATCCGGATTAGGTCTCGGGTTTTTACAAAGTTGATGCTGCCAATTTAAGCTTCAATACATAGACAAATAAACTAACATCAGCTACCACTGTATTTGTAATTTGTAAGATATGTAAATCATAGTACAAATTAAATGATAACAGTCACCACACCTTTGATTTATGAGAGTTCGTAGCCTTGAATTCTTAAGGTTAGGAAATTGCAATTTGTCACGAAACAAGGGATTTGCTTCAATAAGCTTCTTAAGCTCAACCAACATTATAGCCCGAGCTGATTTAGTATCTCCATATTTGGATAACTGCTCATTCTCCCTAATATGCAATTGAAATAATTGTAAGTAAATAAAATTAGTACTATAGAATATAGATACATCTTTAAAAACTTCCCAAAATGTTCACATTTGTCGTACCTAAAATTCTCCAAAGTCAATAACTGAGTTATCTCCTTAAAAAGATCTTCATTAAACGATGCAAACACTTTAAGATCTTTCACAAGAATCTCGACTCCTTTGGACCTGTCATGCCTATCAAAGAAATATCAAGTAACCCCAATTAGCACATATACTCGAATCAAATACACACTCATAATTCATTAACTTGACAAACAGGGCTTACTTATCCAATGCTTCAAGATACTTCTGCTTCCTAATTTCGAAAAATATCTTCATTGAATACCGATTGTCATCCACTTTAGTAAAACCAGAAAGGTACTTCTCAACCTCATCCCAATTCCCATTATGCACCTCATCCTCAAAATACTTCATGTTAAAGAAAAAGCCTGATTCTTGTTCAAGCCTATCATAAACCCATGAATAAATTATCACATTTTTTAAGAAAAGTTCCAAATTTAAAACTAAACATAATGTATATTGAAAGACTTACTTATGAACAGTCTCCTTAAATTTTTCTTCATCAAGAAACTGCAGTATCAAGAACACTAACTCTCTACTAAGAGAAGACATTGCAACTCCTCTGTCCCTAAATCAAGATACTAATGATATCAATAATAATTAAGGCTCTAAATTAAAAAACAGATCTATATAAATTGTAACCCCCCAAAATTAAAAAGAAATATTTAAAATCAACTAGTCAAGGTCAGCTACCACTAACAACTTCTAAATAACTTTTTAAAAAATATTCCCATATAAGTAAATAATAATTATTTCTCAAAACCCCCCAACCAAAAACCAGATCCTTGAAGAACCTGATCTTTAAAGATCAATTTATCCAAACATAAAAATCTAAACAGCCATATATATTTTTAACAAGATAAATATATGAGCATGCACCGACATATATGACTAACAATTAAAACAAAAGTTATAATCTTTTTATTATTTCCAAGAAATAAAAAGAAAAAAAGCAGCTTTAAAACCACTAGGAATCTAAGATGCTAAAATAAAGATAAAGGGATTTCATAAATTAGGATAATAAAGCATGTATAGAAATAATTACACCTGAAAAAAAAATTCAAAAAAAAAAAAAAAAAAAAAAAAAAAAAAAAAAAAACCACAAACCTTAACAAAGACAGAACACAAAGAGATCAAGAAACACAAGCAGGTTTTTAAGGTTTTAAAAAAACCAAAGCTTTCTCTCTCTACTTTCTCTCTCTAGAAAAAATTTATTAAAAAAAAAGACATTACTTGCAGAAGAAATGGTGATTCTTATAGAAAGTGGGCAAAGGATAGGAAATGATAAGTACTCCTACTTATCACATTCAACACCACTTGACAGATTGATAAGTTGAAGCACCTTATCATAAGTACAGTTTCACGTGGGACCCACACAAGCCAGCTTGGCTCATCGGCTAAGATTCTCCAACCGACAGTGTACCATGGCTTAGGTTTAAAGTAAGGAAACATTGTGACCGTTGATTTGTGAGATGTGATGATCTAACGGTTCAGGATATGTGAAAGTGAAGTGTGAGATTGTGGGTCCCAGTTGTTTTGTTTGAGAGTGGAAGTTGCACAGTTTATAGGTGTTGTGAGTTTATGACTATGACCGAGAAGTTGATTTGTATTTTAATGATTGAGATGAGAAATTGGAAAAGGTTAAATATCGTGAGTGAGAAAGATTAATTAGATGACTCGTGCTTGTATTTTAGTAAAAGGTGCCTAAATTTTCGGAAAAGTTTTTATACTATCCAAGTGTGTGGATAGCTGTGTCCACTTGCAAGTTGCAACATTAGTAGATTGGAAAAGGGAGATCAATTGCATCCAAAATTTGATTAAAACACTTCAATAATTGTAATAAACACTTGCGTATATATTACAAGAAGATGCTTACTTTATTTATACATTAAAGTGTGCTAATCAAATTTTACAAGGTACAAATCATCTCCATTAAAAAAAGGTTGTATTATTGGACCCAGCCTCACCTTTAGTGTATTGTTTACATCTATTAAATAGCGGTGGTTTTTCATTTTTCACGTTAATATGTTTGTAAAATTATTTTACTAATAATAATTTTTTTGTTATTAAAAGTTGGACATAATACATCTTTAAAGATTATCACTGTAATTTTTTTCTCCATTATCTACTAATAGTCAAACACACTTCTTGATAAAATCAATCTCAAACACGCTTTTATTCATTTCTTCTTTTCACCAACATCATTACCTTTCATCATATTTTTCTCATTACTTATACCACCATAAATACTTAAACCACTAACCATTAAATCACTTTCAACTACCATAAAATACCTAAACCCGTAAAATATTTATACCTATCACTATAAAATCACTCAAAAACACCACAAAATACCTAAACGCACCACCATCTTCTTCTCATCACCTCTACCACCACAACTAACACCATCATTCAGATATGTGGTGGTCTGCTCTGTGGCTACCACCATTCGCTACTTGCACCACATAATACGATCACCATAATAGTTGGCAGAAGTGGTGGAGCTGGAGGTGGCAGATGGAGGAGAATGGTGGTGGCGGATGGAGGAGAATGGTGGTAATGGAGATAGCGAGTGGTGGTAGAGGTAGCTAATGGTGGTGGTCACAAATACGGCCAACAGAAACTTTGTGTTGGCTGGGAGTGATTTTATGGTGATAAATATATGTATTTTGTATGGGTTTAGGTATTTTATGGTAGTTGTAAGTGATTTTATGGTGAGTGATTTAGGTAGTGAGCAAAATATGATGATGATGGGTAGTGGAGGCGATGAGATGAATAAAATTATGTTTGAAGTGATTTTATCAAGATGTGTATTTGACTTTTAGTAGATAACGAAGATAAAAAAAGAAAAAATTACAATGTTAGTCCCTATGAATGTATTGTGTTTAAATTTTACTATCTGAAGGATGATTAGTGCCAAAAGTTTCTGACATTGATATTTAGTGTGAAAACTGATAAACCACATAAATGTACTTTTCAGTCAACTCATTATTAAATTATGCCAACGTATATACAAACTCGCATATTCATTTTCTATATAGAGTAACAATGATGCAACTCTCATTGAAATGATAGGACTTATAACTCGTTCATCCGTCTCAATACTATTATTCACTCTTTTTTTTTTTAGTTTGTCTCAAGACAATTGTTCATGCCAAAATACAGAAGCTGAAATCGTTTATGTTTACCTTACTAACTCTAATCAAAAAAATTATTTACAAAGTAAAATGAAATCATTAAATATTAATTAAAGGGTAAAACTAACTTTTGCTAGATTTTACAAATATAAAAGCAGTAAGAAATACATTTTTCTTAAAGTGTGTGTTTTTTTATCGATGAATAATAAATTTTAAATGGATAGAGTATTTTAAATGGATTGTAGGCTTGCATCCAGAATTACGTGTTTGAGAGGTATCTCATGGATGTCGCTAAGTTATGACCTTTTAATCACTAAGTTTTTATTTTTCTAGTTTTAATTAATAAGTTTTACTTGTTTTTATTACAAGATTTTGCATATTTAATTAAGTTAAACATTCAAAAGTAAAATATTGTCTAATAACAATGTATGTGGACACGAGGCCACGGAAGCGTGGGTGGTAAAGGCAAGAAAAATGGGATGCTTGCCTTAGGTGAAAGGAGGAAACACCCCTTCCCCAACAAGCCTTTGCCACAAATTTGGTTAGACTTACAACAAGAAAGTACTTGACTGAAAAACAAGAAAATGTGGAGAGAGAAATAGAGTTATAAACTAACAGGACGAACAAGAATAAAGTCTTTAATTTTAATTGGACAAATTCTGACCTAAGAATTTGTAAAAGGGAAAGTGAGTGGCGTGGTAAAGAGAAGGGATGATGACCATGTAAAAGTGGTTCGTGAAATGCACGAAGTTGGAATGTTGATGGTGGATGGTTTGTTCAATAATGGTTATGGTTAAAATAGTACGACAGTGACATCCATGTAAAGTGGGTCCGGTCTCTTGTTTAGTCCACTTTTAGCATCTTTGTGTTCCCATTCTGTAAAGATAGATGGACTTGCCCGTAAGGCCCTAAAGTTACTATGGAGTACCATTATTTTGCGATATATTTATGTGGAATTAGGGCCGTTTGGTTTCAAAGAAAATTAAGTAAGAAAAAATAAATGATTGTGACTGAATATTATTTTATAGTATCAAAAGGTTTGTTACTTATAGTATCTTTTATTGTGTGAAAAGCTTCATAACCAAAATAATTATGAGTTCAAGTTTTGTTTAAAACATGTGAGATAGACTGTAGTGTGTATATTGTAAGACAGTTAATATCTGTTTTAAATATATAGTTGCTTGTCGCTAATTGCTAAAAAACACTCACAAATGTTTGGTGCCAAATATACCTAGGGATGGCAAAATAATTCGTACCCGATGGAGACCCGATCCCCAAACCTGATTTGACTGGGGAACCCCCGAGTTGCCGGGGATGGGGAATCCCTTAAAATATTAAACTGGAGATGGGGCGGGGATGGGGATAATATAAATCCCCGAACCCGGCCCCGACCCCGATCTTTCTAGTGTATAATTATTTAAAATTTATATGTTTTAATCATACTCGATTAACTTGTATATGTAGATGTACACATGTTTATAAGTATCGACATTTATGTTTATATGCATATATGATATTTATAGGATCAAATACATTTAAATTTTAAAGTAGAAGTAAAAATTACATATTACTTAACTATTTTGTTTAAATACACAGATATGATACATATTATTTTTACATTATCTTTGATGTTACAATGTTTACGATGCTTTAAAGTTGAATTGCAATTCTAATTAATATAACTATATGCGATGCACGTTTGTTGTGGTACTTTTTAAGTCAAAATTCTTTATATTTTGGATGAGTGATGAAATTTTTATGTTATTTCATAAGAGTAGAGAATCATCGAATCCTTGCGGGGATCCCCGATCCCCACTGAGGATGAGGATGGGATGAGGATGTAAAACAATTCCCAATAGGGATGGGGACAAGGATGGGAACCAGGGTGTTAAACGGGGATGGGGATGGGTAAATACAATCCCCGATATTCTCCGCCCCGTTACCATCCCTAAATATACCCTTAGTAAGTCTCACTAAAAACGCTTCTTACAAATCAAATATTATTCCGTATCTTCATTTACTAAAATCTCTTTTTATTGATTAAAATACTAAATAAACAATTATTTTAAATAATCTCAAAGTAGCAATGCCACACTTATTAGGAGACGCTTGCAGTATCATATTACAACTATGTCATTTTACAAACTCTAGTTTATAACGTACACTATGTGTTGTTTAGCAAAATACTGTAAATCAACGACAATTGTTTGGCTCTACTTTTGATCCAGATTTTAATTGACGTGTCAATGAAGCATTTGATAGATGTCTGTACATTAGGCTATGTTGCATACTATGCCGTACCCTACCATGTTAACGTTACAGCTTTATCTAATAGTACAATCGAGTTCTATAATAATACATGTACAGTATAAAATAAGAACTTTACCATTAAATTATCTTTGATTTAATACCCACATGGATATGTAAAAGCAACTAGGTTTTTTTTTTTTTTTTTTTTTTTTTTTTTTTTTTTTTTTTTAGCTAAGCGTGTATGTGTGTCCTACTACTATATAGGGGAGAGTTTGATAAATTAAGTCTTGTGGATATAGATAGAATAAGGGAATTTTATGGGCCCATAAAACAGTAATAATATTAAATTACATCCTTTAGCTAAGGGAAAAAAAGAAACACCCCTGAGTAAAAAAATAGCATATTAAATTTTATTTAAGATGCAAGGCATAGTCATCCTCCACACGAGTTAAATAATCTACTACCTATATAAAACAAGGTTTTGCAAAATTATAGCTTCTCCAAAATTACAAGATAATGACACCTGTATAATACCTTCATCCAACGCTTGAGAATAACTTTCAGCCAAAAAAATATTTTGGAAAGAAACAATGGGGCGGAATCCATTTTGCATCTTTCATTTGATCCGCATCTAAAAAAAAACTCACACATTTCCTCTCCTCTCAACTATCCCTAAAAAAACCCCTAATTGAAATCCGAAACACAAACAACTTTCATTTGATCATATGCTGATTGATTACCCTAATTATGAGGATCATATGCTGATTGATTACCCTAATTATGATATGTGTTCTAAACCATAATCCTCTCAATCCTTTGATGATGGTACTTTTTTTCTGCATTACCCAAGTGATCGATTGAATTAACCATTTCTTTAATTTGATTTTTTTTGCAGAATTTGCTTGCAAAGTTGCTGAAAAACCGACCCAGTAAACCGCATCATTAAGATATATGTTCGAAATATCAAATCTGGGAATCCATTGATGATGGTTCGTTTTTCTGCACATTTTAATCCATTTAATCATACGGTTACTATAATTATGATTGTTTCTTATTATTTACTTGTCTACCATTGAAATAATTGATATTTCAATGGAAATACAGGTTGCATCAGTCAAAACTATTATGTGTTGTAATCCATTCAAATACATGTTGCATCATAAACCACGATTTGTTAATGGTAGTACTATGTTAATTAGAGTTGCAAGTTTGTTATGATAAAAATCATAGTGATAATTAAAATGTAGGTAACTTTGAAATATGTCCCTGATTTGTTAATGGTAGTACTATGTTAATTAGAATTGCAAGTTTGTTATGATAGCACCAAGTTTGTTATGATAAAAAAAACGCCACTGAATTAAATATCTGTAACAAATGTCCCTGATTTTTTGTGATACAACCTGTTTCAAATCCTTTCCTTTGTTATCCACTCAATTTTAAATATGTCAAAACAAAAAAAACGCCCATAAATTAAATATATGTTACAAATATCCCTGATTTGTAGGGATACAACCTGTTTCAAATCCTTTCCTTAGTTATCCACTCAATGTTTTGAAATTTGAAAACTATCATAACCTAATCATCTATCTATATAAATTGGCAATTGATAATCATACTGTATCACTTATTTCTTTCATATCCTCATTTCTGGTAAAAAAAATATCTTATTCTGTCTATTAGCATATACATATATATAATTTTGTTTTGAAAAATTCTGTTGTAGGGTCAAGCAATGGAACATAATATCACTCCGGTGTGCGATATAGACCCTATGCTCGATGATGTGAAGATAATGGTACGCTGTATTAGCCTCTGGAAATCACACCCTGTAGGAAAGCCTAACGAAGTATGGAGTTTAGACATGGTTTTCCAAGATGCACAGGTGTTTTTATACATATACTATATACATGTTTTATTATCTTTCAAATATTAATTTTTATTCATTTTTAGATAGATGATTACACAATTTGTTTTCGTTGTTTCAGGGGAATCGTGTACAAGCAACTGTTAGGACAAAAGAACTGATCAATAAGTTTCGACTATTGATTGACGAAGGGTCATGTTATCATATCAGCAACTTTGGAGTTGGTGAGAATGGAGGGAGGTTCCCATTCTTGAATCATAAATTCAAAATTACTTTCTTTAAAAACACTGCTGTTACAAGGGTTGTCGGCTGGGACAAAAATATCCATGGTTTCAAACTTGAACCTTTTACAAACTTCCAAACCAAAATTTTCAAAGAAACAGATGTTGTAGGTGAGTTTTTGTTTTCTATTTGTTCCATTTATCACTTAAAATAAATAAAATGTTGCATATACATTGTCTCTGGATTGTAATAATTTTTTATATGCAGATGTGATTGGTACTATTCTGTCCATTACCGACCCGTTACCCTTTAACAAAGACGGAGTGGACAAGATAAGGAGAAACGTAGTACTGGAAGATGTTGAGTAAGAAACTTATACTTTGTTTCTCTTAACTTTCGTATTTGAACAATAAACCTGCTTATATGTTTATAAAAATTAACAGTGGCAAACAGCTTGAGCTCTGTTTCTTTGATCAATGGGCCGATAAGTTTACCAAATATGCTGATAACCGGGATTCGCTTGGTCATGTTGTGATGATTTTGCAGCTGGCGAGAGTCAAGTATTTTAATCGTAAGTGTTAAAAAAAATTTACTTTTTGTATATTTGTATTTTTACACATTCAAAATCCTCATATATTATAAATTTTTTTAGAGAAACCATCTGTGCGCCCTGGTCTGTTTTCAACCAAAATCTACATAAATGATAAACTTCCAGAGATTGAAGCATTCAGACAGAGGTAATTCAGTAATTTTGTCAACAAACATATTTGATATGAGTTTAAACTAACGACATTTGTTTCTATACTAAATTATAGGTATGCAGAAGTTCCAGGGTATGATCCTACAAAGCATACAATAACTGTATTCTCGCCAGCCAAGAAAATTGTCAGCCCGTTTGATTTTTTGGAAAATGCTGTGAAAAAAATGGTTGGCACAATACGTGAATCTAATAATGTAAGTTTATAATATTCATGGATTTCAAATTTTTATATATATAGCATACCTACTATATATATTTACGATCTTTGTTATTCCTTGCGGTAATTTGACATCTTTTTCTTTTCAGGCATGCTTTATGATTGTATATGCCAAAATTCACAAAATACATCGAGAAAATGGATGGGCATACCTTGCTTGCAAGCGGTGTGGAAGTTCCGCCAAAGAAATTGATAACACTGCTTCTTCATCAAGTGGCTCTAAGTTTAAGAAACAACAAACTTGGAAGTGCAAACAGCACGATGAGATTACTTCTGTTGGATACCGGTATGGCATTAAAACTACCTTAAAATTTTAATAATTACTACATTCTCAATACTTATACTTTATGCTTTGCTCTTTATCTTCCATTTTTCATTCATTTACTTAAAATATCATCTTTAGGTACAAGGTTATTGTGCGTGTAATTGATGATACTGGCTCTGCATCGTTGTTGCTTTTTGACGATTTTGTCTTCAAATTGGTTGGCACTCACTGTCAAGCTTTGATCAACCAGTATGGAGAGGAGCATGAGGATTATTTTCCTGATGAACTCAATGTCATGGTCGGGAAGAAATTGTTATTCCGTATAGAGTATACAGATTACAACGTGAGTAACAACCACCATGTTTATACAGTCAAAATGATGTCTGACGAAGACATCATAATCAGTTCCTTTAAAACTGATTTCATCATTGAGGTATTATTCTTATATCTGTTTGGTTATACTCTTCCCTTAATCCATTAATTTTTTTTTACATTGATATCATACCTAAGTTGGAAAATTATGTCCATTAATATAATTATTTTTCTTTATTAAAATCATAGGAACCTACTAATTCTGTTGATCTCCAAACTCCTGTCTCTGCTGCTGTTCATGAAAGCAATTTATCTGTTGGTGATACTATACCTTTCAACCTGGAAGTCACACCACCAACTTCCAAAACAAATCAAGATTCTGATGCTGGTCATGGGAGTTCTGGAAGTCTTAAGCGTGGCATAATTGATTTGGATGACTACCCAGACCCGGTTGAAGATCCAAAAAGGGGGAAGGCTATGGTGGAAGTTAAGATAGAGCCAGAGGAGTGACCAATATGCTCCTTATTATATCATCTTCAGAGTTTAAAACATTATTGTTTATTTCCTTTAATATGTGTTTCCTTAAGACTATTGTTTGGTATTTTTGTTTGTTTTGGTTATATTTGGCGTTGTCAATAATCTTTATTTGATGTTTATGAAGATGATATCTTTATGTTAATTAACTTTTTGTTATTCTTGCTTTCATTTCCATTATTACTATTCTCTAAGTTTTTTATTTCTTCCGAATATACAAAAAGTATATATGGATGCTTTGAGTGTAACAATTCACAATTTCAGGTTAATTACTATTCCCGGAAAATTCACTATTCACTTTTACTATTCATTTATTTCCGAAATTTTCCCGAAAGTTGATTTTTATTTGATATTCTCGAATGATAAATCATTTCCATGGCAAATTAAATGTTTGACAACCGTCAGATCATTTTCGTGAAAGTTATTAAGGAATTACATGGAATTACACGTTTTAGGGTAAAACGTCAATCAGAAATTCTACGCACAACGAAATTCAACCCCGTCAGGTGACCCCACATCGGGAAAATGTTTGACACGCTCATGATTTATTTGAGAATTAATCGTGACTGAGAAAAACATGACCAAAGACTTCCCGGCAGGTCACCCAAGCCTGTACTACTCTCGCATGAGCACGCTTAACCGTTTGGGCGATTAACCGTTAGACCACAAAACGCGTTTCTAAGACTATTTGAGTTTTCAACTTATTAGAAAAAGTCAACATATTCTTTCCCTCCCCCATTGACTAAAAATCATCCCTTGAGTTTATAAGTCATTTCGTGATTTTTAGGCTTACGGTTTGATGTCTAAAAGACATTTAATACCAACCGACACTAGACTGAGCCCAGTCTAGACATTATAAGTCATTTTAAATCATTTTTATCACATTAGAAAAGTAACATTTTACTTTTCTCAATTTTACGCAATATTCGTACGTTTTACGTATTACGCGTTTTAGACCCGTGTTTCCAGTTTTTAGCAGGGTTTTAGCACCCGATAGAACCTACCACTCATTTTATATTTTATTATGGAGTATAATGACATGTTTAACCATTCTTCCAAGTTTCGTATTTTTACGATACCCGGTTTTAAGTTTCATGACTTAACAACTTACCGTTAGCGATTAACGGGACCAAAACTCACTCCGTAAACTAGATAATACCAAGTTTATCCATCTAGTCACTTCCCCCTCATATGGAACGACCAAGAGGTGATTCACCATGATCTTGGTGGCTTAGTGAGAACCATGGAACTATTAGATCACTCATGTGTATCATTTTAAGCCTTAGAAACACTTATGGCCTAAAAACATACATGTAGTTATCATGTGTTCCATTCTAAGCCATTCATTCTTATACACTAACCTCCTCAACACACTATAAAACCCTCCTCACCTCCTTTTAGTCTTTCATAACCTCACACACACAAACACACTCCTAATTTTCCCTCTACTTCAAGAATTACTCAAGAAATCAAGTACTATATCTCTAGTTTGGTTTTGATTCATCAAACTACTTCAAATCCTTTGAAACTTTGGTGATTTCTCTTGAGTTTAAATCCACTCAATTCACCTCAACCTTCATCATCCATCTTTCAAGATTACAAGGGTAGAAAGATTGCATGAAGTGAAGTGGGTTGAAGCAAGTCTATCAAAGTCCTATCCTTACATGTTAACTTCCTTTCATTTTTGAAAGCCAAAAGTTGTAAGCCAAACCCTAACTTGATTCTTGTTAAATAATCATATTCATGTTATTTACATATTATTTGTGCTATATTATGTCTTGTATTCATGTCCATGATGTATAAAAGTGAGTAAAACAAGTTATTGTACATGATTGATAAGACAAGTTACTATAACAAGCAAACTAGTGACTTTCTTGGAAAACCACGACCAAAATGGTAAAATTATGATATTGGATCATTACATATTACAGTAGATGACTTAACAAGGAAACCATAGCAATTTGAACCACCTAAAACGAGTATACGAGTCAAAAGTTACGCCCATTTGAAGTTACCAAAACTTTTCGGCAAACTGCCAAATACCATTCTGATCAAATTTGGGTTTTGAAAGTCCCACTTCTGGTCCGATTCATCAAAAAGTTAAAACACGAAAGTTGTCCGGAACGACGTTTTCATTCAGGGACAAAGAAGCTCGAGCCCTGAAAACGCTTTCCGAGTGATAAATTTCTTCAAATTCTAAACAGCCCATTTTTAGACAAAGTCATTACATATAGGTTATGGTTTATGAAGACCAAAGGGGTCTTATGACCTATAATCAAGACCACCACCATGGCTAGAGCCAAGGTTGTGTCTTATGACCTTGGAACAAGGACCAAAGGTCATGGCTAGGCCATGACGAAATGACCAAGTAAACTTACATAGGCGTAATCATGAAACAAGGAATTAGGCGATAACTTGAATAAGCAATTTGGATCTACTTCACTTAAAAGGAAACCATGAGATTTTACCAAGAGAAAATGGTCATTCAAGACTTATGAAACTACCCCTAATAACAATCTTCATGTACAAATAAACTTTCCTAAGTTTATTCAAATATCGGACATGTAACCTTTCGGATCAAAACTTATATCTATATATTTCATCAACTACTACAATAGTAGGGAGCCTCATGTGAGGAGTTCATTATGTAAGCCGTCGAGTTGAGTTGTGGATTTACGAGTTAAAGTGTCCTGGCTCCTCGAACGCTTACTAACATGACTTCTGAATTATGTCGGCCCGAACGGTAGTAAACGATATACAAAACATACATGTTTCATGAATCATTACTTTCAAAGACTTATAATATACATCATACCACATCATGGACTATAAATGCAAGATATATATATAGGCACTACTTCATATTCTTTACTCCAATCCTAAGTCGCGACATTCTATTATAGGTTGCTCATAGAACCTTCACGATTCGACCGTTACATTCATTACTTGCTATCTTACTTAAGGTGAGTTCATAGCCCCACTTTCGATTACTTAATTGTTTTACAAACCCTTGGGGGGAATACATGCTATTTATAACCGAGCACAATGTTTTTAAATTGTATGCTTACCTGATTGTTTTATTATCACTAAGTACCAACCTTGCTAAACCGAGATCCTTTATTATGAACCATTTAGTCACTAGCAATAGTGAGCGCGAATATTATTAATAGGCCTATTGGGATTGACGAATCCCATTTGTATTGACTAAGTTCAAACAAATGCAATAATATTTGAGATTTAGGTATGTTAGCAAAGTACCTACCGGGATAAATCTGCCGATCGATATTGGTACACGTTAACGTTATGGTGTCATAAGCTTAGTGTATAATACATGTTCCGGGCGTATAATAACGTAGCCTACCTGTTTTGTTTTCCAAACATTGGTGTGAGCCTATAACTCACACTACCAACATATTGTGTTCAATCGATTTAACAAACTCTATGAATATCACTCAACCTTTGTGTTGACCTCTCAAGCATGTATTTCAGGTTCATGACGATCAAGGATGGCACGGAAGGACACGGATACTCAAGAGGGCTATAAATTTTATTATCATTCAAAACTCATTTATTATACATTGTAAACATGGAACCAATTGGGACCTCATTTTGAAATCTCTGATATTTATATAATTTGAATGATACATCTTTTAAAACGACTCAATTGGAGTTCGTTTTCTATTATTGTGACTATTGTGCCGTCGAGTAACACCCAGTTTGAATTCCGCTGCATCCTTGAATTGGGGGTGTTACAGATTGGTACCAGAGCCATGGTTATAGAGAAACAGGTCTAATTGAGACCTAAACTATAACCACACTACAAGCAAAAACATTTTATAGCCTTCCGATCTCCGTGTCTTCCATCCTCCAGACGATTATGGACTTATTAAGCATTTTATGCTACATGAACATATAAGTGTATTTATATATACATTCGAGTTATTTTCAATCATTTTATCTATACATATCTACACATGCCTATTCTAGGGCATTTCGACACAACCACATTCTCCCAATCATGTTCCTACTCCAACATTTTATGTCCAAGATATTGTAACGAATTACGATGGTCTTTTCTATTTCCCGAACATTGTATGACACAATGGTCTAATCTACTTCCGAGACATTGTGATTTGTGCAATGGTCTCTCGAATTATTCCACCACCTCATCAATATCATTTCATATGATATCAAAAACCCATCACAATCTATCGATTTCCAAACAAGAAATATGAGATTTCTAAAAGGATAAACTAATCCATCATCGACAAAAGCTGAACTTTCTCTACATTCATCAAAGTTTTCTTCTGAAACCTTCATTATTAAAAGTTTGTGATCCTGACCAAGTATGGACTGTTTTAGAACTACTTAAAACTTCCTTTCCACACGTATCTACCCGTACTATCTTCTATGCAATGGAATGTGAAAACATACGTTACAAGTCTTGTATGGCCGGGACTTGCAACTTAAGGGTTTGACATCACCTTTGTTTAGTGGACAGTTTCCCGAAAGCAACGGACATATCACAAGTATACCTAATTTAGGTATTTGAAAATTTTATCGAACCTCGGCTAAATATAGACTAGTCACCTATATTTAACCTAGGGACAGTGGAATATAGTCTGACTAACTATATTCGACTTAAAATTTTCAAATACTGAGAATAGTTGTACTAGGGTTATGTTTAGGTTGATTTCCTACATGAACACGATAAACCACCAGAATACATTAAAACAATCTAGAGACACGATAGTGCCTTACCACTCAGCAAGATCTTAACACCTTATTTGTATGATCTAAATTCATTCTTGAAATTTTTCATTTATGAGATAATCCGAATTACTATCTTGGGATAGTTACCAATTCTTCTCTTCATCCTGTAGAAGTACTATCCTGTTTAGGTCCTAAGGATACCATTCCATCATAAACTTTTAAAATCTCTTAAGATTTTTAAAGCAAACTCAACATCTATACCTAAGAGTATTAATGTTAAGCATACACTAAGCACTTTTGTTCATCAACATATCACAACATTACCTTCACAACCGTGGCAAACACAAGCTCATTAACAGATCTTGATGCACTTTTAAAGCTCAAATCATCCTTAGTTACACCACAAGCACCCTCATCAGCTTTACAAGATTGAATATTCATCTTGTACTTTTGGAACACCAGTATCATCTCGTAATACACTACCTTGTAACTCACCGACTAAGTATGAATGTTGTGTAGGATGATTTGTAATTATTTGAATGGATTGGGATGCCTTTTCATTTAAATAAAGACATTGTAAATCACTAAACCATAAGTTTATATTTCCTTATCTACATTGTTTGGGATGCCTCTCTATGTAAATAAAGAATTATAAACAAGTGGGCTTATTTGTATCCGAAATAACATAAGTATGACGTCAATAAACACTAGGTACAACAACCGATTACTTACTAGGCTATAATTGCAACTACTATATCAATTTCTATTAATATTCGACTGCTATATCAATTTCCTTTGATATTCGACTATTACCATACCTTTCCTACAGAAAAGTTATGCCGACACACGACGCAGACCCCTAGAATTCCATGTCGGAGATAGGGTTATGCTAAAGGTATCGCCTTGGAAAGGCTTGATACGATTCGATAAACGAGGAAAACTAAACCCAAGATACATCGGACCATTCAAAATCCTAGCCAGGGTTGGCCATGTGGCGTACAGACTTGAATTTCCATTAGAACTCAGTAGTGTACACCCCACTTTCCATGTATCTAACCTAAAGAAATGCTTGTCGGAAGAATCACTTGTGATTCCACTCGATGAAATTCAACTCAATGACGATCTTCAATTTATTGAGGAACCCGTAGAAATCATGGACCGAGAGGTCAAACAACTCAAGCAAATCCGTATTCCAATTGTCAAAGTTCGTTGGAACTCACGACGTGGTCCTGAATACACCTGGAACGAGAGGACCAGATACGAAAGAAATACCCACATCTTTTTACCAACAAAGTTTCTACTCCCAACTCAAATTGATCTCCGGGACGGAGCTCTCATATGGGGTGGAGACTGTAACAATTCACAATTTCAGGTTAATTACTATTCCCGGAAAATTCACTATTCACTTTTACTATTCATTTATTTCCGAAATTTTCCCGAAAGTTGATTTTTATTTGATATTCTCGAATGATAAATCATTTCCATGGCAAATTAAATGTTTGACAACCGTCAGATCATTTTCGTGAAAGTTATTAAGGAATTACATGGAATTACACGTTTTAGGGTAAAACGTCAATCAGAAATTCTACGCACAACGAAATTCAACCCCGTCAGGTGACCCCACATCGGGAAAATGTTTGACACGCTCATGATTTATTTGAGAATTAATCGTGACTGAGAAAAACATGACCAAAGACTTCCCGGCAGGTCACCCAAGCCTGTACTACTCTCGCATGAGCACGCTTAACCGTTTGGGCGATTAACCGTTAGACCACAAAACGCGTTTCTAAGACTATTTGAGTTTTCAACTTATTAGAAAAAGTCAACATATTCTTTCCCTCCCCCATTGACTAAAAATCATCCCTTGAGTTTATAAGTCATTTCGTGATTTTTAGGCTTACGGTTTGATGTCTAAAAGACATTTAATACCAACCGACACTAGACTGAGCCCAGTCTAGACATTATAAGTCATTTTAAATCATTTTTATCACATTAGAAAAGTAACATTTTACTTTTCTCAATTTTACGCAATATTCGTACGTTTTACGTATTACGCGTTTTAGACCCGTGTTTCCAGTTTTTAGCAGGGTTTTAGCACCCGATAGAACCTACCACTCATTTTATATTTTATTATGGAGTATAATGACATGTTTAACCATTCTTCCAAGTTTCGTATTTTTACGATACCCGGTTTTAAGTTTCATGACTTAACAACTTACCGTTAGCGATTAACGGGACCAAAACTCACTCCGTAAACTAGATAATACCAAGTTTATCCATCTAGTCACTTCCCCCTCATATGGAACGACCAAGAGGTGATTCACCATGATCTTGGTGGCTTAGTGAGAACCATGGAACTATTAGATCACTCATGTGTATCATTTTAAGCCTTAGAAACACTTATGGCCTAAAAACATACATGTAGTTATCATGTGTTCCATTCTAAGCCATTCATTCTTATACACTAACCTCCTCAACACACTATAAAACCCTCCTCACCTCCTTTTAGTCTTTCATAACCTCACACACACAAACACACTCCTAATTTTCCCTCTACTTCAAGAATTACTCAAGAAATCAAGTACTATATCTCTAGTTTGGTTTTGATTCATCAAACTACTTCAAATCCTTTGAAACTTTGGTGATTTCTCTTGAGTTTAAATCCACTCAATTCACCTCAACCTTCATCATCCATCTTTCAAGATTACAAGGGTAGAAAGATTGCATGAAGTGAAGTGGGTTGAAGCAAGTCTATCAAAGTCCTATCCTTACATGTTAACTTCCTTTCATTTTTGAAAGCCAAAAGTTGTAAGCCAAACCCTAACTTGATTCTTGTTAAATAATCATATTCATGTTATTTACATATTATTTGTGCTATATTATGTCTTGTATTCATGTCCATGATGTATAAAAGTGAGTAAAACAAGTTATTGTACATGATTGATAAGACAAGTTACTATAACAAGCAAACTAGTGACTTTCTTGGAAAACCACGACCAAAATGGTAAAATTATGATATTGGATCATTACATATTACAGTAGATGACTTAACAAGGAAACCATAGCAATTTGAACCACCTAAAACGAGTATACGAGTCAAAAGTTACGCCCATTTGAAGTTACCAAAACTTTTCGGCAAACTGCCAAATACCATTCTGATCAAATTTGGGTTTTGAAAGTCCCACTTCTGGTCCGATTCATCAAAAAGTTAAAACACGAAAGTTGTCCGGAACGACGTTTTCATTCAGGAACAAAGAAGCTCGAGCCCTGAAAACGCTTTCCGAGTGATAAATTTCTTCAAATTCTAAACAGCCCATTTTTAGACAAAGTCATTACATATAGGTTATGGTTTATGAAGACCAAAGGGGTCTTATGACCTATAATCAAGACCACCACCATGGCTAGAGCCAAGGTTGTGTCTTATGACCTTGGAACAAGGACCAAAGGTCATGGCTAGGCCATGACGAAATGACCAAGTAAACTTACATAGGCGTAATCATGAAACAAGGAATTAGGCGATAACTTGAATAAGCAATTTGGATCTACTTCACTTAAAAGGAAACCATGAGATTTTACCAAGAGAAAATGGTCATTCAAGACTTATGAAACTACCCCTAATAACAATCTTCATGTACAAATAAACTTTCCTAAGTTTATTCAAATATCGGACATGTAACCTTTCGGATCAAAACTTATATCTATATATTTCATCAACTACTACAATAGTAGGGAGCCTCATGTGAGGAGTTCATTATGTAAGCCGTCGAGTTGAGTTGTGGATTTACGAGTTAAAGTGTCCTGGCTCCTCGAACGCTTACTAACATGACTTCTGAATTATGTCGGCCCGAACGGTAGTAAACGATATACAAAACATACATGTTTCATGAATCATTACTTTCAAAGACTTATAATATACATCATACCACATCATGGACTATAAATGCAAGATATATATATAGGCACTACTTCATATTCTTTACTCCAATCCTAAGTCGCGACATTCTATTATAGGTTGCTCATAGAACCTTCACGATTCGACCGTTACATTCATTACTTGCTATCTTACTTAAGGTGAGTTCATAGCCCCACTTTCGATTACTTAATTGTTTTACAAACCCTTGGGGGGAATACATGCTATTTATAACCGAGCACAATGTTTTTAAATTGTATGCTTACCTGATTGTTTTATTATCACTAAGTACCAACCTTGCTAAACCGAGATCCTTTATTATGAACCATTTAGTCACTAGCAATAGTGAGCGCGAATATTATTAATAGGCCTATTGGGATTGACGAATCCCATTTGTATTGACTAAGTTCAAACAAATGCAATAATATTTGAGATTTAGGTATGTTAGCAAAGTACCTACCGGGATAAATCTGCCGATCGATATTGGTACACGTTAACGTTATGGTGTCATAAGCTTAGTGTATAATACATGTTCCGGGCGTATAATAACGTAGCCTACCTGTTTTGTTTTCCAAACATTGGTGTGAGCCTATAACTCACACTACCAACATATTGTGTTCAATCGATTTAACAAACTCTATGAATATCACTCAACCTTTGTGTTGACCTCTCAAGCATGTATTTCAGGTTCATGACGATCAAGGATGGCACGGAAGGACACGGATACTCAAGAGGGCTATAAATTTTATTATCATTCAAAACTCATTTATTATACATTGTAAACATGGAACCAATTGGGACCTCATTTTGAAATCTCTGATATTTATATAATTTGAATGATACATCTTTTAAAACGACTCAATTGGAGTTCGTTTTCTATTATTGTGACTATTGTGCCGTCGAGTAACACCCAGTTTGAATTCCGCTGCATCCTTGAATTGGGGGTGTTACATTGAGTCTCTTTATTTGACGCAGCATATGCTGATAAATATCAACACTCAAACTCTGTTTTTGGTCATGATTATTGTGGCTTCTTGCAAGTCATTTTGTTGGTGTTTTAATAAACAACAAATATGCCATTCAAATTTGTTTTTTCTCTATTCAAGTAACACACCATTATCAATTTCAACATCAAACTACTAAAATTATATAATATATATTTTTTAAATCATTTATAAACATTTTACTATTTCATAAATTTAAAACAACTAAATATACAACTTATTCTAAAAAAATATATGTTTAAACTTTCCACGTTTAGCAAATTGTGATAAAATTCCAAACAACTTTTTAAATCACAATTTTGAATTAATTCGAAAATTTAAGTGCATCAATTTCACGAATTTGTTACAAAATTTAATTCGAAAATTGAACTTACCTATTTAAAATTGGTTTAAATCATATTATTCCAATTAAATACACAGGAAAAGCCAATCATATTTATAAAAATTACACATGATTATCTCTAATAAAAACCCTAAATAATGTAACAAACTTTCAAAATTTTATGGAAACTACATTAAATAAATAATATATCCCATATCAATTCCTAAAATTTTGCAATTTTCGCTCTATATATATCTTTTCATTTTTGTTATTCCAAACCAAGGTAACTTCATAAACATTCATACAAAAATGGTTAATTCACCATCCCCCAAGGTACGTATAATTGATAAATCCCATTTTCATTCATTTTTTTATCACTTTTTATTAGTACCTTATCAATGTTTGAATTTAATATAGTTGTATATACTCATATTGTGGTGTTGAACATATATGCAGGCAACCAAAATGGACCAAACCAAAGAAACAACTAACCATTCGTTTGTTTCCAAAAAAGTTCCTCCAGTCACTGAGATATCGGATGATGAAATGGTATTAACTATAACACATATATCTTCGTTCTTTGAACAATATTAACATTTGGTCAGTAATTTATTAATTCACAAAATCTGCAGCCATTGCTCGGGCAACTTTATGTAGCCGTATCGAGGGTAAAAAGCAAGAAGGGTTTGAAAGTTCTATGTTGCGACAAAGAAGGAAAGCATTGCAATTATACAACAAATGTTGTATATAAAGAAGTTCTTCAACGTTTATAAAATTAGTTATTGTTTTAAGTCTATTTCTTTTATTAGAGATATTAATGTATTTTTGTTTTAATCACATAACATATGGCTTTGGTCTAATTTCTTATTTAATAATTATTTGCTTCTCATATTTGTTGTTGAAATTTTTGTTATTCACTGTTATTCAATAATCATGGTTAGATGCAATGGAGATCACTGAAATTCGAGATAAAGAAGAAGATGAAGAAAAGGATAGACATCGAGAGGAATATACAATTTAATCCTGTTTACTGTGTTAACTTCATTTAGCTGGCCTTCTGGAATATTTATGTGTATATTGATGTGAGGGAAATGAGGGAAAATTATGTGAAGTTTGTTATGTTGCAAGGAATGCATGGAAAGCGAGCAGTGGGAAGAGTTTCTTTAAGTTGATGCCCAAAGGCGGCAACAGATGGTGCGTCAACCCATGGCTGCTTCTGGACTTGGTGGTTATCAACATTCTCCACAAAAAAAAATATATATTTTGAAATTAACTACATAGAATCATTTTGAATATTAAATTTTAAATGATAAAATCTGTTTTGATATTGTTATCAATACACTATATAATCTCCTAATATATATGAACATTGAGATACATCCAACACCTTATATACACATGATTGTCGCCACTTTTAAAAACCCTAAAAAATTGTATAGAAACGCAGCCAAACAATTTCGACACCTGCATGCAAAAAAGATTTGATTACATCTGTTTTTCTTGAAGATGACAAAGAGTACATTCAAGAAATTATTAAAGCAAGTCACTGGGGAATGGCAGATTACTTGATAAATTATTTTGTTATGTTAATGATCACAGATAGTATGTCTAGGCCTGAAGTTGTTTGGGAGAAGACATGGTACTTATTAGCCCAAGATGTTGAACAAACTGAAAGAATTAAAAAAAACCAACCAGGTATTAATGTGTTATACCCCTTTTCATATATAAGATATATATCGTTTTACTATCACTTTCTATTAAAACTAAACTAACAAGTTGTTTTTATTTTTCAGATCTTAAACTAACAGATCAACAGAGATACAATATATGTTTGACATATATTGATGATAAACTACTTAACTCTTCCCGAAGTCTCAAATATATACTCAATATGTCGACAACTGCAAAACCCTATGAAACCATCTCATCTATTTCTTATAACTCAGGAACAAACAAGAAAGATGGTGATAACATCGGATTCAAACAAACAACAACAGGAACTGATATACATCTTTTGGAACATGGCGAAACTAGCCTTTTGGAAGAACCAACAACAGAACATGCTAACCAGGCCGAATCTCAAGAAAAGAATAAGCCCGAAACACAAGAAAAGCCTGAAGGTAATTATACTTAAACATATATGAAAAAAATTTCTTATATATTTGCCTTTATTTAATTACTTATTCAATATTGGTGTCTTTTGAATATTGTTGATCAGATAAGTATGTGTACTATAACGGTAGTTCGCATAAGATTAAGATGAACCATATAAATAAGGCCGATTGGAATAGCATGATGGAGAGTTTCAAGGATCCTGATATAATGATCCGACGACTGTGTGCGGCAGGACACAAGATAACAGGTGCTCACATGGTTGACCACAATGTGAGCGATGATGAAGAATAAGTTTTTCATGCATCCTGATGCTGCTATGCTTTTTTTGTCATAATGTTTTTGTTATTTTATGCTTTCTTTTCTGTTATGTTGTGTTTAAAAAACAATCCCACCGAAAGTTGGATTTGTTATTCCAATGTTTGAAGCTTTTTTTTTCCTAATAAGGTGGCGTTTGCACTTTATGCAAGCCATGGTTATCAGTACTATCTTCTTATCGAACCAAGTTACTTTTTTAACACAACATTTTATTTTGTTCCATTTTATCTTTTTTTTTACAAGTATGATATTTCTTTTATTTTGTTTTTTGCATGATTCACTATGACCAAAAAAATTTATCCTATATACACAACATACATGTATTATAATGACAAATTTGTATCGCAATTTACAATCTTACTGTATTATCAAACCATTGTACTAATTATTGTCATCTTTAAAAACAATTCTTAAAACTAGCCGCCCATCAGGCGGGCCTTGAAGCTAGTTTACTAATATAACTAGTTATAAAGCCTGCGCACGCGCGGGTTTTTTTTTTAATTTTTTTGAAATAATTATTTAAAAATTTTAATCCTATTGTTAATTGCATCTTATCTATATTTTTTGTATTTATCTTCTACTTGTGTTGTGGATAAATATAAAATAAATAATATTTTTTTTAAATATTTTATCTATATTTTTTGTATTTATCTTCTACTTGTGTTATGGATAAATATAAAATATTATCTAATAAGAAAATAATCTTTTTTTTTAATAAAATTATTACTAAATCGGGTATGAATTAATTTTTGTATTTATCTTCTACTTATGTTGTAGATAAATATAAAATAAATAATATTTTTTTTTTAAATATCTTATCTATATTTTTTGTATTTATCTACTTGTGTTATGGATAAATATAAAATATTACCTAATAAGAAAATAATTTTTTTTAATAAAATTATTACTAAATCAGGTATGAATTGATTTTTTTGAAATGCAAAATTCTCAACAGGGGTTTTATTTTATTATATAAAAGATTATTTGATTGTAAAAAATGTCAAGAACTTAGAATGTGACAAAATTATTCCATTGAGTTTAAAACTTTTTGTTTAATAGCTCGATGGTTTAACTATTTTAGTAGTAAAGATCATTTGAGGACCAAACTTTTTTTACATACCAAGGGACTAATCTTCACCCTCCATCTTCCCTCCATCTTTATTTGATCTAATGGATGAGATTAATCCCAACAATTTAAAAAACCCACTTTCATCCTTTTTTTTCAAATGTTAATATCTTTCAAACCGTTAATCGTTAAGCGAAAAAAAATATACCATTACGACGAGCATTTAATTATCTTTCTATAGATAGGCTAATTGATATATTTTCGACAATTTTTTTTTTTGTTTTTTTCACGTTTTTTTTTGTGGCCGAAAAAATCATATATGATATTACATATAATATCATATATATTATATGTAATATCATATATGATATTGCATATCATATATGATATGCAATATCATATATGATTTTACATATAATATCATATATGATATTATATGTAATATCATATATGATATTACATATCATATATGATATGCAATATCATATATGATTTTTATTCCGGCCACGAAAAAAAACGTGAAAAAAACAATTTTTTTCTTTTCTTTTCGAAAGTATATCAAAGTGCCCGTCTATAGAAAGATAATTAAATGCCCGTCGCGATGGTGTAATTATTTTCGCTTAACGATTAACGGTTTAAGAGATATTTAAATTATAAAAAATGGGTGAAATAATAAAATGCTTTTAATCTCAACCATTGATTTCCTTTTTAGATGGTGGGGATGAGTCCCTTGGTATGTGAGGAATGTTTGGTTTGTACAATAACTCGACTCTATAGTCAATAAGTTTTAAGCGTTTGATCGAAAAACAGGATAATATAATTTAGGTAATTTAAATTCGTAAATTGAAATTTCTATTTGTTTACGTCTTGATAAAGTTTGACTGTTTTTCTTGAATCAAAACACGTTGTTATGATTGTTAAATTATAGTTTTAAACAATTCTCTTAAGCTTTATATGGTGTTGTAAACTTTTAAATAACTTGAAACTCTAAAAGAAATAGTTTTAAAACAGAGTAAAAAAATTAACATGATATTTATGTTTGCAATTGTTGAGCTCTTCTCGGTTGTTTTATTGTCAACTTATTACACCACTAAACCGATGGGACAATTATGTTATCCAAAATATCATTTTATCACTTTTGTTTTGTTTGTTTGTTAGTGCATAAATAATGTTAGTGCATAAATAATATCACCATTTTAGTATTTAGACTATACATGATGGAAGATGAGCCATAACCATAATCAAATGGCCTAATGGTAAGATCATTGGTTTTCAAACAAGAGGTCAAGAGTTCAAACCTTACTAAGTATGTACATTTGGGTTGGCCAGGAAAGGGTCGTGAGCCATCACCCTCACCCTCCCACATCGCATGCCATCTCCGCTGTATGGCCCTTGGGTTACGTTTTAAGCAAAGGAAAAGGATGAGTATCATTCATTTTTTTTTTTTTTTATGAGGTATGTTTGTATAAAAAATGACGTTATTTTTAGAGGTAAGGAGAGTGGTGATAATTGTGTTTAAAATATAAAATGAGCTGAATTGTGATATGATGCTAATACTGAAATGAAAAATGTTGTCAAAATTGTGTGTAGCCTAAAATGTAATTATATACTAGTACTTCTGTGGTAAAAAAGTAGGATGGAAACTTGTGGTTTAGATTGCTTTTGAACTACTATCCTTAGGAATAGTGCTATTTACTCACATGAATACGAACATGGTATTTTATTTTGTAAAATGTTACGAGTAATAAGTAAATGGTCGTCGATGATCCACGCACACAGAGTTTCAAGTTTTGTTTTCTTAAAAGTGGATAGATATAGACAGTTTATATCCAATTTTATATGACCAATACAGCTTCAATTAAATATTTCGTTTATGACTAGAAAGAAGAGAAAATGAAGGTTTATTTTTTTTCGAAAGGAAGACATTTATTAAACCAACCAAACAAGAAACAAAATACAAAATACAAGAACCCCCTCTTCAACAAAGAAGAAAAAAAGACACAGCAACCAAACCAAACATGACCCACAATACCGTACTATCTCAAACGGGAGTTGATTGGCACACTCTCAAATCTTATTGGAACACTCTATTGTACAAGCAGTTAAACCATGTTATACTTAATGTACAACTGTCTATTGCATAATATGGAGTGTCCAAATAAATTTTGAGAGTGTGCGAATCATTTCCCATCCCAAACACTCTAAATACAAAAAAGAACACACACTAAAATGCATAGATACTACCAGGCCACGCTAAAAACATGCCAACTTTACTCCCCAACTGACATATAATCCTTAGCCACACATTTTAGAACCTCATGCCCTATCAAATGAAGGTTTATCATTAACTCTCCATGTGCTTCAAAATGGGTTAATTTTACATAAAAAGTCATTATATTTGTCACTTTTTGTCAATGTATATTGCGTACTATTTTTTTTTCTCATTTTGACACTAACTTTTTGAAATCGTGCTATTGTGTGTACTTTGCGACTATTTAAGCCATGAAAATAACCATTTTACATTTCAAAATTTGAAAAAAGTAATGTTAAATGGTCACAAAGTACACACAATATCACGATTTAAAAAGGTTTGTGTCATGATAAGAAAAAAATAATACGCAACGTACAATAGCAAAAATAACAAGTATGATGCCTTTTTATATAATCAAACAGTTTATGAAACTAAATTTTACTTTTTATCATTTACTACTAGTACTCCGTATTTCATTTCAAATAGTACTCCGCAGATTTTAGTGTGGAAAATCATTATAGGGTATGGAAAATCATTTTAGGGAATATAGAGTATAGATAACAAAACCACTAAATATGCTTTATTGTAAAAACGTTTGTGATTATTAATATATGAGTTATCATGTTCAATTTTTGCTAGTTGCAAACTACTTTTGAGTGATCAAGTCAACTTCTTGGAAATAAATAGCTTTTCCATTTGAGCTTTTATGACGATGAGTTAAACCCCGTGAAATAATCAGACAAAGTCAACCATGGGCTCTCTTATGACGTCCATTGTCACATTAGTTTCGGTTTTTAATTGTATCAGTTGTATTGTATTATCTTTTTCGACATTTCAACTTTTGTTGAAATGGTATTTATATATTTAAAAAAAAAAAAAAAAAAAAAAAAAAAAAAAAAAAAAAAAAAGGGACAAAAAAATCAAAAATTATGGTTAACCAAAAAGTTAGATAATAATTTTGAGAACGGCGTAATTATCAAATGGAAGACTTTCCAGGAAAAGACATGAATTGATGCAATTGAGGCCCTTTGCTTTCTTTTTCGTTGGATGTTACTTTCAGGTATCTAACATTTGCCTTTCTTTTTCTTACTTTTAAATCAACAATCATTCCAATTTGAAACTTTGCATTTCATTTTTGTTTATTTCATAATTGATTTTGTAATTAATACGTATAGGTTCTTTTGCGTATCTTTTATATATTAAAACAAAACCCCTATTAGGAATTTTTCATTTAAAAAAATCAATTTATACTTTATTTAGTAATAATTGTATTTAAAAAAAGATTATTTTCTTATCAGGTAACATTTTATATTTATCCATAACACAAGTAGAAGATAAATAAAAAAAAATATAGATAAGATGCAATTATTAATAGAATTAAAATTTTTAAATAATTATCTTTAATAATAAAAAACTATAATTAAACATCATAAATCAAACAAAACAAAGATTAAATTATTTGTTTTTTAATAAATAAAAATATATGATTCAAAAAAATTTTAAAAACCCGCGCGTGCTCGGACATTATAACTAGTATATATAATAAAGATATTATTCTTATGATTTTTCTAACTTGTTCCCTGGAGGCACAAGTTAAGTAAACCAAATAATTTAGAGATCCACGAAAAAAGACTTTTGTGTAAGTCTCTAAGTCATTTTTCGTAAATATTTGAGTCCTTTTTGTGTACTTAAATTTAGCTGTAAGGGCACAAGTTTGAGAAACCCTTATTTTTATTTAAATTTGTTTCCATATATTGCAACATTGGATGCTTTTACTTGCATTATTGGAACACTAGGTCTAGAAGTGGGCGAATAAATTGATAGTACTTTGCTTTATGTGTACTGGACCATATATTTTACAATTAACATAGAATATATATCTTTTACCTATAGCACTTCTGAGCTTGTTTGTCGAAATTGTTGATTACGTGTTGTCTCGATAAGAAGGTCTATTTGAATATGTTCCGTTTAATAATATAAAATGGAAAGTTAATTTGTTCATTAGACATTTCTTCAGGAAAAAAAAAATGTAGGTAATTTATTCAGTAATTTTGTTTAAATCTGAACATAAACTTGCGTAGTTACATGCACTTTGACAAATATAAGGAGGTACATAATGATAATGAACTTTTTTTCTTATGAGATAAGTCATCATTTTGTAAAATTCGTAAGTGTAATAATAAAACACAATATACACCTTGGACACTAGCTTGTAAGTTTCAGGTGGGCTTCTTTGTGTTTGGGACCCAACAATGTTTCGTAAGCTAAACTCAACGACATCTGATTATTTTATTGCAATTCAAGGTGTTTGGATTCCTAATGGTAAAAGTCTTCTTATTATTTCGGTTTACGCCCCTCAAGAAAGTTCTGAAAAAAAAAATGTTATGGGACTATTTGTATTATCTGATTGATAATTGGAATGGTGAAGTAATTATAATGGGGGATTTCAATGAAGTTCAATCGTCTGAAGAAAGATTCGGGTCTATTTTCAATAAGCAAGGTGCTGACGTTTTTAATTCTTTTATTTCTTTGGGAGGTTTGGTGGATGTTCCTTTGGGAGGTTGCTCGTTTACATGGGTTCATAAGTCGGCTTCAAAAATGAGCAAGTTTGATAGATTTTTAATCTCAGAAGGTTTAATGGAGTCTTGCTCGAATATTTCTGCCATCACTTTAGATAGGTACTTGTCGGATCACAGACCTATTTTATTACGGGAGGTTTGTATTGATTATGGTCCCGTTCCTTTTCGGTTCTACCATTATTGGTTTGAATTAGAAGGTTTTGATAAATTTGTGGAAGAAGTTTGGAATGATCCTAGTGTTTCGGACTCGAATGCCATGTTACGTTTTATGAAGAAGTTGAAACTTCTAAAACTTAAAATTCGTAATTGGATTAAAGTCAAGAAAGAGAGTTTGAATAATCAGAAGGCTCATCTTAAAGATAGGTTGTCCGATATTGATGCGGATTTGGACAAAGGCGATATTAATTCTTCTATTCTTAACAAACGTGCGAACATCATAAAGGATCTCCAAAATTTGTATAGAGTAGAATCTTTGGAGGCGGCTCAAAAATCAAAGATTAAATGGGCGATTGAAGGAGATGAAAATTCCAAATATTTTCATGGTATTCTAAACAAGAAAAGGAGTCAATTAAGTGTTCGTGGTATCTTAGTTGATGGTGTTTGGATTGACTCCCCGAGCGAGGTGAAGAATGAATTTTATATGCATTTTAAGACTCGCTTTGATCGTCCCGTGTCATCTCGTTTTATTCTTGACATGAATTTTCCTAATACTTTATCGGTGGATCAGAGGGATGATATGGAAAGACATGTTTCAAAGGATGAAATTAAAAGGGTTGTTTAGGATTGTGGTTTGGACAAGTCCCCGGATCCCGATGGCTTTACGTTTGGTTTTTACCGTAGATATTGGAGTCTTATAGAAGATGATGTCAACGATGTTGTCTACTCTTCTTTTATTGCTTTGATTCCTAAAATGCAAGATGCTAAAATGGTTAAAGATTTTAGACCGATTAGTTTAATTGGAAGTTTGTATAAAATAATTGCTAAGATCCTGGCAAATCGGTTAGTTGGTGTGTTGGGTGAATTGGTGAGTGAAGTGCAATCTGCTTTCGTTGCCAATAGGCAAATTCTTGATGGGCCATTTATATTGAACGAGTTAAATCAATGGTGTAAGTCTAAGAAGAAGCAAACTTTGGTTTTTAAAGTTGATTTTGAAAAGGCATATGATTCGGTTCGGTGGGACTATTTAGATGATGTTTTAAAGAAATTTGTGTAACAATTCGCAATTTCAGGTTAATTTCTATTTTCGGAAAATTTTACTATTCATGTTACTATTCATTTCTTTCTGAAATTTTCCCGAAAGTTGATTTTTATTTCATATTCTCGAGTGATAAATCATTTCCATGACAAATTAAATGTTTGACACTCGTCAGATCATTTTCGTGAAAGTTATTAAGGAATGACACGACATTACACGTTTTAGGGTAAAACGGCAATCAGAAATTCTACGCACAACGAAATTTGACCCCGTCAGGTGACCCCACATCAGAAAAATGTTTAACACACTTATGATTTATTTGAGAATAAATCATGACTGAGAAAAATCATGGCCCAAATAAACTTCGGCCGTGAAAAACTGGAATTTTCAGTTTTAAGCGTTTTTACTCAGCCGTAACCCTAGCCTATACCTGCACCGCATTTCTAAGACGATTCGAGCTTTCAACTTATTAAAATAAGTCAACATATTTTTCCCTCCTCCATTGACTAAAAATCATTCTTTGATTTTATAAGTCATCTCGTGATTTTTAGGCTTCCGGTTTGATGTCTAAAAGACATTTAAGACCAACCGACACCAGACTGAGCCCAGTCTAGACATTATAAATAATTTTAAATCATTTTTAGCATATTAGAAAAGTAACATTTTACTTTTCTCAGTTTTACGCAATATTCGTACATTTTACGTATTACGCGTTTTAGACCCGTGTTTCCAGCTTTTAGCAGGTTTTACCACCCAAATGGAACTTATCACCCATTTTATATTTTATTATGGGACTTATGAACATTTCTAACAATACTTTAAAGTTTCATAATTTTACGACCCCCGGTTTTACGTTTCGAGGCCTAATCATTTACGGTTGGCATTTCCCGGAGTCAAAATTCATCTAATATCTAGATATTTTCATCCAACACACACCTCACCCCCCTTATCCTATTTGAACCGCCAAAGGGGGGGGGGAGTCACCCTTGAGGTGGCTTGATCTTGTGCTAGGTTGTCTTGGATGATAACATGTGTTATTTTGGCTAAAATATCTTAAGAAACTAACCTCCTCAAAGTCATATATATACTCCCTCCCCTCCCTTCCTTTGGCCGGCCATCAAACACTCCACAACCCTTCACATTTAGCTTATTTCCTTCCTAGTTCAAGCAAGATTCAAGTGAAGTTCAAGTATAGAAACCCTAGTTGATCCTAAGTTACCAAAACTCTTCCAAACCCTAACATACTTGGTGTTTTCTCTTGAGTTTAAATCTACTCAATACACCTCAACTTTCATTACATATCTTTCAAGAATACCAAGGGTAGAAAGGTTGCTTGAGGTGAAAAGGGTTGAAGCTAGTCTATCAAAGTTCATTTCCTTACTTGCTACTCCTTTCTTTAATTAGAAAGCCAAAAGTTGTAAGACTAAACCTAACATGCTTCTTGTTTATTTATCATGTTCATCTCATTTACATGTTATCTTTGCTATATTATGTGTTGTAATTATGTCCATGATGTATCATGATGAGTAAAAGATGTTGTTGTAATGAATTATTGAAACAAGTTACTAAAACAAGCAAACTAGTGAATATCTTGGTATAACCTGATCAAAATGGTAAAAATTTTATATTGGATTATTACATATTACAGTAGAGGACTTAACAAGAAAACCATAGCAATTTGAACCACCTAAAAAGAGTAAACGAGTCAAAAGTTATGGCGATTTGAAGTTACCAAAGATTTCCGGCAAATCTGCCTAAAAGTTTCTGTGACAGAACCTAAAACACGCAAAAAGAGGCCTTTCTGGTCCGATTCATGAAAAAGTTAAAACACGAAAGTTGTCCGGAATCACGTTTTCATTCAGGAACAAAGAGGCTCAAGCCTTGAAAACGCCTTCTGAGTGAGATATTTCTCAGTTTCTTAACAGCTATTTACATATTTTAAGTCACTAAGTTATTGTCATACTTTCAAAGGAATAAAAGGTCTTATGACCTATAAACAAGACCACCACCATGGCTAGAACCAAGGTAGTGTCTCATGACCTTGGAACAAGGACCAAAGGTCATGGCTAGGCCATGGCGAAATGACCAAGCCAACTTACAAAGGCGTAAACATGAAACAATGAAATTGGCGATAACATGAACAAGCAATTTGTATCTACTTCACCTAAAAGGAAACCATGAGATTTTACCAAGACAAATGGTCATACAAGACTTATAAAACTACCCCTAATAACAATCTTCATGTACTATAAACTTTCCTAAGTTTATACAAATATCGGACATGTAACTTTTTCGGATCAAAACTTATATCTATATACTTTATCAACTACTACAATAGTAGGGAGCTTCATGTGAGGAGTTCATTATGTAAGCCGTCGAGATGAGTTGTGGATTTACGAATTAAAGTGTCCTGGCTCCTCGAACGCTTACTAACATGACTTCTGAAATATGTTAGCCCGAACGGTAGTAAAAGATATACCAAAATATACATGTTCATAAATCTTTCTTACAAAGACTTACAAATATACATCATACCTCATCATGGACTAAATGCAAGATATATATATAGGCACTACTTCATATTCTTTACTCCGATCCTAAGTCGCAACATTCGATTATAGGTTGCTCGTAGAAACCTTCACGATTCAACCGTTACATTCATTTCTTGCTATCTTAACTTAAGGTGAGTTCATAGCCCCACTTTCCATTACTTAATTGTTTTACAATTCCTTGGGGGGAATACATGCTATTTCTAAATCGAATACAATGCTTTCTAATGTATGCTTCACGACGATGTTTTATTATCACTAAGTACCAACCTTGCTAAACCGAGATCCTTTATTATGAACCATTTAGTCACTAGCAATAGTGAGCGCGAATATTAATAATAGGCCTATTGGGATTGACGAATCCCATTTGTTTTGACTAAGTGCAAACAAATGCATTAATATTTGAGATTTAGGTATGTTAGCAAAGTACCTACCGGGATAAACCGCCGATTGATATTGGTACACGTTAACGTTATGGTGTCATAAGCTTAGTGTATAATAACTGTTCCGGGCGTATAATAACGTAGCCTACCTGTTTTGTTTTCCAAACATTGGTGTGAGCCTATAACTCACACTACCAACATATTGTGTTCAAACGATTTAACAAACTCTATGAATATCACTCAACCTTTGTGTTGACCTCTCAAGCATGTATTTCAGGTTCATGACGATCAAGGATGGCACGGAAGGACACGGATACTCAAGAGGGCTATAAATTTACTTATCATTCAAAAACTCACTTAATGTGATTTGTAAACATGGAACCAATTGGGACCTCATTTTTTTTAATCTCTGATATTTATATATTTTGAATGATACATCTTTTAAAACGACTCAATTGGAGTTCGTTTTCTATTATTGTGACTATTGTGCCGTCGAGTAACACCCAGTTCGAATTCCGCTGCATCCATGAATTGGGGGTGTTACAGATTGGTATCAGAGCCATGGTTATAGAGAAACGGGTCTAATTGAGACCTAAACTATAACCACAATTACAAGCAAAAACATTTTATAGCCTTCCGCTCTTCGTGCCTTCCATCCTCCAGACGATTATGGACTTATTATGCAAGTTAGGCTATATAAACATATTAGTATATTGCTATATATATGCTTGTCATATTTTGAGCACTCCCCATAAACGATAGAATTATATTAACATTGTAATTCTTCTTATAGAAATCATGTGCGTACCCACTTCTCCCGATTATGTGCCCACTCTACCTAATAATTTCCAAGTCTCACCACCTTCACCCGAGTTCGGATTTGACTTCATAAATGCCTTCGCTTCTGACGACGAAGAAGAACCTTTCGAAGATTCAACCAACGAAGAAGAGGATGAACCAATGCCAAATATTATTGCATCGGATACTTCTGATTATGTTGAACAAAATTGGGTTGAGGCAAACTCCGAGGAGGATAACGAATACGAATATGTACTAGAACCATTACCACCACCACTATCACTTCCCTTTGATATCCCTACATGTGATGAATTGGATCACTCATTATGGATCGTACCTCGACCACCATTGATCCAACATGAAAACTACAGCTTCTCAAACTTCATCGACTCGTATCTCTACGACACACTAAATCAAGAAGTTGCCGATCAATCAGAGCTGCTCGGACCTTCTAATCCACAATAGACTAGTGTGATGATACTAGTTAACTTTTGTACTACTAAACTGATTAGACTCAGTTAGTAAATGTTACGAAATCTATGTGATAACTAGCGATAGTAAAAAAACGTTGTAATTACTAAACTGAAAGTATCAGTTAGTAAATTTTGAAGAAGCTTGTAATAGGTTTCGATTTTGTAAATCAACCAACGTTGTATGAATAAAACTTTTGTTTTATACTATCATGTGTTATGCCTTTAAATCTTCAACCATAATTATTCTAGCATTCCCCATCAAAAATCATGCTTATTCCACAAATCTCTACTCATGACATACCTTTTATATAATAGAATCATGGCGCCAACGAAGAAGACACCACCAACAATGACGCAAGCTGCCATCCGCAAACTAGTAAAGGACAGTATCAATGCAGCACTTATCACGGAGCGAGCAGCCATAGCTACACAGGCCGCAACAGCCGCTAAAGCTACTAGAACTGCTAAAACTACAAGAACTGCCGAAGCTGTTCGAGTTGCTGCAACTACCATCAATACCAGAGGACCGAACCCATCCGGTCCTCCAGTAATAAATATTGATCCGGTATATAAGAGCTGCACATTCAACGGTTATTTAAATTGCCAACCCACCAATTACAAAGGTACTAATGGAGCCGTAAATTTTAACCCCTGGTTTGAAAAAGCGGAGTTAGTAGTATTGATCAACAAATGCACCGAGAATAAGAAAGTCCAATATGCCACCGGTCCACTATTGGATGAAGCATTATCATGGTGGAATTTAGTGTCTCAACCAATGGACATCCAAAATGATTATAAGCTTTCTGGGGATAACATGAAGAAAGAGTATTACCCTCATAGTGAAATGCCGTTAAAGGAACCATGTTGTCATCCAGAAGTAGAATTCTGGAACCATGAGGTTAAAGGAACCGACATCCTGAGTTACAACCGCCGATTCCATGAATTGAGGATACTATGCCCAACGATGGTTTCGACAAATGAGAAACTTTTGGAAGAATATATCTGGGGACTCCCACCAAGCATACAAGAGAACATGATTACGTCTAGTCCCAAAACACTTGATGAGGCTATGCGGATGTCTCGCAGCCTCATGGATCAGGTGGTTCAGACAGCGGAAACCCAAAGACAAAACTTCAACAACTCCAATAACAATAGAACCAACAACAACAAACGACCATGGGATGGTAACCATGGAAGTAACAACAACAACAACCATCATAACCAGCAAAACAAAAGACAAGGGGTTGCAACAACTTATGTTGCTGCACCAACCAAAGGTGGATATTCTGGGGCTCAACCACAGTGTACTAAGTGCAATTTCCATCACTCTGGTCCTTGCCCGGCTAAGTGTCGCCACTGTCAAAACACTGGACACCTCGCCCAGAATTGTAGAGCCAAGACTGTAGCTACCGGTAGCAACGCACAACCAAGAGTTATATGCTTCGGGTGTGGAGAAAGTGGTCATTACAGGAACAGATGTCCCCAACAGCCAAGGCCAACAAGTTGAAGACATCCAATGGAAAGCATATATGATAAGAGAAGAAGAAGCTTATCAGAATCTCAACAACACTGCAGAACAATGAAGTTTAGAACTTAGCAGTCATATTTATTTATGCACTCTGTTGTACTATGTGTATGTCATCCCTAGTAATGGGAGTTTTATGACTTAAGAATATTTATTGTTCAATAAACGACTCTTTGTGATAATTCTCATCTATTGTACTTTCTATCTCCAAACCAATTTGATTGTTTAGCAGACTATTACCATTCAATGAGACTTACTCAGTTATCATTTAAACCATTCAACAAATTTTACTTCAAGCTAATTTGTTATCACTTTATTGTTTCACATCATTTTACTCCAAGATATTCTACCACATCCTAGAAAAATCACTTCGTTGATACCACCCTATAAATCGATATCATGCCTTCATTTCCAACTTTCATCACAAACCACTAAATCTCAACATACCAAAAATGAAGAACACGAACCTTCTTAACCTTCTCACCATCATCATCTTCACAACCCTTAATCCCACAAGCTCACTTTCTGATCTTGATGCACTTTTAAAGCTCAAATCATCCTTAGTTACACCATAAGCAACCTCATCAGCTTTACAAGATTGAATACCACCTAAAACTTTTAAGAAACACATTATTACGTGACTAAACCGAACATCACATTATCGGTCCTAAATTATACATAGCCTGATCACCTATGTCTAATTCAGGAGGGATCATGTTATGCTGGGAGCAGTCACCTGTATGTTTTCTTAGAAACAAACTTCTCATAAGTAAACTCATCCTACGCCATACACTGAAACAACAAATCAAACTACATCACTCTAATCCTCATAAGTAACCACACCTCTTCATCGACACCACTCCAACATATAACACACACAGAACTTCGGGACGAAGTTCCCCGTAAGGGGTGGAGACTGTAACAATTCGCAATTTCAGGTTAATTTCTATTTTCGGAAAATTTTACTATTCATGTTACTATTCATTTCTTTCTGAAATTTTCCCGAAAGTTGATTTTTATTTCATATTCTCGAGTGATAAATCATTTCCATGACAAATTAAATGTTTGACACTCGTCAGATCATTTTCGTGAAAGTTATTAAGGAATGACACGACATTACACGTTTTAGGGTAAAACGGCAATCAGAAATTCTACGCACAACGAAATTTGACCCCGTCAGGTGACCCCACATCAGAAAAATGTTTAACACACTTATGATTTATTTGAGAATAAATCATGACTGAGAAAAATCATGGCCCAAATAAACTTCGGCCGTGAAAAACTGGAATTTTCAGTTTTAAGCGTTTTTACTCAGCCGTAACCCTAGCCTATACCTGCACCGCATTTCTAAGACGATTCGAGCTTTCAACTTATTAAAATAAGTCAACATATTTTTCCCTCCTCCATTGACTAAAAATCATTCTTTGATTTTATAAGTCATCTCGTGATTTTTAGGCTTCCGGTTTGATGTCTAAAAGACATTTAAGACCAACCGACACCAGACTGAGCCCAGTCTAGACATTATAAATCATTTTAAATCATTTTTAGCATATTAGAAAAGTAACATTTTACTTTTCTCAGTTTTACGCAATATTCGTACATTTTACGTATTACGCGTTTTAGACCCGTGTTTCCAGCTTTTAGCAGGTTTTACCACCCAAATGGAACTTATCACCCATTTTATATTTTATTATGGGACTTATGAACATTTCTAACAATACTTTAAAGTTTCATAATTTTACGACCCCCGGTTTTACGTTTCGAGGCCTAATCATTTACGGTTGGCATTTCCCGGAGTCAAAATTCATCTAATATCTAGATATTTTCATCCAACACACACCTCACCCCCCTTATCCTATTTGAACCGCCAAAGGGGGGGGGAGTCACCCTTGAGGTGGCTTGATCTTGTGCTAGGTTGTCTTGGATGATAACATGTGTTATTTTGGCTAAAATATCTTAAGAAACTAACCTCCTCAAAGTCATATATATACTCCCTCCCCTCCCTTCCTTTGGCCGGCCATCAAACACTCCACAACCCTTCACATTTAGCTTATTTCCTTCCTAGTTCAAGCAAGATTCAAGTGAAGTTCAAGTATAGAAACCCTAGTTGATCCTAAGTTACCAAAACTCTTCCAAACCCTAACATACTTGGTGTTTTCTCTTGAGTTTAAATCTACTCAATACACCTCAACTTTCATTACATATCTTTCAAGAATACCAAGGGTAGAAAGGTTGCTTGAGGTGAAAAGGGTTGAAGCTAGTCTATCAAACTTCATTTCCTTACTTGTTACTCCTTTCTTTAATTAGAAAGCCAAAAGTTGTAAGACTAAACCTAACATGCTTCTTGTTTATTTATCATGTTCATCTCATTTACATGTTATCTTTGCTATATTATGTGTTGTAATTATGTCCATGATGTATCATGATGAGTAAAAGATGTTGTTGTAATGAATTATTGAAACAAGTTACTAAAACAAGCAAACTAGTGAATATCTTGGTATAACCTGATCAAAATGGTAAAAATTTTATATTGGATTATTACATATTACAGTATAGGACTTAACAAGAAAACCATAGCAATTTGAACCACCTAAAAAGAGTAAACGAGTCAAAAGTTATGGCGATTTGAAGTTACCAAAGATTTCCGGCAAATCTGCCTAAAAGTTTCTGTGACAGAACCTAAAACACGCAAAAAGAGGCCTTTCTGGTCCGATTCATGAAAAAGTTAAAACACGAAAGTTGTCCGGAATCACGTTTTCATTCAGGAACAAAGAGGCTCAAGCCTTGAAAACGCCTTCTGAGTGAGATATTTCTCAGTTTCTTAACAGCTATTTACATATTTTAAGTCACTAAGTTATTGTCATACTTTCAAAGGAATAAAAGGTCTTATGACCTATAAACAAGACCACCACCATGGCTAGAACCAAGGTAGTGTCTCATGACCTTGGAACAAGGACCAAAGGTCATGGCTAGGCCATGGCGAAATGACCAAGCCAACTTACAAAGGCGTAAACATGAAACAATGAAATTGGCGATAACATGAACAAGCAATTTGTATCTACTTCACCTAAAAGGAAACCATGAGATTTTACCAAGACAAATGGTCATACAAGACTTATAAAACTACCCCTAATAACAATCTTCATGTACTATAAACTTTCCTAAGTTTATACAAATATCGGACATGTAACTTTTTCGGATCAAAACTTATATCTATATACTTTATCAACTACTACAATAGTAGGGAGCTTCATGTGAGGAGTTCATTATGTAAGCCGTCGAGATGAGTTGTGGATTTACGAATTAAAGTGTCCTGGCTCCTCGAACGCTTACTAACATGACTTCTGAAATATGTTAGCCCGAACGGTAGTAAAAGATATACCAAAATATACATGTTCATAAATCTTTCTTACAAAGACTTACAAATATACATCATACCTCATCATGGACTAAATGCAAGATATATATATAGGCACTACTTCATATTCTTTACTCCGATCCTAAGTCGCAACATTCGATTATAGGTTGCTCGTAGAAACCTTCACGATTCAACCGTTACATTCATTTCTTGCTATCTTAACTTAAGGTGAGTTCATAGCCCCACTTTCCATTACTTAATTGTTTTACAATTCCTTGGGGGGAATACATGCTATTTCTAAATCGAATACAATGCTTTCTAATGTATGCTTCACGACGATGTTTTATTATCACTAAGTACCAACCTTGCTAAACCGAGATCCTTTATTATGAACCATTTAGTCACTAGCAATAGTGAGCGCGAATATTAATAATAGGCCTATTGGGATTGACGAATCCCATTTGTTTTGACTAAGTGCAAACAAATGCATTAATATTTGAGATTTAGGTATGTTAGCAAAGTACCTACCGGGATAAACCGCCGATTGATATTGGTACACGTTAACGTTATGGTGTCATAAGCTTAGTGTATAATAACTGTTCCGGGCGTATAATAACGTAGCCTACCTGTTTTGTTTTCCAAACATTGGTGTGAGCCTATAACTCACACTACCAACATATTGTGTTCAAACGATTTAACAAACTCTATGAATATCACTCAACCTTTGTGTTGACCTCTCAAGCATGTATTTCAGGTTCATGACGATCAAGGATGGCACGGAAGGACACGGATACTCAAGAGGGCTATAAATTTACTTATCATTCAAAAACTCACTTAATGTGATTTGTAAACATGGAACCAATTGGGACCTCATTTTTTTTAATCTCTGATATTTATATATTTTGAATGATACATCTTTTAAAACGACTCAATTGGAGTTCGTTTTCTATTATTGTGACTATTGTGCCGTCGAGTAACACCCAGTTCGAATTCCGCTGCATCCATGAATTGGGGGTGTTACAATTTGGTTTTGGTGATCGTTGGTGTAGATGGATTCAAAGCTGCGTATCTTCTTCTAGGGGATCAATTCTTGTGAATGGGAGTCCTACGAATGAGTTTCCATTCCAAAAAGGTCTTAAACAGGGCGATCCTCTTTCACCATTTTTAGTTATATTAGTTATGGAAAGTCTTCATTTATCGTTTCAGAATGTGGTTCGTGAAAGCATGTTTAAGGGCATCTCCGTTGGGTCGAATTTGCATTTATCCCATTTGTTTTACGCCGATGATGTTGTGTTTATGGGACAATGGAGTGATTCGAATATAAATATCATTGTTCAAGTTTTGGAATGTTTCTTTCGTGCTTCTGGCCTTCGGATAAATATGCAGAAAAGCAAGCTAATGGGGATAGCGGTTGATGATGATAAAGTGTTGCATGCTGCCCACTCGATTGGTTGCTTGACATTCACGACTCCGTTCTCTTATCTTGGCGTAAAAGTGGGAGGTATGATGTCTCGTACTCAAGCTTGGGAGGAAGTTGTTAACAAACTGGTGACTAGGCTATCTAAATGGAAGATGAAGACCCTCTCAATAGGTGGACGTTTAACTCTTATTAAATCGGTGTTAGGCTCGATACCAATATACTATATGTCTTTGTTCAAAGTCCCTTTACAGGTGTTAAAGAGAATGGAGGCTATTCGTGGTCGTTTTTTCAATGGGGTGGACGTTAAAGAAAAAAGATTGATGTGTGTTTCCTGGAGAAATGTTTTGGCGTCTAAAGATAAAGGGGGGCTTGGAGTGTCGAGTTTTTATGCTTTGAATCGGGCTCTTATGTTCAAATGGGTTTGGTGATTTAGGAATGATAATAACTCGCTATGGGCTACGGTTATTAAGGCGTTGTATTGTGAGAATGGTTCTCTTGGATCTTCATCTAAGCATGCCTCGACCTGGTTGGATATTGTTCGAGATTTGGAAAAGCTTAAAAACCGCGAGATTGACTTACTTGGTTTTATTAAGAAAATAGTGGGTAATGGTGAGAATACTCTTTTTTGGAAGGATGTTTGGAAGGGAGATGTGTCATTTAAATCTTTATATCCAAGAGTCTTTGCTTTGGAATCAAATAAGAACATCACAGTGGCGCATAAGTTGGTTCAGGAAAATGCAGGGGTGTCTTTACGGCATTGTCCAAGAGGTGGGGTGGAGTTGGAGCAATTTAATAGTTTGTTGGAAAATTTAGAAGGTTACTCGCTTCCTGAGATGCATGACATGTGGGTTTGGTCTCTAATGGGCTCGGGTGAGTTTTCTGTTGCTCCAGTTAGGAGATATATCGATGATCATATGTTACCTGATGTCTCTTCTAAAACTAGATGGTTAAAAGCGGTTCCTAAAAAAGTTAACGTTCATGCTTGGAAGGTTAAGTTGGATAGTTTGCCCACTCGGTTTAACTTGTCCCGTAGAGGATTGGATATTCAATCGATTTTATGCCCGATTTGCAGTAAGGTTGCTGAAACCACGAGTCATATTTTCTTCTCATGTTCTATGATAAGAGATATTTATCGGAAGCTTTCTACTTGGTGGGATTTTCAGTTATCAGAGGTTTCTTCATTTGAGGAGTGGAGGATTTGGTTGTCAAATATTCATCTTCAAGGTCGTCGCAAGGAGGTGCTAGAAGGAGTTTTCTATATCATATGGTGGCTTGTTTGGACTTTTCGAAATAAGTTGATTTTTGGTTTGAGTTCCCCTCTTAAGGCGACATTATTCGATGATGTAGTGGCTCGGGCCTTTTCTTGGTGTAGCTATAGATGTAAGCTAAATGTTAGTTGACCTGATTGGGTGAAAAACCCGTCCCTTTTTATTTTGTAATGTTGTGTCTCTAGCCTCTTGCTAGCTTTTTTATAAAATCCGCCGTTCAAAAAAATAATAATAAATAATACTATCTCCGTCATATAATAAATGTCTACATTGACTTTTTGAGTATTTCTTATTAAACTTTGACCAAAAATATTTTTATTTGTGTTATACTGTTATATGATACTTGATGAAAAATATATGAATTGATTGGGTTTCATTTAGTATAATTTTCATCAAATATTATATAACACAAATAAAAATACTAATGACAAAAGTTGAAGAAGAAAGATTAAAAAAAATCAAAGTGGATGAAGGGAGTACCTCGTAGCAATAACTCAATACCTATAGAACGTGGAAAACATTATATGAAAAATGTCAATAATTTACAATCCACCCAATCTTTACAGGCATAGTAGCGTGGAATACGATATACGGGTGTTGTTAGATGGGCCTCTTATAGGTTAGTGCCCTCTTCCCCCTATCCTTAGGTTGTTTTATCAGTCTCAAAACAGTCTCTAACATTTTATGACTAGGAAAAGACGGTTTTCAACCGTTTCTTGTTGCATGTTTAAAAAAAATATAAAATATAAAAAACAGAGAGTGCCATTATCCATCTAGTATATATAAAAGCGGAATTTATTTGATAGAATTCGTAACATTTAAGGTATAAATATTCTAAGGGGGTTGGCAATGCACCCCTCACCCCATCACACTTCACTCACAAACTACCAATCCCCTTATGCCACATCACCCTCCCACTTTTCCTTTCACTCACTCATTTTTTGTTGGCGGCACACCCCTCACCCTTCACTCACTTTTTTTTTTTTTTTTTTTTTTTTTTTTTTTTTTTTTTTTTCATTTTTCTTTTTTCTTTTTTAAATTCTATTAAAATTTATTAAAAACTAAAATTCATTAAAATTAAAATAAACATTACATAATATTATTAAAAAACATAAAATACCATTACATAATACTAAAAAACTAAACTTCATCGTCCACCTCGATGTATGGTAATTGTTGAGTGTGAACATGCTCCATAAGATCAAATCTGACACGAAAATGTGTATCCTCATCCCGTATCTCGCCTAAAGCTGCTTCGTCAAACACCGGTTCAATCGGAGGATCCCGAATATGAACTGGCGAGATTGCGTTACCGGCGTTATGTATAATCATGTTATGCAATATGACACACGTATAAACTATTTTTCTAATTCTTTCTATCGTGTGTGGCCGTAAGGGTCGTTGCAATATACTCCATTTACCCTTAAGAACACCAAATGCCCGTTCAACATATCCTTTCGAGCCGACTCTTGTAATTTCTTGAACTTTTTTTCCTTCGGGTCGGTTGGAAATTTGAACGCTTTAACAAACGTAGACCATGCCGGATATATGCCATCACAAAGATAGTAGCCACGCTTGTACGTATGGCCGTTCACAACAAATGGGCACTTAGGTGCCGTACCATTACGCTCGGTGAGGAATAGCGGAGATTGCATCACAACGTTTATATCGTTGTTTGAACCCGGCGGTCCAAAGAACGCGTGCCATATCCACAAATCTTGAGACGCCACTGCCTCCATCATAATCGTGGGGCATTGATGGTCACCCCTTTTATATTGACCCCTCAATTCTATTGGACAATTCCTCCAAACAAAATGTGTGCAATCTAGGCTACCGATCATACCCGGAATGTGATGTCGGTCTTCGTGCGCTTCGTACAAACATGCAACATCATGACTTGTTGGCCTACGTAGAAAATCTCGAGCATATAACTCAATAATAGCATCACAAAAAAATTGAAGGCATTCACGTGAAGTTCTTTGCGCCATTTCTAAATATTCGTCAAACTCATCCGGTGGTGCACCGGTTGCGAGTTGTTTAATGGCAGACAAACATTTTTGTATGGCCGTGAAACTTTTTTTCATTCTAGCATCGTAACCTTCCTGAAAATACTCGAATCTAGCCTCAATAGCTTGCGTTATTTTTAAAAATAAACTTTTAGGCATACGATACCTATCTTCAAAAAATTCTTCGTCGAATTTTGGATCTTCACAAAAATAATCACGATGCAATCTTTGTGCAGCAGAGATCCGATTGCGTTTCACTGATTTTCGTGTCGACCCAGCCGTATCTTCTTCATCTTCGTCAATCACGTCAGCAAAAAATTCGAGACTAGTATCGTTAGACCATTCGAACGGCTCATCTAGAAAAAAAGTTGAACCAATTTTTTTATGCTCCATATACTTGCGGTTGAATCGGATATTTTTTTGGATCGGGTGTTTTTTTTTTTTTTTTTTTTTTTGGAATCGGATGTTTTTTTTTTTTTATGGATCGGTAGTGTTTGTTTTTTTTTTGTTGTGTCTTTGTTTCCTTTCCCAGCCGTATATATACAAAAAAAAAAAAAAAAAAAAAAAAAAAAAAAAAAAAAACTATCCGTTGCTCTCATTTTTAATGCCCAACGTTCACAACCTTTAATGCACCAACGGCTACTTTTGCTCGGTAAGGTTTACCGTATTTCGTCTCTACCGCACGGTAAAATGGGGAGGGCGGCGGTGTTCCCGTGCGGTGGGGATGCCGCACCGTGCCTCCCCGTACCCATTGCCAACCCCCTAAGGTTACGTGAATAACACTTAAAAATGTGAATAATTGTTTTAAAACCTTATACTTAAAAATGTGAAAAGTATTCATAAATTTTCACATATAAAAGTGTAAAAATATTTATTATACTCAATTGTTCACACTTCACACGTATATTAGTATAAACTTTTTTATTCTTTACAAAAAGGGTCTATTTCTAGGCTAATACCAACCATGTAAAAGCGTATGTAAAAGCATATAGACATGCTTTAATAAGTGCGAGTATCTTACTATTTTGCAGTAATGTATGTATATTTTAATTTATAATTTTGAAATGAAAGGAATAGTAAAATATGGAGTTGACATATTATATTACGATACAAAAAATTCTATAAGTATTTTGGAAAAATAATATGCAAACAAACATGAAAAGAATGACAAGGACAGAATCATTGCTCAAAGTTCTCGTACTTTATCACGATATATTAACTTATCGTCTCATCTAACCCGATATATTCAACTTATTCAAAAATTAAAGTGGTCCATTATTCACGTACCACATCCTCACCCACGTTCCACTTTTTAATTATTATCAGAAACTACTATTTCTTTTTGTTATTTTCCATGTAAACAAAAAACACCAAAAGAGGTTTGGAATATTTCAACTAATGTATCTAACATATCATCTATTACGAGATATTCCAATACTTAATAAGTTTTACTAGTCCTTGTTTTAGGCTTATCTTTTAGGATCTAATTCATAATAAAATATTTGTTATCAGGTTGATTTTGTAAATTACTAGGATATACCTACGTGAAATATCTAGGTAATACCACCAAACTAGATATGACAATATCTAACTTCCAATTGCGTAAAACTTACACCAACTTTTGATTAAAATTGCTAATACGTACAGCATTTGTTTTATCTGAAAGAAACCATTTCTCGATGTGATACAAATTTGTAAGTAAAATATTCATTTTTATCATTTTTGAGCAAAAGTAAAATCTGAAAACTTAAATATATTTGCTTCAAAACGGTTAAAAAGCCGCAATTTGACATTCATTATTCTTGATCGCCAACGCATGATTGTTTCAGGAGTTAAACCGTTAAAGGTTGTGCTTTAGGCTTTATTAAAGAGATCCAGTAATAATAAAAACTAAAATAAGAAGAAAAATAATAATAAGAATAACTTTTAGTCACACATTTTGAATAAGAGGGAAAAATTTAAATAAATATGCATATACTTTTGTAGGTGCATATGAAATGTGTGATTGTGTTTTTTTCTCCCATTTTTAATTTTAATTTTTCTTTTATTTGATCTTAACTCTTAGGCGTTAAATTTAAGGTCCGGATTTTATAAAACCATATGCGTGTTTGTGTATGTGTAAGGCCTCAACTTTTAATTAGTTTTATTAGTATTATTTAGATCCTTTAGGTGCAAAAACAGTCGCATACACATTTGTTAGACAAAATTGAGTAACTTCGTGTTCTATCAAAAGATATTGGTTAGATCAGGCCTATATGAGAGTCATAAGCTACTTCAACATTAAGAGTTTGTACGATAAAACTAGCTGTTATTGAAATTTGAAGATGTAGCTGTAGATGAAAATTGAGGGAGAAATTATAAATGAAAATTATTTCTATAAGTTATATGAAGTATCATTTGCTTCTAAGATCACGGGAGTTTATTTATTTATTTATTTATTTATTTAAGTTATGTGTGTCAAACAATACTTATATTTGAAGTAGCTTATTATTACTTTTTATTTTTTCAAAAAATAATTATAACTCTCTCATAATCTTGTATGTCATCAAACATACCTAAATGTTTTGTTTTCACTTCTTTCGATATATGGGTTCTAACCGGCCTCATTCTCCAGTTTCACAAAAACTTAAAGTTTTCACAAAAAGTATGTAAAACGTTTACGACTAGAAGATGAGATGCAATGACAATAATATATGTGGTCATCGGAGAGATTACATTTTAGTGCAAGATGTTGTATAATTCAAAAATATTGAGGTTTGTAATTGGCGTATCATATTATTTGTTTGAAGTTTTAGTAAAAAAATTTACGATGAAAATATTAAAAACTATTATACTTACATTAAAACATGTATTGCATATAAATGTGTAAATCATTCATCTACAATAAGAAAAAGCTTCGTTTAGAGTTTCAAAAAGAATGAGGAAAAGATTGTTTGGGTTCGTTGGCAAAAGATATTGGTGGACAAGAAAGATTGCTGCTTAGGTGTAGGGAGTATTAAAGCAAAAAAAATATATGAGTCTTCTAAAGTTCTAAGTAAATGGAGACAACATTATCTGAATGAGACATGTGCATTGTGAAGGAAGAGCAAAATCTATGGTTCTCACGACGGTTTTGAGGTACTAAGTGGTTCTGGGCTGAAAGCCGTGCTTGGGTAAATATTGTAGGTTTTCGCTCTGAGTTGAAACAAATGGGAGTTTCTTTTAGAAATCTTATGGTTAAGAAATTTCAAGTGGTACTAAAACTCGCTTCTAGAGTGATGCTTGAATTAAAGATCACGATCCTTTAAAGTTTCGATTACCGCGTCTATTTGCTCTTGAAATAAATATAAATTGTTTAATGACTGAGAAATGGGCGTTATTTAATGGTGTTTGGCAAGGTATGTGGGCTTAGAGTAGCAACCTAGTGGTTGCACGTTGGATGAGCTTTTTTAGCTATCCTGTCTTATCAATGGGCTAGTTCTCGACATTTCCCGTAAAGATAATTGGTCCTAGTCCTTAAATGAATCAGGTTCCTTCTCTGCGAGGTCGCTATGAAAGATTATGCAATCAAATCTCTTTGTTATTAAATCTGAATCTCCGTCTTTTAAGTGGAAATTATGGGTCCCTCAAAAGGTAAATATTTGCGTTTGGCGAGTTGATCTAAATCATCTCCCGACAAATTCCAACTTGATGCAGCGGGCGTGCACATTCTTTAGTCTATGTGTGATTCTTATTGTTCGGATGAGGAGACTAGGGATCATTGTTTTCTCTTATGCCCAATTAACAAGATCATTTGGTTTTAAATATGAAATAGGTGGGGTCTCCCTTCTCTTTTGGCCATTCTCTCTCGGACATTATTTCTTGATATCAACTTTCTTAATTAAAGATAAACGAGTGAATAAACTATTTCATGTTGTTTGCTTTTCTTCGATTTGGCATATTTGGAATTGAAGGAACAAATTCGTCACACGTCCTCAGAAAATGAGAGGATTACTTTTCGTAATAAAAACATATTCCTTTTGATCCAAAAACATTTCTCCTGTGGGTCTCAAATAGAGTATCGATAATCAATTCTAATAAAAGCATTAGACTCATAACCTAAGTGATTTGAACATCTCCTATTTATTTTGGAATTAAAAGTTGAATTTTGTTTGTTTATATTTTTCTTTCTTTCTTCCTCTTCTTCTTTTTCTCTTTCTCTCACCAGTTTAGTTATATCATTTTATTTGTTTGCCACTTTGCTCTTTATAGCCTTACTATATCTTCACTTTCAAAATGAAAAGATTTTGATCAATAATGTCATTGTATATAATACGTAGCCTATTAACCGAAAGGTAACATACAAACTCGAGTATTAACAAACAAAAGCGTCTATGTAAGAAGTAATTGCAATTAAAAGATGTAGCAATCTATTTAAATGAGTTTATTAGACGTACAAGCTAGTGAGACTCACATTATTTTGTTAGGTGAGATGAGATGAAGCTTTATTAATATACTGCTGCCGTCTTAATTTATCAGTCTACTTTTAAAAGGACGTGTTAACCGGACCCTCTCCACCATTGGGGATCCACCTACTTTAGTCAAAATGTACAAGTTTTAATGCAGACAGTACAGGCGGCGGCAACACTGTCTTCCACAAACCCTCCCTACAGGGGGTCCGGTTAACTCATGCCTCTTTTAAATTGCAGGTAGTCTAAAAAATTATAATTTACAATTTTTTATTTTTAAATATTATTTTTGTCCATCAAAATCTCTTTTAAATAGCATTTTAAGACAATATATAACATATAGACAGACATAGACTAGTAGCTAAACTACCATCTATGTGATACGTGATGGTGAAACAACACTTTGATACTCACCGTACCTAACTAAAACGCAAAACCAACGCAAAAATCAATTAAAAAAAACACACAAAAACTTAATTTGACGTACGCCAATTTTTTCACTTGCATTTTGGCGAGGGGTGAAGGATAGCTCAAGCCAAATAATTGTCACGTACATAGATTAGGAGAAAGAGGTGCTATTGCACCGATGCTTTAATACGAACGGATGAATCACATTTATACGTGGCCATTAGACGTCAGTATCTTTATACTTGATCGGCTTATCAAGACCAAATGGTGCCACTAGCTTTTTAAATGTAATTTAATCCAACCATGTACGTCCATGATGGAAGTGTGTAACAACCACGAACCAAACTCAAAATGACACCACGTAGCTCAAAAACAATGCAACGTGTCAACCTAAACATGAACCTTTAAACCAGCAAGACAAAACGTGGCATAACCACCCAACCTTCATTCACCATATAAAACTCCCATGCAAAACTTCACCCGTTGACTAACCATAAAACCAGTCAACGATGGGAGGCGGCACTGAGCAAGATTGGAGAAAAATGGCAGACACGAACAAAATGAGCCCAGAAGAAGTGAAAAACCTAGGAGTAGAATCATCAAAACGACCACCTGGTCATAACCCTGGCGGCGTGCTACACCAACGTCGTAGTTTGCCTTTTAGTCTTACTACTATGACTGTCGTGGGTTTTCTTATGGCGGCTGGTATTGGTTATGGTGTTTTGTATGCTTATAAAAAACCAGAAGCTAGTGCACTTGATGTTGCTAAGGTTACTGCTGGTGTTGCTGATGCTTCTGATACGCATCCACGTCCTAAACCTACGAAACAACCGGAAGACACTAGTCCTAGAAAATAGGTTAAATGTACGTAGTTCATGTTGTTCGTTGCTTTTTTTTTTTAACGAATGCTATCACTATTGTATTTGTTTATCGACTTTTCCCTACTTGAGAGAAGTCTCGGTTTTTACTAGGTACTTTCTATGTTATACAATATGTATAATCATGATCGATGTTATGGGATTTGCCTACCATATGTATGTCGCGACTGCCAGAGAGTCATTTGCCCTTTTTCATAATGATACTTAGAATTGTTTCTTCATGCATGGTTATGGAATATCTACAGTATAGATTTTGTTTCGGTTTAGTGGAATGCAATGCAATGATGCATAGTATACAAGGTTTTAGTCGTTTTACATCCATCAATTCATATATACTTTAAAAACTAGTGTATGGTTTAATACACTAGCGTTGTTGGAGTGACACTTTCTGTTAATTGCCTTGGTTGGTTGTTTTGATTTTACAATAAATTTTAACGGTTTTCCAAAAGAAAAACACTAAATAATTTATACATCAATGTGTGGAGTACCTTGTTTAAAAAATGTGCGTGTCACGAAAGTCTTGCGTAAAATACGTTAACAATTTAGTTACATAACGAGCGGGTAAACCATAACTATAAACCATAATATGCAAACGTCATTAGACAAAAGTTGGCGAGCATATTTCATCCACCAATGAGAATAAGCTTATGTGATTCAACAATAAGACTTACCTAAATTTCATTTGCTAACTTTAAAAGTGCAACTGAATCCCCTATATATAAACCATGTTTCCTTTTATTTCAAAAATGTTATAAACAAAGCGAAAGTGGAGGAACCCTGAATCTTATGGTTTCTCAATTCTCATTAACAACCAAAAGTATAACCATTAGACAACATGTTCCAATAAAACCAAAAACTATGCAGCATGCCATTTTTTGTTATATAAAATGCTAACAATAATACTATCTCCGTCCCACAATAAGTGTCCACTTTGAATTTTCAAAGTCTTTCTCATTCAACTTTGACTATAAATATTTATATTTGTGTTATGTAATACTTGATGAAAAATATATGAATGGATTGAGTTTTAAATGTATTTTCATTGATATAATTTTCATCAAGTATTATATAACACAAATAATAATATTTATGGTCAAAGTTGAATGAGAAAGACTTTGAAAATTCAAAGTGGACACTTATTGTGGGACGGAGGGAGTAATTCATAAAGCACTTGGTATGACCCTTTTATTTATCCCAAAAAAATAGACATATTGATCAAATTTCCACCACCAACATCAGTTCCAAAATCCTCTCTAAGCACAATCTAAAAGAAAATCACAAATGGAATGAAATATTAGGATCTAAAGTCGTGGACATAGATATTTTATTAAATTAGACAGCGACTAAATAACTAAAATGAATCCGAATACTTACACGTTTTGCATTTCTTTATGGGTACTCTGCATATCTTTATGGCTTCTTCCTGCACACGTTTTGCATATCTTTTCAGAATACGCGCAACTTCATCAAAACCGGGCCGCCTGATCTAAACAGAAACAAAATGAAATTGCAAATAAGTATCACAATATGAAGCATGAAAAATAGGTGCAAGTTGGATTCTTTAGCATTCTTTGTTCAAGGAAAAAAAATTTATCTATAACATTCTTTTGTTGACATGTTCTTCAGTACCAAGATTAGTGTGCCCATGTTGCTACTTGGTATGACCCTTTTATTTATCCCAAAAAAATAGACATGATCACATAAACAAAACACATCCTAAACGTTTCAACTGCAAGATCAGTCAGAGGTCACAAATTCGCTACACAACCTGCTACGTTTGGATGGATGTCAGTTAGAACTTACTCTGGGTGAAACTTGGAACGCCATTGAATTAGTTGTTTTCTACTTCTATCGATCCATAGCATCCTAGGAAACGGCTGCAAGTCTAATAAAACAATATCGTTACACATATTTAAGTGCGTATTTACTTTTTTCTATGCTAAAACAACACTTTCAAAATACCAAACAGTAAGTACCTTAAACTCTCCCATCCTTTTTCAATATCATCCTCTTGTGGGCATGTTTGGTTGGGGGAAATGATATCAAAGAAATGGAAATGAAATCATTTCCTGTGTTTGGTAGCCGAGGAAATAAAAAGGTGGAGATTTGCAAATCTTTGAGAGTTGAGTCTATGTACAAAATTAAGGAATTCATTTCTTATGCTTTTGGAGTGGAAACCATTTCTTAGGGAGGATAATAATAATAATAATAATAATAATAATAATAATAATAATAATAATAATAATAATAATAATAATAATAATAAAAAATAAATAAAATGTTATTTAAAAAAATATTTTATTTTAAAAAATAATTTTTTTAGAATTGTTATTTAAAAAAATAAAAAAAATATATTTTTTAAAATCAATTTTTTTAGAATTGTTAAAAAAATCAAATTTTTTTTAAAAATAATTTTTTTTAGAATTGTTATTTAAAAAATAAATAAATAAATAATTTTAAAAAAATCAATTTTTAAAAAATAATTTTTTTAGAATTGTTATTTAAAAAATATAAAAATAATTTTTTTTTTAAATCAATTTTTTTTTTAAAAAAACTCAGTTTTTAAAATTTTTTTTTTTTTTTTTAAAATTGTTATTTAAAAAAAATACTTTAAAAAAAATAATTTTTTAAAAAAATAATTTTTTTAGAATTGTTATTTAAAAAAAATAATTTTTTTCATTTCTCGGGTCAAGTCTCTGTTGTTACCAAACACTGGAATTATTATTCAATTTCCCTGGTAATTCATTTCTGTGAATTCCATTTCTGAGCTTCATTTCATTTCTCTGAATTTCACCCTACCAAACGTGCCCTTATGGTATATGATACACCTTTATCTAAAAAATGATAGACCTTGTACACTCAAAGCTTATGAAGACACAATAAGATGTATATAATAGTTTTAAAATACGTCACATTTAATAGTTGTATATTATTGATAACTCAAATAATTTGTGATAACTTTAACAGCATTTTAGGAACATTTCATTCTCTTATTAGAATGTTTAAAACTTTTGCGTGATAATGATATATTATAGGCTACTTAAGGGTTGTTGGGATAGCTGATTGCAGCACTGATTACCATGAATTTGTGCTTATTATAGACTGTTTGGATAGCTTACTGCAACAGCTTATTAACCTTGACTCGTGCTTATTGGTCCTGCCTGGAAAGCTTATTTAAGTACATAACTTACTGTCACTTGTTAGTATTTTGTAACTTCCACGCAATCACAAAACAGTGGTTAATAGATATTTGGGTAAGGTTTTCGTATCTTCAGAAAAATAATAATTCATAAAGCACTTCAAATAAGCCTAGCAAAACACCCGTTAATCACTATAAATTTCTAAGGCACGAAAATAAAAGACATTGAAAGGAGCATTTACCTTATACTCACGTAAGGAAGATTCCATTTACCTTATAGTCATGTAAGCAAAAGACATTAAGGAGCATTTACCTTAATGGCCCTGGTCTGGTCTATGCACCTTTTACCGATTGCCTTTGACACGTTCTCAAACTCTATCCATCCCACATTAAACTTGTACTGTTAACCTATTAAAATAAAGTTCAACCTGTTAAAACACAATTTTGAGTGCATTATTTTTTAACGTGATAAAGTTCCTCTGATTTATGCATTTCGTTGCAATACCAATATAAATGCTTTGTATTTGCATTTCTACGATGATATTGTTGAAATCTATACATGATATGTTTACGGGTGTGTGTAAAAGATCATAGTCTCAGTAGATGGTACCTGACAAAGAATTCCCAACAGGCAATATTCCCGTGTCTGGAATCCAGTTTTCAACCACATGAAAAGTCCAGCACTTTTGAACCCGGTCTCTAGTCGCCTAAAAAGGCAATCATATTAAATCCTTTCTACTCATATCTGCTTTGACAGAATAACTATTGTCCATATCCCTCGGGCGCTATATATCCCACTTGCGTTTCATATCCGACTTGTGTTCCATATCCATCTTGTGGTATATTCACACCTTAGAATTTTATCCCACTTTTCTGAGTCCAACATATTCATCTTTGAAATCCAAGCAACCTGAGACACCGACATGTGATGTATTGCATCAGTTTCCGGTTGCCGACCACCTAACGGCCACATTTTCACTTGCTTATCACAACCGCCACTGTGATATGGAACCTGACCAGAAATACAAAACACGTAAATGCCAAGCCGTACACAAATTGACAATTACTCAAATATAGGTAACTAAGCATTGATGTCCGTGTATACTCAATTGGTACCATTAAATTGTGGCATAATGAGTTGTCGTGCAAGTCGGGTAATATTACAGAATGGGTAGAGCTGTATATTATGGGTCGAAACAACACTAAACTGATAAACTTTTTATACAATAAGAGTAAACTGAAAGGTTATATCTACTGAATCAAATCGATCATTGGTTCAGAAACAGAAAACGTAATCGACATAACTAAACTACAACATTTCAAAAAAAAAAAAAAAAAAATCAAGTCTAGCAGCACTAAAAACCTACTTCTGGTGTCATATAAGCTAAAATCAGCCAAAGATATCACTAATTTTAGATGATTTAGTGATCATGTAATTACGTTGGAAACAAATATCAACAGATAAAATTACTTATTATAAGATTTAGGGTTGTTTGGATTTACCTTTTGCAGTCAACTATTGTCAATCATCTCCTGTAAATATAAAGATATCACTAATTTTATAACCAATTCATCCAATAGTCACTCATCTCCTGTAAAAACATAAAACATACACAATCAAAAGTATAAATAATTATAGCTTAAGTATATAAGCTAAATGAAAGCAACATATGCAAAAATAAAGAAACAAATCTTTAGAAGGTAGATGCGAAAATAATGAATAAAGCAACCTGCAAAACAAACCAAGAAAAGCCCCAAATTAAAAAAACCCTAATTTGAAATAAAGATTAAAATTAAACAAAATATCTAGATTAAATCATGAATTAACCAAAAATAAATCAAAGTGAAGCATAAAGAGTAAAACAAAAAAAAACTTACATATGACCTCCTGGAAAAGATGGTATCCATATACCTATATAACACAAAGATTCCTTTGTTTTTTTGTTTCTTCTTTGCAGATGGTAACACAAAGATTCTTTTGTTTTTGTTTCTTCTTGGCAGATGATGTGTGGTAGATGAGAGGAATGAAAAAGTATTGTGGAAGTTTCTGTTGATTCTAAGTGTGGCTGAATAGTACAATTTTTATGGATGAAAAGAAGATAAGACTAAGGAGGCTCAAAGGATTACACCTTCATTACGGGAGGGAACAGTTGTGTTAACGGGGTAATTAGTGAATGAACAGTGGTTCAAACAGTTGTATAACGGAACGGATGAACAGTATCCGTTGTACTTTGGTCCACCATTTGTTGCCAACGTATGTACTGTCTACAGAAATAAATTGTACTGGTTCATTCAAGGCCACGAAGAATGCTAGAGCCACAAAGAAATTTTCACAAAACATCTACAAAGTGATGTGTCAAAGAATGATTGGTTTAATCATAAAGAGGAGAGAGAAACTATCACAACATACACCAATGACCTTTTGACACATCACTTTATGGAAGTTTTGTGAAAATTTTGAATTTTCTTTGTAGCTATAGCATTCCTCCAAGGCCACATGCATCATCTTAATACACTTGTAATGACTTTTTTTTTGCTACTGTACTGTTAACACCCCACTTACCGGGGTTTAGTATATTTATTATTATTATATAATATAATATAATAACTTAGTTAAACCATACGTTGTGACAATAAGTGTCGAACTGTATATTCGTGATTAGTCGAAAGAACATGGTAAATTTCACGGGTGGTGTTATCCGTACCCCGTCATACTGTTAGCACGATATTATTTGCACTTTTTGGTTATTATAAATTTAAAATCGTCCATGGATAAAACAAACTAACATTTAAAAAAAAAAAACATTATCATTATAACTTTTTCTTTCTTATTTATTTATTTATTTTATTTCTTATTTCTTTACAAGTTAACAATAATATAATTTGCGATGAAATATCATTTGAGAACAATTTTTTTTAAATGACCAATTTTCACCCTCTATCTTCTCTTCATCTTTATTTGATCTAATAGATGAGATTAACCATAACAATTAAAAAAACCCACTTTCATCTATTTTTTTTTCAAATATTAATATATTTCAAACCGTTAATTGTTAAGCGAAAAAAAATATACTGTTACGACAAGCATTTAATTATCTTTCTATAGATAGGAACCTTGACATATTTTCGAAAATAAAAAATTTAATTTTTTTCGCGTTTTTTTTTCATGCCCGAAAAAATCACATGTGATACATCATATGTGATATTACGTATCATATGTGATATTATACTAATATCACATGTGATATTACACTAACATCACATGTGATTTTTCGGCTATAAAAAAAACATGAAAAAAACGATTTTTTTTTTGTCGAAAGTATATCAAAGTGCCCATCTATAGAAAAAATAATTAAATGCTCGTCGCGATAGTATAATTATTTTCGCTTAACGATTAACGGTTTAAGAGATATTTAAATTATAAAAAATGAGTGAAATATTAAAATGTTTTTAATCTCAACTATTGATTTCTTTTTAGATAGATGGTAGGATGAGTCCCATGGTATGTAAGAAAAGTTTGGTATTTAATATAACTCAACTAATAATTTGCAATAATTTTTATGCATGTTTGAGAAAATATGGGAATTTTGATGATTTTATTAGGAAAATATGAAATTGCCTATTTACTTTTAACCAATTAATTTATAACTTTCTTTTAAAAGTGAACAATTAATTTAGGCAACTAAAAAAATGCTAACAATTTATACTATATTGTAATACATTTGAGACTATTATATAATTAAAAAGGTTTAAATTTTAGACTTTTTATTTTTTATTATAAAAAGATTTCAAATATTGATTGAAGAATTAAATAAGGATTTCAAACATTAATTGCAAAAAAAACTGAAAACAAGAAAAAAATTGAAAACTTGAAAAAATGAAAACTAAAAAACTGAAAACTGGAAAATTTGAAATACTAAAAACTGAAAAACCGAAAAACTGAAAACATGAAAAACTGAAAAAAATAGAAAACTGAAAACAAAAAAGTAAAAGCAGAAAATATCTACTTATAAAGCATGTAAACAATTAAACATGTAACCGACTACAAAATATAGTCGCAGGGTACCCGTCGCTGCGTTACGCGAGTATCGTTCTAGTAATGATCAACGGAGATACTTCATCCGCCCCATATTAAGTGTCCACAATGGTATATTTGATTGTCTTATATTAAGTGTCCATTACAATAAATGAAAAAATCTTGATAATTAACTTTCCAATTTTGTCCTTTGTCTTTTATATTAACGAGATGGGCGACGGCCCGCCGCGTTGCGGCGGGGCGTTGTTTTATGCCATTGACCATTGCACGATATCAAGAAAAATAAATGAAAACTATGTGGTTCCTTAAACCATATGGTTTCTTAATTTGGACTCGCCATATAGAAAAAAGGCCACATTTCTAAATATACGATGAACGATTTACCAAACACAGGCGCCCACTTTGCGCAAATACAAAAAAACCCGTGTCAAGCTCAACTTATTAGGCGTTATGTGTGCACATTATACAGATCGCATGATGATAGTGATAAATGTATTTTAATTTCAAATCAACGCCAAAATGGACTTATACAAAGACAAATGGAGAAATAGTCAATATAACAGTCTTCAAAAATGTCCATAAAAGTCTTTCAATTTACCAAAAAACTATCCATAGTGAACTAAACTCCCTTCAAAGTCAAGCTAACTACTGGGTTGAAATGAAGTGAACTAAACTCCCTTAACTACTCGCAACTTTCATGCTTATGTTGTCTCAAAATCAGCATGACCATACAGGAAAATAAGTGACATGTACATTGTTTTGCTGAATTTAGTTTACACCAGTAGAAGTATCCTCACATAAATTACAATTCTACAACTAACCTTTAGAGGAAAGTTTCACCGTGTGTAACTGAACGCGACATCTGACAAACTTGTTTTCCAATGTCGACAATGTCTGCTGCAATGAAAAGTAACCAATATATATGCCATTCTGCTTAGTATTCAAGGCATGAGTTAAAAACTAATTGTTCTTACACATACCGTATGTGTCGAGACGATGTTGTTTTCTGATATCCGATCCGTCAGTGGGTACACATGTATCCGATAAACCATCTACAGAAACCGTCTGACGTCTCTTTCTAATTTCGCCAACCGCCCGTTTCGAAATACCGCAACCGCTGGTAGAAACCTCTGCCATCATACAAAGAGTAGCTGCAAGACACATAAAGATGTATCAGTAAAGTGTGTATGATCATTGAAATTTAATTGATAGTTAACGGAACCATTATGCAACCCTAACGGCTTCTAAACATACTTTTGTCGTTCGATGTGAACTTTGGCCCTTTGAGCGTGCATATTTGCTACTTGTGCGCAACCTTGTACCATTATTATGTGTGATCCCAGAAATACCTACAAAAGAAAAAACTAACGATAAATATTGATAGTAGCACTGTTTATATACCACAATGACTATATAGACACACATAAAAGCTCTCAATTCAACTCACCTTTAGATGTTAATTGCGATCACTGGTTGCTTCAATGTGATCTTAAGATCACTTCTTCCAATACGTCAGCAACGTGCGCTACAGGAGATGTGCATCACACGCCAGCGTTTTTGAAATAGTAATGGAAATTGCTTATGTAATAACCGAGTTAAAGTAAAACAACTAACACGCACACCCTGATTTACAATCTCAGTCGTTTTTGTGGTGATGATAACTGTTTTTGTAGGCAGCGTTTTATCTTTCTATATACCTGCACCAACAGTAAGTCGTATTAAACTAATAGTCGTACACAATCAGACGAAATCATGATGTTCAATTAAGACGCACCATAAAGAATGGGGTGTGTAAATGCTGGTTGACCACATCCAACTGCGCCATTTTTCAGTCTGCTGATCATCGTGTAAATACTGTAAAATAATATAGAATTGCATCATGTGTGACTGTTGTGAAGTCTGAGCCTGCACGATCATAGTCGAAACAGTTAACAAAAACAAAAAAACAAAAACAAAAACAAACAAAAAAAAAAACAATAATTTTTGTCTATACGTTGGTAATCGGTAACCGTTTTAAGAAGTTTATATCACTGGTCCACACAGGCACATAAACGATGTCGGATCTGGGTGACACACAAATAAAGTTGATGTAGCATCGACTGCAGCATAAGTAAATAATTTTAATGCATAACATATAAAAAAAATACATTAGCAGCAGTCAATTAAAAACAAAATAAACATCATTCTGAAACCATTGCATAAATGTTCCTAAAAATGGGCACTAAAGATTAAGCAGTAGTGTCCTACATACCATTTGAAGGTCAAACGGTAATCTGCTACTCTTGTTCTCCATATCCATCTTGTCGCACAACCTGAAAGACGCAGCAGACAATTATGATTTTTTTTTCACAGAAACTGAAAAACACAGCACCCTCTCTTTTAGGGAAAGAAAAAAGAGCTGAAGCAAATACTCAACATACCACTATCAAAACCAAAGGTTTTTCACTAATACCTAATAAATAAATAAAACTTGTGTGAAAGAGTCTGATTCCAATTCATGAGTTATACTATTCTGCTATCTCAATTTCACTTCAGACCACATAACAATCTAACACCCCTGATTTCATAAAAGCGCACTTAAATTAAAACGGAGCTCAAAATTAATACTAAAAAATTTATCTAACTAACATCAAACATGTTTCCAAATCAATAATGAATATGTCATTGTATATAGGGAATCCGAAACTTACAACCCGACTGCACTTACTGCAAAAGAGAGTTGAATATGAGACATATGACAGCCACAACCCCGCTTCACCACCAAAATCAACAGGCTCTACCATTATCGATTCCTTTGACAGTGCATCTTGGAATCGAGATTTTAATAACAATAAGAAAAGGAAAGGCGGTGATGTGTGTGGTGGATTCTAGAGGTTTCAGGCGAAGGCGGTTGTTATATAACGCTTTTTTTTTGGACGGGGTTTTTTATTGGGCTTTGGGCTAAAGTGCGGGCTAAACAAAAAGCGTGTAACCCACCACCATAGACGACGTCGTATTAAACGGTCTATAATATATATAGTAATGGTAATAATATAATTTATTACACCTAAAACTTTGTGCTTAATATTAATTGAGAGTATAGTTGTCATTTGGATAACAATTAATTGTAATTATTTAGTACACCTAAAACTTTATGCTTTGTTGTTATAGACATTTAATATGGGACGGAGAGAGTAATATTTTTTCTAACTTTGTACTTGATATTATTTTTCTTCTAAATCTATTACTCCCTCCATCCCATAATTATAGTCCAGTGTTGACTTTTTAAGTCTTCGTATTACAACTTTGACCTTATATAGTTTTATTTGTGTTATATAATACTTGATAAAAATTATACCAATGAAAAATACATTTAAAACTCAATCCATTCATATATTTTGCATCAAGTAATATATAACACAAATAAAAGTATTTAAGGTCAAAGTTAAAGACTAAAGACTTTAAAAGTCAACAGTGGACTATAATTATGGGACGGAGGTAGTAGTTGCACCCCTTCTAAATACGAAACCACATGCAATTAAGTGTATGTTATTCCTGTGTTTGCGTATATGGTCTGATAGACCTGATCCATCAGGACATATGATATAAGGTACATGATAGAAGGCCTAGACGGAAGCCATGGCTGGAAGACATTGCTGGACGGTCAAGCCATGGCTGGACGGTCTGGCTGGACGAACTGGCTGGACGGACTGGCTGGACGGTCTGGCTGGACGGCAGAATGAAGGGCGCGTATACCAAGGCGCGTCCGTATGAAGGGCGCGTGTACCTACCACCCAGGTTTTAAGGGAACATGTTCCCAATGATGACATCATCTACAGTAGCTCAGGTATCATATGTACACCACCCTTGGTGGTTGTATAGGGACACAAAACCTCCTACCTCTCTCTACTTTCTCTCTCTAGAATTACTCTCAATTAGAGGGTTCATCCCTCCATATTTATATCCCTCCATACTTATAGTAGAGGACTGACTTGACCGTCGGAGGGTGGTCTCGGGGCTCCGGCCTCGGGACTCCTTCTAACGGGTTCTTTCTTGTTTGTAGCACGCTTCAAGACTTGGGACAAGGATGAATGGCACGTAGGAGCCGTCCAGACTTGCCTAACGGAATTATGCTTAAACAAATTGGCGCCATCCGTGGGACCCGTTATTCAATCTACCAGAGCTAAGGATGACGAGTCCCGTTCTTCTAGGACCTCCATCATCCCTTCGGTGATGGATCGTCTACCCTCCTTCCAAAGAAGGGATGATACCGAAGGTGATTCATCCACCATCCTTGCGGACGCGGTTCTTCTATCCGTTCAGAATGCTCTCCTTTGGTATCAATCATACATCCGGGTCGTTCGGTATGAAAGGGAGGTACTACATCGTTCGGTAGGTTCCTCCATCTGCTCTTCGGAGTGATACCCTTCATCACCCCTGCGCTCCATCATCCCTTCGGTATGAATGGAGGGCTAACGTGGGACCATAAGGTGACATGTGGCTGCTAGAAAATATGCAAGAAGATGTCTTGCCAAGATTCAAGCTCGGGTCTTCACTATGAAAAGCCAGCGTGTATTGGGCTAAGAGTCAAATGCATGGACATCACCCCAAGGCTACAGAAGGCACTAGTACATGTCAGTTGCATGGCTAAAATTCGTGGAAACGCACCTTATAATCGGAGAAAAAGAAAACATATGATTTCACTATTGATCGTCCACCCTCCTTCCAGAAGATGGATGGCAACGAAGTTGGTTCGTTTACTGCCCTTCCGGCAGCGGTTCATCTACCGTCCTTCCGAAGGTATTTCTTCCATCATATAGCAAAGATGTATGGATAGTATGGGTTGTTCGTTTATTGTTGCTCGGTTTGGTACCGTTGTGCCATCGTTCAAAAAGGGATGATATGGAGGTTATGCATGGGTCATCCGGTATGATGTCTCTCGGTGGGATGACTTTCATTAAACATCTCGGTATAAAAGGGGTATTGTATCGTTCATTCGGGGTTCGTCCGGTCCTGTTCGGTAGCCTTACCGGTGCTATGTCCGGCCATGATTTTATATGCTACTGATCGAAAGACAGTGGAAGAGGCATTCTATCATTTGTTTCGGTTATGATCGTTTGGAATGTGAATGGAACATCGTACCATTCGTTCGTGGAGGGGTCGTTCGGTATGACGTCCTTCGGTAACCATCAATGGTTTCAGCAGTCATATTGTGACGTTCGAGTACAGTGTATCGTTTGGATGCAGCGTTTCACGCATGCTTTGTAAGTATCCCAATGTTATCTCCTTGCTATCTTGTTGCCCTGAGAATATAAGTATGACACATTTGGTTTACTGCCATGCTACGTACCTCGATGAGCTGGCATCATTATGTCTTTAACACCATTCAAGTGCCTAGAAGGAAGGAAACGTGGATGACGTACAAATAATACAGCTCATGATACTAGACAACCTTTACACATACACATGCATGACACAACACATTGTGAGTAAAGCAATAAGGCCCATGACTAAACACGTGACTTACTTTGTCCAATGCTAGTTTAATTGAGGTACACCTAGGTCATAAAATAAGGAATTTGTCTATCATTAGTTACTTTTTAAAATAACGTTAAACTAACAAAATGCAACTTTTTGTGATCTTCGAACCATTAATTGTCTGGTTAATTAATCTCCGTCTATTACTTTGACGAAAGACAACTTCTATTATCTTTACATATTATTACTTCAAATATGTTTTTGGATAAGGCCCAATCACGTAACTAAAAGAACAATATTACTACTTTTAAAGAATAATATTACTACTTTTATTGCATTGCTTATATGCTACTGTACTACTTTTACTACATTGCTCAAAACACTTATATAAAGGGTGGCTTTCAAATTAATGACCATATTTACTCTGACAAGTCACATGGGAAGGTAGTAATTATGTACTACGTAGGTTAGAGACATCTATCCTTGACTTTTGAATATGCCACGACAATATTGTTCAATATTTAAACATATTTTATCTTGGTATCTTCAATATGGAAAAAAAAAACAAAATAAGGAACACACTTAAATACTTCATAACTCCTCATCTGAAGAAATGACACACATTTCACCCTCGGTGGAACTTGGACTTCTCGCATTCAATGCGTCAAATATTTTGTTAGAGCATCCACAATGCTCAAATCTTTAATGACTTGAAGCATTTAATGCATTAAATGCATACCTCATTTAATGACTTGTGGTTTTTGCAATAGCTTGGAGTTTGTCAAGTCTTCTATAAAAATTCTTAAAAAGCTATTCTAAAACCTTATACTACAATGCAAAAAAGCTCTTACAAAGACTTGTTAGAATAGTAAAAAGCTTTTGATTGTTTTACCCATTGTAGATGCTCTTATTAAACATATGGTCTCTCAGCCGACCCCACCATACGTCAATAATTCTATTGCCATTAAACAACTTTCCTCATCCCTGAATTTCGGCACGGATGAGCTTTTGAGCTTTGAATTTCTAACAATCATGACCTATGAGAGCAGGCCGTTCGTTTCATACACAAAAATGGCGTTCGTCCGTCATAGATCCGATAACAATCATACTGCGTTTTAATTCATCTACTTAACTCCGTTCTTTTCATCCTTGTGTTACTACCTCCAAACTCCGGTCTCTCGGAATATTATCATACTTAAATAATTTTATTTAATCAATTTTCCGAACGTCAGTTTCAAGGCGACAATTTCGGGCCATCCGGCTACTTGGCCAGCGTCGATTCCTGAGCATCAATTTATGTCTCTTCGGTCATCTAAATTACCATCTTACGGCAATAGCAGGTTTACCATTCGAACTTTAACCCTTGATTCTCTACTACTCATTTCCTGAGCTCCGGTCATTTAAAGTTAAACAAGCCAACGGAAGCCAAACATCGGACTACTACCCCAACCAACAATCATCAATGATCTCAGGCTACAACAACTTGACTAGCCTATCGGTATAGGTAGAGACTACAACTCTAGAGACGCATGATTTTTATATTATCTCCGGACCCATATGTAGGGATGACAAATGATTATTTGAATCTGGGGGGAGTATAGTAGTATGACACTTATAGCAGTTATGTTGCGGTGCCGTTGTGACTCATTTATGTATGGCTACAAGTGAAATATTTTGTTTGTCATATTTAAACGGGAGAAAGCAAAAGCTTTCAAGTTTTATTCTACAGGATTGACGAGCATAAGGTGATGATTTAGTAAAGCATGGTCAATGAGAGCGATAAACATCACATGTTTGCTACTTAACACACATGGGTAACAATTGTTATTAATCGTTTATTATGTTATCTAATACTTTGTTTTATTTAAGTTCAACGATACTAACAAGTTGTAGCACCGTCGAACTGGGGGGGGGGGAATATAGTGGTGATACTGCCACCGGTTATGTTACGGTCCAATTATTATCCGATTGTTGTATTGAATTAATTGATACTAATGAGACGTTGTGTTCATCATATCTAACGGAAAAAGCAAAAGAGCTTTCGTGTTTCAATTTGCAGGGATAACCCAACGGTGCCAAGCCACCTAGGGGTAATATCTACGACCCAACGGTAACAAACCTAGGGGTTCGTCATATAACCCAACGGTACCAAACCTAGGGGTTCGTCATATAACCCAACGGTACCAAACCTAGGGGTTCGTCATATAACCCAACGGTACCAAACCTAGGGGTTCGTCATATAACCCGACGACGCCAAGACGCCTAGGGGTTCGTCATATAACCCGACGACGCCAAGACGCCTAGGGGTAACATTATTGGACCCAACAGCACGAAGTCGCTAGAAACAAACATCATAAATGCTCCGACGAAGATTAGCTACCTCCGACCGGTCAATGTAGCCAATGTCTTGGCAAAAATGTAAGACCCAACAATGTTTAAGTATAGCATCATTGACCGTTGCTCAACAATACTGTACTGGGGGGACATGTTAGCGTATATGTCCGAATGACGTAGGCCGAAAGACCATAAAGTACACTTTAAGTATTACATCATTAGTCTTCTACTAATAATGCAATACTGGGGGGACATGTTTGCGTATATGGTCTGATAGACCCGATCCATCAGGACATATGATATAAGGTACATGATAGAAGGCCTAGACGGAAGCCATGGCTGGAAGACATGGCTGGACGGTCTGGCTGGACGGACTGGCTGGACGGTCTGGCTGGACGGCAGAATGAAGGGCGCGTATACCAAGGCGCGTCCGTATGAAGGGCGCGTGTACCTACCACCCAGGTTTTAAGGGAACATGTTCCCAATGATGACATCATCTACAGTAGCTCAGGTATCATATGTACACCACCCTTGGTGGTTGTATAGGGACACAAAACCTCCTACCTCTCTCTACTTTCTCTCTCTAGAATTACTCTCAATTAGAGGGTTCATCCCTCCATATTTATATCCCTCCATACTTATAGTAGAGGACTGACTTGACCGTCGGAGGGTGGTCTCGGGGCTCCGGCCTCGGGACTCCTTCTAACGGGTTCTTTCTTGTTTGTAGCACGCTTCAAGACTTGGGACAAGGATGAATGGCACGTAGGAGCCGTCCAGACTTGCCTAACGGAATTATGCTTAAACATCCTGCATCTTCCTTATTACATACGGAAATTACATATCTAACATCTTGTTCTTAGATAAGAAAAAAGAAAACGTGAGATACTCTTGGGACGGCACAAGGAATATGTTTTAATTAAATAAATAAATAAATAAATAAATAAATAAAAAAGGTCAAATAGTACGTGCAAAGTTAAAGCAGCCACATATAAAATGTTTGGCGTAAAGTCGACGGTTAAACCTCACCCAGATTCAACCTGATATTGATTAGAGTCGTAGGTAACGTCACATCATAAGAAATGAGCTAAATTGTAAACCTTAGTTTCTAAGTGATCTCGTTTTCAGTAGTTTCATCTATTGATCGTCACGCATGATGCGTTCTTTTTGCAGTGGCACACGTAGCTAAGCGAACGGAAACCCTTTGCGAAAGCTTATACGATAACTATAAACGATGATCAAAAATATATTATACCAACTAGTAAAACTAAAAACACACTATTTTGATGATTTATCTTAACTTTTAAAAAATATATACGACATAAGATTGTATAACGTTAACAAATTTTATTGGAAGTGAATTTTGAGGCCCTAGATATGTTACGCGGCATATATTCTAAGGCCCCTAAAAATTTAAGGGCCCTGTGCAATAGCACATCTCGCACACCCTCATATAAAGATATGTCTTTTCGATACTCATGTCGACTACTTGACTATATAAGCTAGAGCTATAATAATCATTCTAATTCAATTAACTAATTAAACTAGTATGAAGTACAACTGTACAAGGCACAAGCTTTAGTCAATGTGGTACGACGGAGTTGGTGCCAAGATATAATATTGCATGCAATTCCTATCCAAAAAAAAGATATAATATTGCACACTGCATAATTGCATATATCTTGAACCGGATTAATTGAAGAAGCGATTGAATTTGTTAAGAAAATGCCTGTAAACCAGAAAATGTCATTTGGACCAACTTATTAGGGCTTCAAGAATCTACAAAAAATGTCATTTGGACTAACTTATTAGGGGCTTCAAGGTTCTCAGCTGGTTCAGTTCAATAAGGCGTTGAATTTTTTATGGCTTATATACATAGATTTATCAATCGAAGGTGTTTAGTTTTACATTCGTGTCACCTATATATATATATATATATATATATATATATATATATATATATATATATATATATATATATATATATCTATATTATATATAACAGGAGGCGTTACACGTAGATAATGCCACGTAAATGCCACCTCATTGCCCAGTAATTCATTATGTGCCATGCCATCACATTTTGGTCATGTAAGCAACTTTTATAATTAATTTCCTCAATGTTTTTTAATAGTGTCATAATTCATTATGTGCCATGTCATCACATTTTGGCCATGTAAGCAACTTTTATAATTAATTTCCTCAATGTTTTTTAATAGTGTCATAAAATTCGGATTTAAAAAAGAGTATAGTGAGATTCGAACCTGCATGTTTAGATTACAATGCAAACATCCCAACCAATGGAGCCAAGCCATTGATTGTGATCACAAACCGAAAACAAAATAAATATACGGTTAAATATTTAGCAAACTTAATCTAATCTACTAACTATATAAAACAAAGTCTTCCTAAAATTTCTCCTCCCAAAATACTTCAGATAATGACACGTGTATATTCATTTCATCCAACGCCTCTTATTCATTCTCAGCAAAAAAATCAATTTCAAACAAAAAATGTCCGGAATCAATTTACATCCTTTCATTTGCTTCAACCCTAAAAAAATTAAACACACATTCTCTCATCAAAACATGCCGCCTCATCAACTATCAAAATTAATAACAAAATTGTAACATATCGTCATTCCTAAAACACCATCAGATCCCTGAAACACCATCATCTACTATCAAAATTAATAACAAAATCATAACAAATCAGATCCCTAAAACATAACGTGTAAACACCATCGTCATCCCTAAAACACGATTTGTAACATATCGTGTTTAAATCAATGATTATGGTACGTTTTTAATACATATCACCGACCCTAAAATCATTGCGCCTAAATCATGCCGCCTTTGAATCAATGATCATGGTAGGTTTTTAGGGACAATTGAATTCATTATATTTGATATGTTTGTTTTAATTAACCAATATTAGTTTTAATTAACAAATTTTTTAATTTCAATTTTAGGGTTTTGTGATTTGTTGGTTACAACATCCATGGGCGATTCTGGATCACCATCTATACTGGATCACCATCGGGATGGCACTATTATGGTTTGTAACTTATTCCATATCAAACATATTATTATTATTATTATTATTATTATTATTATTATTATTATTATTATTATTATTATTATTATTATCTGCTATAATTTCTATAATTTCATTATTTGTTAGCATTTATCACATATAAAACTTATCTCAAAATAGACACTTATTTGGGTAATGGGTCAAAATAGATCAAAATTTGATGCATGTTTATATGGGTCGGGTTAACTTTATGTGTAGTTGTAATTGTTTCAAATTGTGATTTGATGTATGGATGCCAATACAATAGAAATGGTGATTCGTTTGTGTAGGTAAGCTAAGTGAAAAAAAGATTATTTTCTACTTTTTTTGGTAATCAGTAAATTAACGAGCGGGAAAGCCCGCGCGTTGCTGCGGGAGTGTTGTGTCGATGAATCAAATGTACTACATACATATTCATCCAACAATTGCATCATAATTAAAATACATACATAATTTAGTTTTTAAAAAAAACGAATGTGAAGGTAAACAATGTGAAGACTAAAATGTGTTCAAGATTCACATAAGACTCCATAACAGATAGTACAGATTTGTACATTATCGATTCATCATTTATTAATATAAGAACTGAATTAAAACATAAATAACAACAGTTCATTACGGAATATTTGTGATAATGCATATGTAGGTTCAATTGTTGTCAAATGAACATTTTTGGAGTTATATACGGAGACACCTACAAATTATATGGAGACACCTACATATAATGTCTAAAGGTATCGTATTTAAAACAATGACGCCCATTTTGGTTTGTAAAATCCAAAAAGTGCACTATACCAAAGTCAATGTAAAATATCCGCAAGTTTAAAAAATATCAAATCAAACAATCTTAGTTGGATTTTAAATAAGTATATCATATATATTCACTCGGCTCACGAAATGAACCGGACCAAATAGCTAAGCTCTAAACGACACAATTTGTACTACCAAACATCATTTGGGGCAGAAAATACGCAAACCAAAAGCCCTTGATGGGCTGAAAATAAGCTGAACCAAACGCCCTTGATGGCTGAAAATATGCAGCACCAAACACCCCTTTTGTGCAGAAATATAAGCAAACAAAATGCACCCTTTTGTGTAGAAAATCAGCAACCAAATGGACCCTTTTGTGGAGAAAAATCAGCAACCAAATGCACCTTTTTTGTGCAGAAAAATCAGCAGCAAAATGCACCGTTTTGTGAAGAAAAATCAGCAACAAAACACACCCTTTTGCGCAGAAAAATCAGCAACCATATACACCCTTTTGGGGCTGAAAATAAGCAGATCCAACTCACCCTTTTGGGGTCGAAATAAGCATATTCAATGCACCCTTTCGGGCTGAAAATGTCCTTTAGGCGTGTGTGTACCAAGCGAAGGGGTGTACCTCCAAACAATAGTTCTTTCTAAATCAAGGTTTATCATGATGTCTAAGTTTTCCATCTAAGCTGTATACTGGATCATTGCACTTGCAAAAAAACACCTATAAAGAAAAAAGACTCATAACTCATTTTATATACATATAAACAGTTTAAGATTCTTGAAATATCTGAATAAAACACAATTGTCTTACCTATTACGATGTGCATTTAAACAACCATATTATAATAACGCATATTTCCAGCAACAACAAACTAATTTCCCTATGATAATAACCAAAATGGTAACCTATAAGAACGACGGTAACAATTCTTCCCATTATATAAGCTAAAAGCATTAGGCATCAATAACTCAGATTATGATTTTTTACAGATTCCTATATAAATGGGCTACGATTTCAAACCTGTATAATTCGAATATTATATAAGACGAAAATATCAGAATTGATTTTTTTTAAAGTTACCTGAAATCTATAAAGTTTCTTAGTTTATGTGTGCAAGAGATATAAGCCTAGCAATTTCCATCCAGAAAGGGTTCCGATCAAAATGTCCAAGAAAGATCAACAACGTATCTTCTATCTGAGCCACATAACCATCATTATTCGCACGATAAATCTTTACAGGACTTCGTCACTGGATCCCAGCTCTTTCGGTAGCCTCTAACAGTTCTACTATCAAATCATGCAACCTGAAATCAAGAAATGTTCAAAATATATCACAGGCTGCAATATAGGAGAGATTTTGAAAAAAATCAGTTATTTAGAAGAGATTTTGAAGATATAAACTCATAAAGATAGTCCTTATTGTGAACTCGAATGGGAGATACACCTAAGTCTTTATGTATATTCTAATTGGCGGCACCCTAATGATCCTGTTTCTGTATTTTTCGAGTGGCAAAATTGTAAACGCAAAAATTGTCTAACTTAAGAATCTAACTAAAAACCTTGGATCATGAATTATGTCAATCAAAAAAATGATTTTCAGCATTGAGTTTTAACTATAAAGCTTTTCAGCATTGAGTTTTAACTATAAATATAAAACCAACTAAATTTAATGATTAAAAACATCAGTTGCAGTTCTAAATGACGCAATACAGGTACCCGTTCCACCTATTCCAAACATCCTATACACCAAATTTAAAGCTTATTAACCTGTCTGGATCTAGGACCAGGAACTGTAAAACTTACTAATGCTTTTACATGCGCCATTACTTTAACAAAACTCAATCATCTCAACACCTGAAATGAAAGAAAAAAAAAAGGAAAAGAAGAAAACTCAGAACTGTATCCCAACCAAACATCTAGTTTTATGAGCAAACGGCCTTAAAAATATTATCATTGCAGCCGTTCGACCCACTGCTACACCAACAATCAACCACTTGTTGGTAATGGGTGTTGCCCCTGAATAAACTCACTGTTGTTCAATCTAAAAAACTCAATACTCAACATGGTGCGATAAAACATGAGTTACTAAAAGCAAGCCTAATGCTTACCTTCTTTAGTGCAAGAGAGTGAGTCGTCTGGTTTGTCCACTCTGCTTTCGCTATAGTGGCTGCTACACAACAACAGAAAACGTTGCACATCTCCTAATACATATCTGCCATATGAAAATACAATAAGCAGGTAAGTAGTGTTGATAAGAAAGCCCAAACACCCTATATATCCATACATACTATTACTAACGAATTGAATAACGTGTGCACCTTTAGAAGCCGGCAAAAAAAACCTAGAAGCGCCCAAATTCGCAAACCCCCTCCTTGCACCACCCCCTTCTGAAACTCAGGTCCTGGCCTACTACCCTCTATCCTTATAAGGTCTTTTTCTCTCAATGATTGTAAAAGGGTTGAAATCGCCTCCACGCTAGAAAAAACAAAAAACCCAAAAAACAAAAAAAATAACCATAATCAAAACCACATTTACTTATAAAAATAGCACAAAACCAATACCAAAAATTAAACCATTACCTGGTTTGCCATAATATTTACTGTGACATACAGAAACAACCCACCAGTTCATATAAAAAACAAACTGCAAACTTTACAACTGAAGTTTTACAGCTGAGTAAGTACCTGTCGAACCAAACGCTCAACTTCACCTTTCTAATTGCAGCCTTTGTCACAATTCACGACAGCTTCAAGTGAAGACATTGAGCCTATGACACGAAATATAATATTTTCAGTTCTTCTAACATCGGCACACACAAAACAAACAGAAACAACAACAAAAAAAATGCAAATTTAGTAGTTTTACCACAAAATTTTGTAGGACACATTCATGACTGTATTGGTTAGTCCTAACTTAAAAGTTGGTATCATAAGTTTATAAGCACCACAAAAGCACTTAAAGTCCTAACCGACCAAATAAAAGTAAAACATAATGGATTTTAATTTTGATATGTTGGCACTATAATTATAAACTCACTTATGGAAACGACTGACATCAAAGAGAGTGCATCAGCCAAAACTGAAGTTGCCACTATCCTTGCCAAGAGGCTTGAATTGGATCCTGCCGACTATTTACTTGCACCCTCCACTCCAAGTAGGTTCAAGCAAGCCGGTTACGATGCTAGTTGGGTCCGGCCTCCCACCATAGCGACCTGCAAGAAACTGACAACTAATCAGGCAACCCCATAAACCTCTAAAATTTATAAAGAAACACAAAATTAACAAAAACCTATATTAAAAAAAATAATAATAAAAAAAAAAAACATAATTTAACCTTCTTTTATGTTTCTGGAATTTCTTTATCCTCCATCCAAACGCGCTGCTACTTCATTCCCTTTCTTTATCTCTGCAATTCACAAACATGTCGTAAACATGTCGTAGCTAGCAGGAAAGTGGGATTTAATCTGGATGTTTAGATGAAGGGTTTTGGTGAGCGCGAGTTCAGGGTTGTTTTTGCTGGTGTTAAAAGTAGATGTGATGTCGTCAGTGTTGCAGAGGCAGATACCACCGGATCTGGTCGGATACACCTCGCCGTGGAAAAAAGATTGATTCAGTGTTTGGATTTTGCATTTTGATTTTGTGTTGAGGGTTTTATTTGTTGACGTTGTTGGATTTTGGGGGAAGTATGGGTGTGTGTGGGTGGTAAAATGAGCTTGGGAGAGGGTTCTGGAATACTCGGTTTGAGCTCTTATCACAGGGAAAATAACGGAACGGGAATGCTACAGTGTATTATTCTAATGAACAGTGGTTCGCACAGTAACTTACGGGGAAGCAACCAATAGGAACACACCATTTTAAACGGTACGGGGTAGCAACCAATAGGAACACACCATTTTGAACAGACCACTTTCCCATGTTTAGTATATATATATAATGTGTTGCATCTTTTGGTGCACCAGGGGATTGTCTCAATGTAAGTTATAAAGAAGTGGTCAAGACAGATTCTCGAAGGCTTCGAGTATATGCACACGTATGATCTACGCGTCATTCATATAGTTATCAATTGTAGCAACATCTTCATCAACGGGAATACTGTGAAGGTAAATATGTTCTCTGATTTAAAGTTTTGTGTTTTTGTTCATTTTATTATGTCTGTTTGGTTTGGACATAGGAATGAGATTGGGAGGGTTACATAAGGCTAATCTTAATGCTTCTTCTGTTTTATGGCACATGTATGTTTATGTTTTGTGATCTTAGTGCTTTAATTTAGCAGTTATATAAAATTTTCAACAAAAGATTAACAATAGTCCGCAAGCTAGATTTTAGAGGCTATGATCTAAATATATACCCGTTTATTCTTTTCTCTATTTTTATTCTTTTCTCTATTCTTAAACTTTTAAAGGAGTGTTTGGGATTGCATATGTGTTGTAATTTAGCCAACTATATTCAATCCCAGACTCCCCCTAATGCATTAAATGTGCACTTTGTGATTATTGAAATCAATCAATGGAATGTGATATGGTTCTTTCTGAGCAACGCGCGTAACTCATGTTACCAGGCTGTAGTGATTGGATTTAATAAAGATATTAGTGCTCTTTTGTGGTTATCATGATCATAGTCTTTATTTTTTAATTTGTTAATGTGTTATTTGGTGAGTCTTAACTGATAAGTTTAACTGCATTTTGATGCATTTTCCGTGTTATACGTAATTGAACATTGATACAAGTTATTTGATATAAATTATAGGAATGGCTCGAATTAGTTGTGGTTTTTGGAAGTTAAAGCCGCGATCTATCTCAGGATGCCATTTCTCTGCTCCATGTTTCGAAATACAAGTGCAGTTTTTTCTAGCCAAAAAATTCAAAACCTGGGAGGTAATAAATCTTTTTTATGAAAGGTCATTTCTCTATAAAATGATTTGTGCTGATATCATTCCAAACGGGAGTAAACCATCCATCATGTAGGAGAAGAGTCTCTATTATTCTTCATAATGATTTCCGTAGACCCGTTGATGCAATCTTGTGTGGAGATACAAGATCAAATAGTTGACTCATGAAATGGAAGGATGCAAGATCAAGAGCAGCAAAGTGTATATGATAATGCAAATGGGATATAAGCTATTTATAGTATTGAAGGTGTAAATCCCTTAACATTAGTGTTCATGCAAACACAAGGAGGCTATTACATGTATGGTGCAACTCATATGCAGTTTCAATTTATCCATCAGCACCTACTGTGAGTCTTCTCTTCTCAATAGATAGAGTGTTGATAAAGATGTTTACTTTTTTATATGCGATGAACCATGATTTTAGGGAAACTTGAGATGAAGGCATGAGTTTCAAAGTGTTGTATTGTGTTGTTTGTCACTCTGATCTTCAATGTGTCAAGAATGACTGGCTCAATTCCATCTACCTTTTGATCCCCAGGTAATTACATGATACATCATATAATGAACTGATATTGTTACTTTGTTCATTATCAATATTGATCATTGATGGTCTACGCTTATATTCGTTCATATTATTGGTTTATTGTTTTTTGAATTTCCTTTAGTAACAATTGCTTAATTATTACTCTTTTATTTTGCAATGGTACTTGATTAATTTATAATTCACACATATTATGTTTAGTCGTATGATTGTCAATGTGGAAAGTTTAATGTATCTATTAGTAACCGAATCAAGTACCATTGTTTGACATATTGGTAGATTTTTACTTTTCAAGATAGAAAAAGTAAATATTGAAATTTTTGTATTTTTAAACTTTTCAAGGCATTTTGACATGATGTTTATGAAAGTAATAGTATTGTAGCCTTTGCTATATTATCCCTAAATTAAAACTAAAAGAAGGCTGTTTTGAGAATGCTTACTCACGAGCCACGACAAACTGTTATTTCAAATGTAGTAGTCTAGCAGAGGCACATTACTAACTTGCTTCGTTACAGGCATGAGATTGTAGATGTGGTGACTAAGGTGGGCAACAAAGTCTTAAAAGTCAAAGTAGGAGATAATGTTGGGGTGGGCTGTTTGGTTGGGTCTTGCCGTTCATGCGATCAATGTGTTGTCGATCAAGAGCAATCATGCCCAAAAATGGTACTGATCTACAATGCCACTATTGAGGTGACCTATGGTGGCTACTCCGACCACATGGTTGCCAATCAACACTTTATTGTAGCATGGCCTAAAGATCAACTGTGGTTTTTAAACAATTAGTCTTATTTAGTTTTCCTTGCATATGTTTAGCAAATGACAGTTTACCTTAACTTTTGGGTTTTTAATATTATATCATTTAACGTTATTTATAACCATTTTACTACTTTTATATTTGTAACAATTCTTAAAGCTAGCCGCCCATCGGGCGGGCCTTGAAGCTAGTATTATTAATATATGCGCCTCCAAAAAAAAATACGGTATTTTATTAACCCTAATATCATTCATACGAAACCTTTTTCCTCCTCAATTCTCTTAGACTAATGTTCTTTTTGTGTGTGTAGGTTTGAGAATACCAGGTTTTCTTTGGAAGTAGCATGGTAAGTTTGCCCATGATTTTTTTTACTACACCATAACATTCACTAAATTCCATATTTTGTATTTTGTATAATAAATTAAGGTATTTTGTTACATGATCATTGGCACAGGTATATCCATTAAACATGCATTATAATATATATGTTTATGATGTATTTTGAATTTACACAATACATTAGTGCATGTGGTGATTATTTGATTGCAAAATCATAATGTATTTTGTATATCAATGGCTGTAAGTCCGAAGAAGAAGAGTATATCATTGGATATGAATTATACGTGATTTTTTTTTCACAAATAGTATTGGTTATCCGTGTTTAGAAGTTACTCTTTGACATTGTTTTATTTTTTTGGTTAACAGCTCATGGGTACGTGTAGCCTCCTGCACGGAATGTCCGTCGATGTGTGACCACATAGATGGCAACAAATAATGGCGCTGCTCCAGAGAATGAACAGAATGTACGAACATGTACAGTCACAGCTGCTGAAGGCGGCAATGTTGCCCTGGTAAATATTGCTAATCAGCGTGAGCTGCTTATACCTTTCTCTAAATCTTTCATCTTTTAAGTTTACGTTTCGTTCTGTCATTAAAATATCTGATTCTTGACAATAGCAGATTCTGACGCTGCTGATAAATTACCTACTGCGCCGCCATCAGGCTCAACACAACAACACGAAACAGTGTCTAAGCTAAGGGGTTGGGACATACTCAGTATGCGCAAACTTGCGCACCCGTGGACACTTCAGCCAATAATACCCAACCAACTTTCGATCCTGCTAGACAGGCTTCAGGTCCCGTATTAAGCCAAAGTAAACGGCTTCATTTTCTGATACATTACTAATTCATTTATAAGTACTAATGAAACTATGATATTATATAAACATCAGAATTACTAAATAAAAATGTATATGCAGGCTGATTTGTAACTGTGAAACTACTAAAGCTAACATGGCGTACCTATGATTATTATAGGTTACCCTCTTTGTGGTACACAGTGATGAATGGCCGTTCATGAATAAATGGTCAACACACATTAAGGAATGTTTCTCAGGTTATTAGTTTAGTGTCAAGGAAAAACCAAAAAGAGAATCCTAGATAAGTAACCAAGTGAAGAATAAGTATGTATTTTTGATGTGTCACTTTTAGTAATCTATCATATTGCACGCCTTGATTACCATTTTACATGCTCAAAAGGTAGCTTCGCCACCACCTGGTGTTGGCTTATTTTTAGTTTCCAATGATAACAAATTAGGCTTTTCAATTATTTCTATTCCTCTCATGTTCTGTGTATCCTTTTTGCGGGAATTGCAGGACACTCCAATGCCACAATATATGCAGTCACAAGGTGGGACGAACCAGGCGATGAACACCATGAGCAGCTTGAATCACAACAATATCACAGCCATCAGTTTCTGATTATCGAAAGATCCCAGTGAATATTGTAGATACTGATGGGAAAGAATGGGATGATATTTACCTCCGTTGCTGGCCATGTCGTTACAGCAAAACATATGTTTTAACAGGGCTTAGAGAATTTATAATTTCAAAAAAACATGCAACAAGGCGACACAGATGAATCTTACTCTAAACTTGCTAAACAATTTTACTGCTCTTTTTACCGTTTACATTTGATGATGCACTGGACTTTTTAGTGGCTTTTATCTGAGGGCATCAGATTGAAGGATCATCGTGGAAATAAGAAATCCCTCTGCGTACACACCAACTCATCAGGTACTCCCCATAGTAAAACATTCAATGAAATTTTGGTTATGCATTTTTTGATTTTCAGCTTAAGCTATAAATCATAAGTTTTCTGTTGGTATGACGTTCAAAATGAGATTTGAGGGTGAAGAGGTTCCTGAAAGAAGGTACCTACTGCATAGAGATATCTTACATTAATAAACTATCAGATAAGTTGATAATATGGGTTATATCAGGTATTCAGATTCATACCACAAAGGGTAAAAAGTCAACTGAAGCGCTCGCTTTTGTCGCTACTCACTTTAGGGAAAGACACATGGTACAATTCTGTTTTATTAACATTCCCTTTTAGTATAGGTAGCGCAATATCTCCTTATAGAAAAGACCTTTTTAGTATAACCTATAAAAGTAAGATTTGAACCATAACGAGAACTGACCTATAAAAGTTAAATTGTTAACGTTGTGACCTCTATGTTTTATGGAAAAATATGAAGATTTAATCTAATATGAGGAAATTTTAGGTGTCATGAGGGGCGTTGAATGGCAACATTCAATGGCATACATCAACGTTGTTGCATTTTATCTTGCTGGGATTCCTATTGCTGATTTTTTGGGGGTCTGGACTTCGTTGTTGGGTAGCAGGAAAATGGTGTCAAGGTACTACTTTCTCCCTCTTTGGTTTTGAGTATCATGAGTCATAAGTTAACCTTGCATTATTCAATTGAATATATTGCAGAAAGATTTCATACCTTATGCCTTAAAGATAGCGGAGTTCTATACGAGGATCCTTATGTCCAAGTATTCTTCTTTAAAGTCTAAATAAATACTCAAGTAGTATATCTTGCATAAGGAATGTTTATCTGATTAAATACTCTTATTCCTAATGGATGATCTAAAGGCGAATGTAATGAAAAGACAGGCTGGTTTCCATCAACTTATTTAGAAAGGCAAAATATTCAAAATCCACCTAAGTATAACATTTCTACAATTGATTTTGTCCATCTTATGGTCTTATGGAAGTGTATAGTAATAGTCAATGTATTAGTTGTTTATAAGTACTCAATCTGCATGTTTGGATATTGTGTAATGACTACAATGACACTACTGCAGTCAGATGCTAATTCATGCGCTAATCAAGATCCTTTCACAAACACTGCAATAGCACCAAAGGTCACTACACAAAGTCCGCTTCAAAGGATGGCACTATCTGATACTGTCACAATATCGTCAACACGGGATTACGATGACAAACAAGACACCGAGTCGCGCATTTTCTGATGCAGTTAACTATCAAGAACCACCACAGAAAACAAGGACATCCCCTCCACGTGTTTCTACATCCAAGATTGCTGCTCCAGAGTCTTCTGTTGGAAAAAGAAGTCCCCAGTGGTAGGTTTGTGTATAATTGCTAAGTTGTTTTACTATAGTTTCTTTCTGGCTGGGATATTTATATTTAAGAATGTATAAATATTGTTTTGTGAACATAAAATCAAGAATATATAATATATGGTTAAAGAGATTGAACAACGTTGTTTGGGTATTATCAGTCAAGTTGATCAAGTTTAAGATGAAATTCCAATCCCTCAACCTCAGGTACTAAATCTTTAGTTACTGCATCAATCAAATGAAAAACAATATTTGAAGCTATTAAGCTTTTTCAAGGTCTTAAGTAAGCTTATTTAAATATACTTATTGATAGTTTAATGGTGAAAAACTATTAAGGATATCAGGATATGCTTCTTTGACGGGGTTTTTCAAAAAATGCATAGCTAATCAACTTAAGCTTACCCAAACACCCACATTGGTATTTGATCCATGATATACTATTCTTTAGATGCAAGAGCAAGGTTTGCATTCTTGGCTAACCTTCATTTTGTGGATTTTATCGGTTGGCAATATTTAAAAGTCAAGTTGTTATATTAGTCACCAAGTGAAAAATTAGGGGGTGTTTGGATTAGCTTATATTCTGAACTTAGGTTATTGCTTTATTTACAAATGATCAAAAGGTAATTATAGCCTTAGGGTTATGGGCTTATGTAGGGGTGGTTGTGATTATTAAGTTAATGGCCGACTATTTGTGATCAAAGGTTTTTTAATAAGCTATTTGGAGTTGCTTTTTACACAATGCTTATTCTAAAAGGAACCAACCAAAAAGCAAAAATATTTTGGGGGAAAACGGTCGTGTCTCATACAAGTTTCAGTACCCCAAACGTAACTAATTTGAGCCACTCCTAAAACCCCATAACTTTTTAATTATTATGAAGCTCATGTGAGATGCACCTATAGTACAACTTTGTAATTTTGTTGGTATTCGGTCCTTTTCTAAATTGAAAGGTTCGTATATCAAATAAGTATAATGATAGTGATAATGTTGACATTTTCATGGTATATCTTAATTTATGTATTGAGGAGGTAGTACTTTAGACTAAATATGTTCTGTCTATGTGTTACAAAAGTAGAACCTACATGACATGTATGATCAAATAGTTAAAGGTGTAACTTGGTCTGCTGTTGGCATATTGTTAACTTTGGTTTATTGCTTTTCTTTCTTAAGGTATTGAATAAAAATTTGGTATGTTAATAGCTTATTTTTCATTAACCTAAGTTTTTTAATGATATTCATAAGGCTTGCTCGCCTGTCGGACTGGCTACGTTTTAATACTTTGTTCTTGTATACCAATCTAAAACTCTTTTTTTCCTCTTATATTCGATAACCGTTTATTTCTTTCCGTTCTTAATACCTATGTTTTAAAACATAATTTTAATACCCTTTTTCAGTACAGAAAAACATTCCAACGATAATCATAAGTCATGCCCGCCCATCGGGCGGGCCTTGAAAGCTAGTATATATATATATATATATATATATATATATATATATATATATATATATATATATATATATATATATATATATATATATATAGGGTGAGGTTATTTTCAGAACCAAATAAATTGCAAGAACTGCGAGAACCAACATCAACCAATCAGATTTTTTTTAATATTTATTTTTATTATTTAATTCAAAAGGGTAAAATAGTAAAATTACATTTTTATTTTATTTTTGATTTTTTTTCCTAATTTTTAGGATTTTTTTTTTTTTAATAATTTCTTTTTTAGGAATCATGATTTGAGAATGTAAGGTGCACATGTGTTTTTTCCTTATAATCTAGTGTTCAATCACTTAAATCCTTTGATTTCGTATAATCTAGTGTTCAATCGCTTAAATCCTTTGTGCAACGTTTATGGTTTCTAAAGTGAGGTGCATATGTGTTTTTCTAAAATAATGCGTTTTGGAGTACAATTCTTTAATATTTAAAACTTAAAATCAAGAACATAAACATTATACAAATGTCTAAAAGAAAACGGAAGTACAATATATTGATTATACATGTGTGCACTAATAATATTTAACGCAATAAGATATTCTCGTAATCTTTGTATATACATGTTGCCGCATATGCGCATGTATTTTTCCTCATTGGCCACTCTCGATCTCTTTGTATGCATATGTACATTTGAGTTCGTCCATATGCCCTTATAATCAATATGTGCACTCTTCATATTGCTCATTATACTCAAACCTGTAATCACAAACAAATAATAGACGAATTATTTAATCATAACAACTAACAAAACATATATGCACAAAAGGAACAAGTTCATGAAACTGTGAAAACACATATGCATAAAAGGTTTCAAATTCACCAAAAATTGTAAAAACACATATGCATTCTCACCAACACATATGCAATTGAGACGATTTTTTGTTTAATTGTTATCAACCATAAAATACACATGCACTCTAACCTTAAAACACATGTGCACACTCATAACAAAGCAAATTATTATCACAAACTAATCTATATCATTGTACCACATCAAGAATATTTAGTCCAACCATCACCATGAAAAAATAATAAAAATAGTATAATAACAATAGAAACGACAAAAGTGACACCAAACATAAAACGCATATAAGCAATCTAAACACATATGCACAATTCAAAACATATATGCATTCTATACTCATGAAGATATCATCGGTACACAAACTTAATTCATGACTACTTTATACTTCTATGTAATCTAAATAACCACTGATCTAGGAAATAATAAAAAAAATAAACATAAGAGGTCTTTATGTAAAAATAATAGCTTACCCAACACCACCTAATGGAACACCATTACATGACAAATACGAGTGTTTCTTAAATGGATTAACAAAAGTGCCATGAAATAACATAGCACATATCATTGATTTGTGAAAACTAAATTAATCATTTTAATGTTTTATATGAATCAAAGACAATTAAACATTAAAAAAATGCAAGTAAACAATATTTAGTGTTTTTACGGTGGATTTCATCATTTCAGTTGGCACCAATCAGTTTAAAACGATTTAAACACTAAATATTTACTTTAATACAATAACTTTTTTAATGAATCAAACTGATTGCGTCATGTGGTCTCCAATTAATACTTTAATACAAAAACCAATTGGTGCTTTAATCCATTTAAACATAAAGAATGGCAAGTGAACCCAGATTCGATCTAATGATCGATCGAGCAATGCGAAATATTCAAGATCGAAAAAAAATTTTAAACAAACTTTTGATTGAAAATAATACAAATCATCTAATAAAATACATAAGCAAATTAAAAAACAAGGATACCTTGATCGATCAAACAATTACATTGATTTTATTACGATGATCAAATCAAACCGCAACCGGCCATCACTACTAGAGGCAGTAGGGAGAGAGCATGTTAGATCTATATTGATATAGATTGATTAATTTATCATCTTTTTTGGGTTAGGAAAAACTACGGATTGTGGAGAAATTTGGAGAGGGTGCTGCTAGGGTTTGGGGAGAAAAGGATACTGATGAAAATGAAATGCTAACTTGATTTTTAGATCTATTAGATAGACGGTTATTAAAAAGATTTTAACACAAAATTCCTGTACTACCCCTCCGTTTAATATAACATAATGCCTTATTTTTTGCTTATTTACAGATGTGCCACAAGTCATATTAACCATTGATCAAAAAATCAAAGGTATAGATTGGTTCTCGCAATTTATTTGGTTCTGAAAATAACCTCACACTATATATATATATATATATATATATATATATATATATATATATATATATATATATATATATATATATATATATATATATGGGAATATATTAGCTACAATTAATTGTAGCCAATTGGCTACAATTTTGTGCTAAAAATGTGGGTCCCTGGTTTTTTTTGTGGGTCCTGAATTTTTTCTGTGGGTCCCTGATTCATTTCATATGTATTTTTTGGGAAGTACTGTAGCCAATTGGCTACAATAATTGTAGCCAAGTTATCCTCATATATATATATATATATATATATATATATATATATATATATATATATATATATATATATATATATATATATATATATATATATATATATATATATCTTTTTTTCTGAATGAATTATAGAATATACATAATCTGTCAGTCTAGTAATCGAAACATTGAGTGTGGTCTAAACGGAAGTCCAATGATGATGGCCTGAATTTGTTATGTATACTTGTTATGTCGTCTGAGGGGAGTACTTGAATAGGAGCCTAAGTGTGTTAGACGAGTAGTGCATAGAAGTAGTCGAAAAATGATGTTATATTTCGTTTTTGAGAAATGATACACCTAACCAGAATATGGAGCACAGATCGATTGAGTAGTTTTTTTAATTGGTATGATTGTTATCCAGGTTTGAATATGATCGAGTTGTATGTTGTAGCTCGCTAAGAAATTCGCATAAGCGAATATGTTGAATACTGGTGACCAAATGTACAGGTAACAACTTGGCTGCTTCTTTGTTGCTTCCATTTGGGTATGGATGAATACTGGTGACCAAATGTACAGATAACAAATCAATAATATCCAATACTCCAATAGTTTTTGTTTTTCTGATATGGATGAAAATGTCAAGTTACACAAATGTTTTTTTTTTTTTTTTTTTTTTTTTAGTTTATTCTGAATTTTATTATCAATAAAAAATCAATTTCGTTGACTTAACTTCTTGATAATTTACAGGTAACAACATGGCTGCTTCTTTGTTGCTTCCATTTGGGTGTTATTTTACTTCAGCTTTTTTGGGGTCTATATATTCACAACACATCAATACAACGTATGTGCGAAATCTGAAAAATATATAGCAGTGATGTGCTTTCGTCGTTCACTTAGCAAAAAATAATGACCTCGGCTTCTGATCAAATGTACGATGATGCACAAGACTTGGGAGTTGAGTCCAACCAACAATGGTCTAACGTTCAGCTACAGTTTGCTGTAAGTGATGTCCGCATTCAACCTCCATCATACAACGATTTGGGCCACATCGTAGAGGACTCATGTATTCAGTCTCAAACCAGTGAAATTATCAATAGAAAATCTCCATCTTACAGTGATCTGGGCCACAGTCCAGGGGACTCGCATATACAGGCTCAAGCCGAATCGTTTGTTGACATGAATGTTCCATCGTACAATGACTTTCGCCACGGTCTAGGGGACTCTCATATCCTGTCTCAAAACGATGGGTCCGTTGACACATCCGCTCCGTCATACAGTAAGTTTCTCCACGGCCTAGGGGACTTGCGTATACAGTCTCAAACTGATAGGTTCGTGGGTCAACCTAAATCCCGTCTTGACACATCCGCTCTGTCATACAGTAAGTTTCTCCACGGCCTACCGGACTTGTGTATACAGTCTCAAACTGAAAGGTTTAGAATACTTTCAGACCCGCGTGTTCATGGGAAAATAACAGTTAGCCAATTAATGGCAGTGCAACTCGATCAAAGAAATTGGGTGGATGGTTATGATGCAGGGGCATCCGATACCGATCACCAAGTGGCGGGATATCTCAAATTTTAGATTAATCATCCGGTGACACGTCAGCGAGTGATTTTTTTTTTTTTTTTTTTGAGTGATTCTAACATTTCGCTTTTAGGATACGTGTTTAATAATAGATTTGTTTAGGAAAATAATTCCTACTCAAATTCTCGTTCCTAGGAAATAGGATTTTGTGTGAAAAGCATTTCGTACTTGTAACTAATCCCTTCCTAGCGAAAGGTGTGCTCCAATGGAAAATACACAACACTAGTAGTGCCCCTTTTGACGACCAAGTCACAATGGAAACAACGTATCTGTGGGGATGCGAAGAATATTTGAAAGCATTTTCGAACTTTCCTTTTTGTTGCCTATAAGTACAACTTCTTTATTTAGGGAAAACACACATTTAAGTTTTTATATTAAACCAAGAACCCTTTCGGTGAATCTTTATTAGTGTTTCTTCATTATTTTGTGTTTTTGGCCATTTGATTATCGATCCGCATTATTTGGTATTCAGAGCTTTTGGTATCCAAATGGTCAGGCGTGGTAGACCCCCTTGTAATGTTTGAAGAACCGCCTGCCAAGGCAGCGATTTTGAACAGAGAGACCCATGTGATATTGAGATCGAACACCGGCAATAAAGAATTTGAGACCTCGAGATACAACATGAGATTTTTGATGAGGACACTTTATCGAACCCAAGTGACTGGAACAATGAAGAGAGCCCTTTTGGCGCGATTCGTCAGAATCTTCATGGGATGAACCGTGATGACCCTTTGCGCAACTTTGAAATGAAGATTGGGATTCCAGAGTTTGTGGGAAAGGCATATCCTGATGAGTTTATTGATTGGTTGAACACAATAGAAAGGATTTTTGACCTACGAGATATTCCCGAGAAGTTGAAGTTAAAACTTGTTGCTATTAAGCTGCGTAAAACAGCGTCGCTATGGTGGGAGCATGTATAAAATGAGGATTGAGAGAGTGGAAACCCAAAGGGGAGACATAGGATAAAATGAAAAAATTGTTGCGCGCAAAATTTATTCGCATTAATCATTGACAAGAGGCCTTCCTAGAATACCACAATTTTTCTCAACGAACTTCAACATCTGTTGTGGATTTTATTGCTGGATTTGACAGACTTCGAATGAGGTGCATTATGGACGAAGAAGAGGAACAAGCAATTGCTCGGTTTTTAGGTACTCTTCGGGCGGATATTGCTGGCGTGGTGCATCTGCAACAATATTTGACATATGCTAATGTGTGTCGGTTGGCACTTAAAGTAGAGAGAGAGAGAGAGAGAGAGAGAGAGAGAGAGAGAGAGAGAGAGAGAGAACCGAGTTCGATCAACGAGCAGTCATGTCAAGGACCCATCGGGGTTACCACCTTTCGTAAACCCAAAATCATCTTCCTCCCAACAATATGATGTAGGGGCTGGTGCTACCGTGAAACCACTAACTCGCGAGTTCTACATTGTTTTAAGTACCAAGGGTTAGGTCACCTCGCGAGGGAATGCCCAAACAAACAACTAGTTGCAATTGTGGATGATGATGCACCTGTATCACTCGTGACACAGAAAATGATTTAACCCTAATTTGTTCAACTGATTTAAGTTTTGTCATAGATAAATAGTGTTTGCAATCGAGGATCTGATTTGACCTTGATTTTTGTGATAATAAGTACTTATGTTTTGTCGTACACATTATAACCAGTAACTATCGACTAGCTATCTTCCAGCAACTCTCACATGGCAAGTTGTGCGTATATGTACTTCAGAATGAGGCTTGGGCAATGAAACCGTATCCAAAGCGTCGTCGAATGTACTCCATACTTTATTGACCCGTAGGTATCTTTTTCATGAGCGTGTTCATAAAGGCTAATTTACATTCGAGAAAATGTTTGCTTGTATGAATAGTCGTATGTAACAATTTGTATGCAAAGTGTTGTATTTGTCATTGTATATTTGAAGAAATAGTACAGATGAGCAATTGATACACTTTTCTCTGAAACCCATTTGTTACGAGCCTAGTATAGGATAGGTTTGTAACAGTATTGTTGATACTATTTGAACTTTATCAAACCCATTGGTTTCACATTACTCTTGTTTTGGAAATATTTGATGTACTAAAACCTATGAACTCACTAACTATTTTCATAGTTGACCCGTTATTGACATGTTTTTCAGGTGATCTTCAGTAAAGTGGACGTTTAGGAAGGCATTTGCATGAACTCTTTCCATTTATGTTATGTGTTAGGAATATACTTTATTATTTCAAGTGTCGGTCATTGAATTTTGTAATAGGTTGCGTTATTAAGTTAATACGTTAGTGATTTTATATGTTTTATAAAGTTTATGCTAAGTTTATAGGTTTAGTAGAAGTCTAAGGGACTAATTTGTAATATTTGCATAGTTTAGTGAAGCCCTAGACTACACCTATAAATAGCCTTGTAATCCCTCATTAGAGAGTGTTGGTTCACCTAGTAATATCATTAGTCTTTCATTTTCATATTAAGGGTTCCTTCCACTCTCTCTCTCTCTAAAAATCTTAGTGGTTATGTTGTAAATGGTGACCTAACAAGTGGTATCATTCGCCAAGGGATTATATATGTTGATATAAATAATGCCTAAAAACATTATTAACATATATCGATATCTCTATGTTTTGATAATCACAAAACGTAAACTCATTGAACTACAAATTATGACGTAAACAAGTATTTAGTCGTAAATATTCACTTTAGCATCCATATCACTTAAGGTATGAATAAACAAAGTGTTTAGTGCAATTTATGATCAAAGGGGTATTTAATTAACTAATGCAAAGTTTATTTAATTATATAAACATATTATATATTTTTGAAAAACACTTTTGGTAATAAAGAAAAATGTTTTATTCATACTAAATATATGAATTCAAAATTTTAACCAAAAACAGTTAGTTTTTCACCAAATAAACTTTCCCCACTAAAAGCCAAAGAATCTGGCCGTTTCAGCTGGGCGGCCCCCTTAATTATAAAGGGCGGTCCCCTTAATTTTAAGGGGGCCGGCCATGAATTAAGGGGACCGGCCACGCTCCTCTGTCAGATTCTTTTGCCTATAAATACCACCTTAAACCTGGATTTTTTCCTCACCTTTTGCATCCCAAAACTTTCTGTTCTAGATCTCATTTCTATTCTCCAAATCCTTTGATCATAAATACATAATCCTTTGTTTCAAAGTGATTCTTACTTCATCCTCTCAAGTGCAAGAGAAGAATACTTCTATCCTCCAAGACAAGAAGTATTACAACTTGTTGTGACCTCCACATCCAAGTTGATTGGTGCATCATCAAGAATATTTACATATATCTTTGTGTAGTGTGTTGTGAATATTTGATTGTAGATAGTTGTGATAGGAATATAGATTGTGTGGTTGGCTAGTAGATTGTAGTGAAGATATTTGGTGTGAAGAAGATAAGTTAGGAACTAGATTGGTGTGAAGAAGATAGGTGTGGAGTAGTTAGTTGTGAAGTAGATAGATTTGAAGAAGTTGATTGGTGTGTAGATTGGTGTGAAGATTGGTGTGTAGATTGGTGTGTAGATTGGTGTGAAGATTGATGTGTAGATTGGTGTGTAGATTGGTGTGAAGATTGGTGTGTAAGTGGTGTGTATATTGGTGTGTAAGGTTTCTCCGCCATAAGGAGCTTGTTGACATAGTGAAGAAAACTCTCGAGTAGGTGACTCGAGGAGTGGAGTAGGGCAAGGAAGGTGTCCTTGTAGCCGAACCACTATAAATCCTTTATCTCGCGGTTAGATCTTTCCATATCTTACTTATTATCTTACTTATATCGTTATTACATTTGTAGACGTAGACGTATATATATAGTTGCTCATATAGTGCTAGTATTGATTTTACTTAAAGATCAAACGAAAGTTTCATTCACAAAACAAAGTTTTTACAATCAAACTAAAAAGGTTACATACATATAATTGATCATTTCGATCAAGTATAGGTTTTATACAAAATATAACTAAGGATTATAAAATAAACGATTACGTACTTATCTCTCGTATATAGCTATAATTGTTCATATTATGCATGTGTTGATTTCACATACTTAGCTTACATTATTATTATTGTTCATACTTAGATATACTTGTTCATATTGTTCAAAGATTTGAGTTCACATAAGATTGAATCAAAGTTTTAAAAGCAAACAAGGTTTTAAAACTAAACTAAGTTTTCATAATAAAATTAAAAAGACGTAAAACTATTCAACCCCCCCTTCTAGTTTTCCACAATATAGGTTGATTTAGGTTTGATTTGGTAGAAAAACTAGGTTTAAAAGTGAAATTATTAATATTCGGTTACTGTTCATCGCTTTTCTGTCGAGTTAGGATTTTTGGTTCTATCAAGTTTGGGTTTTTACTTAGCGAGTTTGAAATCTTCTAGCGAGTTAGATCTTTTAGCTTTTGCGAGTTAGAACTTTTAGCTAGTTAAGTAAAATTTCAGCGAGTTAAGTAAAATTTGGCGAGTTAGCCTTCACCTTATCGTATATCGAGTAAGGTTCTTTGTGGCTACTACCTAGGGGAAACTCTGCCCAAGTTGATTCGGCTTACCGAGTTACGGACTTAATTTGCTTTATCGAGTTTGAATCTCTAACTGGACTTACCGAGTTTGACAAGAATCTAAACCTACCGAGTTAAGACAGATCATCAAAACCTACCGAGTTAAGTTTTCAGAAACACATACCGAGTTAGAACAGAATCATACCGAGTTAGAGGTTTATTACAAGTTCTACCGAGTTAGCATCTTACCGAGTTAGAAGCTCTATTGTTTATCAAGTTAGCAAGTCATACCTAAAACTAAAACCTTTATTTATCCTTAAAGATCCATATTAACATAATCACTAATCATCTCATCTTATCAAAGTTTTTCCTTCTTATCTTTCTCTTCTTATTTCCAAAAAAAAAAAAAAAAAAAAAAAAAAAAAGTTTTTTTGCGGGAAAATTTGAGTAAAATTTAATTTCTACAGGAGACTAAACGTTCAATTTTTACGCGAGATTCAAATTTTAGTATAACATTGAAAATTTTGGCCCAAAATTCAAATTTTTTCGGTGAAATTTGGCGGCAAAATTTTTGAAACTCAAATTTTTCTTGCAACCTTAAAATTGCATTTTAGAGTGATTTTCAAATTTTTGGAGTGAAAATTTTTCAAATTATTTTTTGGAGGGAAAATTCGAAATCACTATATCGACCTTGAATGTGACATTTTGTTTTATTATTTCGATTACGTCGCAACAATCAAGGGGGAGAGCAATGTCATCTACAACGTCTCAATCACCTTCTTCCAACTACCTTCCTCACCAATATTCTCATCAGCAACAGTATCATCAACAACAAAGTCACAGCCCCCTCATTCATCATGTTCTGCTCTTTGGCAATGAATTAAGGCCTCCAATGTTGCTACCAGGAACGTATACTGATTGGAAACGGAGATTTCTACAATGGCTCACAGATCGTCCTGCTGCAGAATTCATGCTTAAATCCATTCAAGATGGTCCATACAAAATGATATTTCTTGCTGACTCAACAGGGATTATCAGACTACAAACTGATGAAGATTTGAATGCTACTGAACTTGCTCAGTATAATGCTGACCAACAAGCTGCATGGTTCATGACACTAGCCATTCCAAACTCAATTTACATGAATATGGACTTTCAAGCCAGTGCTGATGAAATGTGGAAATATCTTGAAGCTATGCATCATACAGAAGAACTTCATCACATCGAATGAAGCAAATTCTTGAATCTTGTTTAAGCATGAATCCACTGAAGACCATTCTCTCTGCTCCACCATCTTCAGCTGTTGACCATGGATCCTTAATTCACACTCCAAATGGTCTCTTCTTCATTCCTCCAAATGCACCTGAGCATATCTTCATTCCACAGTACCATCCTGCTACACTAAATGATCACATGCAATCTCTTCTGCAAAATCTAGTGAAGCTTGGACAAGTATCTACTGAGAAAGGCAAAGGCGCAATGACTTCAACTTATGAATACTTTAATACAATGGAAGATAATGATGATGAAGAAGATCTTATCGAACCAAGCATGGCATTTATGGCATATACGGAAAATGTTGCAGATGTGGATGCTCAAGATTATGATTCAACTCCAGTCTTTGACGATAATGTTGAATACAATGCCACACTTAGTCAAATAGAAGTTGAAGGGGGTAATCTCAATGCTGTTTTGCAAAGTATCATGGGAGATATTCCATCTTACGATGAATATGCAGATTTGAAAGCCGATATAGCAGATGTGATGTTAATGGCAAACATGCAGGAACTTCACATGGATGATACATACCCAGTGTACGACACAAATGCTACTGATGATTCTGAAGATCCATTTGAGAAATGCATGACATCTTTTAGATTACTTCAGTCACACCTTAAACTCCTTTCTAACAATAACTTTGCTGAAAATCGTTCCGAGCGTGTACTCAATTATTTATTTGAAGACGTCTTTGGAGAAGAAGTTGATATTTTCACTAATACGATGTTTTACAAAGTAAATCAACTTGAAAAGCAACTCGCAACTGAAGAATTTCACGAGAATGAATCCAAGGCCGCATTCAGAGTACTCAAGGAACAGTTTCAACATTTCATCAATTATGACTGTGAAGATGTAAGCGAGTATTTTTTAGAATACACTCGAATTGAGGCTCAAATCTTCAAAGATATATTGCTCCAACACCTGGATGCTCTTGAGAAGTCAATTGCTGAAAGAGTACTTCACAGAGAAGAGTATGAAAAAAGGGTAAATAAAAAGAAGTTGCAGATTCATGAAGAGCAAGTTCATAAAGTTGATGTATTGGAAGCTAATTTGGTTGTCGTGAAAAGCAATGGGACAGAATCAGATGAGCAGGATGACAACAGCAGATTGGGGAATGATACATATGCAGATTGTGTAGAGACCAGACCCTTCTATGACTCAGATACCAACTTTGACAAAGAGCAAATGGCTACAGTTGATCATATAATGCCTGCAAATGAGAAACAACAATTTGAGCAACCTGAATTCATAAATGAAGGAGAGGTTGACTAGAATGTTGTCTAATGTCTAGACAAACGTTTTGAGTCTGAGTCCTTACCTGATAATCAAATGACTAAAACATCAAACCAAACTCTTGAGTCTGAAAACATTCTTCTCAAAAAGACCATTGCCCAGTTTCATAAAGATTTTTCAAAACTGGAGGCAAATTGCATCTCACTGGAGCTTAAATTGCAAAACGAATCTCTAACTTCGGGCAACAATGGTCAATTTCTTAATGAACAAAGTAAACGTGTGGATACGTTAGTTAATGAAAATGAGCTTTTAAAGGGTCAAATTCAAGCAAAGGTGTTTGCACATGATGCATTGCAAAACAAATTAAGAAGACTGACTGGACAGAGTGTGGATACTAAGTTTGCAAAACTATCAATCTTGGGGAAACCGACTTCTCAAACAATCAGAAAACGATCAGTTGTTAGACAACCAACTGCATTTAAATCCGAACGACCCAAATTTTCAAAACCTCGGTTTGCCTCCCAAGTTGTTGAGAAAAACAATTTGACAAATCCTGTCACTCCACATTCTTAGCCTAAGGAAAATGCATCTGTGTCTGCTAAATCTCAACACGTGATTATACCTGGTTCATCTAGGATTAGTTCGAAAACAGTGTCTAAAACAAGCATTAAAAGTAAAGAGTTTTATGGCAAATATGACATATACAAGAACTATGATCTAGAAAAGGCTAGGAAAAAGGCACTACTTCAAAAGGATGGAATTCTAGGTTCAAAACCTCATGTGATGCCTTCCACTGTAGTGCAAAACACTGCTAGTAGTAGCAAACCAAAATCTAGGAGTTCTCAACAAACTAATAGGAATTGGCGAGCATCTAAGAGTAGTTGCGTAAATAATCATGTTGTTTGTGCTTTAAAATATCTTCAAAAGGGAAATTCACTTGAAAAGGCTCAATCGACTAAGACAAACAAACCCGTTGAACCAAATGTCATAAGTCAGAAACCTAAGAAGTGGATCAATATAGGACGTAGGTTTTCTCAATGAAGTGATGCACCTACATTTCATTCCACTGCATCCAAAAAGAAAACATCTCCTAGATCCAACATTAGGTGGGTACCCACGGGTAGAATTTTCAAAACGATTCGTCTTAGGTGGATTCCTACAGGAAAGATTTTAGACATTTGCACTAAAACTAATGTGATATCCACAACATCTACCTCTGACACAAGAATGAAAACCATTGGAATTGTGTTTTCGCGTGTCAAGAAGTTAGTTGACACTACATCTTTATGCTTCTAACACCTGGAACCCAGTTACACTTGGGGCTCCATGTTCTCTGTTTTGTCTCTTCTTTCTTTCTCTACAGATTAAACAGATATGGCTTCGGAACAACTCAGTTTCGGACCCGAGCTTAATGACAATGGTTTCTGAGCACAACAGCTTAGGACCCGCAATCAACCGTTTAAAAGCACTTCAGCTATGGTTTCTGAGCACAAGACCCGCAATCAACCGTTCAAAAGCACTTCAGCTATGGCTTCTGAGCACAACAGCTTAGGACCCGCGACCAACCGTCTGAACTTTTCGGATTCTTCAACTGAACCATTGTCACTTACCAGTAAAGAATTGGAATGTTTACTACACTGTTTGATGATTCATTTGCAAGCCACTCTCCAGATGTCTCACCAATTTCCGATGCACGCCCTGAGAATATTCAAGTACCTGACACATCTCAACAAACAACAACCACTGTTGAGAAAGACGGTCCTCCAAGTGAATCTCCAACAATAGCAGGTCAAACCGCTTCCAACTCTAGACAATCAGCTGAAGATCCATAACAACAATCAGTACCACAACCTGCAGATTATGACGGAAATACGTTCCTCAATCCATTTGCACCGACTCCAACCGTTCTTGATATAATAGAGTCGTCTTCTCCCAATTTGGATCCGTCTAATATGCATACGTTCTACCAACATCACCCTTCGACACATTTTTGGAATTAAATGGATTTGGAAAACAAGCTAGACGCAGAAGGCATAGTGAATCGCAACAAATCTTGTTTAGTTACCAAGGGATACAGTCAATGAAACAGGATTGTACATCACTGTCATCAACAAAAGCTTAGTATGTAGCCATGTCTGCTTTCTGTGCTCAAGTCATTTGGATGAGAACTTAGCTCACGAACTACGGCTATATATTTGACTAGATCTCAATGTACTGCGACTCAAAGTGTGCCTTTGTAATCTCTTGCAACACCATTCATCATTCCAAAGCCCAACAAAGTGCTCTCCGCTACCATTTCATCTACAGAGCATGTCGAGAAGGGTATAATTGAATAAGAATTTGTAAGTACTGAATACCAATTGGCGGACTTGTTTACATAGGCATTACCTCCATCAAGGTTTGTTGATTTAGTCCACCACATTGGTATGCGGTGTTTGACTCCAGATGATTAGCAAAATTTTTCTTAAAACCTAAGAGAGTCAAACATCAAACTCTCTTTGTGAATATTTTATTAAAATATATCATTTCAAAAAAAAAAAAAAAAAAAAAAAAAAATCTTCTTTCTCTTGTACAAACATCTAATCTTCAAAACTTTGTTCCTCCACTAAAACAAATTTTGCTTCACATTGTCAAAATGGAACATGTTTTGAGGGGGAGAAAACTTTTCACAATATCATGAAGTTTGCACACCTCATCATAATTCTTCACGGATAAAATGTTTTTTCATCATTCGGATTAAAATCTCATTTTCAAAAACTTATATGATCTCTCGAATTAAAATGTACAAAAAGGTTTTACAATATATATGCTAATTCGAGGGTGAGAAAATAAAGTTGTTGAGGTTAGTTTTAAAGAAACTTTGACTTGTTTGTGCCTGATGCATTTTCTCTATGTGCAAGTACATGTCATCCCATTGAAAGTCAAAATTTCAACATTCGAAAAAAATGTTTCTTATGGAACATATTTTGAGGTCAAATGGGCAAAATGTGTTTAAATGCTAAACTGGTAAAAGGATTCAAATTGGTGAGAAACAAGTTTTTCAAACTCTACACTCTCGTTTTACACCAATAAAGCAAGTGTGAAAACCAAAGCAAAGTCGTTCAAAACCTTTTAAATTTTCAAAATCTGGAATGCTTTGGCTGCAATAAAAGAATGACTCTGATTTGAACATCCCAAATACCGGAAGTTTTCCATTCATCACAAAAAACAAATCTTCAAAAAGAACCCATGAGGTTCAACTTTAGATGAAAATCTTTTTCAGATTTTAAAACTCAAAAGAGAGACTACGGGTCTCAAACAACTTTCTACAGTAAAAGAGTTTTGAATTTCAAGCATTATTTGTTGTATAATACTTGATTATGTTTTCTAAAACCTTGAGCAGAATCATCTCATGAATTTTCAAAAAGTATTTTATAATACAATTCAAAATTCTGCTCAAGAAGACTATCTCTTGAATAAACTTCATTATTTGAGTGAGAGTATTTTGTTTAAAGGAAACTAATTTTGTATAAAAACAACGACTTGTGCACTGATTTCAGTGTACAACTCGGGTTTCAGAGAAAGGAGAGTGCCTTGCTAAACCATTCATTAAAACCAAATGTGCACTTTTCCTTGAAAACCAGAAGAAGTTCTCATGCTAAGTTTATCTAAAAATTCTTAATCTTGAGCAAAATTTATTCAAAAATTTTCAAAAGGTTTTTCAAAATTTTTCAGAATTTTGCTCAAGATTTTTCAAATCTTTACTCCCCAATTCGCTCCAAAGTTTAAAAATGTCAAAACATATGCTCGTTTTGAGGGGGAGTATTTCCAAATCAAAATGCTTTCTCAAAATCATGACTTTGGTTTGTGCACACATAACAGTGTATAACCCGCACTTGTATTGAAAGGACCCTGAGGTACGCATCAGTGCCTCAATTCTTATATAAGGAGCGAAGGCTTCTTACTTTTGAGTAGAATTAATCAAACATTTTCTTATTTTCATAATTCTGCTCAAAAGACAAGTATTTCACCTGAATGAGTATTCACTTATTGAGGGGGAGCACTTGAAAAACTCATCGTTTGAAAAACAAAAGTTCTTGTTGATATCTCTCCATAAGACTCAAAAAGCATATTTTAATCAAACGTTTATCAAAAACAACATCTCATATGCTATTTTTGAGGGGGAGAAAGTGAAAGTCATTAAAATATGAAAGTTCAATGTTGCTTAAAGTCAAATATCTTGTGCGAGCTAGATTCAGAATTAACCCAGAAATTGACAAAACATAAAAGTTAGTAATCTCGAAAAGACTTATCCTCGACGGGTAATAACATCAAGTTAGTTACTAGAGCTAGTTGTCACGTAAGCGTGTCTCAAAAAGGATTTGTCTTAGTAGAAATGTACGGTCTCGAGAAACTTTCTGTGGATTTGATCAGGCCGGGTAATAACTTCAAGCTAGTCTAACTAGTGATGTAAGCGTGTCTCGAATCGGTCTTGTTCACTGAAAGTGGATCAATTCAAAAAGTGTTTGCTCCTCCCGCATGTGCAAATTTATTTAATACTTACGAGCACATGTGAAAGGGGAGCCTTTTAAAAGTAAACACAAAACTCTCAAAGTGTTAAACAAATTATTTGATAATCACAAACACTTTGAGAGATTTTCAAAGGTTTCTTGGTAATTGTCAGATAATCATGGAGTTATAAGGTGATTAAGATAGGAAAAATCGTCCTATGATCCGCCAGAGCTGGAGGGATCTACCCAAGGACATCACCATTAGTTAGAATTAGAAGTCCTTAGGTATGATACGAAAAAAGAAGAAAAGAATGAAAGGGGAAAGAAGGGGTTGAAGAATTAAAAAGAAAAGTAAAAGAAAAGGGTGAAAAGAAATAGCCCTCCATATGTTCAACCTTAGGGCAGACACCGGGTTCAATTCGTATGCTACTGGTTGTTGCAAAGACAACACCGGTATTGAAGATAAAGTCATCATGGACCCAGTGACGCAATGCACTTAACCTTCTTAACCACTCAAGTTCTCTTAAAAGAGCTTGTTTCATTCTCACGGGGAACCAGTGTAATCTATCGACTTATCTCTTAGAGATGTTGATATTGTAGCAGGAGACCCCTCCCTAATCTCCGCATAGGAAACCTAAGTGTGCACTTATCGAGTCTAGAGCCATGAGATACATTAAAGATCTCTTAGGAACACTTAGTATTTTTTACAACTGGTGTTCTACATCAATGGACACCAGCTGTAAATTATCGAGTCCTTCGCAGATCTTAGCAATCTGCCGAGAACGTTTATGAGAGAATTACAATTGTTTTCTCAATGATTGAACGGAAATTCCTGCCAGGGTCAACATCAAACAGCCCTGACAGCAGGTCACTTCGGTAACCCTTCACGGGTTATGCTTAGCGTTCGCGGTGGTTCTTTTGCGGTCTACAGTCGTGGAGTGATCCCCAGCGACTCACCTAGTCATTGAGCTACTTAGTAGGTCTCGTAAGCTACTTCGGGGTATCTGACATGGGAACGACCTTGATAAGGATTAGAAGGAGTATTCACACTATGCTGTTGACAAGCTCTAACTCCTTATCTGTAAGTACCGGTTGATTATTGCTAACTGTTTACTTGCAGGTACATCACCTCTATGATGGTAGATTCCAGCATGCTCATACATACATCTTGAAGCAAATGAAAGCTCCCCCAAAGATCTAAGCACCACAAAGTTCAAAGAAAGATTCTACGTCAATAAGAAGAATCTGCAAAGTATAAAGACTAAAGATCTTAGAGTATGTAAAGGAACTTCGTACTTTCAAAAGTCAAAGTCCAAAGATGTATGAGCATGTTGGAATGGCGGACGACCACCACAGACACAGAAATGACGATCGGCAGACAACTTCATAACATGATCACCATCACATCAAACAAAGAACGAAGTACAAAGAACGATGAAAGATTTTGCTTACTATTTTTTTGAGGACGTCAACTACAAAGTCAAAGTATAGAAGATGACGACGTCAAGCAACCTTTGATGACCAACACTTAGGGGGAGATTGTTGGGAATAGACTTTATTATTTCAAGTGTCGGTCATTGAATTTATTAATAGGTTGCGTTATTAAGTTAATACGTTAGTGATTTTATATGTTTTATAAAGTTTATGCTAAGTTTATAGGTTTAGTAAAATTCTAAGGGCCTAGTTTGTAATATTTGCATAGTTTGGTGAAGCCCTAGACTACACCTATAAATAGCCTTGTAACCCCTCATTAGATAGTGTTGGTTCACCTAGTAATATCATTAGTCTTTCATTTTCATATTAAGGGTTCCTTCCACTCTCTCTCTTTACTTACTTTCTCTCTCTAAAAATCTTAGTAGTTATGTTGTAAAATGGTGACCTAACATTATGTTTTAAAAGTAATGACTTGTCTTTGGAACCATTTCAAAATGAGTTGTAAACTAGTAATATTTTTTGATTAATCTATGTACGGTGTTATCTCTATCTTATGCGTTGTGCCTCGCATTGTTGCATCTCGTGTTTCTGCTTTAGCGGGGTGGAGTAGTGGTGAAAAAGATGTGGGGTGTGACTTTTGAGGTGATGTTTGTTGTAGTATCACATTGTATGCATGAAAAGGTGACCAAGTAAAAACTGGTCGAAAATTACAGTGGTGAACAGGAGACTTTGGGCATACATAAAGGTTGAAACAAGTTTTTAGACATAGCAGAATTTTGTGGTATGGGGTAGCCATGGTATTCAAGGGTATTTTAGTTTGCCATTGGTGTTTGAGCTTGTTGAAGGGCGTTGCTATTTGCACACTTGTAATTTAATATAAATCATAGCATTGAAACTATAATGTGTTTGCAAGTATAACTAACCGTACCAAGAAGTGGTATGTACATTTTTCGGTAGCAACGGGACCATGAAACCGTGTTGTTCCTAGTTGTAAATCTACAGATAATCACGTCCTATGAATGGTGCAAATATTTTGCTTAAAAAACATCATTGTAGGATATTGAAGTTGGATCCTAGTGATCATGTTTCCAAATCTGTTATGATTCGCAACATACCCGATAACTACACATACGTATTATATTTTTTTTATGGATATTAAAAGAATTATTTATGACTTCATGAATAATTTAAAAAAAAATGGGATTGTGCAGTCCATCAAATAAGTTATCTTTAGGATCCAACTTAAGGAGTTGAGATTGTATAGATTTTGTTTTTAGTCTTGTTAAACAAACAATTACGTGTGATATTTATAGGCATGGAAAATAAAATATGGCATCTCTTGCATGTTTAAACCAAGAGAGATGGTGGTCGTTAAGAAGAACAAAATGAGAAGACCTTTGTGCCATGAATATAATTGATATTATATCCTCATACATTCATATAACTATTAATATTCATACACATACGAGACTATTACATTCATCACGATACGTGAACATTCCACAAAAAAACATTCATGAGTTAACATTTTGTTAGTTTATGAACATAAATTAATAGTTGTGTGTTAGGATCGAACTCGAGATCGTGGGATTGCACACAATACGTATGAAGAGTAAAAGAATAATTATTTATAAATGTTATATATAATTATTAATAAACACAAAACGAGTAACGACCGTTAGTATTTAACGGAGAATGGCTAACAACCGTTAGACGAAGATTAGGAAAGTAATACTTGTGTTTAATTGGAAACAAGAGAAAGTTCCGGAATCCCTAGGGGAAGCCTAGAACTGATCGGCCATAAGGAGGTTTTCCACCTCCTCTTTGCCTTGTGCTCCAAGTAAACTATAGTATATAAACACCTCATGTGATTCATTATTCTCATAACTTGTACACACACATAATAGGTGTTTTTCTCTCCTCTTCTTGTCCTAAAAATCGATCCAACCTCTATCCCTTCTAAGGGATTTGATTTTCATTGCTAAAAGAGTTTTTTGTTTAACTTACTTGCATAAACTTTTACTTGAATTACTACGTGTGTACAAGAACACGATTCAAACACACTATTGTTTGATTCTTGGATTGAATTACAAAAGAGGTAGGGGTAATTCTTATAATCCACATAAACCCTAATTAGGGTTATTGATTTGATGATTGCATTTGATTCTTGTTCGGGCTAGAATCACAAATGTATGTTTACTTTTATATTTGATTAATTAATTACATATTATATGATCTTGTAATTGCTTCCGCTATGCTCACTTGATGTGTTTGGTTTATTTTATATGATTGTCATGATATTATAATTCCAACACATTTATCACGATACATCAATATCATCTCGACTGATCTATAGGGTAAAAAAATGCTCTTGTGAAGATTTTTTAGGAAATGAGACTAGGTAACCTATTAGAAAAGTATTTACCAGTGTGGTTAGACCCACCAAGAGACGGGTATATGTCATGTTCGAAAACACTGTACATGTATACCATTAGAAGATAATAATGTATGTGTTTGGTTGAAAAATACACGATTTCAATTATGGAAGCATATATGTGGGTCTAGTGTGGCTATTTCTTGATTTTTCTTCTTTTCCATATCAACGGTTCAAGATAATTCAACCTACTACTAGATAATAAACGTGAAGTTTTTGGTTATTATTCGAGTGAGTAAATGGCAAAAATCGCCTTTGTGATTTTAATGGATGATTTAGTGGAGCATAAATAAAGTAACTTATGTTTACAAACAAAAATTCAGTAAAGGTGATGTACCGATGGATGGAAAAATGGGTCTCTGGACATCTATGGATATTTGTGTATACTGTTAATTTTATTAAAAAAATATTGATTTTTATTTTTTAAATGCACTCGATCTATAAAAATTATGTTTAGAGCATTGTTTAGTTTATTCATGAGCATCTGGTCACAGTACACTGTATCCTGGTTCCGTCCCTGGATGTATGGTACGCAAAAGATACTCAATATAAACTTACGATTACAAATAGGATATTAACTTACGATCACAAATATATTTTCCTAGAGATGTATTCATGATATCTACTATTAATTCAAGCGTTAAGAAGTCGTTAATCTCATTTTGTGACATGAGTTGTTGCGATATTTATTTCAACAAAGACGGTAACAGTGTTTCATAACTTTAATAAGTGAACTATTTTACCTTACTTTTTAGTATACTCATAATTCTGAAGAAACTATTTGCTATTTTATGGCTAAACCACGTATTTAAAGACTAATCTGTAATATGTGAATCGAAGGGCTTCCTCTTCAATACCGCTTTTGTGGCACGAATGCGCAGTTGATTCGATTAAAGGAGGGTGTTCTTGAGAGAATGTTTCGAGTCCATTTCTAACTTCCGACGAGTGTGAGAGGTTACAGTTATATGTGTGTGGCATTGTTATCACTCGCAAAGTAGATGTTTACCAAAAAAGATTCCTAACTACGACTTTCAAATTCCCAATGAGGGTTGATTGAATTGAACCAATGCTCAGTTTTTTAATCTTGTGTCAAAGTTGTAACACGAGAACCACGTTTGGGAACTTGCTTTTATGGAAGAAATTGTAATAGAGGTCCCATCTTTTAACTTAGCCATTATCATTATTAGGGGACAAATACTGATAAGTAAAAGTGTAAAACATCCTCCATGACTATGAGTCTATACCACAAAAAATGTACTGTAGTACGTTTTTCTTGTGATTACAATTCAAAATGATGACTTTTGTGTTTTGTATAGCTAATAGTACCATTGCAGTAATAAAAACTAAAAGATATGATTAGCTGATTACAACCAGGTAGAAACTAGGGAACCTCGCGGTGTCACGAGACCCGATAGAATTTTCTTTCCTAGTGTAATTTTCGTAAAAAAAACACTTAATTTTTGAAAATACATCCGGTCTCAATGTATTTTATTTCTAGTTGTTGCTTAGTTAGCACATCAATATGTGAAAAGTGAATCTAGTTTTCACCAAATTAATCATTTTAAGTTTTTAACCAAAATCATATCACTCGTAGCTCTAGTTCCATCAATGATTAAAACCTATCAACCTGTATTTTTCAAAATTACTTTATGAAGTTCTAGTTGTTACAAGATTTATGTTTTAGGGTTTTAAAACTTTTACCTTTACATACAACTTTATTGCACTATACTATACTAAGGGTGAGCATCGATCCGGGACCAGACCGGACCTTCAAAAACCGAGACCGGATTAAGGTAAAAACCAGGACCGAGACCGAATATGGTCGGTCCGGTCCAAAAAGGCAAGATTTTAGCAAGATTTTCGGTCGGACCGGACCGGACTGACGACCGAATTAGACAAAAAGCCTAGATCGAGGAGCGGATCAAATGTGATCAGTCCGATCCGGTCTCAGTCGGTCTGGTCCGTTCGGGTCGTTTGCTCACCCTACACCATACCTACAAGTTGTTACAACTATTTTAATTTGAAATGTCATACAAGGTTTTAATATTTAATAGAGGAAATTACTAAACTAAGCCGAAATAACACCTTTGGTTCAAGATTTGGTCATTTTTTTTTTATCATATTCTCATTTTGGTCATGCTCAATTGCTCGACTTCACTCATTTTGTGACATGTGTCATTTGTAAGTATAAAAGTTAGCTGCAGTCGAACAGTTGAGCAGTTGAGCAAAGGACACATGTTTACTTGCAAATGACACGTGTCACAAAAGGAGTGAAGTCGAACAGTTGAGCATGATAAAAAAAAAAAAAAAAAAAAAAAAAAAAAAAAAAAAAAAAAAAAATTTACCAAATCTTGAACTAAGGATGTTTTTTGGCTTAATTTGTACGGGTAGGTATTAAAATATACTTTACATGTTGTTAGCATCATCATGTTTATAACTTTTCTTATATTGTGAAGTATAGCGACATATTCACGGGGTTAGCAAAGTTGACCGTAACATCATTTACGAGTACTATTTAGCTAAGATATTTGCTTAAAACTACAATAAAAAATAAAACAATATTTTTATAAAGCGAAAGTGGATGTTTAATTTAGTGGGTTGGCAATACATCACGTCAATAATGGTTGAGATTTGAGAATGGCAAATTATCTTATCGTATATCACGATTTTAAATGATATCACAGCGTAAAAACTATGATACGATATATCGAGTATTGTATGAGTGGGGAATGATGGGACCGTTCTCTGATAATGAAGTTTTTTTTATTAAAATATAAACTTTACAAATCTAAAAAGAAATATAGATTCGGCTTGGCTTGGCTTCGCTTGGTTGAGCTGATAGAGACAGCCACTGGCCACTGCCATGACACGTGTTCAGTTGCTTTCCACCGTTTAAAGTTGATCAAGGACTAAAAAAAGGATAAAATGGGAAAAGAGCAAGACAAAGAAAAGAATAAATAAAGGTAACTTACAAAAGTCCTAGTCAATTATTGTTGTCCTATATTATACCGACGGGTCGAACAAGCTGATAACGATTAGAAATTTGTACTACTTCATGTAGAGTTAATCTTAGTATTAGCTTTCATATTGGGAAGGGGAGGTTTAAAGTTTTACTCCTTTATTGTCAGCATACTGTTTTAATTTGATGTCATTGCTGCTGAACCTGAACAACTAACAATTAAAAAAAAAAAAAAAACTTTCAATTCGAGTTATTTAACTTTAATCATTCAATTATCAAACAACCAAGTTGTGTTCCAGTTAATATGTTTGGATTGGCGTGTTTGTAAGTTGGCATAATTTTAACCTAAACACGACATGTTTATTAAGTATGTCAAAAAACTGAATTTTAACTCGAACCTTGCATAGCAGGTTTAACTAAGGTGGCAAATCATCAAGTTACAAAATTTCAAGATAACTTCAATAAGAAAGATATAAAAGATTTAGGAAAACACGTTCTCAAGTTTTATTTTTGAAAGAAAAGAAGAAAAGTGGATGGTAAATAAAAAAAAAAAAAAATGTGTATCCGAGGTTTTTTAAAAGAGAAGAGAAAATAAGAGGAGTGGAAATTTGCCTAATCTTTTCTCCTAAATTTTCTTTCTTAATGTGGGATAATTTGGAAAGAAAGTCATTACTGAAACCAATAATAATCAAAATATCTTAGGGCGCGTTTGGTATCCTCCTATGGGAATGAGGGAATTATAGTGGTAATGATTCTAAGGGTGCGTTTGGTATGCTGCGAGAAATGACAATGAGTATGAGTTTGATAGTAGTGGTGGGTCCCTCAACTATGAAAGATCCATTCCTCACTCAAGAGTTGTATATGGAGTATGAAATATATTAGACTTTCATAGTCATAGTTGTGGGCCCAGACATTCTAAACAAACACAAACTATCACTTTCATAGTGATAGTTTGATTCCCTTAGGAGGAAACCAAACGCACCCTAAGTGTTTGGTTAAGATGAGGGCCCACATTACATGGGAATGAAACATTGATATTATCCATACTCCATAGGAGTCTAAGAGGAGAGGAATAACTCTATCATAGGCGAGGGGCCCACCACTACTATCAAACTCATACACATTGTGATTTACGAGAGCATACCAAACGCACCCTAAAAATGTCATAACATATAACAAAAAATAATAAAATATATATATAATTTGACAAAAAAAGAAATCAATATGGCAAATCTAATCAAATTGATATCCAGTTTTTGTTGAACAATAGATAACCAATAATGACTATGATAGATCATAATTAATTAGCATATCCAATGTTTTTTTCCCCTCAAATAAAGCCAACAATATATATCGACCAAACAAAACATTACAAAACAAAGGCATCCACCTGCATAATCAAGTCGATTAAAGGAGACGGGACCCAAATGAAAAACCACGTCGACCACATAATGGTGATTGTTGTTTCACTAATGTACATGAAAAAGTTTTTCCATTATACGACTACACAATGGTCATTACAAGATTGGCTAGTTAGTTCTTAACTTATTATTCCTAACTTCCAAATTGCACTATATCAAGAAAAGGAGGTGATTTGTATACCATTTTTTTATCCATCCACCACTAAATCATGCATAACAGTGTTGTACTGTGTGCATCACTGGTATAATTTAGTGGTGGATGGCTAAAATAAATGGTGATGATACATATCTATACTACTATATAATGTATGGATAAACCAAGCTTAACTCCTAACAAAAAATTAAGATAAGGAGCTCAAATCATGAGATGGCATGTGTCACTTCTCAACTAATTCCAAGCCTAACTCCATAAGGAGCTCCAATAATAAGGTGACATGTGTCACTTCTCAACTTAAAATTCACCTTTATTTTCAAATTGAAATATCTATTTATTTTTTTAATTATCTAATTCACCATATTTTCTAAAATTTTGTGTTCTTTAATTCAACATCCATTTTTATATATATTTATGAGTTTTTAGTTTTTAGATTTTTAGTGGGTTTTTTTATTCAAAATTTTACAATTTTAACATTTATTTCAATCAATACAATATTGATTCGTCAAAATTATATACTTTTGGGTGAGTGTTTGACGGGAAAGAGATTGCGAGGATCATTCTATATACGGGAATAATAATGTCACAGGAAAGCTACGGGAAACCCAAGCAAACAAATATATATTCGGAGTGTTGTGAAACGAATTCACTAAGCGGGTAGGGAATTGCGGGGAGAGTTGGGCTAGCAATTCATTTACTACCCATATTACTATATTTTTCGCCGCCGTTGTGCGCGGGTATCCGACTAGTATAAATAAATAAGTGGTTGTAGATGTTAACGGTCATGATACCAACATGGCTATATAAGCTCAATGTTACGATCGATAATAGTCTTTGTATTATAAGTGCCTGGTTATAAATATGCTAAATTAACTTAAAATGGATAGGATATAAGTAAGCCCAAAGAAGACGTTGGGCCGTTGGGGTCAGACAATGGGCCACAACCCAAATAGTTAAATACCAGTCAAAATGCATGTCTACCAAAGTTCAAATCATCAAATTATAATATCAGCCCTCTATGTCTAGTAAAGCCTGAATTAATCATCAAATTTATCCAACAAAACCAAACACATACTCTAATAAAACCCCCCAATCTCATTTTTTTTCTTGGTAACAATGGCTTCTGCCTTTTTTGTTGACTAGCTTACGAGCGTGGGTTCATCGCCACACAAACTCAAATGGAGTAAAGCCTCTCTTCGCTAAGTTGTCTCCGTTTTGTAAGTATTAATGTTATAGTCCAAAATTAAATGTGAACTTGATAACTGTTGAACAATACAGGATAGCTGTTTTTAAAAAAATACATGCACGAAAACTGACTTTATGCTCATGACATTATTTCGATTTGTATGCATAAGGTTATATTTTATGTCCCTGTATTTATGCTGCTAAAATGTGATCAAGATATGTATAGAACGTAAAGTTAAGAATTTATATATACGAGCTTGACAATTCCGTACCGAAAAGGCGATGTATATTTGATGATGGTCACACTTATTTTTCTTCCCGATACTCATAAGTACTGACGTACACTTGATAGCTAGAGAACCCGAAATTTGCAGTTGCTACAAAAATGCTAGGGTATTGGAATGTATAGTGAAGGGTTTATCAATAATTCAAATAACTAAGTGGTGTTTGTTTTTATTTTTGAGACATAAGCTATGTGATTTTGATTTATATTTTAAAAAATTATTTTTTCTGGTTTATTTTGAAACCTTTGAGTTTATATAAGCTCGTTATAATAGGCTTTTATTACAAGTTTCGAGATAACTTGAAAAAGCTTATAGTACTATAAAACAATAAGAAACTAAAATGAAATAAAATAAGCATAATACTAAGTGTAATCTCGCAATCACCTCGTCGCCACTCACTACAACCTTTTTCATAATTAATTTAAACCACAAAAAAAATACACCACTTAAGCACGAATATAACTCACAAAAATAATTAAATAAAACATCCACACACAAACATACTCCAACGACTCGGTCTTATACTCTTATTTATGACGGACTTCTCTTTGTTTGGTTAAGACGCGTCGGGGTGGGAGGGTGTAATGGTTAGGACGGGTCAGGGTAAGGGTCGACGGAGAGATTCGACCAAGCCATTTGTCTAATAAACACCCCGTAAGTTATGCATATTTCCTCCTTGTCACGTGCACCTGAAATTCAAAAACACATGAACATGGTACGTATACTTAAAATTTGAACAAGTTTAATCAAATCTAATGATTTCGAAGAAGTTAGTAACTACAGCACTTAATGTGCATGCTTGATTTTTATTTTTTTTATAATCATTAGATCCCCATGCACATGTCGTCAATCCAGTTAATTAGCTCATCAAATTAAATTATAATTACATAACTTAGATTAGACAAAACATTCATGATGACCTTGATCATGATGTCTCTCCCACCCGTGTCACCATCGATCAAACTATGTAACTTTTTTAAACGATTAAAGTTTTCTTTAACAATAAAAAGATACTAACGTACGTGAACAAACGAAAAAAAGCTACCAAGACATTCTATAATACATGCATGAATACTTGAATAGATCAGGGTTGTGAGGTTGTGCAATGGATTTCGAAGGCCCTGTACGGTAACGATAAGGAGGCTTCAATGTTTGACGAATTGTCGAATTCTAATGTAAAAAAATTAAACATGCATCACCACTTGATGTTTTCTTAATATTATATTTTGACTGTGATCACATAATATTGTTCTATAATAAACTTAAATTCATGTATATGTAACTTAATAACTCTGTGTAGCCACTCCACTTGCACACTATGTTTACCGCCTCCGGAATAGACTAAAAAAAAAAAAAAAAAAAAAAAGTAACAAGAGAGTGTCTTACTATTCAAGTTTTGATTTCGATATCAGTTGACAGATCAACTGCATGAAAAGTATTTTTCTTGCTTTGTAAAGAAGGTAACAAAATAAAAAGGGGGAAATCATGATGTGCAACAATTGAAATCATAGATTTAGGCACTCCTTTTCTTCTATCACACTCTTATTCACAAATAAAGACGACTTTACAATATTAGATGGTCAAATTGTAGTTGTATTTGTGTGCGAAATGTGAAACCATAAAGTGACTCAAAATTTTAGAGGTCTCAAATATTCTTTTATATATTTTAATTAAGGCTTCAAAATTTACTTTCAACTTCAAAATATTAACGATATATGAAATTATGTTCTAAATGTTTGTTAAACTCATCTTAAAGTGGTCGAGAGTGACGAAGAACTAATAAAAATTTAAAGCTAGATTTACAATATATCTTTATCGCATGTTTAGGTATCATATATTCATATAAATTTTTGTACCGGGCATCCGTTAACTCAGCTACAACATATTCAGATTATTTAAAGTGCACTACAAAAAAAAGTTCATTTTTTCACACTTAATGTTCACACTTTTAAAAAGTGTGTAAAATTTAATTAGTTTATTAACACTTAATAATGTGTAAAAATTTGTTACATTAATAAGTGTAGTAAAAAATTGTAAAACAGTAGATTTTTTACACTTATAGTTGTTTCAAAAAAAATTCACACTTTTAAGTGTGGAGAAATCTAAAAAATGTCCACACTTATATGTGTGGAGGTTATTTTGTAACACCCAAATTCTCTACACTTGCTCAAAGTGTGGAGAATTAAAATCTCCACACTTCCTCAAAGTGTGAAGAATTTAGGTATTACAAATAAAAGTGTGGAGAAATCTTTTAATTCTTCACACTTAAAAGTGTGAACTTTTTTTTTTGACTCAATTATGAATGAGGAACATCTATTGCTTGACAATTTTTTTCACACTTATTAATGTAATCAATTTTTACACATTCTTAAGTGTTAATAAAGTAATAAAATTTTACACACTTTTAAAAAGTGTGGAAATAAAAGTGTTAGGAATCAACTATTTTTTTGTAGTGAACATACTCGTAATAGATATGGAAAATGATTTTCACGGCTCTTTTCTTCTCTTATTCCAGTTTGATTATAAACAAACAAATAGGAAGGGTGTTGGAACTTGGATCTCGAGGTATATTGTACAAATATATATGTTCAAAAATATGATTATTATAAGAGCTTTATTAAAGAGTACTACATATATATTCAGTTTAAAAATATGCCATGCATTGCATCAGAATTGTCTTCCTTGCATTACTCGAGATCTACGTGTAACTGAAACATGAAGAAAGATGTCATTTTTTAAAGAGTTTTTTTTTTTTTTTTTTTTTTTTTTTTTTTTTTATTTATTTATTTATAGAAAAGAAAATATATCATTCCATATTAGACAAGATTACATCTTTAGACATCCATAGATTTGCACAGCTCGGAACACTGCCGTCTAACATAAACTCATGAGGGCAACTCAACGCTAAAGAAGCTATACTATGAGCTACCCTATTTTCTTCCCTTTTAACAAAAGACCAATTACAGACATTAAAAGCCATTGACTTGGATAATATATCTGAAAAAAGACTTGCAATTTGTAGCAGGGTGACTTTATTATGAAGCGCCTTAATTAGACACAACGAGTCTGTCTCGAATATAACGTGAGAGTACCCCTTACAAACTGCACTTGTCATCGCCCAATGAACAGCTTTTGCTTCGGCTTTCAGGGGAGAGCTTGCATAACATTCTAAACGACCACCTGAAAATAAAACCTCACCCTTGTAGTCACGGGCTACAAAGCCTAAACCCACCTTTCCATATTCTTTTTACCACGCAGCGTCACAGTTAATTTTTATATGAATGTGCTCGGTTTTGATATTTGTTCCCCGAATCTTAAGTTTACATATATCAGTAAATATTTGATGTGTGCATGCATGGATGAAACCAGAGGGGGTCTCGGGTGGTATCAGAACACCCATAAAGTTTTGCGACGTAGTATTAGTTATGGTAAAAATCTCGATTTTTTTCGTAAATACACTTGGTTCATAAAAATTGTGTTTCTAGTTTTGTATATTTTTTTATAAATGCATCTTTTTAATATATCTTCTGATTCCGTCCTTGTACACGTCGATTTTTTTTTGTCTCCTAAGTTTTTCATGCTATCATATATGTTTCCAACCAGACAATTCTATCTACTTCGAACTTTTTAAGTTGTAATTTAAACCAGCATGGGTGATGGGTGCCTCATGCTTCAGTTATTTATTGTGTTTAAAAGTTTTTTGTATGCTAACAAAAAACTGAAATGGACAGTGACATCCTATTAAATGCTATAAATTCATCAGTCCACAAATGTATGTCCATAAAATAATTGGCACGCATAGCCATAACATAATTTATAGATTATTAAAATAGACTATATTAATTGTCTTGTTCACAAGTCACAACATCTAATCTAATCATAGATTGATACAATTTAGAAAAAGAAGAGAATTTCATATGTGTTCTTCCAAATATGCAAACTATCATTTATGTCCAAAACATGTTTAAAAAAAAATAAAAAATAAAAACATAAACTGAATATAAGTAATTAGTAGACAAATGGAATAGAATTTAAGTAGGGGTATATAAAAGAGCCAAAAATAAAAAAGGTGGTGGGTATGACCCGTGACCCATTTTATCACTTGATTGATGCCATTTTTCTCATCAACATTTCTTACCCTTTACTTCACACACATTTCACTTTAACCCCCTATACTTTTTTAGCTATACCCCACAAACCATTTTCTTTTTGGCATTTTACTCCCTCTTAAGTCCATTACAAGATTATGAAATGTCATATCTACCCTTATAAGTAACTCTCATATATATAACTTCATCATTGTATCATACACCTAAAACTATCACAAAGTTTAAGTGGCAAAAATGCATCAAACCATTGACTGGTTCTCTTGGCTAGCAAAAACTGGCCTTGATCCTTCACTTATATACGAATATGGGATGTCGTTCTCTCGAAACGAGCTAGAAGAAGACGATATAGCTTACTTCAACCATGAGTTTCTACAAAGCATGGGGATCTCAATAGCTAAACACAGGCTAGAGATACTTAAACTTGCTAGGAAAACAAAAGGATCATCAAATGGTTCACACCCCATGTCAAAGCTCATTTTCGCTATCAAGAAAACGAAGATGACTTTTCTTAAGTATATTCAAACATTGGTGTGCAGGGATGAGTCGGCTTTAGTCTTGGTTCAAAAGAGTTCTGGTTCAAGATGGAAAGGTACTATGTTAAGAAGGAGCAAAAGATTGGTCACATATAAACAAGCTACTCCAACTCTTTTGCTTACTAATGGTAATCATAAGTCTGGTAGTCTTAGAATAAACAGTTTTTCGAGCCCGTTGGTTTATGATATTCGATATGATCAAGAAAAGAAAGCTAGCCATGATGGTGATGATCATGCAAGCTATGATGAGCAAGATGGTGGTGGTGAAGGTTATTGGACTAGTGGTCGTGTTAAAGAGATTAAATGGGACACCATGTTTCAGAATTTGAAGCCTACTTGATCATTCATCATATATACAGCACTTTTTGGTGTGTCTATTATCTTGTTTCAAATAAATTATTAGTGGGATTAGTGGTGTGACAGATGCTATTTTTCTTTGTTCTTCCACCATATATGAAATTCTAGCACTAGTTTTCTTGCTTTCGGTAAAAGTCTTATGTATTTACTATAGCAAAGTGTAACATGACATGCCCTTTCAGGGTCTTCTTGTAATGATAAAAGGGTCATGCTTTTTATAGAATAAAATTTGTATCTTGATCAACATATTGCATGTTACTACTAGATTAAAATCTTCAGCTTATGGCCAACACAAAAGTTTTCTTCCTTTGGGGGACAAATCTCCAAATTTACTTTAGCAAAAAAATTTGGCATAACATGCCCTTTTGAAGGTCATCTTGTAATGATAAAAGATTCATACTTTATGTAACTAAAACTTTATCTTGATCAAGATTGTGTCATACTTTATGCTGTAAAAATTACATCTTGATCAAGATTTTAGTTGTTATTTTAAGATTCAAACTCAAAACCTTTATACAGATTCAAACATATTTAACGCCTAGCACAGTTGGCCACCAACTACCTTAGAAGCCTTGCCCCCCCCCCCCCCCCCCCCCCCATGTGATGTCTTGATCTAACAAAGGACGCGAGTTCGAATCCGTTCCGCAGCATGATTGGGTATTGGGTGAAGGTATTTCACAGGCATCAAACCTTTGCTGGGTAGGGTTGATGAGTACCATTATATAGTACACAGTGTTGAGATGTCCTTGCCAATCTACGCTTTTTGATACAGATTCAAACTAATTGATGAAGACTTTAATGATATATACTAGATTCAAACTAATTGATGAAGGCTTTAATGATATATACTGCCACCATAACTAAAATATAAAGATGAGGTGCATCTGGGCCAAGTCAACCCATAATACTTTTGAATGTTTGGTTACAATTCCACTAGGCCAAGACACACTTATTAGTCATGGGTCCTTTTACTGTCAACAATGGAAGTTTTGTCTACTACTCATCAAATGCTAATTAGAACTTTTGTCAAACACCACAAAAATTCGATTATATTTGGTAACATCAGCATGCACAACAGCATATCAGATTATATCCCTGATGCACAGGGTACACAACATCAAACATATTCTACAAACTAAATACCATGACATATTTAAAAATAAGGCTAGTGCCATATGTCTGCATTACAAAAATAGCAGAGTTGTTGGATTATACATCAGCATTACATATTAAACTTAAGTTAGGTTACCCTGCAACTTTCAAAATGGTCACGCGCAAGCATAAACTATTGTCTTGAAAAGGTCACATGTAACCCTCATCTTCAATGGCCTACGCTTTGTGGCAAACGAAATGAACCACCAGCATAAAGCATTTGGTATACGGGTTTGATTCTGATGGTTAAAATCAAGCTCAAGATTGAACTTAAGCCACACACACCAGCGAGAACAAGGAAGGTGAGCCTAAAACAGTTTGGGCCCATGCAAGTGGACCCGCCTTGCTTAGCTTCCTCTGTGTCGTATACATAACCTGCAAGCGTCCCAGAGAATAGAAGAGCACCAATTGGGTTTCCAAGCCCCATGAAGTTGAATATTAACCCAAAATTTTTAAGACCAAAAAGCTCTGAGCAGGTTGGGATCATGACGCCAAACTGAACACCATAGCAGATTCCAAGCAATGCCGTTGCAATATAAAGTGTCCCATTAAAAGCTGATGCATATAATAGGTATATAAGCACCATGATTACTTGAGTTATAGTCGTCAAAAATGTGCGTGGGGTCGTGTTTAACCTGAAAAAAAGCAAGATTTCAGGTCATTTCTTATAATCCTTGAATATAAGATGAAACGGGTCTACCACAGCCCATTTTGACCCATGATTAACAAATTAGTTCTTTATCAACGAATATAAGATGAAACGAAAAAATGTTTTCGCTGGTCAACCAGATCCAGCCAGGTCTATTGTAACCTGTACTGACAAATGACATATTTTGATCCGTCACCCAACCCCATTCATCTTGGCACCTCTACTTACAATGATGATAAAGAAGAGGTGTGACAAACTCACTATCGATTTTCTATCTAATCAATGGGTCAAATTGGGTTAAATTCTGTCTGGAGTCAAGTAAACGACTATCTAAAAGGAGAATGGGTCAGCCAAACTCGACCGGTTTAAATGCATTATTAGCACGGTAGTATTAATAAATCAATATAGGAATGACCTAAAAAGTATTTGTTGGTCAACCTGACACAGCCCGGCCCATTTACTCATACTAAAAAAATTTGACCCATTTTGACCGTTTGCCAAACCAGCCATCTTGTTGCCTATAGTCATAAAGCTACACATATTCGAAATGAGTTTACCTTACAAAGTACTCTGAAACAACGCCTCCTCCAAGGCGACCCAGAAAATTACCGAAACTAAATAAACTCAACAATGTAGTCGTATCATCAATCCCAAGTGAAACACCAATCTGGGCAAGATTGTTGAGAACAGTAACTCCCGTCCCAACACCAAGAAAATTAACAAACCACATAAGCCAAAAATCAGCCTTGACAATCGCTTCACGAAACGTAAAATCCTCACCTCTCCTAGGCTTTCTTTTCTTCTTAAATCTCACCGCCCCTTCACCAACAGCAAGAAGAACATCCACTTCCGAGGGACCTTCACCATCATTGATATTATTAAAATTCGCTTCAGAAGAAACCGGTGTTAGCAACGGTTCAGTCGCTGTTAGATTTTCAGAAGAATTTGCTACCCGGTTAAGCTTCTTGTTAGAAGGAAATAAAGTCATTTTGATCGGAATTGCAAGTGGGGCCATTAAAAGAACCACCATAATTGCTATAAAGGTGTAGGATAAAGCTTGACTTAGATTCACAACATCTTTTAATATCGTAGTTGCTAACAGAAAGACTGCAAGAAGGACACTCGCTAACTGAGTGAAAAGAAAATGGGCGTTTTCTGATGGGTCGGCTTCGTAAGCTGGGGTACAAGGTCGAACGTAATACATCAAAGCCAAACATATAACCGGAATGCCAAGTGTAAAGGAGAGTAATAACGCAGAAGCTGACCCTTTAAGAACCATTGTGTATACTTCTGTTACAACTGCAGCACTGAGGCCAACATAACCTTTGAGAATACCAGCAACTGTTCCTCTACTGACCGGAAAATTCCTCATGTTGGTCACAAGCACCGCGGTCCCTAACCAAGCACTGCTGTTTGTGGCAACAACAAGCGCGAGCCACAACTGCATACAGTATCAAGTATCAGAAACCGAAGAAGACAAAAATCTACTGTAGTACTTAATAAAGATTGAAAAAAAGCACCTATTTTAAACTGTATCAACAAACTTAGTACCAAACTACCAATCATTCCTCAATATACGCAATACGTTAAAAACTTAATTAATACAGTAATTGGTGAAAGGCAACTGATCCTTTCCTATTAGTTGAATCAACTAAGCCTATATAAATGATTAAATGGTTACTACTATACATGCTTGGAATTCAGTGAGAAGCTAAATTTATGAAAAACGTGAGAAGGAAGTGATTTACAGCTTCGTGATTCTGCTCAATGATTTAAAGTTGTGAATAAACTTAAAAAAAGTTTTCTCACGTTTCTCACAACTATTTAGCTGGTGTTTGGGTTGCTTATTTACTCTAAGATAAAAACTCAAAACTGCATATCTTCTTTAAACACGCGGAAGTACGGAACAAGCAAGATACACACTGAGGTAAGCAATCCCAAACACCCTCTACCTGGAAAAGAAATTAAGATGCATAAAGAATCATACTCGAAAGACAAGTCAATCAAGGCAATCATTTTATCGGCTTATAAATACACCAAAATATAGAACGACAAACTAGCCAATTCGCAGTTGCTGAATAAACTAACCCTATAAATAGTCAGCATAATAAATACTCAGACTTTCAACCAAATTAAAATTCGCAAAGAATCATACTCAAAACACAAATAACTCCATGTGGGTATGAAATAAAAAATTGAATCTCTAAAAGTATAAACTACTTCCAACCCAATAAGGCATGTTGTGAAATGTGAATGGTCTCATCAACACCATGATAAATATTCAAGTTATCAGCAAAATCAAGATTCATAAAAGAATCCCACTCACATCCCAAATAAACTAACATGGTGTGTACAAATTGAATTATTAAAAAAAAACCTACCAAATATTCAAACTAACAACAAAATCAAATTCACAAACAATCACACTCTAAACACAAATAAAGCAACACGGGTATTAAAAAAATCAAATATTTGAAACAAAAAAAGAATAATACTTGCAACCCGATAAGGTATATATGAACTATTTCAGTAACATCAAGTATTATTCTTTATCGGGTAATTCCACCCGGAGCGGGGGGGGGGGGGGGGGGGGGGGGGGGGGGGGGGGGGGTAAGACCCCAACCGAGGGTAGTGAGACTGCTTCCAGAAAAACCTCCGTCACGGGTGTATATTTATATACATATCAAATTGATTAATACTTAAATTAATCCATAACGCTCAGTTCTTGAGTTGGAAAGGAAAAGGAAAGTGAAGGAAATTGATAGTTTTTGTGTTCTTGAGTTTTTTTTAAGGAAGGAAAGGGAAGCGGAAAAGAAATAGGAAAGAAGTTTTGGTGCCTAAATCTTCCTCCCACTTTTGGGAGGAAAGGGAAAGGAAAGTAAGTTTTTATTATGTAAAGACTAATATACCATTTTTAAAACATTTTACATTCACAACTAAAGGGCATATATGTAATTTCATCAAGTTATTTTCCTTTTCCCCACTCAAGAACATGATTATAGTTACTTTCCTTTTCCTTTCCTTTATCTCAAGAACATAACCACTAACACTTACTTTCCTTTTCCCTTTCTTTTCCCTTTCCAATTCTTTTCCATTTCCCTTCACTTAAAACTCGAGAACTGAGCGTAAAACAAAGTTTCATAAAAAATCAAGTAAGGAATATAAATTATCCATAAAACAATCAAGTAAGGAATATAAAGATCATACATAGTTATCACTTATCACAATTAATACACAGATTATCAACAAAATCATCATTTATACAAAACCCAACATGGGTACTAAAAAAAATCTAATCTTTTTTAAGAAAAAGCTACTTACAACCCAATAAGGCTACTATGAACAGTCTCACTAACAGCAGAAAATCAAGATTCATTAACAATCACACTCAAAACACAAAAACACCAACATGGGTACTAAAAAAAATCAATCTTTAAAAAAAAAACCCTATCAGGAACAGTCTCACTAACAGTAGCAAATCAAGATTCATTAACAATCACACTCAAAACACAAAAAACCCAACATGGGTACTAAAAAAGTCAAACTTTTTTAACTTAAACTAAAAAAGAAGATAAAATACTTACAACCCAATAAGGCATATTAGGAACAGTCTGACTAACAGCAAGCCAAATAACACCATAACCAAAGAAAGAAGCAAGAACACCAATAAAAAGCACAACCCAAGGAGGATACTTATTACTAGCAATGCCTGGTAATATCCCAACATTCTCCCCTAAATCATTAGCAACACCAAGTATAGTCAACTGTTGCTGAGATAAACCCACTACATGTTTCAAAGTGGGTGAGTATAGTGGGAATGAGTATGCGTTTCCTGATGCGATCTGAACCCATACTGCTGCTGCTAGACCTACCCATGGTGGCCTGCTGCCAGCTTTTAAGGCTGCCGGCATGTTTGGGGTTGGTTTGGAATGAAAAGTAAAGTGGGATATATGGGACTCTTTTGTTTATGAAGATGCTTTTTGAAGATTCATGGATGGAAGTGTTTTGTGTTTGGTTTGTGCTTTTAGGACAAGAGCATGCTGTTTTTTAGTTTAAAAGATTTTTATTTATTTTAGTGATATTTAATGGTTGAACTTGAATTGACAAAATTGACATTGTTAAGATTATTTATTGTTTTTGTTCAAAAAGATTTATTTATTGTTTTGATTATTTATTTATATCTATATTACTAGTATTATATAAATCATTTAAGTAACATATGTCACTTTTCAACTAAAAAAATTCTTTTATTTTCATATTGAAGTATCTTTTTATCTATATATTCTTTTATGATCTAATTTTATAATATTTTTTAAAATTTTATGTTTTTTAATTCAACATCCATTTTGATATATTTTTATTAGTTTTTAACTTTGAAAAATAATTGAGAAATCTAAAACTTGTGCCTAATTATATGTGCCTAATTATATGCCTAACATACATGAAATTACCTCATTAGATTGTAAAGCAGTGAGCCTTATTGTTACAACTAATGAATTATTGACATTCAACTTTAGGCATGCAATTAGTCCTAGAATTAAGTCTCTCAATCAATACTCTTTAACTTTTACATTTTTAGTGAGGTTATTTTATTTTAATTCAAATTTTTACAATTTTAACATTTATTTCAATCAACACAATCTTGATTCATCAAAATAATATACTTTTGGACCGTTATATGACTTTTAGATTTAAACTAGTTGAATCGGCAAACAACCAAACTTATTCACCGCTTTGCCTTACTTAAACATGTCAAATGAGTCACAAACGGTTTACACGTGTTATGCAAGTTTAGGTTATGGTTCAGTTTCTTGTCATAATTAATATGGGGGTGATACTCACACCACATCTTTTGATGTATCCACCACAATTTGTGCATTACATTATTGTACGGTACAAATTGTAATGCATAAATTGTGGTGCATGCATAAAAAAATGTGGTGTGAGTATCAATTCTCAATTAATAAGTGTGGGTCGTGTTAGAGGGGCATGGATACACCTACCCACTTGGTAGTTTACCAGGATGAAGTAGCACTGAGGGGTTTTTTTTTTTTTTTTTTTTTTTTTTTTTTTTTTTTGTTAGCTAAGGAATGCATGGGGCCTATGTGAGACCCACGGCTGTTAAATGGTCTTAATGGGGAGAGTCTCCATTATACCACTCACATGGGGATAGAGTCATTAGTGGAAAAATGGTGGGCTCCACATAAAAAAATATTATTATATATTTTGTGTGGACTCATTCCCTTAGCTAAGGGAAAAAGAAACACCCTCTGAGTTATTGAAAGAGAAGGAACAATATTCTCATATTTCCTCCAACAAAGCATTAATTGTATTTTAGTAGTGTTTTTATTCCTATTGGGTAGCTTAAGTTTTCTTTCGTTTTAGAGTAGAGTTATACCAACCCGTCAATTCACAAACTCAAATACGTCAACTCAAACATGACATGATTGCCCCTACTTTTAATGAGGGCATGAGTTAACCACACCCTTCCTAAGCCACACCCTCCCTATTTGACCAGCTGCCGCCGCTTGTACTATCTGCTTTAAAACCTGTACATTTTGACTAAAAGTAGGTGGACCCCCTGGTAGGGAGGGTGCGGTCAACACATCCCTTAATGAGATGCTTTTGTAAGCTTTGACGAGCAAGTGTCAAAATAAATAAATAAATAATTATAGTTTATGTTTGGTATATAAGATTTTTAAGAGATTATCTTTATTTTATTTTTTTTAAATAAGCTATTTAAAAAATACAAAAATGAAAGATGGGCCTAATAAATAACTTGTATATTTGATAAATGTACAAATTATTAATGCTATCAAATGTACAAGTTATTAATGCGGTAAGTGCCTATTTATTAAGTCCATGTATCACATCTCAAAAAAATAATATTTATTTGACAGACATAAGTTATAAGATATTATAAAAAATAATCTTTCATAATCTCTTAAAACCAAATGTTACTTCATGTAATTTATAAAAATAATTTTTTTTTATAATCTTCATCTCTAGCAGCATCTTCGTTCAGCAACAGTTACTTTTACAAAACATACCCTTAAAAGTTAACTTATTATAAAAACTCAAATTTTTAAAAGGTTTCATAAATTACATCTGAATGTGACTTTAAACCTAACTTATAAATGGCTATTTTAAGTTGGATTAGAAAGATAATTTCAACCACTCGTGTTATTTCAACTTTTAGTTTCAACTTTACATTATACAAAATTATAGAGTACACCTTTTTTTTTAGCAAAAAATTATACACCTTCAAGGCTCCAACCTTGAAACTAACTTGTAAACACTAATTTAAAGATAATTTCCATCCCTCACTAATCTGAACTTTTCATTTTAAATACTAGTATGTAGTATAAACGTTTATATTACCACATATTTGAAACCTCACTTAATTTCTATTGTTTCATCTAAAATAATTTAAAATATATCATATAATTTTATATCACATTTCTCTCGTCAAAAGTATATAATCATCGCCATAAAACCGATGTAACCATCTCGAGTGTAATCTGATGGTAAACTATCTTTGATGAGCAGGAGATCGTCCGAAAATAACAACGAAAATACTGCTTAAGCCTTGTACATTAGAAATTAGAATTGCATGCTCGACTTTCAATTAACCTAAACAAAAATACATTTTATTTATCGTTTATTTACGTAAGATACTTTTAATCAGGGCCGTCTCATGGATTTCGGTGGCCCCGTGCCACACCACAAAAAGGCCCTTAAAAACACATACAAAATAAACATATATCACTAGTGCGTGAACTAATTCAACTCAAGCCTCATGTTGTGTATATACATATATATTAAAGTGCATAGAATTTTTTGTCCATCGATAAGCGGTGGCCCTATGCAATGGCACCTCTTGCACTCCCTTAAAGCCGGCCCTGCTTTTAATTGCAAAAGCAATAATACATAATTACACCGACATGGGTAGGTTTAAATAAATGTTTTTTTATAGAGAGAGTTTTATTCTACTATTTGCACAGAAAATTAATACCACTTGTGGACTTTGGCAGGACACGTTTTCTAATCGATTACGGTGCCTTAAAGTTCAAAGGCTTAAATTTAACATATAAAATATCCACATTGTCTAATTTTGGTTTGTTAAAAACTTAGAACTATACTATAAAAAATACTTCGTAGTATCGTCAAGTATTAAGGGTGCGTTTAGTATGCTGCGAGGAATGACAATGGGTATGAGTTTGATAGTAGTGGTGGATCCTTCAACTATGAAAGATCCATTCCCCCCTCAAGAGTTGTATATGGAGTATGAAATATATTAGACTTTCATAGTCATAGTTGTGGGCTCAGACATTCTAAACAAACACAAACTATCACTTTCATAGTGATAGTTTGATTCCCTTAGGAGGAAACCAAACGCACCCTAAAAGTCTGCTTCCTTTTGCAACTAATTCAATACGTAATTTTTTCCCCAAAGACTACACGTTCTTCTAAATATTTTATTGAAAATCTTGTTAGAGTTGAGATCAACAAATTCATTAAGGGGGTGTTTGTTTCGGCTTATATAGCATGCTTATGGTTTATATAGTTTTCAGCTTATGTTTCATAAGCTCATTTTTTATGGCTTATTTTGAAACTTTTCGTCACTCATCAACTTATATAAGCTTTTAAGCTTATACACATCAAAAGGTTTCAAAATAAGCCACAAAAAGTGGTTTATGAAACATAAGCCCAAAATCAAATTAGCTATAAGGCAAAACAAACACCCCCTAAATATTAAATGAGCAAATTATAGCCATTTATTTTTTTCATTAAAAAAAAAATCATTTTTCATCATTTTTTTGAAAATAATATATCTTGTTAACGGTAATCTTTAGGATAAAAAATATACTATCACGATAATTTTTTTTCTTTTCAGTAGACGGGTACTACGATATAATTTCAATTTTGTTTTTCTTTCGAGCTTTAATTTTTAGTGTTGAAATTTTCGCACAGAAAAATCACATGTAATTTATAAATCACTTGTGATTTATTATTTTAAAAGTCACGTGTGATTTCACAAATCACATTCGATTTTGTAAGATCACAAATCACAATCGGTTTGTAAGATCACATGTGATATTTTATTTTAAAAAATATATGTGATTTCATAAATCACATGTGATTATTAAAATACCAAATCAACTATGATAATTACATGTGATTTTTTTGTGCGAAAATTTTTTAACATTAAAAAGTTTTAAAAAAAGATCGTCGGAAAGTATATATAAAAGTGTCCCTTTATTAAAAGATAATTTAATTTTCGTCGCAATTAAATGATTTGTTTCGCGTAACAATTAACGATTTGTGAGATATTTAATTTATAAAATGATGAAAATGAGTTATTATAATTTGATGAAAAAATAGATGGTTAACATTTGTTTATTTAATCTTTAAATAATTTGTGATATATGTTGAATTTTTCTCGATCTTGTTAATGATCACTCGAAATTTTAGAGATCATGTAATATTAGGAACCAGGATAAAAGAATTTTTTAGAATCTCAAAATCTTGTAATTCGGCTCACTTTCTAGTTTCTAGTACTATCATCGTTCACTTTAAAAAAATTTGTATATATTCTAATTCCATCAATAATGTAATAAAATCTGCTAGATGATTCACGATATTGAATCTCGTTTCTCTTCCTATACCTTTGTGCAACATGTTGTAATAAGCACGTTGTATATGTACTAAAAAAGGGGCTAACATGATTTTTTATTTTTATTTTTAATTTCTAAGGAATAAAATAATAATATTAAGTTGAATAATACGAAACCTGGAATATATAAATATGAAATCGATCCTACAAATATAAAATAAGACTATAAGAAATTAGTGATCTATTATAGGTATATTTATGATTAAAACTAGGGTTTTGATAACGATAGCGCTAAGGGTTATCGTTAAGAGACATTATTTTATTGCAATTGTTTGTAAGAATAAAATTCAACCAACCACAATTAAGTATCAATTGTATATTCACTATATTCTAAATTGTCTACACTTTTTTTAAAATTATCATCCAATCAGAAGCATTCATAAATGGTGATGTACTAAAAATTATTTACTTAACGACAACCCTTAGGGCTGTCGTTAGCAAAACCCTTAAAACTATATAGTATATACATTTTATGGTGTCCTACTCATATGATTCTGCCAAGTGACAGAACTGACGGTTTGGATGTAGAGAGAATGAGTGATAAAAAAAACTATATATACTCCGTAGTATTGTTGTGAGTGTAGGAGGATTTGTAAGATGAAAATGTAAGAATGTATAACAAATTTCTTTAAGGAAAAAGTTCATGAATATTCTATAAGTTATGATGATTTCTTGTTATAAAAGTAATACATCTATACCTTCTTATTTAAAAAGGAAAGAACTCTGAATTGAAAAAGAATAATGTTAGTCCTTGTCAATGACTTTATTTAGGTACAATGAGAGCAACATTAAGAATACTAAACTGTTGAGTTACGTCTTATGTGATATTTGTGTACCTACTACCAACCGACTTTTCTGAAAAGGATATGAAATGAATGTCATTTTATATATTTAATTTATTATCTTTCTTTCGTTCCATCTTTATATCAAGTTTTGCATGAATTGCTCATCTTATATGTCATATCTTAGTTTTTCAGATGTACTAATATTATCTATTTATATAAAAGAAAAACAAAACGCCGCCGTTTTTATCTCCATTTTCCCGCCTTTTTTTAGCCCATTTTTTGGCCCAGTTGCGATGGCCTTATTGTTGGCCTTTTGGTTGGCCCAGTTTGCCGCAGGTTATGTATGTTGTGATACTTTGGTATCACGTGCGCTTAAAAATAGCGTGTCAATCATCTGTTTGGTCTTTGCTACTTTTCTCAACTACCCATCTAAGATTTGCGGAAGAGATTGTTCATGGTACAATTTTGCACGTGAGGTGCACCTCCAAGTACAGCTGGAACCTTCCTTATCATGATTTTAACTTATGCAAAGGGTTCAAACACTGCCAAAAAAACACCATATTTTCTTACTCAAAGAACCTGTTATTGTCAAGAAATCATAATCAGTGCAACAAGGTTTGTATAAAAACATATTTGCTTATGTTTCACCAGTTGTCATGCTAGATTAACATGCTTTTATGCATTTTCCCTGCTTGCAGGAACCAGCTCTTGTTTTCCTGGCCAAAAAAAAAAGGTGTACTTTAACACATCTGCTTATGTACATTTTTATTTGCATGTTGTTTGTAGTGTTAAATGTCATTGTTAGAGTTTGAGGTTTACACTGGAGCTTGCATTCAAGTTGCATGTAGACATTAATGATGCATGTGTATATTTACTCCTCACATATGCATGTTAGCTTCCTATACATGATGCTAGAGGTGCACTGCAAGTTGTTTGATGCTTATTATCTTATCTCAGTTTAAACTTGCAACAATACAAGAAACATTGCATCCTCTTTCAAACCAATGCCTCTGGAACTTGCAGAATGCTTAGTATTGTGCTATTAGTATGAAAGTTAAAAAAAAAAGGTCAATGATGTGTGTATTTACTTCTCACAGATGCAAGTTAGCTTTCTACACATGATGCTACAGATGCACTGCAATTTGTTTGATGCTTATTATGTTATGTCAGTTTAAGCTTAAAAGAATACAACAAACATTGCATCCTCTTGCAAACCATTGCCTCTGAAACTTGCCGAATGCTTAGTATCCTGCTTTTAGTATGAAAGTTAAAAAAAGGGCGGTGCGTAGGGTTACCTCTGTAGACATGAACCTATCAGGGTTGTCAGCCAATGTTATTGTTGATGACATTAGACGCACTTCTGTTGATGAAAGCACATGTTCTTCGCCACCTGTTATGAACAAATCTTTAGATTCAGAATCGCAAATAGATACTGCAAAGGCTATATTGCCTCTTCTAGAACACAAGAATAAATTAGGTAAGAAAGTGTTGGATGTTGTTCCTGGAAACGGCGAAACCACCTCCACACAAAGCCTCATGCCTTTTGAAGCATATGAAAGAATGCCTTCTCTTTTGAATGGAAGAAATGCTTCGGTTCATACTACGGATGGTCGATGTCCTAACTTCAACGTCATGCCTCATCCATCCACAAACAATACAGGTTAGCACCATCTTTCACCTCTGCCATTTTTTTATGCTTGCTAAATTGCAATACACCTCTGCCTTTTTTTTTTTCGCCTGTTAGAATGCAACACAGTTGTGGTCTAATTGACTTTTAAATGTTTATATTATGTTTCAGTTTTAGAGACTCATATTCCATCTCCTAAAAAAGATAAAGGGAAGCGGAAAATGTATGACCTTTGTGATGCAGAAACGCCGTTTGTAGAAGAGTCAAGTTTTCCGCTTTCTTCGGACAGCATGCATTGTCATACAGAAACGACATTTGTAGAAGAGTCGAGTTTCCCACTTTCTTCAGAGAGTATGCATGACCTTTTGTTAAATGGAGGCGCTGATACCAATGAATCTCGGTTACTATGTAATTAGCAATTATTTCTTAATTTGGTTTCTAATTGGGCATGTTTCTTTTTTACTTTTCTCTAATATTTCTTCGTCTTTTTGCAGGCTCAGAAGATTTTACCATCATAGACAATCCTCAAAGACCTGCAAATGGCATAGATGCTTTGTCAAATGAAGGTCATTTTTTTTTTGCTTTGCTTATCCGTTCAGGTTTTCAAACATATGTTCACGATTTATATGTTAAGTGTTTACGTACCGATTGCAAATGATGTTTGTGCAGTTGACCAAGTGACTCCTGCGAATCAAGGCCTATTTTCCTTTCATACGGCACAGTCAGTACCAACATCTGACGATCAGTTGCAGGCTCCAAGTACTAATTCAAGCCGTCGTCCACAAGGTTCTTCAGGGCTTTTTTTTTTGCCAACTATCTTCTTTTTCCCAGTACCTTTTCAGCATAATTTATAAGCTGTGTTTTTTTTTTTTACCATTTTAGTTACGCTGTGTTCTTCAAGGGGAAGGCAGCAACGCATGCGTCGTGGGCGTAATGGAGTTATAGCATCACGGCAAGGTGTGTTCCTAAGTACCTGTATCATGTTCGGTGTACACAATACGCAGTGCACAGACATCTTCAACATTTTTTTCCTTACAATTACATCTATATGTTTCATATACAGGTCCTCCGACCACATATGTGCATATGGGTCGATGTGATCAGATATGCCGGCATTGCAACGCTGTTTTCTGGTATGCTGAGAGAGTTACTTCTACCCGCGGAACTGTTCCAGAATACCATAGATGTTGCAACGCCGGAAAGGTCAGGTTGGAAAGTCACCGTCAATATCCATTGTGCATAAAGCAGTTGTTCACCGACAGACATTTTTTGGATAATATTCGGGCCTATAATCAGATGTTTGCAATGACATCTCTAGGTGCTGAAATAGACAATTCTGATAACAACGGCCGCGGTCCTTATGTCTTCAAGGTGTCCGGTCAGATGTACCATTTGATCGGATCCATGTGCCCAGAAACAGGGTCACGTCAAAGTTCCTGCAGCTGTATATCTATGACACAGACACTGAGGTCGCAAATCGATTGGAAAAGTTTCAGAGGACAGGAACCGGTCTAAGGGCAGATATCGTGGAAAATCTTATTGGCTTTTTGGATGAGCACAATGAGTTGGTCAAGTTGTTCAGGACAACGCGTGATAAACTGGCCGAGGCTGACATACCGGAATTTAAAATATAGCTATTTGGTGTCGTTGGGTCAAGGCAGCATGAACTACCATCTGGAGATTGTATTGGAGCGATCGTTTTTCAGGAACAACCGGATGTGAGAACTGATTTTGATGTTATCATTGAAAAACATGATCAGCAGCCAAAGAGGGTCAACAAGCTAAATGCTTCGTATATGTCACTTCAATTCCCTCTGATTTTTATCTATGGCGAAGAAGGTTACCATTTGAACCGATTCCTCTTTACACCGAGGGCTTCAGAAGACAACCCACCAAAGAGAATGACGATGAAGATGTACTATGCCTATCAGCTTCACGATCATTATAATCGTTATACCCTTCTAACAAGGAGTGGAAGATTATTCCAACAATATGTCGTAACCGCTTACTGTATTATTGAGCAGTCAAGGCTTGACTATATCAGGAAAAAGCAGAATGACATTCGGAACGAGTTTCTTGCAGGATTACATGATGCTATCTCGCGCGGTGAACGTGAGGGGTCACATGTCGGCACACGAATCATACTTCCTTCATCATTTATAGGGGGGCCTCGATACATGTACATCCACTATTTAGATGCGCTCGCTATATGTCATGTTTATGGAAATCCTTCATTCTTTATTACATTTACATGTAATGTTAATTGGCCTGAAATCCAAGAATATATGGAAGCCTTTCCAGACATCCCCGCTGCTGACAGGCCAGATGTTATTGATCGTGTGTTTGAAAGAAAGATACATGATTTGGTCAAGTTCTTACGAGAGTCTAGGCCTTTCGGCTATGTTCAAGCAGGTAACTGTCAAATTATACCAATACATCTTTTAGATAAGAAATTTTGCATATACTAAACAGTTACTTTATTTTCGTTTTCATCCAGTGCTATATGCAGTGGAGTTCCAAAAATGAGGCTTGCCTCATTGTCATTTGCTGTTATGGATCAAAGAAAGCTCGCGGATACAATCACACGAAGATGTCGACAGGTATGTGTCTGCAGAATTACCGGACCCAGCAACTGATCCAGAAGGTCACAGAGTTATCGCGGAATTCATGATGCATGGCCCATGTGGCCTGGTCAATAAGGCGGCACCATGTATGCGTGATAGTGATACCTGCAAGAAAAATTTTCCAAAGCCCTTTTGTCCTGCAACATTTGTAGATGATAGAGGGTACGTGCATTATCGGCGAAGGAGTGAAGGTATTAAAACAGTTAAGCAAGGTATTGAGCTTGACAATGGGTACGTTGTTCCTCATAATCGTTCTCTATGCATGAGATTCTACGCACATATCAACGTTGAGTACTGTTAATGGTCAATGATGATAAAGTACCTGTTTAAATACATTGCTAAAGGCACTGACCGTATAATTACTCGAATTACAAGAACACTTGGAGATGCAAGTACAAGCAGAAACCAGCGGCCATTGCAGTTTGATGGAATACAGAATTTCCAAGATGCTAGGTATGTTGGTCCGCACGAGGCATGCTGGAGAATTCTTGGGTTCAATATACATAGCAGAGATCCAGCCGTCCAGCTTCTTGCAGTGCACCTTCAAAATATGTAAAGAATCACTTTTAGAAGCCAACAACAATTGCAAGCAGTTGTGGACAGTGAATATAATAAGAGGACGACGCTAACTGAATGATTGTACTACAATACTTATAATACATATGGCCGCCACCTAACGTACCTAGAGTTTCCTAAAGAGTTCGCATGGCATACAGACGGTAAATATTGGAAGCGCAGACGACACACATCAACCGCAGCCGTTGGTCGCTTGGCATATATCCATCCTGCTTCTGGCGATGTTTTTTACCTCAAGCTCTTGCTCTGTCATCAAAAAGGTAGACGATCCTTCCCTCATATCCGGACAGTTGGCGATGTCGTTTACCAAACAAATAGGGCAGCGTGCGAAGCAATGGGACTGTTGGGAGGTGACCAAGAATGGAATATAGCTCTGCAAGAAGCATCTTCATCAGCTACTCCATCTCAAATGAGAAATCTTTATTGTCAAATGCTAATCTTTTGTGAAGTTTCTAACCCAGTGACACTGCTTCAGTCACATGTAGATTCGATGTCAGAAGATATTCCACTGATATTGGCTGAGATGTTGCAGATCCCAGGCCTACATATTAACGCTGATGATGTACACAGCGGTCTCATGTTTGAGCTAGAAGGAATCCTCAATTTCTATGGCAGATCAGTTAAAGATTTTGGTTTTGATTTGCCTCCACCTGAATTGATACGTGTATTAAATAACAGGGAAGTAATGGAAGAAAGATCGTACGACCGTGATTTGTTGAGAAGTGAGAGCGAAAGACTAATTCCCAATTTAAATGAGGACCAGCGCAGGGTTTTTGATGAAGTTGTGAATGCTGTTAATAACCGCCGACAAAAACTTTTATTTGTTTATGGCCATGGAGGAACGGGCAAGACTTTTATTTGGAAGACTATAATTTCTACGTTAAGATCGAATGGGAAAATAGTTTTGGCGGTTGCTTCTTCAGGTATTGCTTCGTTGCTCCTCCCAGCAGGAAGACCAGCTCATTCCAGATTCAAAGTACCCATCGATTTAACGAACGAATCAATCTGCAGCATCAGAAAAGGTACGCAACTGGCGGACTTACTTAAACAGACTGACCTTATAGTGTGGGACGAGGCTCCTTTGAACGATAGGCGATGCTTTGAAGCACTTGACCGTACATTAAGAGACATATTGGATGTTCCAGACGCTTTGTTTGGGAATAAAACAGTTGTTTTGGGAGGAGATTTTAGGCAAACACTTCCTGTGAAGAAAAATGCTCCAAGACAGGAGATTATTGGTTCCTCAGTCACGCTATCATACTTATGGCCACATTTTAAAATCATTTCCCTCAAACAAAACATGCGCCTACGGCGGTCAGGGCTCTCACCTGAAGAGTATGAAGCAACAGCCGAGTTTTCTAGGTGGCTATTGCAAGTAGGGAACGGTACGATTGGAGACGCAGATGAAAGTGATCCAGAAAATACGTCTTGGATCCGCATACCAGACATATATTGTATTCCTGACAGCGAGACAGCAATGCAAGAGCTCATTGATTTCATATATGACAACGAAACATTGCAAAGGCCAACTGCAGAGTTACTACAAGAAAAAGCTATAGTATGTCCCACAAATAAAACCACAGACATTATAAATTCCACGGTTATGGATATGCTAGCAGGGGATGCATACACTTTTACAAGTGTTGATGATGCTATACCGAAGGCAAACGATGGAGGCGCAACTGAACTACTATACCCTCAAGAATACCTAAACACCCTTTCCTTTTCAGGACTACCACCTCATAAGCTTACACTTAAAATAGGTGCACCTGTAATGCTATTAAGAAACCTTAACCTAGCCGGTGGATTGTGTAACAGAACACGTATGATTGTCACACAGATATACAATAGGCATATTGAGGCACAGATAATGACAGGTACAAGAATGTCCGAGAAAGTCTATCTGCCTCGCATTGTATTGATCAACAAAGACGAAAAGCTACCATTCATATTTAAAAGAAAACAGTTTCCTATTAAGGTTTGCTACGCAATGACAATCAACAAAAGTCAGGGCCAATCACTAAACAAGATAGGTGTATACTTACCAGAACCTGTTTTTGGCCACGGGCAATTGTATGTTGCATTGTCAAGAGCAACATCTCCTGGAGGTTTAAAGATGCTAATCAAACAGCGCCCGAATAAAGATAGAAATACAACTAAGAATATTGTTTACAAAGATTTTTTGTGCATGGTTACACTTGCTCAGGTTCTTTACATATACACTTAACATTTACATAGACCTTTATGCAATTGCACAATACCAGGGCCAATGACCTACAACTTATTGTCATAAATTTTAATTGTTACTTTGCAATGCTAGCCAATGACCTGCTACTTATTGTCATAAATTTTAATTGTTACTTTTTATGTGTGTAAGATGCAATGATATGAATTATATGCCTATTCTTTGCATAGATTAGATTGAATGATACTCATACTTATAAATTTACATATGTATTGCCCTTACAATCTTACATATACATCATTAACAATTTTCATTTCATACACAGGAAAATGGAACAGGTCTCTAGCATTATCACAACATCTGAATCTACAGGAAAAGAAATCGCTACACATCCAGAAGATATTACCCTTGCTACGATAAAAGCGATAGATACCGATAAAGCTATATACGTGAAAGCATACCGAAAATGGACACATACAAACAAGCTCGGAAGACCAGTCTTATTCTGTTGTTTGTTAATTGACCGCCAGGTATAATGTGATACTCACTTTCCAAACGCAAAATTAAGTTTCCATACTGATTTTAAACTAAATTTATTATTCGGTATTTTAACTACAGGGGGGAGCTATACAGGCAAATGCGAACATACGCGAAAAAAATAAATTCAACAACCTGCTCCAGATCGGTAAAACTTACAGAATAACTGGATTCGGTTTTCAAGATGCTAAAACATGGATGCAAGTAGTGCCACACTCGCTTTCGTTGGTTTTTGGAACATATACAGACATCAGGGAGATACCAGCTGAAGGATTCCCAAACCATTATTTCAACTTCAGCCAATATAGGGACCTGTATTCAAAAATTGATGTCAAAGAAGGTCTTCTAACAGGTATGTAAACAAAAATAAAACATATATAATGCAAGTGTAACTATGAAACATTAAATCTTTGTTGGTGTTTACAGATTATATTGGCAGCGTCCAGTATGTAAGCGACATACAACGACCAGTAAAAGCAACACAAAGTTCTTCGATCTGGCTCGACATTGGTATTCAAAATCTAGAGTGAGTCTTGCCGATTTTCCTTTAAAACTTGCTTTTTTCTATCTTCCGTAGCAAATAACCTATGCTTATAACAGTGGCCGCACAGTACGATTCACTTTGTGGAACGAAGAAGCAAATGCTTTTAACAGGGTAGAGTACGATAATGCAACAAAGCCAACAATTATAGCGGTTAGCTCATGTTTGGTAAAAGAATATGGAGGTATACACATTTTCCTACACTTAACATTTACCGTTTTACTCTTCATTGCTAACAATTACATAAAATGCTACAGGCCTGCAACTTTCTAGCACACCTGCAACGTGCTACTATTTCAACCCCGACATACCAGAATGCCGAGAGATCCTTGACGTGTAAGTAAACAATCAAGTATGGCAATAGTATAGTCCATAAAATAATAATGCCTAAACTACCATCAAATGATAATACAGGTATGATGAATTCACAGTGCCACCAGCAATAACAAATGTGTAGCGACAAAAATGTTCAGATTCAGAGCAAGAAAAACAACGGAACCGTGTTACCTTAGCAGATTTGGTTGCAGAAGATCCACTGAACCAACAGGTAGGCAACGGCTGCACTAAAACCATACTCAAACAAAAAAAAAAAATAGTAACAACCAAAAATTTAAAATTGCAAAATGTGCGGTTCACTGTGATCGCTACCATTGACAAAATCGACACAAAAAGGCCATGGTTCTACAAAAGATGCCCAGATTGCAAATCTAAAATCTCTGAACGACATCCACATACCATGTGCACTCCACCGACCCCTCAAAATGACATCACCTACAAGTAACCTACTCTCTTATTACACTTTTATGCTGCTATAAAAATCCTAATTTTTTACCAAATAGCTTCACTGAATATGATTATTGCATAATTTTTTTTACAGCTATTGTTTCAGAGTGCATTTATCAGATGGCACTGCCACTGTACCCATGACATGTTTTAGCAAAGAGGCAAATTCACTGGTCAAAGACTGTAATGAATTAGTGCACGACGTGCCCGACAAATGTTCATACGACTACCCAGCAGAACTGCTAAGTTTAGAGGGTCATAGAAAGATTTTTCAGCTACATTTTGATCCGCAATGTACAAAGGAAAATCAGATTTTCATACTGGATACCTGTTGGGATGAAATGAAATTGCTCGCAGCAGGCCCCTCTAGCACTGCCATTCCAATCCCTGAGACAGAAGGCAAAAGTGTGCAACCTGTTCCAACAACCATCACTACACCAACTGCACCAACTACAACAGTTGAAAACAAAGAATATCCGGCTACCACACCCAGTGAAACAAATGTCTTGCCAAACTGGTGAGTGCTTATTCACTCACTATTATTTGACCAAATACCAACCCAAAACGACTATTTGAGCTAACAAATGCCAAGAAAACACGTGTTTGTATGTTGTGAATGTGCAGGAACGGATTTATCATAAAAAGACGAAAAATCACGGGAAAACAATGGAAACGGGCATGAGAGTTGAAGTTGGTCAAAAAGTCAAAGCCGGGGATCCAATAGTCAGTTTCAGTCCTTCATCTATTCAGACTTGGCAAGATTAGTCCCTGAAATTAATTTTGAGGAAATTTCACATTCAGCCCTTGGAGTTTGAAAGTTAACACAAATGGTCCTTGATTATTATTATAACCAAAATCTGAAAATTCAAACACTACACCAAGTCCAATCCATAAAGTAATATTATCTGAGCCCAATCCCATTGTTACCCACAACCCGAGCCCATCATCCTTATACCCGGTCAAAATACCCAAACCCAAAGTCAAACCGAGTAAAATATATTATTTCCTGTACCATAGTTACCCGCCCCCCAAATCCCAAGTTACCCAGCAACCTAAGAACCCTAGAATTACCCTTCCTCAATTAACCCACTCTCACCCAATTATTTACCCAATTAAGGGTATAAAGGACAAATCTCCACAGCCCTGACACCTCTGACACAAGGAGAATGACACGTGGGTGATAGTGAATGGCTAAGACGCGTCATTGGATAAATTAAAGGGCTCTGATTGGTTTGCGATTGTCACATGGAATCTAAAAAGGATATTCGATGGGGATGCTTGCTTCTGGATCCTTCTGAAGACCCTGAGCTCAGGCTATAAAAGCCTCCTCACTCCAACGATTTGGAGCTATTAGGAGTAGGGGTAAAATTTAGTGTAATATTAGCTTAGTAGTAGTGTAGAATTAGCTTAATATAGTTTAAATTTAGTTTTCTATTTCTATATTTCAAATATTGTAATTCAGGTTTCAAGTATTAATACAATTTAAGTTTTCTTTTAAATCTCTTTTCTCAAATTACTGTTAAATTTCATTCAATAGCTAAAACGTTTTACACGCTTTCATTTACTGGTTTATTAAGCTCATTCAGTAGCTTGTAGTGAGATTTGGATTTAGCTTATACTTGAATTGATTCAAGTGATACTGGTCAATGAAAGAAAAAGGGGATTAATGATGAAGATTTCTGGGTTTATTAGTGTTGAATTCAAAGTTTTCTGGTGTTGTTTGAGCCTATCCAAAGATAGGCTATGATCAAGCTTTACCTCTGTTCAGCTAAGGGTAGAATAGTAAGTTTTCATTTTACATTTTCAATCATTTAAGCTGAATTTCAAATTTAGTAGTTAGATCTGTTTGCTTGCTTGTTTACTGATTCATTATTGCTATTTGATCATGATCTAGTAGTTTTTGTGGTATTTGAAGTAGTTTGTTTAATTATGTTTCTTTTTCATTGAATCCGTTCTTAATCTGCTTAATAATTAGTGGACTTGTGGAATTGTGAGTTTGCTGTTATAAGCTGTTGTTCTTAGTCTCATTGATCTCCATTAGTGTTTAGTGCTTGAGTTTAAGCATAAGATTTGAATATTGTAGTTTGAATCTGTTAGACATAGTAAGAATGTAGTTTTATAAGAGTGTTTGGAAGTAGGTGATAGGATGTGATTGATTTTGATTCAGTGAATTTCTCTTGTTCTGACATCATTCTTAGGTTGGTATTAGAGTAAAACATGAATAAAATCTGATAGTTATTAGTGTTATAGTCAAATTGGCACTTAATTCACCTTTTCTCAGTTAACTGTTGCGATTCATGGATACTCAGTTATTCCATTTGTTACATAGGTGGTATAATGAGCTTGATTTAGTGGTACAATAGCTTAAAACATCTAATTAGACATATTAAGGTAGAATTAAACTCAATTTAGTCAACTGTGTTGAGTAAATACAAAAGTCAGCTTAGTATTAGAAATTCAGCATAAGTGTCTGTACATGCACCTGATCTAGGCAGCAATTAGGCTAGTAATTGGTAGTGTTTCATAGGGTGTTTGGTTTTTTAGGATCTCAGTAGTGTAGAGCTTGTTTTGCCCCCATAATTTTGAAGCTTAGAGCTTATTTGGACCAGCTTATTGGTCTTGCTAAATAGTTGTTTGAGCCTGATTTTTGTTTTGGTACCATAGGGCTGCTAGTGTTCTATTTTGCTATTGCTTGTGCTATTTTACCATATATGAGTTTCTTTAGTTTAGTTTTTGTGATTTCATTCAGTTATTAGCTCCATAGCTTATTCTGTCATAGATTAGCTTATTCACTAGTTATATCTATACTACTTATTGCTTGCATCTTTTACTTCTGTGTTTTATCTGTGCATTTCTGAGCATTTCTGAGCTTATTTTAGTATATTACTGTTGTGGTATCATTTTGGTAAAGTTTTGTGGCAAGTGCTTATAAATAAGCACTTGCCATAAGCTGTTTTGCTCTGAATAAGCTCTTCTGCTTATTATTTTTAATCCAAAATTTTTCTGCAAGCTTTGTATAATATTTTAGAATTTCTGTTAATTTTTCATAATTTTCTGAGTTCATTTACTATTTTTCTCAATTTCTTTTAGTTTATAATCACTTTTAAATCAATTTTAAATAACAAAAATCTATAAAAATTCAGAAAAAGCCTTAAAAAATACAAAAATATTTTTATAATTCTTTAATAATATTTTAGAATTTTTAGAATTAATTTTTCATTTTTCCAAGTTAATTTTCTATTTTTCTTTATTTTTAATTCATTTTTAATTCTATAAATAGAAAATAAATTCTAGAAAATAAATAAAAAGTCTAAAAAATATTTTTATTTTTCTTAAAATTCTTTTCAATAGTTTAAGATTTTTAGAAAATATTTTCAAGTTTGTAGAATCATTTTTCATTAAACGTTACGTTTTAAATTTTGCGGTTGTATTTCTGTTTTTGCGTTTTTAACATTTGTACATATATAGCTTGTATATTCTGCTTATTTCATTATTACTTTTCATTATTTGAATTCCAAAATCATAATTTTTCACTTTATCACTTTTCACGACTCGATTTCGCGATTCGATTATTCACGATTCCATTCTACCTTCGCTGGGAAAACGACCCGGGAAATACTTTCACCGGTATTTCTTCGGAATAATTATATACTACGAAACGACTTTATCAAAATGGCGCCGTTGCCGGGGAAGGTGGACGTGAGTTTTGAATAATCGGTTTGAAAAATCGTGTTGCGTTAAGTTTTTCTACTATCTTGTATATACTTTCTATAAGAGATATAAAATTTTTAAAAATCAAAAACAAAAATAATCTTCTTATCCTCTCATATTTGATTCTTCTTCTCAAACCCTCTCACGTTTAATTCTCATGGATCCGATTTGTTCCAATTGTGGAGAACCGTTCTTCGGAGGGTTGTGTGTGTGGTGTACGTGCGATGAATGTGGAGATAATATTCGTGATGGCGTTTGTTTGAATTGTAATTCTCATACGTATGATCAAAATTCGTTCAACAATCCGTCAAACATTCCCGATTTTTATACACCACCACCACCTTCGTTTTATTGCTATAATTGTGGAAACCCGTCCGAAGAAGGAATGCCGTGTGGGCGATGTTTTTATGATGGATGTGGATACACCGATTGTATGTGCTATACCCCGAGTGCTCAAACGTCTTACGATTACGATCCGAGCTTTAATAATTTTCCTCAAAATGATTTTTATGAGCAAAATTCATGTTACGATGGTGATTCATATCAAAATACATCCAATTTTGAACACTGTGGGGGATCTTCTGAAAATTTTTATGAGCCTAACTCATGTTACGATTCTCATGGTTTTAACCAACCTCCACAAACTTCCGAATTTAATAATCAAATTTTGAAATCAAATCCATGATGGATGAGTTGAAAGAGATGGTTAATCGTATAACATCTATTCCCGAGCCTAATGAGAAATTGATGGAAGAACCTCTTGTTGAAGAAAGAAAGTTCCAATTTTGTGAGTATTGTTTGTATGATGATAGTTCCACGATCACGATCAATCTAAATCCTCAAAATGATTCTATCTCTTCTCCCGTGGAACCCGTGGACTCTCTAATAACGGGGGACGAGCCTCTTAACACTATTCTGGCAACGGAATCGGACGAATTCAATTTGTCTAGTGTTGAGAACCTCGTTCCAATCCAAAGTGAGTCCGGGGAAAATTCTAACGGTGATTCTTCTTTCCATCCTTCTTTCACACCGGTTGAAGGGAGTGATGCCGTTTTAGACGAGATCGAGGCATTTCTTGCTAGTGATACCATTCCGACAATGGTTGACGATGCTAATTTTGATCCGGAGGAAGATATTCGTGTACTTGAAGAGTTATTGAATGAAGAACCGTTAACTTCTCTTCCTCCGATGAACAATGATGATTATGATGAAGTCGAAAGTTATTCCGATTCTCACAATGAGTATACTACGAGTGATGAAGACTCTTGTGTAGATATCGATGATTATGAAGAAGATGTTGATGTGGAAATACAAGATGAAGCTCTTCGTGAAACATTGTTAAATGTCAATCTTCTTATCTCACGTATTGAGGCATTGAATGATCCTCTTACTTCTTCTCCTATCCCCGTTATGGATAGTGATTCTTTACCCGAGCTTGAAATTTTTCGATTTGAAGAGACGAGTAGTGGCAGTCCCACTATTATTCATGCTGATATCTCTCTTCCGGATTATGAGTGTTTTCACTTTGAGATCGACTCTTTACCTATTTCCGATAATCCGTTACGTGACCATCTTTTAGAGGATGCCGATCTATTTCTTGCTGCGGAGGACTCGATACCACCGGGTATTGAGAATGATGAGAATGATATTTCTTTCGATTCTTCTTCTTCTCGTCCACCTGCAAAACCACCCGATGAAGTTTTTAGATCCGGTACAGATAATGATATTTTTGGAGTGGTGGATGAGATGTATGATTATGATATTATCATCCGGGTGTTTCACCCATTCTTTGTTTATCCCATCACTTCGTCACTTTTCCACTCCACCGGGAGTGAGGATACCATATTTGATCCGGGCATCTCTATTTTCAAGTGGCCGTTTTATTTGCTCTCCCCAAGGACGAATTAATTCGGGGATCGAGTCAAGCTCATGTGACTCGGTGAACAAAAGCAAGCGCTTCGTGGGTGGCAACCCATGCTTATCCAATTTCATCTTCTTATATTTCTATTTTCTAACACCTAATGTGAGGAGGGGGTGCCTCTTCTACTCTTGTGTTTCATGGTTGTTTGTGATGTTTGTTCAGGATTGTCCATGATTTATGATGACTCTCGTGCTCGTTATCTCTTCACTTGGAGTCTCATTCATTGGTGCTACTTGTAAATCCTATATCCGTTAAATCTTATCGACTAACGTTTTCTTTGGCATAATTAATAAATGGCCTAGAATTTTGTTAGGATTACCTTAACCCATAAAACATTGAGGACAATGTTTCGTTCTAGTCGGGGGGAGGGTGAATCTTCGATTCGATTTTGACCTTGCATTTTTCACAATGTCGTGCACTCTTGCAACTCCGTTTTTCCACCAAAAATAAAAAAATTGAAAAAAATGAAAATTTCAAAAATTTTGAAGAAAAAGCAAATGAAAAGCACAAAAAGATGTGAAAAAGTGAAAAAGTTGTGCAAAAATATAATAAAGTTTGAATAAGTGTTTTGACACCTTGTTGACTTTCTTGCTGGCGAGAGTAGGAATAAATATTTTGACTTGACCGGGCGTGTTGAGCCCTAGCTTGTTCCCTTAACCAATGATGATCACATAAGCTTGTGCTAGTTTTGTACACAAGGAGCTATAAAATGCGAATTCTTTCTTAAAAATCTGCAAGTTCCCGTACTTGACTTTATACATGCGCAGCTTAAAAGCTTTCGCTAGTCTTTTACATCAGGAGCTAGAAAACGCGAATTCTTTTTCTAGAATTTGCAAGTTTCCGTAACTGACTTTATATATGCGTGGCTGATTATTGGCTAAGTATTCGCGGGTTTCATTACTTGGAATCTTAAATTGCGAAGAGCGAGAAATGATAGAGTTTATTTAGAAGTTAGATGCTAAACATGGAGTAGTGGTTCTCTTTAGAGCTCATGAGAGGTACTTGTGGCTTTTTACTCCCATCAGATACGTCACCAATATAAAATAGATGTTCTAGGTTAATTAGTGGTATTTCGGTTTGAATAATATTTAGTTCTTTGTTTTCTTAAGAGAATTTTTGCTTTAAAAGTTGGGTACATATCAAGGAACATAAAAAATAAGAGCAAAAAGTGAAAAAATCAAAAGTCAAAAGTTGATTATCTATGTGGTTTTGGAGCTACCCGATAAGCTTCTATTGATGTTATGAGAAAAAAAGTCAAGAAAAGAAAAAAATGAAAAAAGTGAAAAATGAAAAAAAATGAAAGTTGAAGTATTGTTGAATAAGAGCTATGTATGTATCAATAAGTTGTTGGCGCGTGAGGTGCATGTGATAAGTGATTAGTAATCAGTCACATGAGGTGCACGTGATCGTACTCCGCAACTTATATCCTTGATATTATATGTACCCCAAATTCCTTGATGTGGACCGAATTTCTATTGCAGTGGTTCTTAAGAGAAAATGAATAACTACTTATCGTTTTAACTTAGGTATCACTATCAGACTAAAAATTATCGAAATGAGAAAATATGAAGCAATTCATTTCTCAACAAAATAAAATATTGAGATATAAAACCTAGGAAATGGGAGTAAGAAGTTTTCACAAGTAACTGTTATGAGTAGTGTTAGCATCTAATTTGTAGATAAGCTGTGATCTCGTTTGTACGCTTAGTTTGAGGACTCGTGAAAAATCAAGGATGACGATTTTTATCCGTATGGTCACTTCTTAAATAGAAGTGTTTCTACTCGTTGACCCTGATAATTATTTTCAAAATAATGAAAGTTCAACAAACCATCACAAGTGTGAAGTATAAAAAAGTACAAAAATAGAAGTGTAAGTTGAATAAAGGAATAAAAGGAAAATTTTGGAAAACGGAGCGTTTTCGGGAATAAATGATTTAATTACTTCTTTCGAACCGCCTTGCTACTTTTCAAAGTTAGTAAAAAGAGTTTTGAAATTATTTATCCCAAGAGCGTGAATTGATCACATTGCGTGAGGACACGGCAATACCTTAGTCGGGGGGATTTTGGTGAGTGCTTATTCACTCACTATTATTTGACCAAATACCAACCCAAAACGACTATTTGAGCTAACAAATGCCAAGAAAACACGTGTTTGTATGTTGTGAATGTGCAGGAACGGATTTATCATAAAAAGACGAAAAATCACGGGAAAACAATGGAAACGGGCACGAGAGTTGAAGTTGGTCAAAAAGTCAAAGCCGGGGATCCAATAGTCAGTTTCAGTCCTTCATCTATTCAGACTTGGCAAGATTAGTCCCTGAAATTAATTTTGAGGAAATTTCACATTCAGCCCTTGGAGTTTGAAAGTTAACACAAATGGTCCTTGATTATTATTATAACCAAAATCTGAAAATTCAAACACTACACCAAGTCCAATCCATAAAGTAATATTATCTGAGCCCAATCCCATTGTTACCCACAACCCGAGCCCATCATCCTTATACCCGGTCAAAATACCCAAACCCAAAGTCAAACCGAGTAAAATATATTATTTCCTGTACCATAGTTACCCGCCCCCCAAATCCCAAGTTACCCAGCAACCTAAGAACCCTAGAATTACCCTTCCTCAATTAACCCACTCTCACCCAATTATTTACCCAATTAAGGGTATAAAGGACAAATCTCCACAGCCCTGACACCTCTGACACAAGGAGAATGACACGTGGGTGATAGTGAATGGCTAAGACGCGTCATTGGATAAATTAAAGGGCTCTGATTGGTTTGCGATTGTCACATGGAATCTAAAAAGGATATTCGATGGGGATGCTTGCTTCTGGATCCTTCTGAAGACCCTGAGCTCAGGCTATAAAAGCCTCCTCACTCCAACGATTTGGAGCTATTAGGAGTAGGGGTAAAATTTAGTGTAATATTAGCTTAGTAGTAGTGTAGAATTAGCTTAATATAGTTTAAATTTAGTTTTCTATTTCTATATTTCAAATATTGTAATTCAGGTTTCAAGTATTAATACAATTTAAGTTTTCTTTTAAATCTCTTTTCTCAAATTACTGTTAAATTTCATTCAATAGCTAAAACGTTTTACACGCTTTCATTTACTGGTTTATTAAGCTCATTCAGTAGCTTGTAGTGAGATTTGGATTTAGCTTATACTTGAATTGATTCAAGTGATACTGGTCAATGAAAGAAAAAGGGGATTAATGATGAAGATTTCTGGGTTTATTAGTGTTGAATTCAAAGTTTTCTGGTGTTGTTTGAGCCTATCCAAAGATAGGCTATGATCAAGCTTTACCTCTGTTCAGCTGAGGGTAGAATAGTAAGTTTTCATTTTACATTTTCAATCATTTAAGCTGAATTTCAAATTTAGTAGTTAGATCTGTTTGCTTGCTTGTTTACTGATTCATTATTGCTATTTGATCATGATCTAGTAGTTTTTGTGGTATTTGAAGTAGTTTGTTTAATTATGTTTCTTTTTCATTGAATCCGTTCTTAATCTGCTTAATAATTAGTGGACTTGTGGAATTGTGAGTTTGCTGTTATAAGCTGTTGTTCTTAGTCTCATTGATCTCCATTAGTGTTTAGTGCTTGAGTTTAAGCATAAGATTTGAATATTGTAGTTTGAATCTGTTAGACATAGTAAGAATGTAGTTTTATAAGAGTGTTTGGAAGTAGGTGATAGGATGTGATTGATTTTGATTCAGTGAATTTCTCTTGTTCTGACATCATTCTTAGGTTGGTATTAGAGTAAAACATGAATAAAATCTGATAGTTATTAGTGTTATAGTCAAATTGGCACTTAATTCACCTTTTCTCAGTTAACTGTTGCGATTCATGGATACTCAGTTATTCCATTTGTTACATAGGTGGTATAATGAGCTTGATTTAGTGGTACAATAGCTTAAAACATCTAATTAGACATATTAAGGTAGAATTAAACTCAATTTAGTCAACTGTGTTGAGTAAATACAAAAGTCAGCTTAGTATTAGAAATTCAGCATAAGTGTCTGTACATGCACCTGATCTAGGCAGCAATTAGGCTAGTAATTGGTAGTGTTTCATAGGGTGTTTGGTTTTTTAGGATCTCAGTAGTGTAGAGCTTGTTTTGCCCCCATAATTTTGAAGCTTAGAGCTTATTTGGACCAGCTTATTGGTCTTGCTAAATAGTTGTTTGAGCCTGATTTTTGTTTTGGTACCATAGGGCTGCTAGTGTTCTATTTTGCTATTGCTTGTGCTATTTTACCATATATGAGTTTCTTTAGTTTAGTTTTTGTGATTTCATTCAGTTATTAGCTCCATAGCTTATTCTGTCATAGATTAGCTTATTCACTAGTTATATCTATACTACTTATTGCTTGCATCTTTTACTTCTATGTTTTATCTGTGCATTTCTGAGCATTTCTGAGTTTATTTTAGTATATTACTGTTGTGGTATCATTTTGGTAAAGTTTTGTGGTAAGCTCTTCTGCTTATTATTTTTAATCCAAAATTTTTCTGCAAGCTTTGTATAATATTTTAGAATTTCTGTTAATTTTTCATAATTTTCTGAGTTCATTTACTATTTTTCTTAATTTCTTTTAGTTTATAATCACTTTTAAATCAATTTTTAATAACAAAAATCTATAAAAATTCAGAAAAAGCCTTGAAAAATACAAAAATATTTTTATAATTCTTTAATAATATTTTAGAATTTTTAGAATTAATTTTTCATTTTTCCAAGTTAATTTTCTATTTTTCTTTATTTTTAATTCATTTTTAATTCTATAAATAGAAAATAAATTCTAGAAAATAAATAAAAAGTCTAAAAAATATTTTTATTTTTCTTAAAATTCTTTTCAATAGTTTAAGATTTTTAGAAAATATTTTCAAGTTTGTAGAATCATTTTTATTAAACGTTACGTTTTAAATTTTGCGGTTGTATTTCTGTTTTTGCGTTTTTAACATTTGTACATATATAGCTTGTACATTCTGCTTATTTCATTATTAGTTTTCATTATTTGAATTCCAAAATCATAATTTTTCACTTTTCCACTTTTCACGACTTGATTTCGCGATTCGATTATTCACGATTCCATTCTACCTTCGCTGGGAAAACGACCCGGGAAATACTTTCACCGGTATTTCTTCGGAATAATTATATACTACGAAACGACTTTATCACAAACACATCCAAACCAAAAAATGAAACAGGAAAGAAAATATCCGCAAGGCCCTTTTCCAAGAAGACGAGCATGGAATCGCAGAAGAAAGCTCAAAAAAGACCAAAAAGTAAAACTAATCAAGGAATCTTGCAAGGTGTATATGCAACCTATCTGTGAAAACATCTATGTATGATATTTTAAGTCAGTGCACATTAGTAAAGTGTAACTTTAAAACACTACTTATGTCCATATCTATGGCTGCTACTTTTGTGTTTTGTAAGACGCCTAAATGTGATAATATATGTTAGTTTTATGTCAAATGTATGTTATCTTTATCTCTTATGCATTAAAACCAATACTGGAAACACCATCCGACAGACTAAAACTTTGCCCTTCTTCAAGCAATTAGAGACGTTTTTGCATTCTATAAGTTACACGTTGCCATTCTTCAACAAAAAGTACCTATCAACTGAAATAGTAACAATTTTTGCTGTTGAATTATTTGTATCACATAAATTGTTGCCTTCTTTCTCATGTCTAATTTTGCATACTGAATACTATATACCTAATAATCAAGCAAAACACATTCGATCCATAATAAACGATACTTTTATAAATGACACCTTGCAAGGTGAGTTCTTACATAGACAAAATGGTGCCCGTACAAAAGTTGCCTAATGGCTATACAAAAAAAACATAAACCCTTGCATCATATTTTAGATTAAACATAGCTAAACCATACCACAAACACTAAGACCCATACATTTACCCAGAAGACCAAAAAATTACCACCCAAAAGAAGCTTCACCAGTCACTCAAACCAGAAAAGATTAATCTTTTTTTCCTCCCTTCCTTTACGAGCGACATCCATAGCCTTGATTAACCCAGCCAGTACTTTCTTCTCTCTTTTCAAGGTCACCTTCAAACGTTCCAAGCCTATGTCACCGTTCTCATGTAAAGGTAAGAAGCCCTCTCCTTCTTCCACCAACCCCTCCAACCATTTAACCTTCGCAGATAGTTGATCCCGCTGCTCTCCCAAAACCATCAACAGCTGATCATTCTCAACATCGTCTTGGGTAAACGCCGCATTCAAGCAATCATCAACCTCATTGGAATCGGCAGCAACCTTTAGCTTTTGGAAATTAGGAGTGCGTGCAAGTGCATACGCTGATATTCTAGGTCGTGATGCCATCGTAGAAAGAAATTGCAAAACCACAGTTTGGATGGAAGCAGATGCGATTAGGGTTTTGTTTTGAGTAAAAATAAACAAACACCCCCTTTTTATTAGCAAATAGGGGTAAACAAAACGCCAAAAAAAACGGACCCCAAAAAATTGCTACAAAACTTTTAAAAAAAACGTATTAATACAACTGTATATTTAAAAAATTTATTTATACAAATGACTAAATAATTAAAACACACAAAAAAATACATATATACCATAAAAAACATAAATGGTTTAATGTACAAAAATATTATACTATTTGAAAAAAATATATAACATAATATGTATGAAAAAAATTATTTGCTCAAATTATTTGCTAAAATTTTGTGCGCATTTTTAAAAAATACTCCGTGCATAAAAGAAACGAAACATATAACAGCTACATGCTCCGTGAATAAAAGAAACGAAACATGCTAAGTATAGAATGCGTTGTGAACAATAATGCAAAAACGGCTAAATTTAAGAGTACTACATTTTTTACCAGCAAAATGTTATGCTTTAAACAGGCTCGCCCGCAACGCGGCGCAGCGCGAGTCTCGTTTTTATTAACTTGTTACTATGTGTAGAAAAAAAAAAGAAAAATAACTAGTAAAAACTGCAACAAAATAACCCTCTTTTTTCTCAAACAATAAGGGTAGAGTAATGGTTACTACAAAGAGACCCAAGGTATCACTGCCACATCAACTTTCTTTCTTCAGGACAAATTTATAACCAACTTAGTGTAATTAGAAAACCGATGACACAATAGAAAATTTACCCTGACAAAAACAAATAAATAAGCACACTCTACACACAAACAATTCGGTCGCATAAGTGACCGACTTCCCTTTTCTTCTTCCTTGCCTAAGATGCATTTCCTTAAGGGTGTGTAATGGTCGGAACACGTCCTAAGGGGGTCGGCCGATCAAGGAACCGACCATTACACATTTATACATGGTCTAATAGACTCACAAATTTTTGTGTACTTAGCTTCAAGTGGGCCCATCCCAATTACTGCATAAGATAAAAACCAGGGTCTTTAACCCACTTATATGGAGACATGGAGTCATGGTATTCGTAATAGGGTAATAAATACTTGAGGCCCAACTATAACTTTACCTTTTGCCTAGCATTTTAAACGTTCCATTTACTGACCTTAAATGGGGTTAAGTGTATAAAAGTATCCATCTCAAGGACCACATTTTTAGGACCATCTTGAACTTATATACATCTTGAGATGATCAAGGACAAGTACCAAAAATGGTTGCGGGAATACTTGTCAGGCTGCTGGCCGCATACATTAAAGCTATAAAAAAGCTCGATTTTCCAAGTAACCTAAACATGTATTGGGTGAACATCTTTTGATAATTAAGGAAACGCATGAAAAATGGTTACGGAGATACCCATTAGGCCGCGTACATGAAAAAGCTCTAGACTTCTCCGAGTAACCTAAAGATGGATCCTTTCCATTTACCCATTTTATGTGTTCTCTATTAACACATAAAATGAAGCTTAAAAAAGAGATACCTAACTACCTATTTGCATGGAAACAAAATCCAGTCACATCGATAAATAATGCAAATCCTTGACTCAAGTGTTGTAAGCCCTTTATGGGTAGTTTGTTTTCTTGGGTCCAGCTTTCTTTAATCGTCTCGATTATGAAAGTTGGATACCTTTGTTTGTATTGTTCTTGTTTTTTAGTGTAAATATATTGCTGCATTTCTAAAAAAAATCTACATGAAACATATTTCTTAACTTATTTCAAATATGATACATGGAGAAGTTGTTCTTAACATAAAATTCCTTGTTTTGTTTTGTTGCTATGCTTTCTTAAAACTTCTATTGTTTTGTTTTTTGGGCGCCTACAATTCAAACTATAATGTGTTGGCATTTAACACTATCAACAATGGATGTGTGTGTATATGTTGTATTGATCATGTTGTCAGACTAGCTTCAGCTTTTGCTAACTTCCAATTCTATGCTGAAAGTTTATACGAAAGTTTGTCTCCACATGAGTATATAAGATACTCGATAAGGATGGCAATAATGGCATCTCTATAAGTAAATGGTTCACCAAAGTTTGACATGTAAATAAGATACATGTAAAATTGAGAGAATTTGAAATCAAAATACGCAGAATATTTAGTTAGAACTTAGGAGCCATTGGGGCATTGCCACAATTGCTCTTCACGGCAGACGTCCAGTTGACCAGTTAAGAAAGACTTTGAGGAAATAAATTTTGGACTTTTCAAATTTATGATAGGAAACCTTTTGAAAAGGTAAGACTGTTGCTTCAAAAGTTCCCAACGATGATTAGTTATGAGCCCAAGACAACTAGGCATAGACGGAACTTGATAAGTTTGATCAGAGGGGCCAAACTGTAATGTATTATTTTTAGGAGGGCCAATTTACATTTTTATTTAGCGTTCGCACTAATAATTAATGTCTACCGCTACAAAGTGTAAGGGTTAAAAATGTACTTGTGGCTAAATTTTTTTGGAGGGCCGCTACCCCTCTCGGTCCCGACTAAGATCTGTCTCTACAACTAGGCCCAAACGTCTTCATTTGGGGCTATAAATTCCGGGTCACGTGAAAACCAATAAGGCATGTTGTGACTTGTGAACAGTTTCAGTAACACCACAAGACACTTATTAGTCATAGGTCCATACTGTCAACAATGAAAGTTTTGTCAAACACCACAAAATAATTATATATTGAAATATCAGTATGCACTACAGTATATCAAATTACAATCCTTGAATCACTGGAACAACAAAGCTGAAAGTATTCCACCAAATAAATACCAAAGAATATTTAGAATAAGGCTCATGTCATATGTTAGCGCTACCAAAATAAGGGAGTTGTTGGCGTATACATCAGCATTACATATATTAAGCACAAGTTAGGTCCTGCAACTTTCAAAATGATCACGCGCAAACAAACATCTATCTTGATCAAGTCACACCAACCCCTCATCTTCAATGTCCCGAGCTCTGAGGTAAACGGAATGAACCACTAGCATAAAGCATTTGGTATACAGGCCTGATTCTTGTGGTTAATAATACGCTCAAGATTGAACCCACACAACACACACCAGCAAGAACAAAGAAGGTGAGTCTGAAACAGTCCGGGCCCATGCAAGTGGACCCACCTTGCTTAGCTTCCTCTGTGTCGTACACATAACCTGCAAGCATACTAGAGAATAGAAGAGCACCAATAGGGTTTCCAAGTCCCATGAAGTTGAATATTAAACCAAAGTTTTTTAATCCAAAAAGCTCAGAACATGTTGGAATCATAACACCAAACTGAACACCATAGCAGATTCCAAGCATTGCTGTTGCAACATAAACTGTCCCATTAAAAGCTGATGCGAATAGGAGATATATCATCACCATGATTATTTGAGTTACTGTCATAAAAAATGTGCGTGGAATTGTGTATAACCTGAAAAAGAGCATGATTTCACGTTAGTTCTTACGATCCGTGAACATTAATCTATAACCAACGTGTAACCTTTATCATTAATGTCAAAATGGGTCAAACAGAAAAATCTAAAATGGAACGGGTGACCCTCATCCCGTTTTGATCCAAAATTAACACATTAGTTATTTATCAACGAACTTATAATGAAATGAGAAAATGCTTTGTCGGTCAACCCAATCCAGCATGGCCCATTGCAACCCGTACTAAATAATGACATAATTTTGACCTGTCGGCTGTCACTCAACCTGTCCATCTTGGTACCTCTGCTACAAGTTACAATTATGATTATCAACTGGTTTACTTTCAACTTTTTATAACTAACAAATGGGTCAGATTTGGGTTGCATTAGTATCAAGTAAAATAAAAAAAAATATTTAGAGTTAACTACATAAATGGTCCCTGTGGTTTGCCGGGTTTTACGGGTTCAGTCCATTTTTCAATTTCGTTACGGGTCCAGTCACTGTGGTTTGAACATGTTACGGATCTAGTCCATTTTGCCCAAATCTGTTAGTTTGACTTAGTTTGACCGTTAAATGAGGGGGTATCTTTGTCATTTCAAGTACATATATATGATTACATGAGTAAACTACATTTTTGGTCCTTGTGGTTGTATCAAAATTTCACTTTCAGTCCAATTTGCAAAAAGTGAAAAATTCGAAAAAAATTCTAAAAAAAATTTTAATAAAAAATATTCTTAAAAATTACTAAAAAAATTATTTTTTTCGAAATTTTTTTGAATTTTTTATTTCCAAAAAAAATAATTTGAAAAAAAAATTCTAATAAAAAAATTTCTTCAAAATTACAAAAAACATTTTTTTTTTTGGAAATTTTTTTTTTCCAAAAAAAAATTTTGAAAAATTCGAAAAAAATTCTAAAAAAAATAATTTGAAAAAAAAAATTCTAATAAAAATTTTTCTTAAAAAATTATTTTTTTCCAAAAAAAATAATTTGAAAAATTCGAAAAAAAAATAATTTTGTCGAAATTTAATTTTCCAAAAAAAATATTTTGAAAAAAATTTCCAAAAAAAAAATAATTTTTTTAGAAATTTTTCGAATTTCCAATAAAAAAATTTTTTCCAAAAAAAAATAATTTTTTTAGTAATTTTTTAAGAAAATTTTTTTTTTTTGGAAAAAAAATTTCGTCAAAAAAAATTTTAGAATTTTTTTTGAATTTTTCAAATTTTTTTTTTGGAAAAAAAATTTTCCAAAAAAAATAATTTTTTTAGTAATTTTTAAGAAATTTTTTTTTCAAATTTTTTTTTGGAAATAAAAAATTCGAAAAAATTTCTAAAAAAATAATTTTTAAGAAATTTTTTTTATTAAAAGTAAATATAAATGAAAAAAAGATGAAAGTGGGGGTATTTTCGTCATTTTATTCGACTTAACATAAAAAACTAACAGATTTGGGCAAAATGGACTAGATCCGTAACATGTTCAAACCACAGTGACTGGACCCGTAACGAAATTGAAAAATGGACTGAACCCGTAAAACCCGGCAAACCACAGGGACCATTTATGTAGTTAACTCAAATATTTAATATGGGAAAGGGTCAGCTAGCTCAAGCTGCTTTGACCCATTATTAACACAGCCCGGCCATATCTTGACCTATTAAAGAATTGACCCATTTTGACCCATTAACCAACCTGCCATCTTGTCACCTTTAGTCACACAGTCACAAGTATTGATGATAAACAATTTACCTTACGAAGTACTCAGAAACTGCACCTCCTCCAAGACGGCCCAGAAAATTACCGAAACTGAATAAAGTCAACAGTGTAGTCGTATCAACAATCCCAAGTGAAATACCAATCTGGGTCAGATTGTTGAGAACAGTTATTCCCGTCCCAACACCAAAAAAATAAACAACCCACAGAAGCCAAAAATCAGCCTTGACAATCGCTTCACGGAACGAAAAATCTTCACCTCTTCTAGGCCTTCTTTTCTTCTTAAATTTCACGGCCCCTTCACCAACAGCAAGAAGAACATCCACTTCTGAGGGACTTTCACCATCATTGAGATTACTAAGATTCGTTTCAGAAGTAACCGGTGTTAGCAATGGATCAGTCATTGTCAGATTGTCAGAAGAACTTGCTACTCGGTTAAGCTTCTTGTCAGAAGGAAATAAAGTCATTTTGATCGGAATTGCAAGTGGAGCCATTAAAAGAACCACCATAATAATTAAAAAGGTGTAGGATAAAGCATCACTTAGATTCACAACATTTTTTAATATCGTAATTGCTAGTAGAAAGACTGCAAGAGCAACACTTCCTAACTGAGCGAAAAGAAAATGAGCGTTTTCTGATGAGTCGGCTTCGTAAGCTGGAGTACAAGGTCGAACGAAGTACATCAAGGACAAACATATAACAGGAATACCGAGTGCAAAGGCGAGTAATAAAGAAGAAGCTGATCCTTTAAGAACCATTGTGTATACTTCTGTTAGAACTGCAGCACTGAGGCCAACGTAACCTTTGAGAATACCAGCGACTGTTCCCCTATTGAGTGGAAAGTTCCGCATGTTGGTAACAATAGCTGCGGTACCTAACCATGCAGTGCTGTTTGTGGCAACAACAAGCGCGAGCCACAACTGCATGTAGTATATCGTGTATCAGAAATAGAAGAAAATGTATATCAAGTAATGAATACATCTAAGCCTATAGCCAGTAAATACTCTGTATCAATTAACCATTCATCTAAGGTTACTTGGTACCTACCGTTCATCATTTTTTTTGGTTTATTTCAAATAATTTTCAAACTCTCAAATTTTAACTTATTAAAAGGCTTTTCAAAGGTCAAGTTATTGGTGCAAAGTGTGATGATCTCAATTTTCTGTATACATTTAATTTGGCAAGGATGGATTAGTAAACTATTACGAGTAACTTTTGGACAACAATGCCCAACTGTTAGGCTCAAAGTTTATCATTTGGGGCTATAAATTAGAAGTTGAGACACAGAAGCAACTCCATCTGTTTGACATTGTCTAAGGTGATTGTTACGTATTAACTTATTTTATTGTCAAACTCACATTAAGATCAATGAAAAGATTGTTTTGGTAAAGCTTATGTTAAAAGCCTATTTGTGAAGACAAATAACATATAATCTTATACTACGAATTTGTAAAAACGCCATCCTATTATGTTCCAAATTCCTTGAAAAAAGTTGTTGAACATGACAGTTGTTTTTAAGATATAAAAAAGAATACTTACAGCCCAATAAGGCATATTATGGACAGTTTCGGTAACAGCAAGCCAAATGACACCATAACCAAAGAAAGAAGAAAGAACACCAATCATAAGCACAACCCAAGGTGGATACTTATTACTAGCAATGCCTGGTAGTATCCCAACATTTTCTCCAATATCGACTGCAACACCAAGAGTTGCAAGCTGTTGTTGTGACAAGCCCATCACAGATTTTAGAGCGCTCGAGTAAAGTGGGAACCCGTAGGCATTTCCTGCAGACATCTCGACCCAAACGGCAGCTGCAAGTCCCACCCATGGTGGTCGGGTTCCGGCTTTTAGAGCCGGCATAATAGTACACAGTTGGATTTAGTACAAACGAGCAAATTGTTAGGAGAAGTCGTGATAAATTTTTAGTTATAATATTTTCGTATTGGTTTCTTTTATACTAGCATTTGCATACAAATCTAGGAAGATTTGGAGGGCACGTTTTTAAATCCATTACAGTAAGTTCAAAGTATTTATTTTAGTTATCTTAAGTTTATATATAGGACTAATTCATTTTGCATTATTCAACACCCCCTTGACTTTCGAAAACAAATACTTTCTTTTGAAAGGCCAATTTATCACAAGCTCCAGAAAGAGGCAAAAATCACATGTATACAAATACAAGAAGCAACTATCATGTACGCTAAGTAGTGAATCTTTCGGCACCAAAGCTGTGGCACACAACTTTGGACCTAACGGCCAGCTTAGTAACCTTTCAGAATGGTGGATCCCCCTTGGTAACGACCACGGTAGTAGTTGCGGAACTAATGGGCCGGGAGAGGTACTTGTATACTAATGATATATTTCTAAGAAGTCAATATATGGCGATGTGTACACTTGTACACTAGTTTGTTTAGAAGTCAACTAATTTAATATCATGTTAATATTAGCAACTATGATATAAAAAACAGACATGTAATCCTGTCAGCAAAAAATTCCTGAGAATATTATTATTCCTTGTAGTTATAAATTTAAATATTATGACTAAATATTATTATCCGCTTACAGATTTCTTAGAAACCATTTAGTATCTCTTTATTTAATCATATATCCTTTTAGCAGTTTTTTTTGTATAGTATCTCTTTATTTAATCATATATCCTTTTAGCAGTTTTTTTTGTATGTTCTGAAATAGATGTCGATCTGATGCATAATATCTTTCTATATGCATAAAATCTTTCTATATACTTAAAATCCTTGTTTTGTTTATATAGCATGAGAAAAGTTCAACATAAAAAATAAATTATTTAAAGATTTAATGAATAAACTACTAGTCATTCATTTTTTTCATCAAACTTAAAAAACCTATTTTCATACTTTTAAAAATTAAATATTATTCACAAGCCGTTAATTATTACGCAAAATGAATCATACTATCGCGACGAGAATTAAATCATCTTTCTATAAAACGCACTTCCATATAATTTTGACGAACTTTTTTTCGAGTTTTTATTTGTGTTGTAATTTACGCCATGAAAAATCATATGTGATTTGTAAAATCAGAGTTGATTTGTTACCTTAAAAATCACATGCAGTTTATGAAATCACATGTAATTTGTGAAATCTCAAGTGATTTTTAAAGAACAAATCACATTTTCAGGATGTAAATTTCAGGAAAACAACTCGAAATCGAAAGCATATCGAAGTACCCGTCTAAGGAAATATATATATATATTTTTGGTCGCGATAGTGTATTTTTTTTCACTTAACAATTTACAGTTTTGCAGGATAATTTCTTTTTAAGAAAAAAGTTGATTTTTTTTTTTAAGTTTTATTTATTATTTATTTTTTGGGGATTAAAAATGAGTAGCTAAAATTTGTTGATTGAATCTATAGAGACTTTGTGATTTATGTTGATTTCATCTCAACTTGTAAGGCTGCTCGAGCTTTCACTAACTCGAAGGTTTGCTCGAGCCCAAGCTACTCAACTCATTTAAATCGAGTTGATTTCGCTTAGTTTTCGGGTCAATCTCATGATCTCGGATAGCTTGGGAGTTGTCTAGTCCCATTCACACCTCTAGATTTAAACACCAAAACGTTCCTAAATGAGATCAATGTGATTAAACTGTGTTATTGACCTTATTTCTTGTGGTTTGAAGTTGTAATAGGATCAGTTTGTTTGACAAAAACTAATTATGATTATATTTTTTTGCTTTACTAAAACAATGGGCTAAGTGGAGCTAAAAAAAAAGAAAGTTGTCCCAAAATAGTGATTATTGAGATGGAGATAAAGCTACCAAACTGTTGGTTTTATAGACAAAATAATAATAGTCGTGTGTTAGGATCGAACTTGAGATCACGGGATTGCACACAATACGTATGAAGAGGAAATGTAATAATTATTTATAAAATGTTATAATTAATTATTAAATACAAAACAATTAAATAATAATTAGTATTATTGATTAATGACTAATTAATTATTAAACGAAGATTAGGAAACTAATTGCTAGACAATACTTGGAAACAAAAGAAGGTTCCGGAACACCCTTTGTGGGCTTCCAACCGATCGGCCACAAGGAGGAACCCACCTCCTTTGTGCCTTGAGCTCCAAGTAATCTCTAGTATATAAGCAAACCCAAGGTGAAGGTTTTTCTCATAACTTGTACACACACAAATTGGGTTTTTCTCTCCTTCTCTTGTCTTTGGTCGAACCAAAACCGAACACCCATAAGGGTTTCGATTTTCTTGCTTCCAAAATAGTTTTGTGGAATTTACTTGCATAATCTTTTCCTTGAATTAGTACGTGTGTACAAGAACGTGAATCAAACACACTATTGTTTGATTCTTGGATTGAATTACAAAAAGGTAAGGGGTAATTCATATAATCCTTATAAACTCTAATTAGGGTTCATTGGTTCCGGAAGATTGCATTGATTCTTGTTCGGGCTAGAATCACTACGGTATGTTTACTATTTAAATTAATGATTAATTAATTACATGTTATTCGATCTATTATAATTGCTTCCGCTTATGCTCACTTTGATGTTCTTGGTTTATTAATATGATTGTCATGATATAATAATTCCAACAGTGGCATCTAGAGCCGTTATAATGTGTAATTAATTATCGCAACGCATAAAAATTGGATTTTGATTCGTATAGTTACATGTTTTTTTTTAGGGTTTATGTGTTTTTTTCCCTAACCCTAATTTTGGGTCGATTGACCTTTAGGGGTTTTTAGGGTTTTGCTTTTATTTTTTTTAAATTTGACTAGAAACCCTAAGATGTCATGTAATTGTTTATGCGTTTTAGTAAACGATCTTGGTGCAATATGTTAATTGTTAAGCTAAATCCATGAAAAGTGCATGTTTGCATGGATTTTTATTGTGTTATTTAAATGGTTTAAATTGCTTATATATATATATATTAATGGTTAGTTATATATTAAAACATGTAAATTTTATAGATGTCGAATTGGGGAAGACTCCAATATTAAGTAATCAATTATGTGCTATGTGGTATTTATTTAATTTTGGCTTACGCAATCGATTTATCGATGTATGTGGCTCTTTTTCTAAGAAAAAGAAAGCCCCAATTGAATTAATACGTTATACGCCTAGATTTGATTATTAATAGGACTTTTTAATAAGATTTGCATGTGGCTACATGTTTTATACATATTTAATTGTTATGATTATGTATATGTGTTTATTTAGTTGTTTTATTTTTTTATTGCAAATTACTTGTTTTGTTTATTTATTGTGTTAGACATGTTTATATAAACGAAAAGGGTAATTTTTTGAATAAAAAAAATAATACGGACTAAATAATGGCGAAATTGTTTTGGTTTTTAAGAGTTAAAATTTCAAAGGATTGGTTGATTGATGTTTTTGTACGTAATGGTTAAATAGGCTCGACCGAAGTTTACACACTATAAGATGGGTATAAGGATGGCATCGCATTAAATTGTGGCCTTAGATAGACAACATTCATGTCTTAACGCTCGTTTGTGTGTAAATTAGACTTACCGAACAACCATTACATGTACATTGTCATCTTAAGGGTGAATAATCCACAATTCCACAATGATTATCCGAAACACTATGCCTTCGGGCGTATGCAAAAGTACGATATAGTGGACGATAATTGATGGTTATTCTTTAATTGGTGAACCCGATACCTCAATCAAAACTTTGTTATTTTACTCTTAACTAATTGGTAATAAAAATGTTTTGTAAAACCAATGTTATGAAGTTGTATGCATGCTTCTTCATACATTATTTTGATCACATCAAAATATTAATACCCTTAAAAATTAAGTTGAATGCCATCTAATTAAGAACACTTGAAGTTGTAATTTACGTCATAGTGAGACTTGGCGAGATTGCAATGGAGAGGTAAATTTCATAAATTCATTGCTAGCAGATCAACTGATGTAATGGATTTATGAGTTTACAGTTTTTAAGTTAGACGACTTAAATTGAGTAGGAAGTGAGACTTGGACTCAAGGCATTAAGATGGGGACTAAACATGCTTACAATACAAATGTTTTGTGATTGTAAATCCCATAAATCTAGGAATTGGACAAATGTTATGCCAATTACTTGTACGACAAGTTACCTCATATTATACTTTCATTACTAGCAGATCAACTGAATGTGATGAAACTATGTTTATGGAGGATCCTAGTTTTCAAGATTATTCTATGGATTTATTTTCCTTGGGTATTTTAATTTTCTTGAAAAATTGTATTATCAAAAATACTAATGTTTTGAACTTTCTTTATCTGTAGAAATGGCTCAAACTGATAACACCAACTTACGTTCTGTGTTCAAAACTTATTTTGAACGAGAAAAATTGACTGGCTCGGAAAATTTCAATGATTGGTACCGTTCACTAAGGATTGTCCTGCGAGTGACTGGTCAACTCGAAATCTTGAAAACGCCTTGTCCTGCTGAACCTGAAGGCACGGCAGCTACTGAAGCTGCTAAAGCCAAATGGAATCTTGATACCAAGGAACATATTGATGTGGCCGCAATGATGTTAGGGGGAATGTCCACAGCTCTTCAAAGACAGTTTGAGGAGTATTTTCCCAAGGACATGATTGATGAACTCAAGAAACTTTATGAGAAACCATCAAATGTAGAGATTTACGATTTGATGGAAGCTCTACATGGTTGTAAGCAAGGTCCTGGTGAACCTGTGAGTGCTCATGTGTTGAAAATGAAAAGTTACATGGATCAACTACAAACACTTGGGAAACCCTATGACAATGATATGGCTGTGCACTTAATCAATAGATCCCTTGATAAGGAATTTAGTGGTTTTGTGAGGAACTTCAATATGCATTGCGTGGGGAAGACTGTAAGTGAATTGCACGCACTGCTCATTGATTATGAGAAAGGTACACCACAAAAGGCTCCTACGCCCCAAGTACTAGCAATACAAGGGGGTAGAATTAACAAGCCAAATGCGAACAAGAAGAAGGGTAAAGGAAAGAAGAAGGCTGATAAGAATAAGCAGGTTATGGCTTATCAACCACCTCAACCTAAGAAGAACCCTCCTATCAAGAATAATCCAAAGAAGGATCAAGGATGCCATTACTGCAAGGTGATGGGCCACTGGAAGAGGAATTGTCCTCTTTATCTCGATGACTTGCGAAACAATAAGGTTAAGAAGACTGGGCACATGGGCGCCAGCACTTCAGGTAACTTATTTGTCATTGAATTATTTACTTTATCTCGTAAAATAAATTCCTGGGTATATGATACTGGATGTGGTATTAATATTTGTAATACACTGCAGGGGTTTAGAGAGGAAAGGAGACTAGCTTATGGGGAGCAATTTCTGCATGTGGGCAATGGAGCACAAGCAGCGGTTGAAGCCATAGGAATGTTTGATTTAGTTTTACCTTCGGGTTTAGTACTTTGTTTAAACAATTGTCATTATGCACCTTCTATAATTAGAGGTGTTGTTTCCTTTTCATGTTTGTTGGATCTTGGTTTTTCTCATACTATTGATGGCAATAAAATTTCTGTTTCTTTAAATGGTGTATTTTATTTTAATGCTATTGCTGTGAATGGTGTGTTTGAAATTGATATGAATAATTGTGTGACTTCCAACAATAATAATAATTCGATGTACAGCATAAGTAAGAGAATAAAGTATGACTTGAATTCGTCTTACCTTTGGCACTGTAGACTTGCCCATATAGGCAAGACTCGCATGCAAAAGCTGCAACGTGAAGGGCTTTTGAATAATATCAATGATGAGTCATTTGATAAATGCGAATCTTGTATTTCTGGGAAGATGACGAAGAAACCTTTTCATAACAATATGGAAAGAGCTTCAGATCTACTTGGTTTAATACACACGGATGTATGTGGACCACTTAGACATGTGTCAAGGAGAGGTGCTGTCTACTTCTTAACTTTTACGGATGATTTCAGCCGTTATGGTTATGTTTATTTACTTAAGCATAAACATGAGGTGTTTGAAACATTTAAAGTTTTCAAAGCAGAAGTAGAATTGCAATTGGGAAAGAAGATTAAAGCTCTTCGTTCTGATCGAGGTGGTGAATACCTTAGTCAAGATTTTAAAGATTTCTTAACTGAGAATGGAATTGTCCAGAATCTCACATCTCCATATACTCCACAACAAAATGGTGTATCTGAGAGAAGGAATCGTACATTGTTGGACATGGTTCGATTAATGTATAATCTTACTAACCTTCCTTTGTCTTTTTGGGATTATGCTCTTGAATCAGCTGTCCGTATTTTGAATATGGTTCCCACCAAGAAGGTTGATAAGACACCATATGAGATATGGACTGGAAAAGCTCCGAACTTGTCTTATTTAAAGGTCTGGGGTTGTGAGGCGTATGTTAAACGTGACTCACAAGATAAACTCCAACAAAGATCTGTTAAATGCATTTTTGTAGGATACCCTAAGGAAACTATGGGTTACTACTTTTACTACCCACCTGAGAACAAAGTGTTTGTTGCAAGATATGGAGATTTTCTTGAAAGTGAATTTGTGGTTCAAGAAATCAGTGGGAGGGTATATGATCTAGAAGATGATCTAAATAATGCATTGCCTTCAGAAAACACTAGCACACTTCCTATAGAACCGGAAAGTCTGGGTCCTCCACCGGAAGTTGAAGTAATTCCCATTCGCAGATCTTCGAGATCTGTGAAAGCTCCTGATCGTCTATGTCTTAATGTAGAGGTCGATCAGCATACACTAGGGGATCTTAATGAACCTACTAGTTATAGAGCTGCCATTAATAGCCCTCAAAAAGCTAAATGGAAAGCTGCTATGGATGGAGAAATACAATCCATGCATGACAATGAAGTCTGGGAAGAAGTTGACTTACCTCCTGGTGCCAAGGTAGTTGGGAGTAAGTGGCTTTACAAAATCAAGACTGACATGGATGGATATGCACACATTTATAAGGCTCGTCTAGTTGCTAAAGGTTTTACTCAAACTTTTGGAATTGATTACGAGGAGACGTTTTCTCCTGTAGCAGACATAAGAGCTATAAGAATTCTCATAGCTATAGCAGCGTACTATGACTATGAGATTTGGCAAATGGATGTGAAAACCGCTTTCTTAAATGGTCATCTAGATGAAGACATCTATATGGCACAACCAGAAGGGTTTGAAAATCCAGATTTCCCAAATCGTGTTTGCAAGCTTAAGAGATCCATTTATGGATTAAAGCAAGCATCACGACAATGGAACAAGAGGTTTGATGCTGAAATTAAAAAGTTTGGATTCACTCAAAATCTTGATGAGCCATGTGTGTATCACAAAGCTAGTGGGAGTGATAATGTAATTTTCCTAATTCTATATGTTGATGACATATTGATCATGGGAAAAGACATTCCAAGTTTGCAAGCTGTAAAGGCATATCTTGGAAAGTGCTTTTCTATGAAAGATTTAGGAGAAGCTGCATACATTCTGGGAATCAAAATCTATAGAGATAGATCAAGGCGGTTAATTGGATTAAGTCAAAGTGCTTACATTGACAAAATATTGAAAAGATTCAATATGCAAAATTCCAAGAAAGGATATTTGCCGATGGAAGTAAAACATGGCTTATGTAATGAGTATTGTGCTTCAACACTTGATGAGGTGACTCGCATGAGTAAAGTTCCTTATGCTTCGGCTGTAGGATCTATTATGTATGCGGTTAAGTGCACAAGGCCAGATGTGGCGTTTGCTCAAAATATTACCAGTCAATTTCAACAGAATCCAGGTGAAAAACATTGGATTGCTGTTAAACATATTCTTAAGTATTTGAGGAATACAAAAGATATGTTTTTGGTATATGGTGGAAATCCATCTACAGAACTTTGTGTTACAGGTTTCTGTGATGCATCCTTTCAAAGTAATAAAGATGATTCGAAGTCTCAGACGGGTTATGTCTTTGTTATCAATGGAGGAGCTGTAGATTGGAGGAGCAAGAAGCAGAGTACAATTGCGATGTCTGCAACAGAAGCTGAATACATTGCTGCTTCGGAAGCTGCTATGGAGGCTGTTTGGATTAGGAAATTCATTTCTGGGCTTGGTGTTATGCCTTCAATTGAATTACCTATTAATATGTATTGTGACAATTCTGCTGCAATCATATTTGCCAATGAACCTGGAGTCATGAGAGGCACCAGACATTTTCTACGGAAGTATCACTTTGTTCGTGAAAAGGTTGACGAAGGTGAAATAAATCTGTTGAAGGTTCACACAGATGATAACTTAGCTGATCCGTTCACTAAGGCTTTGGCAAAAGAGAAGCTTAATGAATTAGCCAATGGAATTGGACTTAAATTAGCTAGTAGTTTCATGCATAACTGTGATTAGTATTTGGATAAAGGATATTGTAAACAATTATTGTTTTAATGAAATAAAGTATGTTGGTATGTTTATTTCTATTTGTTAATTATTGTTGTCCTATTTTTGCATGTTTAAATCCATGAATAAGAGTTATTCTAAATTGTCCGTTGTCAGTTAATAATATGGGAATATTATTAAATTAAGACAAATCTGAAGTTGATATAATATACTCAAGTATATTGATGCGTAGTCATGTCATTTCAGATGATATTCGATGATACTGAATATAGGACTTATCCCAACTATATGATGTTACTTTATGGATCTTGTCATTAAGTAAATCATAAGAAGTTATCCTTAGACTTGAGATACAAGATAACGGTCATGAATGTAGTACATTTTTGTGGAACAACTTAACGCTATACGTAACTGGTAGTCATAAGGGTTGTTTTCGGAAGTGTTACAAAGTTTGTGTGTTTTGCTTGTAGTCAATAAAGAATTTGTTCCTTCAAATTAATTTTTGAAGTTTAATACTGCTGGGCCCCTCGTAGGGTTGTCAAGGTGTTTGCGTGGCCACGCCCAAGGTCTTTTATGAAAGGTTCAAAAGATTTGGTAATCTTGTCAATTTCTAAAAACGAGAAACAGAATGGTTAATTAAGGAATGACCTAGATCCATATCCTTATTAACGTAGTATTAGAAGCAAAGGGATAATAATAATGAGAAATCATTAAAAGGTTTTCCAGGAGCCTTACTCAAGTTGTACTAGAGGCATCGACGTGTTGCAAGACGCTAATCGATGTGATCACACTATTATGATATGTCTAAGTGGGAGCTGTTGGTTTTATAGACAAAATAATAATAGTCGTGTGTTAGGATCGAACTTGAGATCACGGGATTGCACACAATACGTATGAAGAGGAAATGTAATAATTATTTATAAAATGTTATAATTAATTATTAAATACAAAACAATTAAATAATAATTAGTATTATTGATTAATGACTAATTAATTATTAAACGAAGATTAGGAAACTAATTGCTAGACAATACTTGGAAACAAAAGAAGGTTCCGGAACACCCTTTGTGGGCTTCCAACCGATCGGCCACAAGGAGGAACCCACCTCCTTTGTGCCTTGAGCTCCAAGTAATCTCTAGTATATAAGCAAACCCAAGGTGAAGGTTTTTCTCATAACTTGTACACACACAAATTGGGTTTTTCTCTCCTTCTCTTGTCTTTGGTCGAACCAAAACCGAACACCCATAAGGGTTTCGATTTTCTTGCTTCCAAAATAGTTTTGTGGAATTTACTTGCATAATCTTTTCCTTGAATTAGTACGTGTGTACAAGAACGTGAATCAAACACACTATTGTTTGATTCTTGGATTGAATTACAAAAAGGTAAGGGGTAATTCATATAATCCTTATAAACCCTAATTAGGGTTCATTGGTTCCGGAAGATTGCATTGATTCTTGTTCGGGCTAGAATCACTACGGTATGTTTACTATTTAAATTAATGATTAATTAATTACATGTTATTCGATCTATTATAATTGCTTCCGCTTATGCTCACTTTGATGTTCTTGGTTTATTAATATGATTGTCATGATATAATAATTCCAACACAAACTACTGCTAATTATAAGAAGCTGATAAGTTCTGATTGCTCACGTTTAAATGAAAATCCAAACACACCCTTTTGTTAAAAATACCCCTTTTGACCCATTACACTAATCACCCAATTAGCCCATATGCCATCACAGAACTCATTTCCATGCTGGTTTCTTACCTGGATGGTTTCCGCCAAAATAGACAAACCGCGTACATATTTTAGTTTACTTTTATTATAACTAATTTAACGAGGTTTGGTGAACTACAATATAAGAAGTTGTAAAAGAGCTGATTATTGAAATGGAGGTAAAGTTACCAAACTTTCCTGAATTATAAGAACCTGATTAGTTTTGGTTATTCACTGCAAAATGAAAATCCAAACACTGAAACAGACTTTACATGCATTGAACAAGTGTTGCATAAAAAATATCCAAAAACAAAACTATTTTTCATAAAATACAGCTTATAATATTAGTTTTGCACAGTTATATAGCGGGTCAACTCAACCCAAACTAATGTGTTTTTCTAGTGTGTCAAAATACCCGTTTGACCCGTTACACAAATAATCCAATTTGCCCATATACCACATCATCGAACTAAGTTCCTCATACAAACATGCTCAGCCATAAACATTATAAACCCGGAAAAATTCATCACAAACCAAGTTCCATAAAGTACCCAAATATTCTCATATCACATTCTAAGAAGTAAGAAAGGTGGACATGCAGGGCTTATTCACAATATCACCAGAGAATATGTAAGGGTCATGTGAACTGGTTTAAATGGTGCTATAACCCACTGGTGGGATGTGTAATGTTGGTGCAGTAATATAGCCCCAATGAAAGGAGAATTTAACACGGTTGTGACTAAGCCAACTTATGCTATCATTATTTATACATGTGATGTATTATGTATACCTAAAGGCATGTCATTATTAATTATTCAAGCTAATAAGGCATGTGTATAAGGTATCATCCGTTTTCGACGAACACGTCATAGATAATGAACAGAAGCAAACACTAATTATCATCAACAATTCTGACTTACTAAATAACAGATAACAAGACATGAAATCTGAAGTATTCTTTTTTTTAGTACCCATACAAACTTGAAATAAATAGTCAAGATGATACCATGCCTACAATAAAACAGTCATATAAATTATATAGTGATTTTTCCGTGCCCAAACTACAAAAGAGGCCCCTACCTGATTAGACAACTCGCTTTGTAAATCCACAACCTTGCAATGTGGCCATCCGCTCCGTCATCAATTACCTTCAGGATATACGCAAGAATCCGAGTGATCAAGCAGAAGTAGCGTCTCCTTGTAATAGCCAAGGAAGCATACACAATGTTGTCCAGAAACCCCAAGATTACTGATATGTTGTGAGGACGGATCATAAACTTCAAGTGCAGAATCTTTGCGTATTCCAAACAACCCCAGCCGTTTACCATAAGTTTGAACTACAACTTCACCATTCTTTGTAAATCCCCATATATTACTTATATATGGATCAGGCTTGTTATTCATATAAAGCATATTGCACCCTCTCTCCTATTAATTTTTTAAGATTTCCTTATATAAATTTTAAGTAAATACAAGTTATAAAACATAATATACAAGTATGTAAAGCACGGGTAACGATCTAGTGAGAAGAAAACTTAAAATGAGAAGAATGGGAAATAGCTATAACCTCATATTTGAGATGCATTGACGTGAATTAGATGCATCTCTATTCATTTAGATGCATCACAATTAGTTTCGAAAGTGATTTTGAAGTGAAAACGATGCAAAGTAGTACTCGCAACAAATTTGACCCGCAGAGGACGAAAAATACATAGGATTCGTCTAACTTGATGAAATGCATCTAATATATGTATATGCATCTAATTTTTAGCTAGAAAGTATATTATGATGCATCTAAAAGATTAGGGATGCATCTAATACACATTGATGCATCTCTAATGTGTAGTTATAGTTATATCTCATCCTTCTTATTTTAAGGATTCTTCTCATTTGATCCTTAGTCTGTAAAGCACACCCTAAACTAAAAAAACACTATTTCTTATGTACAATTAATACATAATTTAAAACATCCCATCACTAATATATACAAGTCAAAAAAATGATATACAAGTATGTAAAGCATAAATCAAACTAAAAAAACAAATTTTCTTAAATACAATTAATACATCATTTAAAACACACCATCACCAATATATACAACTAACTAAGCACAATGTACAATACAATTAATAATTTTGGTTACACAGCACATAGAAGCCTAAAACTAATACTGTAAGCTTTTATTTCTCTATAGAACAAGTTTTTTCATAAAATTGCCTCTCGACTTTCCTTTGCATTTGAAACTGCAAAATAACCAAAAAAAAAAAAAAAAATAATACAAATCTTACATGAGAGAAAGCTTTCTATATTATATACTCTGATCATATACACAATGGCTTGACTTCTATTATTTTGTAAGAGCTTGAAAACTGGAATAAATACACACGATGATACAAATCAGAGAGTTAAAATATACAAGGAAATCGGTGCAACCAAACATACAACCAATTAGTTGGCTTCTAAAATCCGGCCGGGTTTTCTCTAACGAGAAAATAATTTATATCGGAATAACCGAATAAGCATCAAGGAAACGATGAAAAATAGTAACGAATATAAAAATAGAACCGTTTTAAGCCTAATTACACTGACGTGCATTTTGGTAAAGCCTGTAACTTCAAAGATGCGAGTGAAGACCGATCTTCAAGAAAGTTGGAGGAAAAATAAGGTATGACTCACAAATGCGCTTACAAATATAAAACCCTACAAATGTATGTTATCATCTATGTTTTTGGGCTTCAAAGCCCATTACTTAATTAGAAAATACAATCTATTGGTTAAAAACTAAAAAATAAAAAAATTTACATAAACGCTCAAGAGGTATCAAATTTATATATATGTATTTTTAGTATAGTTTTTGTGAAACATACAAAGACTACAATTTTGATTTACTGTTGAACTTTTTACGAAGCAAATATATACTTTTAACTTGCAGAAATCATAAGAAATTTATGTTTAAGTTAAATAGAAAAATGCAAAACAACATTACATTATACTACTACGTACAAGAATTGATAATTATTGACTTACACAAGCTATACTTTATCATATACCCGACTCATAGTTTTATTTATTTATTTATTTTTTGAAAGGCAACAAAACATTTATTACGACAACGAGCAAACTAATACAAAAGAATGGCATCTCAACTCCTCAATCAAGTAAATTAACGGAGCTGAGACCCAAAACAACCACACCAAACCCCGCTAAACTGGGAAAACAAACAGGAAAAAAAAAAACTTGTCACACGGGACTAAACATAAAACTCGTGACCCCATCAAACAACCCTCACTAAACCAATACAAATATAGAACTATGGCCCTCTAAGACAGTCAACACTCGACCAAAGTTGTAAGGCATGGACCACCATCTATATAAATGACCTAACAAAAAAAGCACTAACCACATGACCTCACATGTGCAGACTTTGCAAACTTACATACCACCAGGTACATAACCAAACATCATTGTATACCCTGTTACCCACAATCAGAAACTTAAAATGCAATCTTCACATCTACCATAACCTTTTAAAACAAAAGCCAGCTGAACCACATTTGAAAATGCATCAGGACCATCACTATCACAAGAGCACCAAAACCCATGCTTTGAAAGAGCAGCACCAAACCAAAACTGACAGCAGCAGAATAAGTTGTAGACTCACATAACAACTAGCCTTAAACGATGCCATCAAAGAATTTTGCAACTTGAGGGATCGATGAACCATTTCTGCCAGTCGAAATGGACTTTCTTCGATCTCCTCGAAACCCAGTCAACTTTTAACTTGAATTTCATGAAAATTTTTATTAATACTAGCCACCTTTGCTTTGAAGACGCGAGAATTGCGCTCTTTCCAAATGTAATACCCGGTTGTCCATATTACCAATTGCCACAAAGCTCTCGAGTAAGAATGAACAGCCACATTCCCACTAAAACGAAACAAGTCATTTGCTGAAAAAACATTAACTGGACCGATCCTCCACCATCCAAAATTTTTGTCCCAAACACTTTTAGCCACATTACACGTCACTAAGCTATGATCACACGATTCCAAACTATCATCACAACATGGACATAATATAGAATCTAACTCAATTCCTCTTTTGTCAAGCTCTACACGAACTGGAATTCTCCCATGTAAAACTCTCCAAACAAAAACGTTTACCTTTTTTGGAGCAAGTTTATTCCATAGTGTCTCTTGGGTCGTATTTCCCACACGAAGGCATACGTCATTCACCATAAAAGCCAAGTCTTTAACCTTGAACTTACCATCTTCACTAAGATTCCAACGCCACGAGTCCCTACAATCAAGAGATAAAATAACATTTTGTAAAAGCCTAGTAAGCTCTACTACATCGCCAGAAGCTCTCCCTCTAGGCTCCCTCACCCAATCCCATTCCCACCTCCACACCCCCTCACACCATCTCCCTCTATCAACCACCCGAGCCTCCTTACTCCTATCTAATTGAAATAACCTAGGAAATCTTTCACGAAGTCTTATACCACTAACCCACCTATCTTCCCAAAAACGCTTATCCCCCCATCACCTAATGTTTTTGAGAAAGAACAATGTATAATTTGTGTTTTCATAGTACAATGTATAATTTGTGTTTTCATATAAGGATGAATTTCATATCTCCAGCTACTTTCATAATTAATTTCATATTACCCAAAATACAATCAGTAAATATATAATGTACAATATTTTTGAAGCATATTTGGGTAAATATTAAATTTTCAAATTAAAAAAAAGAAAAAAAAAGGAATGATGAAATTACCCTTTCATATAAAACCGTTGTATGTCTGCAACAAATGATTATGTACACTTAGGTTCATTGACGTTCATATCATCAATATTTATTTTTTAATGACATGGTAGGGGGAATAAGGCAATAAACTTGTTTCTCAAGTAACTACATTTGTTTAGATTTTTTACTTTTAACGCAAAACTAATGCAAGTTTGAGAATATAAAATATCAAACTAAATATCTTATAAAAGTGAGTGTATAAAAAATCAACTCCTCTATATATAAATATTCTTAAATACATGATACCCGTTGAATTTTTTTCTATAGTTCTATATGTCATCACCTAAAGTTTTAATTACAGGGTACCCGCCGCCGCATCGCACGGGTACCCTGCTAGTAAAAACTTATGGATATAATATATTTATTTATTTTTAAATATAAGTGGTATTACGTTATGAGAAATTTGGGTCGTTTTAGATCTTTTCTAAAACTATTTGTATAACATGTATCCATTAGGGCATAGAGTGTTTGAACCGCGCCGGGCCCGCGTTTTGCCGCCTCTACTTGAAACCTTATAAAACAAATTTAAAACCTTAGTAATTTAAGACGAACTTTAACTTCTTTCTTTATTAACCCATCCCAAATTTGATATTCTTTGATCTCAACAAACTAAAAACCCTAGAATAATAATGTCAAACCACATCCCTTTTGATATCCAAATAGAAATCATCAAAAGGGTTCCTGATGTCAAGTCACTGATTCGATTCAGGTCCGTTTCGAAACCTTGGAAGTCTTTCATCGACTCCTCTGAGTTTATCTTTGGTTACCGCGCCTGCAAAACACAGCAGCCGCATATTTTGGTTATAAAAGAACCCACTCGTGACCCACAACAAGACCCTTTACCAAAACTTTCCGCCTTTATTGAGAAACTTAATGATACTGTCGTCATTGAGATTTCAACAAATGAAGGCGCCCGTATCGTTGGTTACTCTCGTGGTTTGTTGTGTTTGTAAAATGATTCTAAATCATATATGCAGAATTTTTTGGGAAATGCCATAAGTCAAATACTACCTGCACTACTTACTAATCTCATTGGTAAGAAAAAATGTTGTTGACCATGTCTTCCAGGATGTGGTAACACGTGCTTCATCAATACCCATTGCAAAAACTTATAATGCAACACCCCCTTCTGATTATGTGGAACAACCATCAGTTTCATCTTCTCGATCAGCTAAAAGAGAACTTTCCACACATCATTTCGATTGTTTTATGTTTTATGTATAAACGTTACATAAAATACTTAACCATAATACCACACCTATAACTATTTGCCGCTAGAAAATCCGTTGCTATGCACGGGTACTCGTCTAGTTATAAAAATGCTTTCAATATCCATAACTAATGGCCCAATTGAAATTTCATATATATATATATATATATAGGGGGACTTTATTTTCAGAACCCTGTTAAGTGTGGGAACTACGAGAACTCCAATTTTGCATTAGAAAACATGCATGTTCATATAAAACATGTATGTTTTCTTACAAAAAACATACATGTTTTATATGAACATGCATGTTTTCTAATGCATAATTGGAGTTCTCCCAGTTGCCGTATTTAATAGGGTTCTAAAAATAAAACCATTTTGCATTGCTCTATTGCACTTAACAGGTTTTTATATAAACATGTATTATGTGTATTAAGGTGTATGTAAGAAAACATACATTTTTATATGAACATGCATGTTTTCTAATGCAAAATTGGAGTTCTCGAAATTTCTGCACTTAACAGGTTTCTGAAAATAAAGATACACTAATCTGGGGGCTTTATTTTCAGAACCTAATCCTTGGTGAACAAGGATTCTACAATTGAGGAGGTTAGGAACTTTCCTAATACATGACAAACCTCCTTAAGTTTGAGCTAAACTACAACTAGCCCCCTAAACTTATATCCTAACTATTACACACTAATATTCTAACAATTAGCTTCTTCAGTACAGATCTTTATTGTGACTAGATTTTCAGCATCAACAATATTTTCCACAGCATCCTCTTCACCCAGAAACTGAGTACCTACATCATCCCACTCAAAACTCTGCCCATTTTCATCACAAATAACATCAATTCTATTTCTTTGTTGCTTCCTCAGCTCCCTACAGCTTTATTGAAAAAGCATTATTATTACTCATTCAGATGTGTCAATCCGTATAAGCAACTGGGCTAGCTTAGTTGGCCACCAAGATTCCTTAGGGGGCTTAAGGATCAGGGAAGGTCTCAAGTTCGAGTCCCACCCGAGACTTTTAACCCTTCAGACGGAATAGGAGGAAGCACAGGCGGGGAGTTCAAGGTCAGCATACTGCCCAATTGAAACATACTGTGACCAACAACTTCCTTCTTCCATTCTCTCTCCATTAAGGCTATAAATTCCACTTTCTCAGCAACATAATTTGCAAATTGAAGGATTTCTTCTTTTGCCCCATTCCATTAACCATGAAAACGATTTGCTTTTGATTTTTTTTTCTGCGATTCTTAATAATTTATTGTCCTCTTTGAGAAAAAGGACATAAATCCAGACTACTATTCTTTGTGTGTTCTCAGAACATGATCATTCACCATCAGCCCAACTGTTACTTCATAAACTGAATTACGACGATTAATTTATCAGTATTGAAAATCATGTGTATCAAGATGACATAGTATTACCCAATTAACAAAAAGAAAGTAATTAATTTTTTCAAAACTGAAACATTATTGTTAGGAATAAAAAAAAAAATGGTTATTTCAAAAATGGTAGAATCAACCTAAAAATCAGAAACGGATGTAATTTGTAATTTCAACAACGGTTATTCCTTTTTGATGTAATAACGTTTACTTGTTTTAAGGATGAATCTTAAACTCTCGTGTTATTCGGATGTAATTTGTATTATTATGAATTTTCATTATTATTTCAGAGCAGTTTAAATCTACAGGCAAAAACAATTGTAGCAAAATTTTTAAAAAGTTAATAACGAAAAATGTTTGTTTAAGCTTATATGTGGTTTATTAGCTTATTTGTGTTTCAGCTTATATCATAGTAGGGATGGTGCGGATGAATATCATAGTAAAATTCAAAAAAAAAAATAAATAATAATAATAATAATAATAATAATAATAATAATAATAATAATAATAATAATAATAATAATAATAATAATAATAATAATAATAATAATAATAATAATAATAATAAATCAAAAAAATCTGAAAAAAATAATAAAAAGATACGGAACAAAAGATTAGTAAAATCGACGGAAAAAATTGTAAAAAGAATCGATTTAATGGTTAAAAGGTATTATGATACTATGATTCTTTTAATATCACTGTAACACTAATACTTATGTTTTGAATTTTTTTAATATCACCGTAAGTTCACTAGGAGAAGTGATAAACACACTGAAAAGTGAAAATCCATTTGCTGTTTTGATTGGTGTTTGTGGATGTGACTTCGGGTTCGAGGGAGGGACTGATAACCTTCAGACTTCTTTCATTTTTTTTATTTATTCAGATTTTTATGAAACGGTGATATTGTAAAACCAACCGTGATATTAAGCTTCTTTACATGTAAAAATTTACGGTTATATTAACAACATTATTTAAAAAAGAAAAAAAAGTTTTCTGTGATATTAAAATATGTTATTGTGATATTAAATTTTTTATTAAAAGCTTTTGTGATATCAAGATCTGATCTTGACGTTTTGTCAAAGATCAAGGATCTGATCTTGACTCTTGTATTAGTCGCTAATATCACCATACCATTAACCATGAAAACGATTTGCTTTTGAAATTTTTTTTTCTGCGATTCTTAATAAATTAGTGGGCTCATTAAGGCCCAGCTGATCAAAGGGCCCGAGCTCGTTTAGGCTGTTAGAAACTTAGAATATGGCAGAACCTTATGCAGCGTACATAAAGTTCACATGATTAGGAGGTCTCTTCATGATAAACACTGTCCTTAAAGAATATTATCCCCCACTATCAACGCTGGTGGGATACGAGACTAATTTCTTCCCAGGATTCGACCTCAAAGAACAGAACCTTATGCAGCGTACATAAAGTTCACATGATTAGTAGGTCCCTTCATGTATCGATTGATTTTGTAGACAAAACTTGTCAAAGTTACAAATATTAATCATTGGGCATGATGTAATTTACATGTCTAAAATTGAACAATTTGTTATTAAAGGAGGCAAATTTTTATTTACCCAAAACGTAATGTGTTTATTTTGTCTAATGAGTACTATGACTTGGATATTTAGACGATTTGCCAACAGTAGGGTATATATTATTGAGTATATCAAAATGATATGTTTGCCTGTTTGTATTTAAATACTTGAATAGAAACCACGGATTATGGTTTAGAATGCAACAAGATCTTTATAATGATAAAGTCATGCAAGTTGGATAATTGATAAAAAATATTACGGAGAATTAAGTGTTGGATTTTACACTTGGTATAAGTGTAGCATCTTGTGATCAATGGAAAAAGTTAAGTTGTACAACGTATTCAACTATTGCATCACAATTCGTTGTTTTTGTTTTAAGGAACTATAATGGTTAAAGAACACATTTTATACTATCCCAAGTTATGTTCGTTCAGACCTACAAGATGAAGAGGTTGAAGTTTATCTTCTTAATAGTTCTTTTGAAAAAGTGCAAACGCAGGGCATGATTAAAAGAAACTACCTATATAAGTATGAAGTTTTGCCGCATCAAGAAGCTTGGACTTGGCTTCCTATATAATCATGAATAGATAAGGATGCATGGCTTGTAAAGCGTCAAGTATAAATATAAGAGATCATAAACTCGTGTGTATACTATCTTCAGGTATTTAAATGGGTTGACGGGTTCAATCGTTACGACACCCTGATTCTAGAATATTTGAAATGTGTAGTAACTAAGATGAAAATTCAAACGAAAGACATTTTCATTTATGCATGAGTTTGATTTGTTTTGATTATGTTGGAAATCAAGGATTACACTAAAATGGGGGAGGATTGTTGGTGATTTTAGTGTCATCAAACATTTCGTTACTAAGATGTTGCAACAATTTAAAAGATTGTGACTGTTGGATACAGTGACAGAAAAAACTGTCAATATCTAGTGTTGCAGAAATCTATTTGAAAGTTGGTTACTTTAAACCAAAAGGTGCAACCACTCATGAAAGCGTGCGACTTTTCATGAAAAGTCATTTTGTCTAGTATACATAGGCACCATTTTTGGACTTTCAATATAACATGAATAATCACAACAACACATACAATATTCTCTATGTTTTACGTTGTCGCCAAAAGGGCTGACGACCTGACGTCATCGCCGGGCTACGGTTTTTCATATTTTACAAGCGCATCCAGGAGTCAGGGATATAGGATGAAACATTATTAGTGCTTCTGGGCATTTCTAACATTATATATCCTAACTACACGAATGTAGTCTCACTAGTGGTCTCGGGATGCATCACAAACTCAAGTTCTAGAATCTAAATACTACCGGTACGCTCATAAGCATCAAAAGTGAATGCTTTTGCCTAATAATATAAAGGCGAACCTCACGTTTTGGGGTGAAAATTTTTAAGTGGTAGGGATTTTTTGTGCTAGTAATATACTAATCTACTACGTAATTCCTATCTATGAGATGCTTATTAATTAAGACATTGAATGTGTTCTTGTCTTATCTCAATACGAATTTCGTGTAACCCAAGGCACCAAGTAGGGTCGATATATTGTGCGATATATTGTATTCGGAAAGTGAACTATACACGATTCAAGAATTTATCCAAGCAATCATTGAATATCAAGACCCAAACACAATGCAAAAGAAGGTACTCCAAACACAATGCAAAAGAAGGTACCCAAGACGCAAAAGAAGCCACTGGAACACCATCTACAAATCATCTAAATGGATAGATTGGTTTTGCGAACCCTCTTATGGCTGTATATCGGGTACAGCATGTGGCGTAGATGGTTGCGAAGTTGACTCGTGTTGGAAGTAGAGTTTCTGTCAATCCCGAAACCGTTTAACAATAAGAAACATAAAATTTATAATGGAATTATACGTTTAATAAAAATATGAAACTGACCTTTTTGATATTTTTTTGTCGCTTAAGTTGAATATTTGTTGGTCCTTTACATGACATGCTCTTGTGTCCCATATTACCACACGTACTACACGGTGTCCTTTTTCGCGACTCCCCACATGACGGAAAACGATCCCTGTTTTTTGGTCGTCCCGAATTCCGCTTTTCCATTGATGGTGGAAGCACTTTTTGCATGTCTTCCGGCGTTTCCCACGATGATGTCGCTTTTAAAGGATACACCAACTCTTGGTATGTATCCCTGAGCGTAGTTTTCTTAAACAAGTCTTTGGCCCATGGAAAGCATGTACCCATTCCTAAAGAGATAGAAACAGTAATGACATGGCCGCAAGGTAATCCGGATAGTTGCCACTTCTGACAGGTACAATGACCCTCGTTCAGCGTGACAATCTCGACGTTTTGTTTGTCTTCCACATGGTAAACTTTGCGCTTTTTACGTTCGTTTACAATCCACTTTGCGCATTTTAACTTTCGGCGTTGTACTTTGATAGCGGCCCATTCCGTAAGGTCATCCCTGCCTGCGTCTGCCAGTGTTACAAAACAAAACGTGTTACTTTATTACATAACAGTATATAGTTCCAGCTAAACACATTCCATTACCTGCGTATTTTTCGCGACGGTCGGTAAACCACTTCTGTAACGTCGCTCTCTGATGCTCCACTAACTTGATTATCGGCAATTTATGAATACCTTTTGTTAATGAGTTAATGCATTCTGCACTGTTTGAAGTCATATAATTGTAACGATTAGCAGGGCAATGTGCCCTGGACCACTTATCTAAACCGGCGTCTTCAAGTTTTGGAAAACCTCCCGGTTTAAACCCTTGAAGAACAGCAAACAATCTATCAAAATCAGGGACGGTGTACGCTTTACATGTCTTCCAATACACAGCCCTGTGCTTTCTATTTCTTATTTCACTGTTCATCATCAAATGTCGACAACAACACCCGTGAAATGCATTTGGAAAAACAGTTGTACATGCGTTCACGATAGCCTGGTGTCGGTCGGAAATGATTGCCATACCTTTAACTTCACCTATGGAGTCTTTCAATTTGGTCAAAAACGATGACCATGACTCTATACTCTCACTTTGACACACGCCAGTCGCGATAGGAACAATTTGATTGTTGCCGTCCATCCCAACGGCAAGTAAATTTGTTCCTTTGTAAGTCCCCTTAAGATGGGCCCCATCAATTATTATCAATGGCCGCATCGAGGTTAAGAAAGCCCGTATCTATTTGATTAACAAAGTTATTAGGTACATGATAAAACTCGAAAAGTGGTATAAAGTAAATAAAAGTGAATTAGATACTTACCGCTACACCAAATCCTATATATAACTGCTTGAAGCGTCCTTGAGCGTCGGTCTCAATATGTGTTACGGTGCCAGCGTTTGCCAATTTTAAATTATGACAATATTACGGCAATTGGGCAAACGATGCCGCGGGAGTTCCCATGACCATGTCAAATGCTTTCTGTCTCCCTCTCCATGCTTTTTGGTAAGAGATGTCTAGGTTAAATTCTAGTTTTAGATCCCTTTGTATGTCCTTCGGCTTATAGACTCGTGCGTAATCTGCAACCTTGTCAACAAGTAGGCTACTCAATATAACTGCCGTTGCATTACGATGATTAGGATGTAGAATCGTCATAGGACAAGTGTGAACGTCGTTAACAGTTGTAAGTTCAAATTTCTCACTTCCTGGAAGCTTACGTGCTAGTATTGACCATTTGCATCCCTCTTTTACGCATACCGCGTCTAACCTTATTGCATTAGTATTTCTCCTTTTAAACTCAAAACCTTCTGCAAGTGCTTTTCTTCCGATCACCTCTATACATTTTCCTTTATCATCAAATTTATCGCCACTTGAAAGTACACACCCACGACCTATAGCGAATGTTTTTGGCACATGATCAATATCATAGTCCCGAGTATTTGCTTGCCATGCATGCTTAAAAACCCTATTAACCTCTACATTTGGTGCATGATGCATATGGTCACATGTTGGACTGTTTAGATCATAATCAGAAGGCTTCTTTGACGAATGAGTTACTTCAGATTACCTAGTGTTGCTTGGACTAGGACTACGCATTTCAGTATTGACCAATGTGTTCACTTTTCCTTGGGACTTGCCGGTGGTATTTTAAAACATTCCAGATCGTCGTCATCGCTTACTTGGTACTCTGTGTTGCCGATTTTGTAACTTGTACAGAAATCATCTTTAATCGAGTATTTTTTTCTTCACAATATCAACTAGCTCACCATAGTTAATAGTTTTGTCAAGCATAACCCGATTATTTATATTTCCAAAAGAAAATAAAAATAAAATTTTAGAATCAGGAACACTCATAATTTTTTTGATTAGTTCTTTCAAAGAATAAAAGGATTATTTACTTTATAATGTTAATGATTTTATGAAGTTTTATACTTAATATAGTTTGGAGGGAATAGTTGGCGCCACAATTGAGTAAGTTGCGGGAAAAATGAGGGTGTGAAAAACACTTTGCTGTTGCAGCTAGGGGTGTTCATCGATTCGGTTATCGGGTCATTCGGTTTATTCGGTTCGGCTTGTTCGAACCGAATAACCGAACCCCTGTAACCAAAAACCGAACCGAATAACCCGAATTACGTAATTTTAATTCTTTTTTCATTTATTTATATATATTTTTAGAACAATTTTTTTTTCAAGCTAAAATAATGTTATATTTATACTAAAAAAGACTTTTAGTGATTATTTTTATTTATAAATATATAAAAAAATATATATTTATATTTTCGGTTTTCATTGCCAAACGCATATCCAAACCGATAACCGAATATTTAGTTCGGTTCGGTTCGGAGTAGTAGTTAACCTTATAGGGTTTAGCGTTTAGCTTTTAATTTAAATGTCTAATTCATTGCGGAACCTTTTTGCCCGACTTTTTGCATATCTTATCCGCGACATTAGTTTTAACTGATCTAAATTGCCCTATATGTACTTGTTGTCAACGTCACTGTGTAATTAGTTTCGAAGAAAGAGTCAAATGACACATTCTCCAATGTTAGATTGACCAATTACCAACCACATTGTCTAGCATTTATAATAAGAAACCAACCAATGCAAGTTGATCATCTAGTTACTTTACAAACCAAACGTGCCTCTTGCCTAGCCAAAGAGTAAAAGACACACAACTGACCGTGCACAACCATACTTGTAGTGTTGCAACACCCCTTGTACTATGAGGAAAAGCAACGTTTTTGATAAAATTCTGTCTATTTTCTTACATTTGGTTAGAATTTATAACACTTTTAGCTGTAAGTTGGAATGACTAGTTGCAACACCCTTTGTAACTTTCATGCATCCTTTTTTCTAGCTCGTTGCTAGAATCTTTTAAGATAATTTGCCGTTTAGAAAAATTTAAATAGTTTTTGTGGAGCGTCAACTCAAATTCTTAATTAGTCGACTGAAACGGACCCCGGACGTCGTTTTAGGTGTTGTCCAAATCGTGGCTTCCGTGGTTGGGTTGATCCGCCTATGTGTTCAAGAACTCTACCAAACATGATAAATATTGAGGTACATACATATACCAACTGTATTTGTGAAGAAATTGTTTGTTTCAGGAGCTACACTGTTTGCTGCAACTGTACTTGTGAAGGCAGTGTTTAGTTCAGTAAGATTTTTGGGACTGCTGTGAAAGCTCGAGCCCAGGCGTATCAGTCTTGCTGGCATACATTTAAAAGTACAATATATCTACATGGCAGGCAATCGTTTAATCCGGCCATTGCAGGAGCTCCAGATGGCAAGTTCGTGTAAATGGGGTTCAAGTCTGTACACACGAACATTAACTCTGGAAAATGCGATTGACTCTTGAAAGTCGGATCAGGGTGTTCCCGCCAATCTAACCTTTTTGCGGAATAAACTCTTGGAAACGGGGTCCTCCACCATGGATTTACTAAAGTGAATAGAAATGAAACATTTCCCTTAATAATTCTATATATATACTAAAGCAGGGCAAACTTGCGGACCATTTGGGATAAAATATTGCAAAAATCATGCTATATTATTAAAAATAAATATTAGCCTGTTTGGTGCTATTATAATACAATATGAAATATAATATCATTAAGGTTTGGCTTTACATACTATCTAACTTGGGCTCCCTTTTTTAGCAGCTGTTTTTTTTTCCCGACTCTATTCTATGAGATAAAACATAGATATTAATGAAGGACAAAAACATTGGTAAATGAACTGCCAAGAAACTTCATCATAAAGATTGGTGATCAAATGCTACAACTTCACCTTAAAAGATGCGTTGAAGTCCATAACATAAACCGATAACTTTGCTCGACATTTGTCTTGACCATTGTGCAAGTTTTATTTTTTTATTTTTTATTTTTTATTTTTTTAATAGAAAACGTGTTAATAAATTAATATTCTATGGAAGAAAGTTTTGCAATTTATATCTCATTTATAAAATTTTTTGAAAAAAGAAACAGAGTCGTTCAAAAAAGAAACAATATTTTAGTCATTCAAAAACAAGAAACGGAGTCGTTCAAGAAAAAAAAAAATGCTTTCAGATTTTTTGCATCCAGGTACTCGTAGTACATAATTTCTAATAGTTATGTTAATAAATGCGAACGTTGTAAGTTTCTCTAAATTTTCAAATTTTGTGTTATTTCAAATTTTTTACATCCAGGTACTCGTAGTAAACTAAGGTACAAAAAAAAAAAAAAATGGTAATAAAAACTTACATATAATCTAATAAAAGCAATTCGGGTTTAAATTACTCGATTGCATGTATTGAACATTTTTTATCGTTTATATCTTTTCTGCTAACCTCTATGGATACTCATTAATTTTTTATATTTGTTTATTGAAGCGTTTGGTTACGAAGATCCGGAATGGTCTGACAATATATCAGATCAGACGATAAAAAATGTTCAATACATGCAATCGACAATTAAAAATATTTGTATCTTTATCGCATCAGACGAAGAGTCACTGTTTTGTTACTTGAATTTTAGACACATATTAAAGATTCGTCTATTTTTTGTTGTGCTTTGGTTTGTACATCACAATATACTATTTTTCTTATATGGTAGATGTGTATCAGATTCCATTGCGGTTGAACCCATTATTATAACTTATAAGAACGGTAAATTATGACTCATCGTTATGGTCAAATGATCATATTCATTACGTCAGAATTATATTATATTTATTTTTTACATGTATCTTTATCAAATCAGACGCAAACTTCCTTTGGATTAAAAGAATTATTTTGTAAATTGAATTGTGAGATTTAGACATTTATGTCAATTAATTGTTTATTTTATTTATTATTATTTTTTTCTCCCTGAGTTGCACATCACGGCAATGTTTTTCTTATGAAATCAATTGTATCAGAAACATGTTCACATTGTAATTACTCATTTTATATATATTTTCATTCCGTCTATCCCATGGTTTAAAATATTAGAATCGTGTCAGAGCGAATACTAAATGATTATATACATACATTAAACTTAATTATGTTGTTCGCAGGTTACTTTCATTACTTTAATTAGAGAATATATTTCTCATAAATGAATCAGATAATGACTGAAAAGAATCAGAGGTTAAACATAACACCAGATTAATCTTTATTCAAACATTTATCTTAAATTTTAAAATTGAAAATAAGTAGGGGCGTGTTAGTTGGTTTTAAAAATTGTTTCTAAATATATGGATCATGTGTTATCATAAACGTCTCCCATAATATATAGAGGTATCTTGTAAAACTGATTTTACCTTTATCAATATCTTTTATATTTCAATTACGTTATCTATCTGGGCGCGTATATTTATAACTTATTGAAGGACAATAACATTGGTAAATGAACTGCCAAGAAACTTCATCATAAACATTGGTGATCAAATGCTACAACTTCACCTTAAAAGATGCGTTGAAGTCCATAACATAAACCGATAACTTCATCATAAACATTGGTGATCAAATGAAAGTTTAGTACCACAATAACGAAAATAAAAAGTACGTTATTCAAAAGTGATTTTTTTGACAAGTGTGGTACGTTTTGAAAGAATTTCCCTTTTATAATAAAGTGATGTTTAATAATATATATATATATATATATATATATATATATATATATATATATATATATATATATATATATATATATATATATATATATATATATATATATATATGAACATGTATGTTACGCAAGTATGTGTATTAAGGTGTATATAAGAAAACATACATGTTTTATATGAACATGCATGTTTTCTAATGCAAAATTGGAGTTCTCGCAGTTCCCGCACTTAACAGGGTTCTGAAAATAAAGATACACTATATATATATAAAGGAAACCGGAAGGTACAACATAATTTCTAATAGTTATGTTAATAAATGCGAGCGTTGCAAGTTTCTCTAAATTTTCTAATTTTGTGTTATTTTACATCCATATATATATATATATATATATATATATATATATATATATATATATATATATATATATATATATATATATATATATATATATATATATATATATATATATATATATATATAACAAGAGGCGTTACACGTAGATAAATCAACAAAACGCCACCTCATCGCCATGTAATTGTGTTTACCCTCCATGTCATCACATTCTATCCATGTAAGCAAATTTTATAATTTTTTTTGTATTTTTTAAATTTTTTTCGAAATTCTTTATATTTTTTTAATTTTTTTTAAATTATGTACATTATTTATGTCCACCTAAGCAAAGATTACATGTATTAAAATTGAAATTTAAAAATGTAGTTAGTAAGGTTCGAACCTTGGTTGCTCTCCAAACATAAACCAACATCTCTACCACTAGAGCAATCCAATTTTTGTTATATATTTTGCAAGACAAAATATATAAATGCAAGACAAAATTGATAAATATATTTCCGGATTTATAATATGTTTTGATTAATTCACGTAACAAAAAAAATTACTCCTCCTTTTTATCAAAACCCTAATAATCCATTATGTCGAACAATCTCTCTATTTCCTGAAAACCCTAATATTTTCATGTATCATATTCAATTTGATTTATGCTACAAACCGTATTTTTTTTTAATGATTCACATATTTATATTATGAATACTTTTGGTTTTGTAGAACTTCCTATCTATGTTGTTGTTGTTGTTTATCCTTTTTAGTGATTTACAGATTTATATTATGAATAATTTTTGTTTATGTATATGAAGAGACTACAATTTATTATTATTTAATTTTTATTTTTATTTTTATTAATATGATTTTCTGTATGGCTTCTACAGACAAACAACCATCAGACCCCAACAGGATATGGTAGGACACGAAGGGATGTTGCAGTTCGAGCTATGCAGGGTTGGCACTCCCACCGTCTCTTAGATTTTGGTGAGGTTAGTAAGCCAATCATTAGGTTTTATTGACATTGATTTCTATTTATCTACTCCTTCAATTGAGTTCAGCATGTAATTTGACACACATCTATTAGCTCAAAGAAAGTGTGTTGATTATTTTTCAAAACGTAAATATGTGAAGTGGAGCATTCTGCGAAAGCTTTACGAACTAAAACATCTAGGCAACTAATGGCTTTAGTAATGGCAGTCATATTGGAGAGGAAATCATGATCAGATATGATTGTTACTATCAAAGTAAACTGAATTACTCATGCATTCCCTTTCAACTCAGAGAAAAACGGGGAGGTGTTGCATGATGTGGGCTTTTTATCATTGAATAAGCTTTGAATATATGAGTGTGAGATTATTTTCAACATGTATTTATAAGTTTTTGTTGGTTCCTATTGGGTATCTAATATTGAATTTTTTCAGGTTGGTATCTCTATAGCACATATGTTGTCATTAGATGAGACGAGGCAGTCTTTGGTTGAATCATTTTCTAGAAATGCTCCACACATGTTATCCGCTATTTTGTGGGTATACTGGTTAGTTCATAACTGCATATATCTTAAGTCAAACTTTAACATTCTCTTCTGTGTCATCACTGCTGTACCAGATTACATAGGAATCATCCGGCACGTTGGTGACTCAAAAGCATATGGAAGTGCAACTACAAATAAGGTAAGGGTTAGAAACATCGGTGTCCAAAATCTAAGGTTATTACTCCTACCTATTCCATCACAAAACCACCAAAACAGCTGGTATATTTATGGTAGAAAGTGTTTCTGATGAACACGTTTTGGTTGATTGTGCAGACCTCAGTTCCTGATGATTCATACCTGATCGTACTAAAACCGACATCCTATGGTTGGTGGGATGATATGGGAAATTTCCTGCACGTGGTGATGTAAATTTGTACAAATTCATTTTCTGATATAGCAAAATTTACAGATTTACAATCATTGATGCATGCTTACCTTTGAATTTTGATTTAGTAGATAAGCAGTTCTGAGATTATTTGAGATTGGAAATTGCTTATATGTGAGTGCAATAAGCTGTCGATTTAGTAGGTACTGTTTTGCATGTACTATTAACAAAGATTTACTCAGTGGTTCTGCTGCTTGTGTACTCAAGTCCCGCTCAATGGTCCATATTTCAAGTTCTTTGATTGAGCAGTGAGCTCAGACTTAAGAGTCGAGTTCTCTTATTTAAAGTTTCAAGTTTTATAAAGATTTTTGGATCAATGGGTGAAGGATATTCGGGTTTATTGGTTTGTAATTTTTGATGGAGATTGGAAATTTGTATTTCAAGGTCAGATTTAGTCTTTTCCCCATTCATGTGTTTTCTCTTTTACAAGTTCGTTAACCTGTTGTCCTTGCTCCTCCTTTGCTAGCCTTAGTTGTTTGACACATTCTTTGAGAGCACCATCAAGGTGGCTGGTTCTAGCTTCAAGTGCCAAATTTTGTTGTACAACTGCCTCAAGCTATTGTTTAATCGTTATGACTTCATTTTCTGCCTTTTCCAAACCTAAATTTATGAATATGTTAAAGGGTGTTAGGATGTGTGTTTTGAAAGTGCTTATGTAATGGTAAAAATTTTTCAAAATCAGATAATAAACATTGACAAACCGGGCTATAAGATATAGTGTTTGGATGTAAATCTGATGTTAATTATAAGTGGTAATAATCATATACTTGGATGTTTAAGCCTTTGACGAACTTTAATTATTTGAGTAAGTAGTATGTAAACTGACCAAAAAGTACATTTTTGTGAAAACAAAAGAGATGTCTTGGGAAATGAGACGAAAATCTCTCAGACATAGTTAAAAATGGGGTAAATAAGTAGTTTTAACTTAACAGTTTGATTACAGTTTGTATGTAACTGGCTATTTGACCTGTGTATAATCAAAAATGTAGAATGTTTACTCAAACTAAAAAATAGACTGATATGACGTACAAGTAATCGGCTACTACCTGATGCACTGGATTCTAACCATACGAGCTTGGAAAATCATGATGCTTTTACTACTGATACGACTGCTCGCTTTGTTGTTTGCGATGCAGCTTTGCAGCAGCCAGCACAAGCTACGTGTGATACTTTTGCATTGCTAGAGTCACAAAGGCGTAGGGCCATTTCTAGAGGCAAGCGTGTGCTGGAAGATGATGTTAATTCAGCTTATTCTAATATACCTATGTGTGACTGAAGGAAGCATTCATTCAGACTCACACGGGAACTCCCATTCATGGTTACATTACCTGCATATGGTAACCACCATGATAGCGCCACTACCACGCCGCGAAATATGCGAGGTACTGTTGTGCGTGTATTATATGTTACATGGTTTTTGACATTCTATATTTACGCTTTCCATATACTGATTGTACAACTGTTGGTCACTGAACACGTGTCAATTTTTACAGGTACACGATCCACATAGATCATACTGTACATAAGCATTTTTGGGTAAACAAAATCGTCAAGTAAAGATTTGATATGTTCTTGGATGTGCCGTTCATGGAAGATTTTGTTTCAGGTATGTGAATTACTTTTAGAACAACTAAAATTGTCTGTATACCTGTGTTTTTTCTCAAATAGTTTACTATTGTTATATGTATATTCCCTGATTCTGTTTCGGTTGTTTATGGGTTGAAATTATTAGTAAACTATCTATGATCATGATCATACATAAATTATTAGTATACATTTTCGTCAATAGTCTGTCCGTGCTTATATCATTTGCATTCCAATTACATTGACGAATACTTCTACTTCTACTCACACCACTAGCAACTGTCCACACGCCTACGCGGGTTTATATTCAGGTATGATATGTTCATCCATTACCAGCTTCCAGTACTTTTAGCACATTCATATGTGTAATGACATGGTCACCGTAACTAATGGATTACAGCAACTGGCCGGCGTACATATGGTTTGCGCAAAAGGAGGATCGACAGAGTCGTATCGGGTATGTTAGAATACTATTGCACGTGCAACTTACACTTTGTGTCGGACCTTGGTTCACACCTTCTTAATTATTTTTTGCTCCAATCATTCTAGGTATTCCTGATCCACACACCCAGCCTTCGACAACAGATGCAGATTCACAGTCATAGCATCAGCAACACGCAGACGTTAGTGTTATTAACTTTTCTCTTTCTAGTTTCCGTAAATAGGGTGGAACTTTTAGCACTTTGGTTTATAACATGGTCACTTTATTTGGGAATGTCCAGCAACCTCTTGCTTGGTCCTTAAACAGTTCCTTCTGCAATTGTAGGTCTTTTTCCTTTAGGTTGTTTTCGAATCACCATATGATTAAACGTTTGGGTTTCAAAATTGTAGAATATTTTCGAAAAAAATGCTATAATTGACAGCCAATGCGGGCTATACCAACTGGAAGAGCATCACATGTCGTGTAGATTTCCTTTTCAGTCGTAAAACCTTACTTAATGTTTTTTTGCTTCTACAGTTACAAAACTTTGTAATTACGAATGTGAGAATTTCTCATCTAAATGTACACACCTCTTAGAAAACCTCTCATATTATTGTATTCGCAGATGTATTAGAAACACCAGATGCACATGCATCTGCAACATCTACACAGTCACCTACAAGCCCACAGACAATGACTCCACCAACACTCTCCATACGAAGGGCAACAGCAACATCTGCATATATACACCTTTGTAACTAAAAGTTGTACATTGTCTGTACTATACATTTTAGCCATCGCTATTTGTTATCTCAGTTTCTGCACCTTTTACACAACCTGACATCTTTCTGTCACTGCAGCCGCATATGACTCGCTAAATGCAGTTATCCTGCCAACAGGTTCCCGACAACCAGCAGGACAACAGATGGGGAACCAACAAACACGTCCAGCACCTAGGTCAACAACAGCACGTGCGCGCACATGTTGGCTAAATTAGACTGAATGATCCTTTTTTTTCATCATGTTCATTCCCTTTTTTAATGACATGTTCCCTAATGTTGTTTTACTTTCTACCCAATAGGTCCTCCAAATCAGTATATAGCATTCAGATCCTGCACCTGCGTCTGCTCGCATTGCCACACCCGTTTTTGGTTTGAGGAAAGGCTTAGTTGTTCAACCAGACATTCAGGACCTTTGTACCACCGATGTTGCCTTGGCGGAAAGGTCAGACTCACCATACCTCACAATTATACTGAATACATACAAACATTTATTGTAGTAAAAAGTAGCAAATATTTTGTGGCACCATGACAGAACTTGGTACGTAGGCAATTCGTGCTGCTCAGCATTTCATATATATTAAAAATCAGTACTTCCTTGGTTCTTCAGTTGCAAGCTAAGAAAGTGAAAAAAGATATGAATATGTTCAGTATTCATATAAACACTGTGTAGTATTTCGGCACATGTAATAAGTTGAGATCCAAGCTTATGACTAAACTTGGCAGCTGAAAAAGAACAAATATCTAGCTCATCAAGATCAAAAAGAAATTATACCATTCACATGACTACTAGGTGAAGGATTTGGCTCAACACCTGAGATGAGTAAAAAGAAAATGTTTTGGGTTGTGACCAAGATGCAAGTGTTGGTAGATCGTTATCCGACTTGGTATATTATTCATCTATGATCCTTACAGTTATTTATCAAGTGATTTTCGATTTCAGATGGGCTGTTAAAGATTGTTATGTGGATTCATATATTATGTCACACTTAAATTTAATTCAGGTATGATATGGTTCAAGTGGAAACGTGTGTAGCTTCTTCTTGGAAAAACGGGATGTGTCGTGGTTGGCATGCTAGGAAAAAAGTGGGTACATAGTGGCTGCACAAGCGCCAAGAATTTCATCTGCTCACCGTAATTCTACTTTGTCTTCAGCTTATGGTCGAACTGCTGTCTTGATGAGGCCCAATGTTAGATCTGCTTTTGACACTTCTGTTAAGATACAAATTCTGAATTCATTTCTAATTTTTTAATGAATACTATAAAGGAACATATGTATGAGTTTCTTTAGGTTTTTGAGGGTTTGAAGAAAAACATGCTTAGACCCAACAACCTATATCAGGAAGTAGTTATATTTAAAATTGTTGGAAAGCTAATAATCATACACACCTTATATTGAATTCTACTGGCACTTCCCTAAACATTAAAAGTAACGATCAATTGACGTAAGGATTAATGCTGAATACCTATTATTGTTTTTTGGTAGAGTAGACCAAAAAAAATCCTGCTCCACAAATACAAATGCATACAACCAACTGAAAAGATTCGTAACAATTTATTGCATTCTACTTTAATGCTGATTTAAGCTTGGATCGATAAAGGGATTTAAGTATATTGTGAGTTTGTTTTTAGAGGCGATATTTGCAGGTCTTTCAGTTTCAATTAGTGTTAATTATATTGAGAAGGGTATCCATGCATAACAACTTAACTACTTATTTGATACTTGATGATGAATGACTGAGTGAATTTTTTGTCAAGAGTTTATAGTCTCTTCACTTTTATTAGATGTTACATGATGATCAAAGTGGAAGGGCTCATTTATCTATCAAAGCCTCAAAGGTATGTTTGTTTAGCCCGAATATGCAATGAGAGGTTTGTTTAGCTAAAGAAGTTTTGGGATACAAATGGAGTGGAGATAACATTGAGCTGCAGGTTGCTTAAGGTAGTATGCTTTAATGTTTTCTTATATTATGGTGGTTAGTTTGTAGTGGCTATAGGCCTGTCCATAGTTGGATTGCATTTTTGGTCAAGGAACTGATTGAGCTCATATATTGCAGTATAGCACAAAGTTGTCACTTTTAATCTTAATATCCCTAAAGATATAAAATCGTTAACATGTCACCGTACTTAGAAAACAAATTTTCGTTAATTAACACCATCAAAAGTAAAATTATAAGACATGCCCGCCCATCGGGCGGGCTTTGAAAACTAGTGTATATATATATATATATATATATATATATATATATATATATATATATATATATATATATATATATATATATATATATATATATATTATAAAGGAAACCAGAAGGTACAACATAATTTCTAATAGTTATGTTAATAAATGCGAGCGTATATATAGTCGCCAAATGTGGGTGCTCATCGTTCATCAGACTTTCAATTGTTTTGCTTTTAATTTCTTATCGCCCATAGGCTCCATAATTATCAGAATTAAAGAAATATAATAGGTATAGAGCCCTAATTCTGATTGGTTATCGTTTCTTTTTCTTTCGTTTTCTTTTACCAGGTATATATACTAGGTATGGAACCCCAGATCTGATTCGTTGTCGTTCGTTATTATTTAATTTTTTAGGTTTTTCTATATTGATTTATATTTTGTTTGTTGAATTAATTATTGTTATATTTATTTCTTTCTTATGCGTTTATGTAGAGCCCTGATTTTGATTGGTTATCGGTGTTATTTTTTTATATTTTTTTTTAAGCAGGTGTATGTTGTAGATTTCGTTATTACTAGGTATGGAACCCTAAATCTGATTTGTTGTAGTTTTTTATTATATTAATTTTTTAGTTTTCCTATATTGATTTATATTTTGTTTGTTTAATTAATTATTGTTATATTTATTTCTTTCTTATCCGTTTATTTATTTATGATGTTTTTATTTGTCGATTGCATGTATTGAACATTTTTTATCGTTTATATCTTTTTTGCTAACCTCTATGGATACTCATTAATTTTTTATATTTGTTTATTGAAGCGTTTGGTTACGAAGATCCGGAATGGTCTGACAATATATCAGATCAGACGATAAAAAATGTTCAATACATGCAATCGACAATTAAAAATATTTGTATCTTTATCGCATCAGACGAAGAGTCATTGTTTTGTTACTTGAATTTTAGACACATATTAAAGATTCGTCTATTTTTTGTTGTGCTTTGGTTTGTACATCACAATATACTATTTTTCTTATATGGTAGATGTGTATCAGATTCCATTGCAGTTGAACCCATTATTATAACTTATAAGAACGTTAAATTATTACTCATCGTTATGGTCAAATGATCATATTCATTACGTCAGAATTATATTATATTTATTTTTTACATGTATCTTTATCAAATCAGACGATAAATTCCTTTGGATTAAAAGAATTATTTTGTAAATTGAATTGTGAAATTTAGACATTTATGTCAATTAATTGTTTATTTTATTTATTATTATTTTTTTCTCCCTGAGTTGCACATCACAGCAATGTTTTTCTTATGAAATCAATTGTATCAGAAACATGTTCACATTGTAATTACTCATTTTATATATATTTCCATTCCGTCTATCCCGTGGTTTAAAATATTAGAATCGTGTCCAGAGCGAATACTAAATGATTATATACATACATTAAACTTAATTATGTTGTTCGCATGTTACTTTTATTACTTTAATTAGAGAATATATTTCTCATAAATGAATCAGATAATGACTGAAAAGAATCAGAGGTTAAACATAACACCAGATTAATCTTTATTCAAACATTTATCATAAATTTTAAAATTGAAAATAAGTAGGGGCGTGTTAGTTGGTTTTAAAAATTGTTTCTAAATATATGGATCATGTGTTATCATTAACGTCTCCCATAATATATAGAGGTATCTTGTAAAACTGATTTTACCTTTATCAATATCTTTTATATTTCAATTACGTTATCTATCTGCGCGCGTATATTTATAACTTATTGATATTCTCCCAATGAGGGTGGACTGGGTGATGATGGTTTATTATCTTTTGCATCTCCGAAGATTCACATGTGTATGGATAATTTACATATGTATCGTAATCTACTATTCTTGATCAACTTATATGTGTTTATTGTATTACGTGGTAAAAATGTTGTGTTCCTGATTCGCAATTAAACATTTGGTGATTGATATGTATATTTTTAACATTTTATTTGTTTCAGTTTTTGCTAAGTTACCGTCACTTAGTTTTTGGGTTCGGATTGTAAATAAACAAGGATGGCTGCGAGCCGCCGCGTTGCGGCGGGACAGGTGATCTCGCCTTTGTTTTGGACAAACTCAGTAGAGAGTAGCATTGATCTTGAGAAAGTAGAGCGGATGGTTGTTTATTATGTTGTCACAACAACATAGCAAATAACATAATATACATTAACTGAACAAGTTAACAACATTGCTAGTTTACAACTTACTGCATTTGACATGTAGTTTATTCCCGTACTAAGTACATACACATAAGTAAAGATAACTACAAACTTAGTATCAAGACATACAATATAACTGCCAAAATATAACCCGAAAAGACCAGCATCCTGATCATACTCTAATCTTCATCAGAGGAGACTTGTTCATGAACCTCCATAATCTTAACTTGGCATTCTTTCTCACGAATCCCATGATTGATGGCATTGATTAGAGCAGTCAACATCTTAGTCCTTTTACGTTCCCTTTCCTGTGTTTCAAGTAGACAACCAAGAATAGCAACTGCCTTTTTTTAATGGACCCAGATGATGAGTCTCCTTGAGTGGAACCTGACGGTCCTCCACTTTCTTTTGGAGTTCATTACGCTCCTCCACAAATCGCTTCAAACAACCTTTCTCTTTTATTATTTCATTGTTGACATGACTCTTGAATTCCGTTGCCAAATTATAAGACACAGATACCTCTTTGATTTCATTGATGTTGGAAGATGAAGAAGCCATAGTTATGTTAGGCTTAGTTTTGGTCAAACTGCTATTTGATGTGAAAGGATGGGTAGTTATTGTGTGTTCCTGCATGGGGAAGGGAAATTAATGAAGAATAACTGTTCATTCGTGAGGCTCAAGGGTGGCAATCAAATCAGCTGCCCTTATTAGTCACATATAACAAATTAACAATCATATCCAAAGACAAATTACACATTAAACAGAAAAACACAATTAATATTCGTTCAGACATGTTTTTTTGTAACAAATCAGAATCACCACTGCCAAAAACTAAAATTGTAATAATTATTGGAATTTTTTAAATACACAAACACAACAAATATGTACTAACTTTAAATCAATAACAAAAGTGATTCAGGAATATAATAAATATCCGAAATGACCTGCCGGTGGCCTGGTACCGTCGATGGTGATCCCTTTGACTTTGGATAAACCAAACCCGAACCTGACTTTGTCTTTACTTCCCTATCATTTTTGTCTACACCAAGCTCAACAGAGTTATCGCCATAATACTCATGACCATCACTATCAATACCATCAATATTTTGTAATGGATGTGTAGGTTCTGATAGACACTGGCATACGCTTTCCATTGCAGATGTGATTGGAACCTCAGAAGACTCTGGTTTAGCACTAAATATTGCATTTCCCATTATATGAAGTTTGACAGCCTTAGATAATTGGCCGAAAGTAGGGTGGAGTCGTGTGGAGTCATGTGGTATGGTTCTCTCAATGAACCGCTGAGATGAAGGACAAAGTACGTACAATTTTTTTTTAAATGTTAAAGTAACGGTCATTAGTTAACAGCCGTTAAATAACTAACGGTAACGGCTGTTAGTATTTGCAATTGATGTGTAACATGAAGGACCATTTATGTAAATTATTTAAGGACTAAATTTGGAATGAACCGCTGAGATGAAGGAGAAAGTGCGTACAATTTTTTTTAAAAAAATGTTAAAGATAACGGTCGTTAGCTAACAACCGTTAAATAACTAACGACCGTTAGTAAAAAAAATGTAGCAGATACAGTGCTTGTTCCCATCATCCTCCCCTCTTAGGGTTCTCTTGGTTAAAAGTGGGGAAAGGGAAAGGGAAAGGGTAAGGGTAAGGGAATGCAAAGGAATGAGTGAGGTGGGTAATCAATACCTTACCCCTAATTTACTCTAAAATCGTTGATTACCCAGCACGGGGTAATCAATCCTTACCTCTAATTAACCAAGCACAAGTATTTGAGGGAGGTGGGCCCAACAAATCAATACCTTACCCATTCCCCACCCCCTCTTAACCCCCCCACCAAGCACCCCCTTAGTATATACGAGTGAGGGCACCCGCGCGTTACTGCGAGAATGTTGTGTCTAATCTAAAATCAAAATAAAACGATCGGGAAAAAAATTAATTAAGGACTAAATTTGTAAAAGATCGCTAACGGGGGACTAACGGTGCTATTTACAGCTAAGCAGAAGGACCATTTTTGTAAATTCGTTAAGGTACAAAATAAATTGAAGCAATAAAAACCTGGAAACTTTTTGATTAACTAAAAAAGATACAATGCTTGAATAAAGAACATAAATAAAACTATACTAATTAACCTACTCCTAATCTAAAATCCTACTACGTACTGCCTTGAAAGGCTTACAACTTGATCTATTTTGACTAAAAACCAAGAAGGGGGCTTCTTTCCTTTGTGCTTGTTCTGTGAAAGAAAATAGCTAGGATACTACTCCATTTTGTGTTTCTTTTGAGCAAATCCCAGCCGTTGGTTAGCCATGTGAATCATCACAGCCATGGATTGGTATTTTGGCGCCAAAATGGTGAGGTGGATTGCCAGCGTGGAGGTAAAAGATCTTATGGAGATTTTTGGGGGAGCAATGGGGTGGCTGGAGCAGGTAAGTTGGGGAGCAGAGGAAACAAATTACTTGGAGGATGTGAAGAGACAATTTTCTGAGAGGGAGTGAGATATTGTCTCTGGTTCAGTGATGTGTTGGGGAAGGAGGGAAAGGGAACTCCGGTTTTCTAAGGAGGATATGGGTTGGATTGGTTTAAGGGTTTATGTTGGACTGGGCCAATGAATTGGGCATGGTTTCTTAAGGTTTTAGTTAGGTTTAATATCATAGAACACCTTTAATATATCCCAGGGTTGACTTGACTCCGCCTTTAATATCACCGTTGCTCAATTGGCATCGAGTCGTTCAAAATTGTATGTGCAAATGTTTTTGTAAAATGCTATCACTACTCATAAATGCTAATTGTAAATTCCTGCTCCCAAGGCCCACTTAATGTTTATAAATGAATGCCTTTGCTTTGGCTTTGAAAGTCTTTATTTCCTTGCGCCTGCTCCCAAGGCCCACTTAATGTTTATGCCACACATAATGTGAGCTGAAATTTAAATACTCTGTAACTTTTAAAACCACCACAATCCCCTCCACCATCGCCACCATCACAACCATCGCCCCCACCATCGCCACCATCACCACTGATCATATGTTTAACAAATCAAAACCCTGACTCTAACAAATCGAAGAACACTCAGATCTGAATCGACGTTGTATAAAGTTTTACCTCATCTAAGGTTTTAAAAAATGATGTTTGCTAGGGTAAGCATTTTGTGAATGATTTAGGATTACTGGATCTTAGGGTTAGGGTTTTTTGTCTGTTATCGTTTGTATTTTAGTGTTAGGATTTGTTTAATTATTCGAGGATTATTTTATTGTTTTTTGTTTATCTGATTATTTAATGTTTAAGGTTTGTAGTTATGGTTTGTTTAATTATATCGAGGATTACTTAGTATTTTTTATGGTTAGGGCTTTTTTAGATGCCTAAGTTTGACAAAAAAAATATAATGGATGTTTTGGAAAGCTGTGTATATGATTAGTTTGGTTAAGATGATTTGGGTTGGGTTATGGACTGTGTATATGATGATTTTCATAAACACATGATGGATCTCTTCAGCTGAGCAATCGTGAGAGTCACTAACCTCTTCAACTGAGCTTAGTTTGAAGAGGTTAGAGACTTTCACGATTACTAAGTGGAAGTGTTGTTAATTTGAAAAATTTGGATGTTTTTATGGCACATGGGTTTAGTACCGCTGCATACCGAAAAAATCATTGTAAGTATGTTTCTTCTATTAAGATAACTGGTATTGTGTTCAGTGGGTGCAAACGGGTTCGGTTAACTCCTTGATCTGCCACCTAGAGTGGTATGAATACCTGCTCTGGCCAACCCTAGTTCACTGGGCTTAATCCAAGTTAATCTTGGGTGTGAGTTTCATTACAATAATAAAAAGAAGAGGACCAAAAATAATTAAGAATCAGTTGTAAAAAGAATCGTTTTCATGGTTAAAAGGTATTATGATACTATCATTTTTTTAATATCACCGTAAGTTTTTTAGTATTGTAATGAAAAGACTAGGAAGTGTTATAGCCGTGCTAAAGCACGGCCCATGGCGAGTAAAGTTGATATTTAAAGGGTTTGGTTCATCTTTTCATAAGGATTTATGAGTTTATTAGCTAAAATAAGCAAAGTTTAATCAAGTGTTTAGATAAACTCATAAACTTGTATGCTTATGAACTTATATAAGTTCAAATTTTCTGGTTTATTTGATAGGCTTTGATTATTTGTTGAGGTGTATAGCTAGGGGCGGATGTACTTGTATCTCAGGGGTAGCGGTCGCTACCCCTGAACTTTTACCCGGTAGTGGAATTTTTGGCCATTTTTTATGTTTTTCGTACTATGTTTCGTATTTCGCTACCCCTGAAACAAATTTTCGCTACCCCTAAACAAAATTTTCAAAGCCCATATCATTCTTTAAAAAAACTCCAAGACCCAAGCCCACTAAATAAATAAACCAAAAAAAAACATACACAATTTTATAAATAAACCCAAAAAAATAAATACACAAGTTTATAACCAAAAAAAAGCTCATACGCATTCTTTTAAAAAAAAGGCCGTATCTCCCTCTGCTGCCATTATGCCAAAGTGCATTCTTTGAAAAAAAAAGCCCATAGCTCGTCCAAATTAAATCCACGACCACAATTTTAAACCAAAAAAAAAAAAAAAAAAAAAAACATACGCATTCTTTAAAAGAAATCCGCCCCTCTGCCATTCTGCCAAAGTGCTGCACTGCTGCCAATCGTGAATCCGCCCCTTAGGTAATTTCAATTTTAAAGTCTATTTCATAATTTTCATTCTTAGTATTAGGGTTAATTGTGGTTCAATTTTATATGTAATTGTCAATTTGTCATTCTTAGTATTAGGGTTAATTAGGGTTAATTTTGCTTAGGTTTATTCAACCAATACATAACCAATTTCATATTTTCTAAGTGCAATTCGTAATCTTTTTGTATTAGGGACTTGATTTTTGAAAGTTGAAACATGAAAAAACAAGTGCATATTGGCAATTTCTTTAAAAGAAAATTTCAAGAGGATGATGTTGGACCAACTCCTTCGGTTTCAATTCCTTCGGTTTCAACTCCTTCGGGTTCAACTCCTTCGGGTTCGATTCCAAATGGATTTGATTTGAATGATCTACCTTCGGACCCTTTTGATAGACCACCGATTGCTAGTTATCATCCTAATCAAGTGGATGATATAAGAAGACACTATCTTGTTAAAAAATCTTTTCAACCACGAAATCATAAATTTCCAACCAAAATGTATGGTAAAGATAAGAGACGTTTTATTGTACAATGGTTTGATACATACCCGTGGTTAGAGTATAGTGTTAAAAAAGACAAAGCCTATTGCTTATATTGTTATTTATTTAAAGAAAAAGTTGGTAATCAAGGTGGAATTGGAGTAAATCAAATGCCTTAAAAGATCATGTTGGGTCAGTTAATAGTCATCATAATAATGCCTTAAAAGATCATGTTGGGTCAGTTCCGCTACCCCTGAACTTTTATCCTAGTTCCGCCCCTGTGTATAGCCATATAAAACTTTCTCGTTTTTGTCCACTCCAAATGCAGCCCCGAGTATTTTGTTGTAAATATATTTTACTCCTTCTTTTGTATTTTGCGCTTTTTGGTATTTCAAGTTTCTTTATATTTATAAATAGTGAAGTCGTTTGACTGTAACATATACACGCAAGCCTTTTGGTCTCATTTAAAATTTAAAATCTAAATCAAAGCATTCATTATTTTGTTTGTAAAATATAAAACTCATTGTTGGTTTTAGTGGTCTAAGCTTTTGTATAACCTTTGATATATTTTGTTTCATACTTTCATTTCTCCTCATAATTTTTAGGGTTACATATGGCATGGATTTAATTAGACTTCATCATATACGTTGTTTGTCGGTCAAACAGCGTCTCTAGTTTTACAATTTTTTGCAAATCATTCTCTTTCACGTCAAGTTTTTAACAAAACTTTCTATTGACACTGATACACCAACTCTCCTTTCATCCATGCACTTGTAGTTGTACCCCTACTATTACACCTATTTTACATTCAATAAAGATATATCACGCATGCAACATATTTTATTTTTTGCAACTTCTAATTATTTTTCATATATCAGCCCATTTGAGTTTTTTTCAATCTCATATTCACACTTAATAGTTAATACAATATCTTTAGATGTAAAAACAAAATCATTACATATCTTTTATAAAAATATAATATAAGGTTATTAAATAGATAGTCACGCCTTTTTATTTGTTTATTTATTATTTTTTTATGCGTCTGGTATGCCGTCATGAATCACAATGGGTATGAGTTTGATAATAGTGGTGGCCCCTCGGTATGAAAGATCCATGCATTGTCTTTTTGAGGTATATAGAGTATGAAACATATATATCATTCATTCTTATATTTGAAAGATTTGCATCTTAAACAAACACATGATTGCATTCCAGGATACAAAACGCACCCTAAAACTGAACTAAACTTTAGATTTGCCAAGAAAATTAAATGATACACGCATGGCCTCTGACAGTCATGGTGTGGCCTCTCACTTATTTATTCATTTTTACTTGTATAATTTAACCTCATGGCAAAACAATATCTCTACCTAACCTTTCCTACTTACCTGTCCTGCCCATTGAAATAGCTTGCAAGTCACAACTCACAACTAACCCTCATCTCATATGAACTTTTTAATCTATGAGAATGCTTATAAAGTTATAAGTATATTACTGTGACCATAAGCTCAAAAAAATATGACTGTTGACTAAAAAATTACCCTATATCATTTACGTAGTACTTTTTAGTCAATATTCATTAGTTGTCATATTTACCACAAGTCAACAACTATATATTTTACCACTTCTTCCCTCCCAACTCTTTCTCCCATCATCTACAGCAAACCTACCACCCACTCCCCTGACTTCTCAACAACTCAACTGTCTATCTTCTTTTCACATTTTCATATATTTTTCACATTATTCTTGATTTTAAAAGAAATTAAGACAATAGCTATCTAGGGAGAAATTAAATATAAAAAATTACTATCTTATAGCCTTAGATACAAATATTAATGAATTTCTCATTATCATTATTTCAACATACTCCGTAATAAACTTTTTTTTTCGTTAAATATTGTTTTGCACAAAGTGACAAGTGCACAACAACCGCAAAAAGTCTAATCAAATAAAAAAGTTATGTATCTTTTTGAATGCATCTTTGAATCTTCAAAAACTTGTTACCAAACACTATCTTCATCCTCTTGTCTTCAAATCAACATCAATCTTCAAATCCCAATTCATCCATGCTGAAATCTTCAAACAATACATAAACCATAATCATAAAAAATCAATCTCAAATGACCGTAACTAAGAGAAACAAATACGCAAAAAATGGCCGATCTAAATGAATAGCACACAAACTCACACATTTCAAATACACACACCTTACAATTTGTAAAAAATCGTATGAGTTAACTTACCACTATTGTTCTGTGCAAAAGATTATCACTATATATGCATTTTCTTTCTTCCAAGATATATTACTTCATCTGAACCAATTTTCTGCAAACCCTTCATAAAATATCGAGCTCATGAAAAGCATTGCCTACATTAAATATAAATTAATTAGTCCGAACTTGATAAAAAGCATGTTCTATAATTTAAAGCAAGAAAAAAAATAGATAATATATTTGTTCAAAGAAAAATTACCTCATCATTCACCACTTTTCCTGAAAATCTGATACCATGAACAACATGCCTACAACTATGAAAATCAAATTAGACCAAACACAATTATCACAAAAGGAAGAAACAAAACAAAACAAAACAAAAAGGAGAGAAAAAGTTATGTGTTTACATGATATAACGTGCTGGAGACTTTCTCCCGTTCACCGGAAAATGATTGGTAGGCGATCATTCACATGTAGAGAGAGGAAAGAAAGGAAATTGAGTGAATATGAATGTGTGTTTTGATTATTTGGGAAAGAGATGATAATGAAAAGAAGTATGATATTAAGTTTTTTTTTACTAATATCAAAGTAATTTTCAATATCACGGTTCATTTTTACATGTAAAAAAGCTTAATATCACGTTGGATTGAATGGTTCGCAAACTACATTGTAATATCACCGTAAGTTTTTTAGCATGTAACGCTCTTCCAACCACATTGTAATTTAACTGCATGTATGTCAAAAAAATAGTAAATTGCATAAATCATCCCTAAAGTTTTGTAAACATTGCATGTTTCGTCCCTAATGTTATCGGAAGTGCAAGAATCGTTCCTGTGAGTAGGGACGATACTTGCACCAAAAGCTTCCCCAAAAACAACGATACTTGCAACAAAAGGTTTCCCCACAGGGACGAGTCTTGCACTTTGGTAAAATTAGGGTCGAAACATGCAATTTGACCAAACTTTAGACTTTGGTAAAATTATGGTCGAAACGGTGATATTGTAAAACCAATCGTGATATTAGTCCCTCCCAAAATATAAGCCCATAATATAAGTCCATATTTGACTTTTCAATTTTTTTTTTTTTTTTTTTTTTTTTTTTACCGTATACTTGTATAAACAAAGTAAAGTATTACTAGTAACAGATGTATTTTATTAACAATTTGTAAACAAAAAAAAAAAAAAATATATTATTTCAGCATATTTATGCATGCGTAAATGTTAAATATACACACGCATAATGTCATAAATTACACGTATGGAAAACCTCAAATGTGATAGTAAGCATTAAGAGAACCAAGGAGAAAACTTAAGCTACCCATAGGGTAGTCTACCCACTATTAATTAAAACACAATAAAAACACAATTAATGATTTGTTGGAGGAAAGAGTAGAATATTATTCATTCTCTTCCAATGAATCAGTACCACCTCATCGGGGTAAACTACCCGGTGGGTAGGTGTATCCATGCCCGAGAACCAACACCCCTGTAACGATGACTGTTAGGCCATTACTACTGACGACCATATCAAATCAAATAGTAGCCAGCTGGAAAATGTGTAGACTGAAACAAACAGTGTCATTATTATATTCATGCAATAGTCATTAACACAAAACACACATCATTTGTATAAATATTATGGAGTACTACGTAATACTCCGTAGATTCCCTTTATTAAAATAACCAATAACAATTTCTGATACAATACTGCTTACGTGTCTAATAAACATGTTGTGTTTCTGATACACATATACGATTTGTTATTTAATTATCGAAGACCTCATTTGTTTTGACATTTCCCACGAATATATCGGACTCAATAAAATGTTTTTGGTTATATAGTACGGTTTTTTTATGCACTACTTTGACAAAAGATTGTCTACCTTATTATAAAAATGTTTTCAATATCCAAAACTAGTGGCCCAATGAAAGTTACCAAAAAAAGAGAAAATGGCGTAAATCATCCCTAAAGTTTTGAAAAAATTGCATGTTTCGTCCCTAATGTTACGAAAGTGCAAGGATCGTCCCTGTGAGAAAATCTTTGGTGCAAGTATCGTCCCTACAGGTATATATAATAATAACGGGTGGGGTACCCGCGCGTTGCTGCGGGAATGTTTTGTTTAATCCAAACTCTTAATGAAACGGTTGTAAATTTTTTTTTATTAAGGACTATATATGCAAAAGGTTGATAACCGCAAGTACTATTTCCGAAAAGTGTTTATGAAAATAATATGATTTTTTTACGGCCTGAGATTGTCGGTATGTTGACTAACTTTGAAATTAAAAGTTAACCTGAGGGGCTTTTTCTATACAATATTAACGGGCGTTAAGGACTAACTTTGCAATAATGAACAGTGCAAAACAGTGCTTTTACTATTCATGTAACAATTCGCAATTTCAGGTTAATTACTATTCCCGGAAAATTTCACTATTCACTTTTTACTATTCACATCAAAAATTTTTATTTCATATTCTCGTAAGTTAAACTATTTTAATGATAATCCGAGAATTTGACACTCGTCGGATCATTTCTGCAAAAATCACGAAGCCGTGTCCGAGATTTACTTTTAGGTTTAAACGTCATTCTAGCATCCCGATATGTCCATAAAGCACTATAAACAATAGAAATATGATTTTCTCTCATTTTAGGACAATTCCAAAAGTTTTGGAATTTTACGTTTTGCAGTTCAGCGTTTTACGCGAATTACGCGTTTTAGACCCGTGTTTCCAGTTTTTAGCAGGGTTTTAGCACCCGATAGAACCTACCACTCATTTTATATTTTATTATGGAGTATATTGACATGTTTAACCATATTTATAAGTTTCATATTTTTAGGATACCCGGTTTTACGTTTCGTGACTTAAAACTTACGGTTTGCAATTTACGGAGTCAAAACTAGCTACATACTTAGGATATTATCATCCAAAGACCATGACTACTCATCTAGTCACCCTTATCCTATGCAAACCGCCATTTAGGGGGGGGGATTCACACTTGTGGCATCATCTCATGACTTTAGCCATTAGATCATACTTATTTACAACTTTGTCACCAAGTTTAGGCACTTTCCTAACACTTTCCTAACCTCCTCATCCTAGCCTATATAAATAACTCATTCATGACTTAGAAAACTCATTCTTCTTCCTTTCTTCATCAATAAAAATGCCACACCCTTTAATCCTAGCACCATGATCCTTTGATCTTCAATATACAAGTTACACTACAAAGTTCAAGGTCTTAGTATTCTCTACCAAGTTCTTAAGTTTGTTTGGTGATTCCATGGTTGAATTAGGAGCTACACAAGGTTACTAGGGCTGAAGTTAAATGGTTTTCACAAGGGTTAGATCAAGGCTAGCAAGGGTTACAAGAGTTATGGTGAAGGGTTTACAAGCTTAGGTTTAGTGTCCTAGTTCTATACTTGACTTCCTTTCTTTAGAAAGCCAAAAGTTGTAAGCAAACCCTTATACACTTTCTTGCTCAATATCATTTTCATGCTTATTATGGTTCTTTCATGCTATATATGTTCTTGTTATTGTGTTCATGATGTTTAAAAATGGATAAAACGAGTATTGGTATACATATGTTAACTTATGACAAGTAAACAAGCAAACTAGTGATTTTTATGGAGAACCACGACCAAAATAGTATAACTATGATATTTGACACTTACTTACTGTTAAAGAGGACTTAATAAGGAAAACATAGCAATTTGAATCACCCAAAACAAGTACACGAGTCAAAAGTTATGGCCATAAGAAGTTAGCGACACCAAAACGCCGAAACTGCCTATAACCTACTGTTTTGCATTCTGCCAATTTGAAAGTCACCCTTCTGGTCCGATTCATCAAAAAGTTAAAACACGAAAGTTGTCCGGAACGCCGTTTTCGTTCAGGGACAAAGAAGCTCGAGCCCTGAAAACGCTTTCTGAGTGATAATTTTCTTCAAATTCTTAACAACCCATTTTAGACCAAAGTCACTATATTATAGTTATGATTTACTAAGACCAAGAGGTCTAATGACCTAAAGCCAAGACCACAACCATGGCTAAAGCCAAGGTTGAGTCTCAAGACCATGGTAACAATGACCAAGGTCACGGCAAAGCCACGGCTAAAGACCATATAACTTTTAAAGATCAAAACTTATATATGTTATCAAATACTACAATAGTAGGGAGCCTCATGTGAGGAGTTCATTAAGTAAGCCGTCGAGACGAGTTGTGGATTTGCGAATTAAAGTGTCCTGGCTCCTCGAACGTTTACTCCATGACATCTGAATTATGTCGGCCCGAACGGTAGTAAGAGATATACAACCTATACATGTTTCATAAGCCATTTATATTCAAAGACTTACACTATATACTAAGTACTACATCATGAACATTATGCAAGACATATATTGGCAATTCTTCGTATTCTTAGACGTTACTCCAAACCTAAGTCGCAACGTTCTATTATAGGCTGCTCTTAGAGACTTTCGCGATTCGACTACCACTTTCATTTCTCATTACATAAGCTTAAGGTGAGTCATAGCCCCTACTTTTTCATACTTGTTTTAACTCTTTGGGGGGGGGGGGGGATACATGCACAACTACTTGCTTACTTGTACAAATACTCAAAACATTTATACTTGATTGTTTTATACTTGATTGTCTTATACTTGATCGCATTATACTTGATGTCATATATACATGATTGCATTATACTTGATTGTGAGACTTCCAGTGGCTCCAGATTAAGTTGCTGGATGACCATTGAGACTTCCGGTGGCTCCAAATTAAGTTGTTGGATGACCATTGAGGCTATTGATACATCCTAACATTTGCGAATGTTGGATACATCATAAACGTGAGGTCTTCGGAGATGAAGAGTAGACTCACGACTAATTGCTTAATTGTTTTGATGAACTTATACATATCTTAATCATACTATATTGTAGCAGTGGGTTGTGAACACACAGGTTACAAGTCTCTTATGGCGGGACTTGTAACTGAGTGGATTCACGATGCCTTTGCTGTGCGAATATTCTTTAAGGCTTTTCAACTGTTTTAAGACAAACTCTATGAACTCACCAACCATTGTGTTGACACTTTAGCATGTTTATCTCAGGTTAGTAAGGCGATAGCTAGTGAGTGGAACTTAAAGTCAAGCTGCATATTCTGAAGACTTACGCTTTTATCATTTACCATTCAAAACTTTGTATACATTTATGTATCATACTTTGGAATCTCATGTTTGTAACTTTGAATTCATTAATCGAATGGTAACTTTTCAAAACGTCTCATTTAGAGTTCGTTTTCTATACCTTGTACTTTGTATTATGAAGTAGCACCCCTATGACACAGTCTTCCGCTGCGGTATTTTGGGGGTGTTACAATTCATCCCAATGGGTTTTAGTATATATAATTAACGGGCGTTAAGGACTAACTTTGCAATAATGAACAGTGCAAAACAGTGCTTTTACTATTTATCCCAATGGGTTTTAGTATATATAATAATAATAATAATAATAATAATGTGTGGCTAGAATTACTTGTTACCCTTCTCATTTTATATATTATTATATTAGGTAGGGATGGTGCGGATTAATATCGTAGTAACATTCAAAAGAAACAAAAAATCAAAAATCAAAAAATTATAAAAAGTAGTAAAAAGGAAGAGGACAAAATATAATTTAGAATCGCTGAAAAATAAATTATTATATTAAGTAGGGATGGTGCGGATTAATATCGTAGTAACATTCAAAAGAAAAAAAAATCAAAAATCAAAAACATATAAAAAGTTGTAAAAAGAAAGGAAAAAATATAATTTAGAATCGCTGAAAAAAAAATAGAAAAAAGAATCGTTTTCATGGGTTAAAGGTATTATGATACTATGATTTTTTTAATATCACTGTAACACTCATACTTTGCACGAGGTGGCTTTCAAAGCAGCATGTCCAGCTGTAAACCGATCAGTAAATGTATCGAATAAAAAAGGTTTAATGCTGCCCTGTTTCTTTTTTTTTTTTTTTTTTTACTCTTTTGGAAACAGGATCATGACTGGATAACATGTATTTTTGTTGAGACCTTTTGACATTATAAACCTACTTTCATTATAGTAAAAATTACTATATCATAGACATCTACTACTGTACAGTGGTGCGTCACAACTAGTTTCCACTGTGGCACAAGTTAGAAAATGCCCCTGGGGCACAAGTTAGAAAAACACTTTGGAGTAATATAGGGGAATAATATGATACAAAAAATTCTTACGTGAGTTTTAAGGAATTCAGGATCCTCTCATGTATTATGATTGTACATTGTCATTATTGCAAAACATTTATTTTATTTTAATTCAAATGTATCAGGTTTCCCTTTAATATACTAAACACACTGAAAAGTGAAAAACCCATTTGCTGTTTTGATTGGTGTTTGTGGATGTGACTTCGAGTTCGAGGGAGGGACTGATAACTTTAGACTTCTTTCATTTATTTATTTATTCAGATTTTTATGAAACGGTGATATTGTAAAACCAACCGTGATATTAAGCTTCTTTACATGTAAAAATTTACGGTTATATTAACAATATTATTAAAAAAGAAAAAAAAAAAGAAAAGAAAAAAAGGTTTCTGTGATATTAAAATATGTTATTGTGATATTAAATTTTATATTAAAAGTTTATGTGATATCAAGATCTGATCTTGACTTTTGTATCGGTCGCTAATATCACCATACCATTAACCATGAAAACGATTTGCTTTTGAATTTTTTTTGCGATTCTTAATAATTTATTGTCCTCTTCGAGAAAAAGGACGTAAATCCAGGCTACTATAAAATCACCTTCACCTTTTTCCTTACGTAAGAGCTTAGGTAGATACCGAGCTCAAGTCAATGTGGTACCCCCATTGGTCTTAATGGTTGTAAGTGTGTCGTCAAGTGTTAAAGTATATGTTATGGTTGTAGAAGTAATTCAGACGTCAAACGTTATGTCATAACATGTGTTAAATGTTTATGGCCATGTTTAAAGGGGTGTTTCGATTAATGTATGTTTGCACCCGACGGGAAACCCAAAACCCAAACTAATTGGGGCGGGGCAGGGCATGTTAATCGGGTTACGTTGCGGGTTTGGGGATTAAATGGAGATTTAAATCGGGTTTGGGGAGGGGAGCAGAGAATCCTCGCCCGCCCCGCCCCGCCCCGCCCCGCCCGATTAATATATACACATATACAAATATATCTATACCTATGTACGTAGTAGTACTTTGTTAGTATTTACGTAATAAAAAATATTACTCTAATTGTCACAACCCACTAACTTCCCCTTAGGTTAGAAATGCCTTACTAACTTAACTTAGGCCCTCACTAAGCACACTAGGATTAGAAATGCCTTACTAACTTAACTTAGGCCCTCTTAGAGCACACTAGGATTAGAAATGCCAATAGGATTTTCCCGAGCTAAATTTTTGCTTTATTATATACTTATGACCTAACTAACCTCCAGACAAGCTCACGTATCCACCTATGCCAACCACTACTATGTTTACTTTAATGTAAACATCCTGGTATGTCAAGTCAAGGTTATAAACATATTTTCACTAAGAAAACTATCACTATAATATACTATAATGGACCAAGTATTTTATGCTATAATACAATTCGTTACTCTAATGCATGTTGTCTGAGCTAAGTTCTACCTCTATAACACACGATAAACAGTACAGATTCACCATCTGATCCAAACACCCTTATGAAAACTGTTATGAAAACTTAATGAAGCAAATAAAGAAATTAATCTATGAAACTGATATTTTAACTAATACTTGTATGAAATAAACATAAAATTCAATGAGATGAAACCTAGGAGCATATGAGAGCATAAGAAAAATTTTAACCGTCATGGAACACAAACATATTTCAATTAAAAACTTTATATTTCTATTAACTTTAAAAGGAATTGCATGGCTAATGCTAGAAGCTTAAAAGCTTAAAAACTTAAAATACTTTAATGGAAGCAAATTACAACTAAAACAGTACATAATCTAAATATATATATATATATATATATATATATATATATATATATATATATATATATATATATATATATATATATATATATATATATATGCCATTGAGGGCTTACAATCGACTTATTAATAAAGAGCAAACTAGGGTTCCTGTTCCTCTTGTGCTTGTTCTGTGAGAGAAAATGGCTTGGATACTATTCTTTGCTTCTTTGAAGTAAATCCCAGCCATTGGTGAACCATGGAATCATCTCAGCCTTTGATTGATTTTGGCGCCAAAAGTGAGTTGTGGATTGCCAGAGCAGGTGTTGAGGTAGTGTGGAGGAGACAAGGTTCTGGGAGATTGTAGGATTTGCTTCTGGTTCTGTTTTGTTGGGAATACTTTTCCAATAACTCGACGTCCGATGGATCAAATTTGACTCCGATCACGCCTTCATTAGAAACAAATCAGAAAATACTACGGAGCAGATAAGTTAATTACTACTACAAAAAAATAAAAATATACCTGAATTAATGGAAAAGTATCTTTTGGTGAAGATAAATATAATCAAAAGCAGACTTAACACCATTTGCAACCATTTTTTGATTACATGTTTTACAATATATTATCCTTATCTCAAATGTTTTTATTTGCATTAAAGAAAGTAGTTTGGTTCTAGGATGGATCCAAGAGGGTGTTTAAATACGAGAAGAATATGTGTAGTTGAAGCGGAAGAGAAATATGTGCCAATTCAATATATAATATGGACAAAGTATATGTAAAGCTTTACTCCCTCCTTCCCAAAATATAAGTCCATATTTGACTTTTCAATGGTTTATTTTATTTATTTATTTATTTATTTATTTTACCGTATACTTGATGAAAAGTATACAAAAAAGGTATTACTAGTAACAGATGTATTTAATTACTAACAATTTGTAAACAAAATTAAAAAAAAAAACATTATTTCAGTATATTTATGCATGCGTAAATGTTAAATATACACACGCATATAATGTCATAAATTACACGTATGGAAACCTCAAATGTGATAAGTAAGAGAACCAACAGCCCAGTAATGATGACTGTTAGGTCATTACTACTGACGACCATATCAAATCAAATAGTAGCCGGCTGGAAAATGTGTAGACTGAAACAAACAGTGTCATTATTATATTCCTGCAACAGTCATTAACACAAAACACACGTCATTTGTAAAAATACTAGAATAAATGGTCTTACATTCGTAATTAAAGTAGTTGTCCTCGGCTTTCTTGGTTTTTATGTTTTTTTGAACAACTTGATTCTTGTTTTTTTCTATCCTTGAAAGACTCCATTTCATTTTTTTGAACGACTAATATTTGTTTGAACGACTCCATTTCATTTTTTTGAACGACTAATATTTTTTTGAACGACTAATATTTGTTTAAATATTACGGAGTACTACGTAATACTCCGTAGATTCCTTTTATTATAATAACCAATAACAATTTCTGATACAATACTGCTTACGTGTCTAATAAACATGTTGTGTTTCTGATACACATATACGATTTGTTATTTAATTATCGATGACCTCATTTGTTTTGACATTTCCCACAAATATATTGGACTCAATAAAATGTTTTTGGTTAGTACGGTTTTTTATGCACTACTTGGACAAAAGATTGTCTACTTTATTATAAAAATGCTTTCAATATCCATAACTAATGGCTCAATTGAAATTTCATATATATATATAGATATATAGGGGGGCTTTATTTTCAGAACCCTGTTAAGTGCGGGAACTACAAGAACTCCAATTTTGCATTAGAAAACATGCATGTTCATATAAAACATGTATGTTTTCTTACAAAAAAACATACATGTTTTATATGAAAATGCATGTTTTCTAATGCATAATTGGAGTTCTCGCAGTTCCCGCATTTAACAGGGTTCTAAAAATAAAACCATTTTGCAGTGCTCTATTGCACTTAACAGGTTTTTATATAAACATGTATTATGTGTATTAAGGTGTATGTAAGAAAACATACATTTTTATATGAACATGCATGTTTTCTAATGCAAAATTGGAGTTCTCGAAGTTTCCGCACTTAACAGGTTTCTGAAAATAAAGATACACTATATATATATATATATATATATATATATATATATATATATATATATATATATATATATATATATATATATATATATATATATATATATATATATATATATATATATATGGGGCTTTATTTTCAAAACCCTGTTAAGTGCGGGAACTGCGAGAACTCCAATTTTGCATTAGAAAACATGCATGTTCATATAAAACATGTATGTTTTCTTACATACACTTTTATACAAATACCAGCGTAACATACATGTTCATATAAAACCATTTTGCATTGATATGTTGTACTTAACAGGGTTTTATATGAACATGTATGTTACGCATGTATGTGTATTAAGGTGTATGTAAGAAAACATACATGTTTTATATGAACATGCATGTTTTCTAATGCAAAATTGGAGTTCTCGCAGTTCCCGCACTTAACAGGATTCTGAAAATAAAGATACACTATATATATATATATATATATATATATATATATATATATATATATATATATATATATATATATATATATATATATATATATATATATATATATATAGCGAAAGTTCACAAAAAACCGAACCCGACAGGGAAACACGAAACCCGAATTAATTGGGGTGGGGCGAGGCATGCTAAGCTGGTTACGGGGTGGGTTTGGGGATTAAACGGGGACTTTCATCTGGTTTGGGGCAGAGAGCGGGAAAGCCTCGCCCCGCCGGATTAATATGTACACATATACAAATATATCTGTACCTATATATTTTGTTAGTATATACGTAATAAAAAATATTACTCAAACATTGGCAGTAAAATTTATCATAATTTATGTATAATACTATTGTCGAAAACTTAATAAGGCTCGTTTGTAATTGATTATTAATAATAGTTTCGTTATTGCTAATGTTCTAAAAATAACAATACTTTACAATATTGGAAGTAATCTCTAAAATCAAAGACAAATAAATTACAATTCTTCCAAATTAACCAATAATGTTCAAATCTCCTATCAGTTTGATGAATAAACACAAACATAAGTCAAAAGGTTGAATCATTACAACTGGGGTGGTCATCTTTATTTTGTTCATCATTACAACTGGGGTGGTCATCTCTACTCCAAAGTATTCACATTAGCTCTATAGTTTCAGCCATACTTCTCCACTTTCAAGCTACCCTCAAAAAGCTCATTTTTAGTTTGTAGTTTCAGAGTGTATCAATACTCAATAGCAAATTAGCACCAGTCTCATGTGCGAGAGGTAAGAACTTTTGTGTTTGCTCTCAAGTTATTGTACTCTAGGATGTCATCTTGCATCCTTCAATTGTATCATCTATTGAATCCTTTGTGATTCATTTCTAATACAACAATGTTAAGTGTTACTATGATATTAAGAGTAACAATATCATATATTGTTCAGTTATTGTGATATTCTTACTTATAGTAAACTAAATCTTATTCTAAATTTGATTCTAATTTTAGAATTGTTATATGTTAATCTTATGCATTGTTACTATGATATTAACATTTACATTATCATAAATAGTCATTTTTAAGGAAAGTTTTCTTATTCTGCATTTCAATTATTTATTCTGATATTGACGAATTGTTAAAAAAGTTGTGATATTATTATATATACTAAAAATCATTTGCTTAAGAATAGTGATATGTATTGTTACAAAGGAATATACAAAATTATATATATTCTATAAACGGTGAGGTTCACTGTAGCAACAGTGCTCACGCAATTTTCACATTTGCCAATTTTAGCCCCTGAGGTTAGTGATCAATTGCGATGTTAGTCCTTAACAACCGTTATCTAACAAACGTAGATTAAATTTGATACGGAACAGTAATTTCAGGGGCTTTTTCTGTACAAATAATAAACAGAAACAACTCCTATGTTTAGTATACTGAAGTGTTAACTTAATAGTTATTATGATATTATATGTTATTATAATATTAAATTTTCATAATGTGATCGCACCGTTAGTAACATTAAACATAACATTTTTACGATCGTTTTATTCTGAGTTTAAATTAAACACAACATTCACGCAGCAACACGCGGTGCCCCGCTCGTTCTTACTATTAGAATGATATTAACAGTGATATTCTTATTGTTACTAAACTCAAATCTTATTCTAAATTTTATTTTGAAACTATGATATTAACAGTAACATATTATTTAACTGTTACTAAACTCAAATGTTAATCTGATATTAATAGTAACAATATCAGATAATGTTACTGTTAATGTTACTATGATATTAACATTAACAATATCAGAAGTATTTATTAGGAAGATTTTCTTATACTGAATTTCACATACTTATTCTGATAATAATGAATTAACAGTAACAATATCATATATCTGATGTGATACTACGATATTGTTACTGTAAAGACTCAGCCTTTTTGGTAGAACATCCCGTGACATTTATATTAATTCCAATGAAAAATTTTATTTCAGGGTACACGCCGCTGCAATGCGCGGGTAGCCTGCTAGTCATGAATAATCAACCAAAAAGGCATTTTCAAAAATAACGATACGAATTCGAAATTTAAATGAAGAAGTTTTTTCATTAAAATAATGTGTTTATTTTTAACGGGAACGGTGATATTTAAATTAATTTAAATTCAAAAAGTGTGTTTATTTTTAACCTGTACTACTTCCTTGGTTTTTGTGTAATAAATCCCGTCTTTGGAGGAAAAAACTTTTTTTTTTGAACGGCGAGTTAGTACAGCTACTAAGTTAGTTATTCGATTCCACAAGGTAGACCCTGCCTGCCTCGAGCAATAATTAGTGATTCGATTCCACACCACATCCCTAGAAGAGAAGGTAGTCCCTGCCAGCCTCAAATCGACGCTATTAAAATCCACTGGTACCTTTCCAAAATACAAATCTGAAAAAAGCGGGAAAACAAATAAAAATCCACTTAGGAAATGAACTTTTGTAATTGCATACTAACCAGGGACACATCTTAAAGCTTGGATAACCGTTACCATTAAATTATCATGTATTTAGTTCAATGACAGGAATTAAGACTACAAGATTTGGACTATCACGGACAACATAAGTAAAATTGGTAAAAGCTAAAGTCTCCTCCTATAGGAATTTACTCAAGATGGCTTGTCCTCGCTGAAAATTCATCATAGTTAAACTCCTAGTTACATACAATAAAGACTGATTTATTTAGTGGTATCTTCTCACGGTCTTTGGTAAAAAAAACAAACTACACATACGAAAGGAATGTCTCAATAACCACAAGCTAACTATGTTTCAAAACATCCAAGTCAATGGCTTTCAATGTTTGTAATTGGTCTTTTGTTAAAAGGGAAGGAAATAAGGTAGCTCATAGTATAGCTTATTTAGCGTTGAGTTGCTCTCATGAGTTTACGTTAGACGGTACTGTTCCGAGCTGTGCAAGTGTATGGATGTCTAAAGATGTAATCTTGTCTTTTATGGAATGATATCTTTTCTTTTCTATCAAAAAAACAAACATAACTATGTTATCATACAAATAATAAAAAAAATAAATAAATAAAAAATAAAAAAAAAATGAACCAAAAGTATAATCTACCATTACCCGTGAGAAACTGTCTAAACATTACTTTAAGATGTTTCTTGTTTATTCATTTACTAATTGAACTTTTTCTAGAATAAGCGATTCTAAACACTATTTCCAGAAGTGCATATTTCCAATATGTAAAAGCAATCCCAAACACACTTTAAGGCCCCAAAAGCAACACAAATAACTAACAAAAAGCAATCCCAAACACCCACTTCAAACATTAAGATGTGAGCAATGTCACATGGCTCAAGTTCAATTTCCGCCAGACATAAACATGGGAATGGGGGTGTTTGTTTCAGCTTATATAGCCGGCTTATGGCTTATTTCGTTCTGGGATTTGGTTTCATAACCTCACTTCTTATAGCTTAATTTGGAACTTTCCGGCTTATATAAGCCGGAAAAGTTCCAAAATAATAAGAAATAAAAAGTGAGCTTGTGAAATACAAGTCCAAAACAAAATAACCAATAAGCCAGCTATATAAGCTGAAACAAACACCCCCATTCCCGTGCATATCCAAAATCCCCAAGCCCAAAAACACACCAAAACACAACGAATCAAATGGCGCCGCTGCCGGGGAGGCTGTGTGTTGAATGTCTCGATAAGGTTTAGACGATTAGTCTTGTAGAACCTTTGCAAGAAGTTACGCTTTTATAAAACTTATAAAAAACCAAAAATATTTTTCTTTTGTTTCTATATATGTATTATATCTATATAAGATAAGAAAAACACAAAAATATTTTCCCGTCTCTTTGTTTAATAATAACAACATTAAAATCTTACCACCGCAAACCAAGGCAGAACACCTACCAACTTGGGGTGAGAACATAATAAGTTCCCAAACCAAAGATCAAAACTTGCCTTTGTATCACTTGCGTTTTGGAAAACTTTTAAACGAGAAACACACTTTAAGAGGAGTTGAAACGGTATGTGGCGATCCAACGAACTTCGCCCAGTGAGAGATCTATTCTTCTCTCCCGCTCTTTTGTGCATTTTTCTTTAGAAGTCAACCTTGCGTTCTTGATTATTGGTTTAAGTTCCCTTGTCGTTAAAGTGGTATTGTTTTAATTGATTTTTTTTTTGTGGTGCATGCACACTCGTTCGTCTACGTCAACAAGTCCTTTGCAATCGCTTAACAATATTCCAAGAAGTAGACGTAATCGACGACGTACCAATTCAATAGTCAAACCCGAGATTCGTACTATTCCTATCATGGCGGCCGAGCCCACTATGAATGAGCTTCTCCAAGCACCCATCGAGGGTTACGGAGATGCTATCGTTGTTCCAGCCATTGTGGCTGACAACTTTGAGCTCAAGACCGGGTTAATCAACCTAGTCACCTCACGTCAATTCTATGGTTTCGAAAGGGACGATCCTCAAGATCACATTCGATGGTTTAACAAAATCACGTCCACTATCAAATGCAAAGATGTCCCTGAGGAAGCAATCAAACTTCTTCTCTTCTCGTTTTCCCTCGATGTGGCTGCCAAGAATTGGCTTGACAAACAACCCCCTCGATCGATCAAAACATGGGAAGATTTGGTTAAGAAGTTTGTGAATGAATTCTTTCCTCCTTCTAAAACCACGGCCCTCAAGAATGAGATCATGAAATTCACACAGAAATTCGATGAATCATTTGGTGAGGCATGGGACCGTTATAAGGATATGCTTCGTAAATGTCCTCATCATGGTTTTTCCGAGTTAATGCAACTCGACACTTTCTATAATGGTGTGAGCCAAATTGATCAAGACTCTCTTAATGCCTCCGCGGGAGGTAATTTCTTGAATTGAACCACAAGAGATGCTTTAGTGATCATCGAGAATAAGTCTAAGGTCCGCATTCCATGAAGCAAACCGATTGTTTCCCAAGTGAATGTTACTCCTTCTACTTCATCACCCGTGGCTCAATCTAGCACCGATGCTAGGCTTGACAAGCTCACGGAAGCTATCCATGCTTTGGTTCTCACCAAAAATAAGAAAGTTCCTTCTCCACCTGCCGAAGTAAAAAAGGTTGAAGTTTGTGTTACTTGTGGTGGTCCACACGCATATTACAATTGTACTGCCACCGATGGCAATCCATTTGAAGTTAATGCAATAGTCGGTAATTCAAACCAAGGAGGTAACCAATACCGTCCTCAAGTTGACTCGAACTATCGTGCTAGCAACCAAGGTGGTCCACCCGGTTTTTCTCAACCCAATAATCCAAATCGACTCAATCAAAATCAACAAAGAAATCAAAATGTTCAAAATCAATTTCATACCCCCAATAATCAATTTTCAAACCAAGGGGTAATTTCAATCAAGGTTTTCAAGCTCATAATCACCAAGCTCCTAATGTTGCTTCAAATGAACTTGCTAATTACATTAAGGAAAATGAAGCTAGCATGAGGAATATGCAAAACCAAATCAACACTTTGAAGAATGATTTTCAATCTTCAATGTCGAGACAAGGTCATGAGCTTAAAAATGAACTTCGTAATACTAACCACAAGATTGAACAATCTCAAAGTAAGATTGAGAACATGTTTGCTAGTCTTATGAGTCAAATGAATCAAGCTTCTACTTCGGGTACTCTTCCGGGAAAAACCATTCCCAACCCGAAAGGTGAATTGAAATGTCACACCCCCAAAATACCTGAATGGCAGAGGAATGGAATACCTGGGGGTGACTGTCATAGCACCACAGTTACAGTTATATTGAACGACCTAAAGTGTCGTTTTGAAAATACATCGTTTGATTCATTCAAAATATTCAGAGTTATAAAACATAGGTCCCAAAAGTCTTAGAAAATTTAAGGAAATAAGTTTAGTACAATCAAACAATAGTTCATAAGTGCATGAAAATCCAAAATGAGACGCGTCATCCTTGTTACTCAATGATATGATTCCATGCATGCCATGAAGAATATGTCTTAATTACCTGAAAATACATTGCGAAAATGGTCAACAATAATGTTGGTGAATAATCGTAGGTTTGTACGTTAAATCGTATGTACATTGGCCACAAGTATAAAGTAAACCGACAAAATGTCAAAAATGCTACATTGTCTCTTAAGCTCATGACCCCAAAGCTAGACATAATATTGTATTGGCCCCAAAGGAGTGTTTACCAGGCACTCAAATAGTTTAGACATGAAATGCATCCGTAATTCCGTTGGAGCAACCCAAACACGGATGGAGGCGTCACCCTCAATAGATCTATTCACTCACTCTCGCTTGGCATTATAATTAACGGTCCATGATAATAAAGGGGAATCAACTTGGTAGTAAGGCAACTTAAGCAACGTATGGAATTTAATACTTGGGCATGTAAAAAAATAATTGATGCAATGTATTCTCCCCCGTGGGATTTGAAATCAAATAAGTAATTGAAAACGGGGCTATGAAAACTCACCCGAAGTGATAGTACAATGTGATGAAATAATTGGGACAACAAGGCGCGAACACTAGCCGCAACCTAATATGAGTAATAACGATCTACTTTAGATCATGACGTGATGTAATGAATGCACATGCACATGATACCTATACCACTCGTAACTTGAAAATACTAGTTATTGTCAAAGTAAAGCATTTTCCATACTTAAGAATAATAAGTCCAACTAGACTTATAGAAACTTGTCGTAATATATCGTATATAAAATGTTAGTGTTATATTTCTCGTTTTAAAAACCTTGGAATAACGCCTAGTAGTCGTATAAATAAGCCTTGGGTCATACGTACTTCGTTGGTTAAGAATATAATTCTTGAACAATAAATCTAGAAAATATAGTATTTAGTACGTAGTTATATTATTTCTATTAGTGACTATAAATATATATATATATATAGTTTTGACGATTTTAAAACGCGTATAACTTTGTCGTTTTAAGTTCATTTTCCTCGTTCTTTATATCCACGGATTCGTCTTAACATGTATTAATATATTTTTGATAGTTCGGCTCCATTAGATTACGTCTAAAGCATCTCTTTGTCCGTCGAAAATCGTCCAACAGCACGTTATATTTCCAGAAAATAGTTTTCGTCGTTAAATTTGCAAAAATCATAACTCCTTCGTTATAAGCTCGTTTTAATCCGTTCTTTCGCCCACGGCTTTGTTTTTGAAAGTATTTTCTAAATCTTTGGTCAAAAATTACCCATAATCTACTGATTTTCCCACGTTTTCAAAATAGGGACAGTAGGTATATATATAGTTTCAAAAATAATTTCCATGGTTCTAAACTAGTTTCAACTTCAACCGAAACACTTTCAATCACCACAAATCTAGTCTAATCTTACCATACACCTTCTTAGGGTGTCATCGGTTCCTAAACATCATAAATCAAGTGGATCTAACAGGGATCTACCTATAATCTATCTTTAGGGCTCAAAAGTTAGATATGTATAAAATGGAGTGGTATGAAAAACATATGCATGTAGATCTTGTATATATATCATATGAACATTATAAAAAATTGGTAAAATTGTAAAAATGAGTTTCATACACTTACTTGAAAGATTAGTGAGCTTATGGAGATGAAAACTTATAAAACCTTGGGTTTTTATCACAAAACCCTAACTAGAAATACATATGAGACTTAATTAACACTTGATCTTGAAAAATTTATGATCCTTGCTTGTTGTTGTTGTTTTGGTCGTGCACCCCCAAGGAAGGAAGAGAGAAAAAAAGTTGTTGTTTAGATTTTGTGAAATGAGGTGCAATGTATATGTATATGTTATATATATATATATATATATATATTATATTAGACAAGCTATGACAAGTATTTATGAGTTTGTAGGATTTTCAAAGTCTTGTAAGGAATTAGTATGGAGGGGGGGGGGGGGCTGCATTTATGGAAGGGGGGAAGAAAAATGAGGTGTTGTGTAAGATATTTGGTAAATCTTGCATTATAATGCATATATTAATAGTTTTAGGGAATACCGGTTACCGAGTTAATTAAAAATAAATTTTAACAGAGTTAACCGGGACATAATAAAGTCATAAAAATTGTAAAAATATGTTGGGTGCAAGTATTGAGTATTTGGAAAATTATTGTTTAGTTTTTACGAAAACCGTCGTAAATAAATTAAGCGTACGATACAAATTAAATAAATTTCCAAAACATCGGGTAAATTAATATTATAATTTTTATATTATTAAAATAAATATAAAAATATATTGGGATCATAGTCGGGAGTGTCGGACATGTTAGTCACATTATTGGTCGCGTGTTAACGTTTATTTAGAAATAAATATACATAAAAAGTCAATTATACCAAAAGTATTAATTTAAATATACTATGAGTGGAATAGTATGCAAATGCTATAATGATAATATGCAAGCCATTTCTAGTCCATATGAAGTGTCCCTACCGATGATTTCATGAATTCGCAGCTAAACCTTACTGGTTTCGCGAACGTAAATATTGACGATGCATGAATTCGCTGCTTAACCTGACCGGTTACGCGAATTTAATTATCCGTAAACTAAATTTACGATGAAATGAATAAAGTACGTGAATAGTGTTTTTTCTTCGGAAATGAATAGTGTCATGTGAATAGTAAATTTTCTGAACGCTTCTCGGAATCTCAAACTGACACAAAAAATGATGAATAGTAAAATAATGAATAGTGATTGTGTGAATAGTAACTGATGAATAGTAACTTCCGAGATGAATAATGAAATTTCGACATCTGAACAAGGACCTGAAATTACGAATTGTGACAGTTTTCCCCTCTACAGGGAACTTCGTCCCGAAGTTCAGTTTTGGTTGGTCTCTGAAGTATATTCGGTAAAAAGACGTGGATACTTGAGTTGCATTTGGTTTTCCCGTTCCCAAGTAAATTCGGGTCCTCTTCAAGAATTCCGACGAACTTTCACGATAGGAATTCGACTTTGCTTCAACCGTTCGACCTCACGGTCCATGATTTCTACAGGTTCTCCTGCCAGGTTTAGGTTCGTCATTGGGTTGGATTCCTTCCAATTGGAATTATGAGTCACTAATCTGAAAGTCATTTCTCGGGATTTGAAATTGTGAAACATGTTTGTGTAATCCTGCTACTTTCCAACATGGCTCAAGTCTGAGGGTTACTGGCCTACTCTGCCTGAAATACTAAATAGTCCAGTGTACATCGAGTTTAACTTCCCGGATTTTTCTGAATGGTATCATGCCTTTCCTAGGCAGAACTTTTAACGTGACCCTACCACCAACTTGAAATTCTAAGGGTTTACAACTTATCGACTTGTAACTGATTCTTGATTTGCAGGTAATTCCTGGTTATTTCATGAGTGCTTACAGGAATAGTGAGTTTGGCTTTTTCCGAGTTCGGTCCGTCAATAGATGATCAGCGCTTCTTGAGGTTTACAATGTGATATAGGTAATATATGTTGCTGAACTATGCCAGAACTCAAATTTGTATGTCAGCTGGTCGATTCTAAAATGAATCTTAAATGGTCCAATATACTAGAGGCTCAATCTCTCGTGTTACCAAAATTGTATCATGCCTCTCCAAGGCAAAGCTTTCAACTTAGTTCGTTCTCCCACTTGAATCTAGATGGTTTGCTGTTCAGGGATACCCAATCCGCATGATGTGCGTCATGCACCAACCTAACTTCTACCAGTTTCTCGTTGCTTGTAACTGGTTCTTGACTTGTGAAATTTTCCTTTGTTGTTCCATAGTTTAATTCTAGACCAGTGAATTTAACTTTCTGATTTCGGTCTATAAATGGGTAATTGGTACTTCGACCATAGAGTGCCTCAAATGGTGTAGTCTCTATGCTCGTGTGATAACTATCGTTGCAAATGAATCTGATTTATGATAAATGGTTAGTTCAACCATTTCTAGAGTCAATCGCTCACTCTCTGAGCATATCTTTCCTTTGTTTGAATTGTCCTCTTGATCTGACCATTGGTCTGAGGATGATAGGCGGTGTTTACATCTAAATGGGGTTCCAAAGGAAATCTTAAAATGATTGCTAGAAGTCTGAGGTGATTTGATCACCTTTATCAGGAATAATTGAAACGGTTACAATGAATATGGTGACTTATTCTACAATGTTATACTTTTCAAAAAGGGCATTATACGAAGAAGATAGAATATGGGTAACACTTTGATTCCTTGTGTTTTGGTCTAATGGGTGCTAAGACATGTGTCTTTGTTTGCCTATTGTGCTTGGTCTCCATTACTGACTTTTGTAATCGATCTATGGTGTCCCTCCTAATTTTCTTCATCACATATTCTAATATTCCTTATTGTCAAATCACAAAACCCTAAATGCACAAGCGATGTAGTATGGTGATTTGTTTTCAAAATTTATCTCGCGATTTTGAGTTTTTGGTCGAAATCTTTTTCTAAATAAACGAATTTAGGAAATGGAACAAATGGTTTACTAAATAATACCTTTCTTGATGATTCAGAATTCAATAGTTACGAAATGTGACGCAATTGTTAAACATGTTGTGAGTAGGACTGTTTACCAAAGATTGATGTTTCAATATTTCTCATTGTACAATGGTTCTGCTAAATATTGGCTAAAAAGGATCGTATTTTGTTTAAAATAGGCAATTCAAAATTAGTTTCTACGAGATATGTGATTTGTATAAATACAATTTTGAAATCAACTTCATTTACAAGTAAAAATACTAACAAGGATAAAATAGTAGGATAGGAAATGTTCGCATAAATGCATAGATGTCTAACATTCGGTTCCTGATATTGGAAGATGCCTATTGGCGATTATCTGGCAAAACTACAAGCCTAGGTATTCAACAAACTTAAGTCCTGAAATGGTTTATCTTTGAAATTGTCATCATGTTGGCAAAATGAGGGTGTCCATTGATACTATGTCGATGAATGTCTATTTTATTTCCACATAAAGCTGGGGAGATATGCTTGGGCCTGATGCCTCTCTTGATGTGTAGGTGAGGTTATCTAGAATTTCTTGAGGACACAACACTTTAGGGGAATCTATATCGATATCCATAATTCGAATCAATTATTCTTTGCGTAAACTCACTGCAGGGAAGTTTGCGTATGGATGAGGCCATGTTTAATTGAAATGCTCTACAGTATCGGTTAAGAGGCTTGGTTTATCTCTATAGTGTTGCTTAGCGCACCTTCACAGTGTGTTCGATCCTGAAACTCAATCTAGCTAGTACTTTTGAATGATAGAGCTGGACAACTAGGTCGGAGATGGTGGTTCGGATGGTCTCGTGGTATCTTAGAATTGTTGTTGAGTTATAAATTGTCTTACCGTATACTCCTAGTCTAGGTTAGTAGTTATGTAATCCTTTCATTGTTTTTCTCGTATCGAGGAATCCTCCTAGTAATTGATATGGGAAGTCTCTCCTAGGGAAATCAATGGAAAAATCCAACTTAATGGCCGAGTAAGTGACTGGTGGGGTAAGTATCCAGGGAGGGTTTGTCAAAAAGAGATGTTTATGAAAAAGTTTATTTGTTTACAACGCTTTGGAATGAAGATTGTTATTAACAATCCCTAAAAAAAAGTAATTTTTTTTTCATAGCATAATCCTTCCTGAATTATACATAGGTGATCAGGCTATGTATAATTGAGGACTAATGATGCAATGCTTGAGTTAGCCAAAATAGCATTATTTTTCTCAAAAGTTTTAGATGGTGTTCAACGTTTTGTTTTGAAAAATGGTATTCTAGTCATTTCCTTTCAAGTAACATGAAAATTGTTTCGCGTAATAATAGTAAATACTTGGTGCAATAACGGAAAAATCAATTTATAGGGTGGTAATAAAATAGTTTCTTTTAATAATTCCGTAAAACAATTTCCCCGTATGGTAGTAAAATAGCTTGAAGTAAAATTCGTTGAATGGTTTATTGGATACATGAGTGAATCTTATGGTATGGTAATAGTCTACTAATCCACTTATTTAAAGAATGTAAGCATCTTAGTTCATAACAGGGCAGTGGTTTATGATTATGAAGTGGTCGAGAATATGGTAGTGATATTGAGAGCGTGAAGGATGAACGTGTCGTTAAGGCATCTACAGTCAATTAAAAGGATAGTCTATGTATGAAAGGATATAGGGTAGAAATTTGGTGCCAATGATTTGAAGTATTCAAGAATTTATACTAGGTAAAATTCGCAGGTTCAAATGTGTAATCCCTCTAGGCATGACTAAAATGTATAAAGAACGGAAATTGTTTTACGGGTGATCTGAGTCAAGTAGGTACCACATCGAATGATGTTTTGATTTGCCATGAATGCAAGCTAAATGTCTTATGGTCAGGTGGAACTTCTCGATATCCTATCATGAAAATGAGGTCTTGTCCCATTGTGACTAAGCTATATTGATCTCTGAAAAGAATATAAATTTTGTTGAGTAATTGTACCTTGATCTTTTAATCCAACGAACTTATACTAGCGTGAGGGTCTTATAATATGGAATGAGCGAAAAAGGTCGTAATTTGAAGTATTGGTGTTAAGGCATGGTGTATCAATATTGGCAATCTCTGGTAGAGGGGTTTCTTTCGCATCTAAGGTCAAATAGCAAGTAGGTATAGTGGTTGCTTTCGAGATTTGTTCATGAGTTATGCGTGTTCCTTCTTGGAGATAGGTTTCTAAAATTAACAACATTTATTTGAGTGAAACATTGTGAAATTTGGTCATAAATGTATCTTGGAGTGACTTTATTTGAAGTTTGTAATGAATATAGTTATGTAAAAGATGTGACTACGAAATACTTTGTATTTTGATAAAAACAATATCTTTTATATATATATATATATATATATATATATATATATATATATATATATATATATATATATATATATATATATATATATATATATGTCTTTGGAAAAAGGGAGTTCAAGAAGATTGTTGCTTAAACAAAAATGAGTTTTAAATCCAACCATTGAAAATCAATAATTTGTTGTACTTCGTAAGGTTTGCAAGAAATTTTTTTGTTTGTACAAAAATTTAATTTGACTTTGACTTACTTGAATTGTTATTATCTCCGAAACACGAAAACTAGGGCAGTCACTCTTATCTTGGTCAACATGACCATTTAATCGTAAAGACATCTTCGTCTTTATTTATCCTGTTGTCTTACTTGCATCCTCCCAAAGTTGTAATTACATGTCAAATCTACTAATATGACCACCTTGGTCAGTAGAGTGTTGCTAGAGTGACTAATGATGCAATCATCGACTTAGAATGTGGTGTAATCAAACTTGATAATTAAGGGAGAGTTGTGATGAGTTCCATTATGATGGTATAATACCGTTCAAAGCATCTTGTTGGTTTATTGTGTTATGGAGGTATGAGACAATCATATCTAAGATAATATAGAGTCCTTGTGATAGATGCCACCCTTGGGCGATTTGTTGCAATTCTTATTGTGTTTGTGAGGCTTATGGTATTATTCAGAGTGTATCGTCCAAACACTCGTGGGTAATCTCAAATAATTACTGATCATCGTCTAACGATGAAGAGTAGTAGGCTGTCAAGCAGTAGAGGCTCTCAAACTCTCACCAACCTCAAACCTATGAGGAGGTGTAACGTATGGTAGATGGTAATGGTATGTCAAATAGTGGTTGCTTCTTAAGCAGCCTGTCATATATGGGTGTAGGGTCTCTGAGATGTGATGGTGTTGGTGGTGCTTTAGATGATGAGAACAAAGTTGCTGACGATGAGATCCTAGTGGTGAGTTAGGAGACGATGGTGATAATAGTGACTGGAATACTACCCTCTTTCACGCTATCCCGCTACATCTAAGAGGTAAAACTGAAGTACGCACTATGGGACGACCAATAGTGTAATAAGTAGCTGATGGTGGTGGTAGTACCTGAGTACTAAGCACCCTACTAGTGAAGGAAAGAAAATATAATATTTTCCTTGCAATAAGCATCCTAATAGGTCCATTAATATTAAGTCTGAATATCCTACCAAACGACATTCTATGTATGGGCTGGATGTTAGGAAAACCTTGTTCCTATAACAATTCAATGGTGCTAATGGCGACGTAAGTGTAACTAGTAGTACAATGGTAGTGGAAGATGACATGGCATCTTCAATGTCGGAATCCGACGAAAGGATAACAGGGTTGGTATCTGAAGACATGTCACTTGTGAACCAAGTCAACATAATCATATATATATATATATATATATATATATATATATATATATATATATATATATATATATATATATATATATATATATATATATATATATATATATATATATATATATATATATATGGGTGTAAATAACTCGCACAATGTATGCATGAAACAACATGTATAATGAATATGCACTTATGATGAAATGATGAGATGCTATGATGATGTGGTTATAGTCTAGGGTCCATGATACATCCTAGTTCTCTATAACCTTAGCTCTGATGCCAATCTGTCACACCCCCAAAATACCTGAATGGCAGCGGAATGGAATACCTGGGGGTGACCGTCATAGCACCACAGTTACAGTTATATTGAATGACCTAAAGTGTCGTTTTGAAAATACATCGTTTGATTCATTCAAAATATTCAGAGTTATAAAACATAGGTCCCAAAAGTCTTGGAAAATTTAAGGAAATAAGTTTAGTACAATCAAACGATAGTTCATAAGTGCATGAAAATCCAAAATGAGACGCGTCATCCTTGTTACTCAATGATATGACTCCATGCATGCCATGAAGAATATGTCTTAATTACCTGAAAATATATTGCGAAAACGGTCAACAATAATGTTGGTAAATAATCATAGGTTTGTAAGTTAAATCGTATGTACATTGGCCACAAGTTTAAAGTAAACCGACAAAATGTCAAAAATGCTACATTGTCTCTTAAGCTCATGACCCCGAAGCTAGACATAATATTGTATTGGCCCCAAAGGAGTGTTTACCAGGCACTCAAATAGTTTAGACATGAAATGCATCCGTAATTCCGTTGGAGCAACCCAAACACGGATGGAGGCGTCACCCTCAATAGATCTATTCACTCACTCTCGCTTGGCATTATAATTAACGGTCCATGATAATAAAGGGGACTTAACTTAGTAGTAAGGCAACTTAAGCAATGTATGAAATTTAATACTTGGGCATGTACAAAAATAATTGATGCAATGTATTCTCCCCCGTGGGATTTGAAATCAAATAAGTAATTGAAAATGGGGCTATGAAAACTCATCTGAAGTGATAGTACAATGTGATGAAATAATCGGGACAACAAGGCGCGAACACTAGCCGCAACCTAATATGAGTAATAACGATCTACTTTAGATCATGCCGTGATGTAATGAATGCACATGCACATGATACCTATACCACTCGTAACTTGAAAATACTAGTTATTGTGAAAGTAAAGTATTTTCCATACTTAGGAAAAATAAGTCCAACTAGACTTATAGAAACTTGTCGTAATATATCGTATATAAAATGTTAGTGTAATATTTCTCGTTTTAAAAACCTTGGAATAACGCCTAGTAGTCGTATAAATAAGCCTTGGGTCATACGTACTTCGTTAGTTAAGAATATAATTCTTGAACAATAAAATCTAGAAAATATGGTATTTAGTACGTAGTTATATTATTTCTATTAGTGACTATAAATATATATATAGTTTTGACGATCTTAAAACGCGTATAACTTTGTCGTTTTAAGTTCATATTCCTCGTTCTTTATATCCACGGATTCGTCTTAACATGTATTAATATATTTTTGATAGTTCGGCTCCATTAGATTACATCTAAAGCCTCTCTTTGTCCGTCGAAAATCGTCCAACGGCACGTTATATTTCCAGAAAATAGTTTTGGTCGTTAAATTTGCAAAAATCATAACTCCTTCGTTATAAGCTCGTTTTAATCCGTTCTTTCGCCCACGGCTTCGTTTTTGAAAGTATTTTATAAATCTTTGGTCAAAAATTACCCATCATCTACTGATTTTCCCACGTTTTAAAAATAGGGACAGTAGGTATATATATTAGTTTCAAAAATAATTTCCATGGTTCCAAACTAGTTTCAACTTCAACCAAAACACTTTCAATCACCACAAATCTAGTCTAATCTTACCATACACCTTCTTAGGGTGTCATGGGTTCCTAAACATCATAAATCAAGTGGATCTAACAAGGGTCTACCTATAATCTATCTCTAGGGCTCAAAAGTTAGATATGTATAAAATGGAGTGGTATAAACAACATATGCATGTAGATCTTGTATATATATCATATGAACATTATAAAAACTTGGTAAAATTATAAAAATGAGTGTCATACACTTACTTGAAAGATTAGTGAACTTATGGAGATGAAAACTTATAAAACCTTGGGTTTTTATCACAAAACCCTAACTAGAAATACATATGAGACTTAATTGACACTTGATCTTGAAAAATTTATGATCCTTGCTTGTTGTTGTTGTTTTGGTCGTGCACCCCCAAGGAAGGAAGAGAGAAAAAAAAGTTGTTGTTTAGATCTTGTGAAATGAGGTGCAATGTATATGTATATGTTATATATATATATATATATATATATATATATATATATATATATATATATATATATATATATACTATCTATAATGGAAAAATGGTCAAAAGTGAAATGTTGAGTTTTCAACAATGGTCAAATGAGAGAGAAAGTGAAATGTAATTAATACTCTTATTAAAACACCCCAATACTTAGATGTACAATAATTTATTCACATTGTACAACCAAATTAAAGCATATCTACCAAATTAAATACAACCAATCAAACACAAATCGGGTTGAACTGGGACACTTCAAACCCGGCGGGTTGACCCAGTTTAATTTGACTCATTTTCGACTCAACCTAGCAAGTTGACCCGGTTTAACTCGACCCATTTTTCGACCGAAACGGTTCAACCGGTTGAACCGGGTCGAACCGGGTTTCAAAAAATTATCCATTACTTAAAAAAGTACAATGATTTATTCACATTGTACAACCAAATAAAAACATATCTACCAAATTAAATACAACCAATTAAAACACAAACCGGGTTGACCCGGGACGCTTCAAACCCGGCGGGTTGACCCAGTTTAATTTGACCCATTTCCGACCCAACCTAGCAAGTTGACCCGGTTTAAATCGACCCATTTTTCGACCGGAACGGTTCAACCGGTTGAACTACCCGGGTCGAACCGGGTTTCAAAACATTATCCATTACTTAAAAGTACAGTGATTTATTCACATTGTACAACCAATTAAAACATATCTACCAAATTAAATACAACCAATTAAAACACAAACCGGGTTGACCCGGGACGCTTCAAACCCGGCGGGTTGACCCTGTTTAATTTGACCCGTTTTCGACCCAACCTAGCAAGTTGACCCGGTTTAAATCGACCCATTTTTCGACCGGAATGGTTCAACCGGTTGAACCACCCTGGTCGAACCGGGTTTCAAAACATTATGTTTAATTCCCAAATCTTCAAACTTTTATTATTTTTCGTTTATAACCTATAAACTTTTTTTTACCAATAAAATATTTGTCGCTATAAAATTCCGTTGCTATGCACGGGTACTCGTCTAGTATATATATATATATATATATATATATATATATATATATATATATATATATATATATATATATATATATATATATATATATATATATATATATATATATTATATTAGACAAGCCTTGACAAGTATTTATGAGTTTGTAGGATTTTCAAAGTCTTGTAAGGAATTAGTATGGAGGGGGGGGGGGGGGGGCTGCATTTATGGAAGGGGGGAAGAAAAATGAGGTGTTGTGTAAGATATTTGGTAAATCTTGCATTATAATGCATATATTAATAGTTTTAGGGAATACCGGGTACCGAGTTAATTAAAAATAAATTTTAACGGAGTTAACCGGGACATAATAAAGACATAAAAATTGTAAAAATATGTTGGGTACAAGTATTGAGTATTTGGAAAATTATTGTTTAGTTTTTACGAAAATCGTCGTAAATAAATTACGCGTACGATACAAATTAAATAAATTTCCAAAACACCGGGTAAATTAATATTATAATTTTTATATTATTAAAATGAATATAAAAATATATTGGGATCATAGTCGGGAGTGTCGGACATGTTAGTCACATTATTGGTCGCGTGTTAACGTTTATTTAGAAATAAATATACATAAAAAGTCAATTATACCAAAAGTATTAATTTAAATATCCTACGAGTGGATTAGTGATCGGTGAATAGTAATTGATGGATAGTAACTTTCCGAGATGAATAATGAAATTTTGACATCTGAACAATGACATGAAATTACGAATTGTGACACGAAAGCTATTACCACTCGTAGTGGTAAAGCTATTGATGGACCCTCGACTCCTATTCCTCCACCTTTGAAGGAAGTGGAACGAGAACCCGAGGTTATTAAGGACAAAGTGCAACCCTCAAGCTCACGAAGTACCGCACACGTCCAACCTTCGGAGGTCCAACCATCAATTCCCGAATTTGCTTTTCCTAAGAGCATTTCTATGCCTTCGATCCCATATCCTTCAAGGCTTAATGATCAAAAACTCCGTGAACAAACTAATGATCAAATGAAGAAGTTTCTTGAGATATTTCAAAAGTTACACTTCGACATTAGTTTCACGGATGCTCTTCTCTATATGCCTAGGTTTGCTTCCACTTTCAGGAGTCTTTTAAGTAATAAAGAGAAATTGTTTGAACTCACTAAAACTCGTTTGAATGAAAATTGTTCGGCGGTTCTTCTAAAGAAACTTCCTGAAAAATTAGGAGACCTGGGGAAATTTCTCATTCCTTGTGATTTCCAAAAGCTTGAAGAATGCTTCACCTTGGCCGATCTTGGTGCTAGCATAAATCTCATGCCTTTCTCTATTTGGCAAAAGCTTTCACTTCCCGAGCTTACACCAACACGAATGACTCTTGAATTAGCAACCCGAACGGTTACGGTTCCAAAGGGTATTGCTGAAGATGTCTTTGTGAAGGTTGGTAAGTTCCATTTCCCTGCCAACTTCGTAGTCGTTGATTTCGATGCTGATCCTTGTGTTCCCCTAATTTTGGGAAGACCATTCTTGAAAATGGCTCGTGCATTAATCGACGTCTTCGAAGGTGAAATGACTCTAAGAGTTGGCGATGAAAAATTGGTCATTAACATTGAAAACACTTCAAAAGATCTTCTCGACCTTGAACGAGAATCAATTAACCAAATTGATGTCATCGATGTTACATGCGATGAATATTTTGAAGAAGTGTTAAATGTGCAAGGATCAATTAATTCTACCATCGACGTCTCTTCCCCTTCTCTCACTCCATTTGAGGGAAGTGACTTTCTTTTGGAAGAGGTCGATACTTTTCTTTCCCAAGATAGCTCAATGTCACATGAGTTTGATAGTACCTATTTTGATTCCGAGGGGGATATACTTATGCTTGAAAAATTGTTGAATGAAGATCCTTCACCCCCTCACCTTCCAAAAGAACTTCATATCGAGGAGGTCAAAAATGTTGAAAAAACTGATGACTTCCCCGAGGTTGAACTCAAGGAACTTCCACTTCATCTCGAGTATGCATTTTTGGAAGGAGACGATAAGTTTCCCGTCATAATTGCCAAAGACTTGAATGAGGAAATAAAACCGCTCTCCTCAAGGTTTTAAAGTCACACAAGCGAGCCATTGCTTGGAGACTTTCCGACATCAAGGGTATTAACCCGGAATTTTGTATGCACAAGATTTTGATGGAGGATGACTTTAAACCGGCGGTTCAACAACAAAGAAGGGTAAATCCAAAAATTCACGAGGTTATCAAACAAGAAGTCATAAAACTTCTTGATGCCGGTTTGATTTACCCTATCTCGGATAGTCCTTGGGTGAGTCCCGTTCATTGTGTGCCCAAGAATGGTGGCATAACGGTAGTTAAAAATGATGATAACGAGTTGATTCCTACTCGATTGGTAACGGGTTAGCGTGTTTGTATTGACTATCGAAAGTTAAATGACGCCACCCGCAAAGACCACTTTTGATGAGGCAAAAAATGATCCGTTTTTAGGGGGTCATTTAAGCCTGAATCCGAATTTATTTGATCAAATATTGCCCTAAATCGTTCCTTTTGTGATTTTAGGTACTTTGGGAGAGAAATCTGGAAAAGGAAGCAATTCGGACGTTTTTGGAGCATAATAGTGAAGAAAACGCCAAAGTCTTAATTTTCCATGCTGGGAACAGTAGGTGACGGCGTCAAGAGTAATTTCCTGACGGCGTCAAGAGCAAAATTCCATGACGGTCCAGAAGAGATTTGACGGCGTCATGAAGGTAGGGCGTCAAGAGTAAAAGTCATGACGGCCTGGAAATGATTAATACTTGATGGCGTCAAATGTAGATCTAGGCAGTCCGAGATTAGTTTTGGCGGCGAGGTGACGGCGTCACCTAATTGGTCTTGACGCCGTCAGACCCCTTTTCCTATATATAGTTTTCTAATTTTTCACATTAGAGAGAGAAGTTTTGGGAGAAACCCTAAGTATGATTTTGGTGTAACTTTACAGGTTTTTCAAGGGTTCCAACCCCTTGATACCTTGCATGTGTAATCAAGATAAGTGTTCTTTTAATTCAATCAATATGTCTATGTGTTGGTTGTCTATATCTTGTTCTTGTCTTAATTCCATCATGCTAGGCTAGATCTATCTTGTGTTCGCTTAGATCTAATGAAACCTAGATGTTGATTATGTGTTGATTACTTGTTTATTCTTGTATTGGATGAATGATTTATATGTTAGGCTTAAGAAAACTGGCAGATCTCCAATTGGTAACATGCTTGAACGTCTTAAGAAACATGAACCGACGCGCACTAGGTCTTTATTGGTTGTATTTAATGCATGAGCCACTGTTTACAATCCCTATAGTTGTGCTGGGCATGGTGTAGGAGGAGATAAGAGCTCATAGAATTGGGGAGTTATGTGTGCCACCTCATGAATGGTATTAAGGAATACGATCCGTCATCCATACAATTATAACAAGTAATTAACGTGTAAAAGATGTCTAGGGAGTAGTGAAATCTAAGTAAACACATTTTCTCCAATTACTGCTCACAACTCTAGTATAAATTAGTTTATTTTCATTTTTAGTATTTTATTTTGATTGCATCTTAGTATTGGGTTAGTTGAATAGCAACTAATTCCGCCCAAATCCTTCAAACCCGAGATTTTAACTTGCTTTTCATAAAATGTAAAAATACAAAAAAGAATCTTCCCGCACCTTTAGAACTAGTATTTAGGTTTTCTAATCCTAGCGACACTATTCCTAGCTAAACGATCAATCCCCCGGTACTTGTCACTATACTATACTACAACGATCAGGTACACTGCCTGGTGGGGGTTGTAAGCTTCTCAAGATCCCTTGAGAGGTAAAGCCTGGTGCGATTCCCACTCATCAAGTTTTTGGCGCCACTGCCGGGGAATAGTTATTGTCTAGGTTAGAATTTCTTTTTATTAGGTCTACTTGCTTGATTCCTTTCTAGTAAGATTTTATTTTTATTTTTAGGTTCCCTTTAGTCTATCTTTTTCTTTGTGCCCTTTGTTTGTAAAACCATTTTCATTTGTCTTTATGGCGGATGAGATTCCATTTAGATCATTAACAATAGAGGAACAATTAGTTTACTCGGATAGATTTGCTTCCTGTTGTTCCAATGAATTTTTATGTGATCTTAGATATATACAAGAAGAGATGAGTGTAAAGTTTCATAGGTTTGATGAGATATGGGCATGTGTGGCCTATATTAAACAATCATTGTTAGGATCAATTCCTTTTAGTAAGACCCTTTGGAAAAATTTTGAGGAAAGCCTCCTAACCGTGAACCATGAGTTAATGAATTGATGGGTTTGTATGCATCACAACTTGAGGAAACAATTAAGGAGGATTTAGCCGAACATGATCATATTGAGCAAAAAGATGAATCGTTTAGGCAAATTGAACATTGTAATCAAGTTATTGAGGAAGGTTCTTATGAATCAGACTTAGAACTTGAAATGGCTAGAGAAGGATTTGAGATACTTAGCAACATGTTTAGGTTAGATTCTACTAAAACATGTGATGAGCATATAGGTGATGTTGAGAAAAGGAAGGATGAGGTAAATAACACAAACATACAAAGTACCCCACAACTCCCGCCATCACTTAAGGAATACACACCACCCGTGACTTACCCGGAAGAAGTAGAAGAGACTATAGGAGCCCCAATAGAGGTAGAACCTTTGAACCAAACACAACTAGAGGATATAGGTTTGAATACTCATAATGATAACCTTACTCTTAGTTCTAGAGAAGTTCCTAGTTTTGATGAACCGGAGCCTCAACCAAAGCCGTTACCTAATCTTCTAACCTTAGATGTGAATTTAGGAATTAAAGAAGGTCCCGATCCACGCATCAAACCATATAGTCCAGGTAGTCTTGGGATAAAGGTAGTGGACTCTAAGCCTTGTAGAGAGGAAACCAATATAGGAGTGGAAAATGACGTTACATGCTTGCATCACCCATTTATGATTGACCGCAAGAAACATTATGGGTTTAAACCGGGTTTATTAGGTCAAGATGGATCCCCAACTGGTAATCTCTTGAAGTTGATAGAAAATGATCCCTTTCTAGGAGAAAATCTTAATCCACCCATTAACCCGCTTGAATTTGGTAAGGTTTTAATGATAGGAGCACACCCCTTTGAGCATATAATTCATCCACCACACGTTCCTCACAAGGCATATTTCCACCCTAAGGGTGTGTATCGCTACTTCCACCCGCACTTAATCCTAAGTGTAGGGAAAACTTCCCCTATTTCCGTTAAGTAAGGGTAGAGTCAGGATCGTGACTCGAACAAAAACAAGCGCTTCTTGGGCGGCAACCCATGTTTTGTGTGATTTTATTTTGTTTGTTTGTTATTTGCTTCCGTATGCATGCTTTATTTTTATTGCTGGTAGATCATGTTTCTAAACTAATAAGTGGAAATACTTTACTTTGTTGTTTAGCCTAGTCTTAACTCCACCTAAAAGTATTTTTGCAAAAGATAAGTGTAAGGGGAAACCCCAAATATGTTTTCAAGAAACAAACCGATCATGATTCTCCACAATATTTAATGAACATGTATATTCGTATTTGTTAGAGTCAAATGCTTGTATTGAGTCATGATGAAGTTTTGCAGGATTTTCCAGGAAGTAGGACCAAGTTTTTCCAGAAATTTTCCGGAAACTTAACATAAGAATTTCTGCAGGTCAATTCTGACGGCGTCAGGAGTTTACTCTTGACGGCGTCAGGTGTAAAAATCTGGAAATTTTACCGGTTTTGTTTTTCTAACGGAGTCTTATGGTTTTTGTGAATTATTAAGTTTTATAATCTCCAGGAGATCTGCAAACTTCATTCCACAAGCATTATATCTTATCTTGTTTTCTAGGATTTAGTAACTTATATAGGATGCCGCCGATTTTACGCGAGGTTGTCTTGTCTATTTTGTCAGGTTTTACAGGTTATGTAAGACAAGAAGATGATTTATATTCTGGAAGGGAAGCTTTGATTGTTCATTTTCTTGGAGGAAGATTTAACCTGGCCACCTTATTATCCATACCGAGCGAATCAGGGGAGTATTTGATTTCATTCTTTTTACTTATTTCACTTTTACATTCTTTACTTGAACATTGGGGACAATGTTCATCTTAAGTGTAAGGGGAGGGTAAAAAGATGATACCTTACATATACACTTTCGCTTGAGTTTGTTTTGTTTAATGGTAGATGTGTAATAAAACTATGAGAAATACTTGTTAGTGCAATTTTAGCGCCAAATTTAAAATTTTTTACAACATTTAGGGGTGAAACTTTAGCCATAGCAAGCGTCTCATGGATAGGAGATTGTATGACTAGCACATAACCGTATATTCAGAAAAATTTTCCACCCAAAAATGTGAGGTTCGCCTTTAGATTTGATAGGAAAAGCATTCATTATTAGTGCTTACGAGTGTACCGGTAGCATTTAGATTCTAGAACTTGCGTTAGTAATACATCCCGAGACCGCTAGTGAGACTACATTCGTGTGGTAGGATTTACTACATGATAAGAGGCATTAGGATCACCCTTGTGTTAAACCCGTATTATAATTACTTGACCATTTAAGTCATATTACTTGGCTAGTTAAGTCAACTAATTTTTCCCACACCCTTAGCGTTGTACTCATTTTTAGTACACGAAACCCCTAGTACACCCCTCCGAGCCTATCTTTTCGTTTCTAACTTTAAGCATTTTACTTAAAGGAAGAATTTGTTACACCCCACTTAAATGTACAACCAAATCGCCTTAGCCTTCCGTGTATGCGCTCATTTTTAGTGCATTATTGTTATTTGTTAAACCCTAAGTTAACTTTCTAATTGATTACATGGTTGCTAAGTCGAGTCATATCCTTGTACATATTGTTTTGAGACGATTGGGACTCATGGGTAAGTACTTATTTTATGGAGTAATGGGGAAGAACATCATATATTACCCCCATATGTACGTTAATCTTAAAAGTGCTCCAAGTGTTTTGATTTTCTTAATTCGAGTCATTAGTTTAGTTTATTATAAAGTATGTAAAGATTGAAGTGTAAGGGAAATATTCATTCCCTATGATGTATTATTTTGGATGGTAGGGTAAGAGTGTATGCAAAAAAAAAAAAAAAAAAAAAAAAAAAAAAATCGAAAAATCAAGAAAAAGAAAAAAAAAATATAGAAAAAGGAAAAGAAAAAAAAAACATACGGACTACCATCCCTTTTCATTCTATGTTCATTTTATGTTTTTGTTATTTTTCATTTAATAGCTTAAGTCGAGTCTAGTCTTGGCTTAGCAACGCCATATTGTACGTGTAATTAACCAAGATTGTTAACTCGCCACCAGTAAAACTTCCTTTATCCAACAAAACCATGTATTTCATATCCCTACACCTAACGTTACAACCCTTTAAAAGACCTCTTTGATAGTTTATCCTATGTGCTTACGCCATGTGGTGGAGGTTTGATCCTTTCCCAAGCCTATGGTAATCTATTTTGCTATGACAGGTAGTGAGAGATATCTTCCGTTTCCATATTGTAATTTACACTTTATTACACCCGAGAGATGTGAGCATCTAAACACTATTTGTGAGGTGCTTGTGTATGACCTCCGTGCTTGTCTATTGGTCTTTAGTGGAACGATTATTTGTTGTAATTACTTTTATATTAGTGTTAAATGACCCCTAACTTGTCTTTTGAGTAGAATAAAAGCGCATTTGCTTGAGGACAAGCAAATCTCAAGTGTAAGGGTATATGATGAGGCGAAAAATGATCCGTTTTTAGGGGGTCATTTAAGCCCGAATCCGAATTTATTTGATCAAATATTGCCCTAAATCGTTCCTTTTGTGATTTTAGGTACTTTGGGAGAGAAATCTGGAAAAGGAAGCAATTCGGACGTTTTTGGAGCATAAAAGTGAAGAAAAAGCCAAAGTCTTAATTTTCCATGCTGGAAACAGTAGGTGACGGCGTCAAGAGTAATTTCCTGACGGCGTCAAGAGCAAAATTCCATGATGGTCCAGAAGAGATTTGACGGCGTCACGAAGGTAGGGCGTCAAGAGTAAAAGTCATGACGGCCTGGAAATGATTAATACTTGACGGCGTTAAATGTAGATCTAGGCAGTCCGAGATTAGTTTTGGCGGCGAGGTGACGGTGTCACCTAATTGGTCTTGACGCCGTCAGACCCCTTTTCCTATATATAGTTTTCTAATTTTTCACATTAGAGAGAGAAGTTTTGGGAGAAACCCTAAGTACGATTTTGGTGTAACTTTACAGGTTTTTCAAGGGTTCCAACCCCTTGATACCTTGCATGTGTAATCAAGATAAGTGTTCTTTTAATTCAATCAATATGTCTATGTGTTGGTTGTCTATATCTTGTTCTTGTCTTAATTCCATCATGCTATGCTAGATCTATCTTGTGTTTGCTTAGATCTAATGAAACCTAGATGTTGATTATGTGTTGATTACTTGTTTATTCTTGCCTTGGATGAATGATTTATATGTTAGGCATAAGAAAACTGGCAGATCTCCAATTGGTAACATGCTTGAACGTCTTAAGAAACATGAACCGACACACACTAGGTCTTTATTGGTTGTATTTAATGCATGAGCCACTGTTTACAATCCCTATAGTTGTGCTGGGCATGGTGTAGGAGGAGATAAGAGCTCATAGAATTGGGGAGTTATGTGTGCCACCCCATGAATGGTATTAAGGAATACGATCCATCATCCATACAATTATAACAAGTAATTAACGTGTAAAAGATGTCTAGGGAGTAGTGAAATCTAAGTAAACACATTTTCTCCAATTACTGCTCACAACTCTAGTATAAATTAGTTTATTTTCATTTTTAGTATTTTATTTTGATTGCTTCTTAGTATTGGGTTAGTTGAATAGCAACTAATTCCGCCCAAATCCTTCAAACCCGAGATTTTAACTTGCTTTTCATAAAATATAAAAATACAAAAAAGAATCTTCCCTCACCTTTAGAACTAGTATTTAGGTTTTCTAATCCTAGGGACACTATTCCTAGCTGAACGATCAATCCCCTGGTACTTGTCACTATACTATACTACAACGATCAGGTACACTGCCTGGTGGGGGTTGTAAGCTTCTCAAAATCCCTTGAGAGGTAAAGCCTGGTGCGATTCCCCCTCATCAACTTTCCTCTACCATTCATGGATCAAATGCTCGAAAGATTGGCGGGAAACGAATACTATTGTTTCCTTGACGGTTTTTCGGGTTATTTCCAAATTCCCATCGACCCTCAAGATCAAGAGAAAACAACCTTTACATGTCCATATGGAACATTTGCTTATCGACGCATGCCTTTTGGCTTGTGCAATGCTCCTGACACGTTTCAAAGATGCATGATGGCCATTTTTCACGACATGATCGAGAAAACAATGGAGGTCTGCATGGATGATTTTTCGGTCGTTGTGAATTCATTCGAATCATGTCTCGCCAATTTAGACAAAATGCTTCAAAGGTGTGAAGACACCAATCTTAGTCTAAATTGGGAGAAAAGTCATTTCATGGTCAAGAAAGGAATTGTCCTTGGCCATAAGATTTCTAAAAGCGGGATTGAGGTTGACAAGGTTAAAATCGATGTCATTGCCAAACTTCCTCCTCCCACAACCGTTAAAGGTGTTTGGAGTTTTCTGGGTCATGCCAGCTTCTATCGTATATTCATTCAAGATTTCTCAAAGATAGCTAGGCCTATGACCCGACTTCTTGAAAAAGAAACTCCGTTTGTCTTTTCTGACGAGTGCATCGAAGCTTTCTAAACTCTCAAGCGAAAGCTTACCGAGGCACCAATTCTAGTTGCCCCCGATTAGGACCTACCTTTCGAACTTATGTGTGATGCAAGTGACTTTGCCATAGGTGCGGTCTTGGGGCAACGAAAAACCAAGCATTTTCAGCCGATTCATTATGCAAGCAAAACCTTGACCGAAGCTCAATCTCACTACACCACAACGGAAAAAGAATTACTAGCCATGGTGTATGCGTTTGAGAAGTTTCGGCCTTACTTAATCTTGACTAAATGCATAGTGTACACGGATCACTCGGCTTTCAAATATCTCTTTGCCAAGCAAGATGCAAAGCCGAGATTGCTCCGTTGGGTTCTCCTCCTACAAGAGTTTGATATCATCATCCGTGATAAGAAAGGAGCCGAGAACCTCGCTGCTGACCATCTTTCCCGATTGGAAAACCCGCATCAAAGTGTCCTCGAGAAAAATGAAATAAATGAAACGTTTCCTCTTGAGACACTTAATGTGATTTCTCGTCGTGGTGACTCTAGTACCCCATGGTTTGCCGACTTTGCAAACTATCATGCGGGGAATTTTGTTGTCAAAGGGATGTCGTCCCACCAAAAGGGCAAATTTTTCAAAGATGTGAATCATTACTTTTGGGACGATCCCTATCTATTCAAAGTTTGTGCGGATCAGGTCATTCGTAGGTGTGTTCATGGCCAAGAAGCCATGGAAATTCTTAGGGCTTGTCATAATGGACCCACCGGGGGACATCATGGCCCGAACTACACCGCTCGAAAAGTGTTGGATTAAGGTTTTTATTGGCCCTCCATTTACAAAGACGCCCATGACTTAGTCAAATCTTGTGACTCATGTCAACGTTAAGGAAAGATAACACAACGGGATGAGATGCCACAAAATGTCATCCAAGTTTGTGAAATCTTCGACGTTTGGGGCATAGACTTTATGGGGCCGTTCCCGTCTTCACGAGGGAACAAGTACATACTCGTGGCCGTTGACGATTTATCAAAATGGGTCGAAGCCAAAGCTCTCCCAACTAACGATTCCCGAGTAGTTGTAAAATTTTTAAAGTCTCTATTTGCTAGGTTTGGAACTCCCCGCGTTATGATTAGTGATTACGGTACTCACTTTTGCAATGACCAATTTGCAAAAGTCATGCTCAAGTATGGTGTCACTCACCGATTTGCTACCGCTTATCACCCACAAACAAGTGGGCAAGTGGAGGTTTCAAACCGTCGTCTAAAAAGAATTCTTGAAAGAACCTTAGGCGAAAACCGTGCCTCTTGGTCGGACAAGTTAGATGACGCTCTATGGGCTTTTCGCACGGCTTATAAAACACCTATCGGGTGTACTCCTTATTAGCTTTTGTATGGAAAAGCATGTCATCTGCCGATTGAGCTCCAGCACAAAGATTATTGGGCTCTTAAGAATGCAAATTTCGATCTCAAGTCTGCGGGTGATCATAGGAAGGTTCAACTCAATGAACTTAATGAACTTCATGATCAAGCTTACGAAAACTCTTTAATCTACAAAGAGAAAACAAAGAAGATCCACGACTCCAAAAACCGCGTTTTTAACGTTGGTGACCGAGTCCTTCTTTTCAACTCTAGATTGAAGATATTTTTGGGTAAGCTCAAAACCCGCTGGACTGGGCCTTACACCGTTGCCAAAGTTTTTCCATATGGTACCGTCGAGTTGTCTCAAAATGACGGTCCAAATTTCAAAGTAAAACGGTTAAAGCATTATTTTGGAGGGGACTTACCACCCATGGTTGTCCCGGACCTTGAAACTTTCCTATGGACCAATGAATTCGGGGATCGAGTCAAGCTAGCGACTCGATAAACAAAAACAGTAGCACATCATGGGTTTTCACCCGTGTCTCTAATTTCTTTCAACTTTCTAACACCTAAGTATGGGGGAGTGGCCACCCCCTGCAGCTGTTTGTGATGTATATATCTTCAAAAAAAAATGTGTATGTATTAATAAATTGAAAAATGAAAAATGACGTTCCCACAATTAGGTTTTAATATTATCTTCTTACGTTCAAAGATTCGGCATAATAGCCGGGACTTTGAATATTGAGGACAATATTCAATTCTAAGTGTGGGGGAGGGGAAAATTCTAGCGAATTTTATCAAATTATACCGTCTAGTACTCCCGTTTTTTGCCCAAAATTTTTAAAAAAAAATCACTTTATTTCAAAATTTTTATGGCTATCAGTCCGCCAAGTCTAACCGACAAAAGGATTGGCTAATCCAGGAGCAAACGGCTCTTGGTAAAGATAACTCAAACCCGTTGACGGCTTGCAATTTGCCCAAAATTGTATGGTATCTCAACTCACCATATCCCAAAAAGTGAATGAGTTGGCTAGCCCGCAAGATTATGGCTTGTGGTAAAGGCAGTGAAAAAACCATAATTGGTAATCAACTAACCAAGATGTTGACTGTGTCCATCAAGAGTTGGCTAGTCCAGAAGCAAACGGCTTTTGGTAAAGACAAATCAAAACCGTTGGAAGCTTGTGGTTTGCTCAAAATCACATGGTTATCAAATGGACCATAATTCTTACTTGAACCGAAACATTTGGCTACTCCAGAAGTAATGGCTTTTGGTAAAGAGATTTCAAATCCATTAATTTTCACAAAAGATTGCTAGGGACTAGCAATACTAAAGTGTAGGGGATTGATGAGTGTGTAAATACTCATCATTTTTACCGTATTTTAACTGCCAAAATACGAGAAAACACTCAAGAATTCATCAAAATAATGAAAATATCCCAAAGATCGTGTTTTATATGTTTCAAATGCAAAATGATTGAAAACAAACAAAAAATGAACAAAGTTTGTATAATTGGCAGTTTCAGTCCCCCAACTTTCAAAATTTAACAAAACTAGTCCCTGAGCGTTTATTTTGAAAGAAAAGTCAAACCAAGTTCTTAAAAATCAAAAGTTACCAAATAATGATCTTTGGGTGAAAATTTTGGAAAAGTTACAATTGTGGTCCCGTAAGTTTGCAAAGTTGTCAATTTTGGTCCCAGGATATCTTATTTTGGAAATAAATCATCAATAGGTCCTTGGAAATTTGAAACATATCAAGAAGGGTCATTGGAATAACTTTGGAATTTGCCAGCTTTGGTCCCCCAAATATCAGAAGTTTACAAGATTGGTCCTTGTGATATCAAAACCAAACGGACCCTTGTAAAATATTAAAAGCCCACCATTATCCAATCCACCCTACACCTTATACAACCCCTGGCCCAAAAATTCCCCCAAGCCCATCTCACTTTCACGTTTAATAAATAAAATGTGTAGGTCAAAGTTCTAGTCAAACATAACTTACCCTCTTCCCCATCTCCCCCCGTTTTATCCTCTGGGTAAACAACCATTACCTCCATAACTTCCTGCAACACTCCACCACCCATCTCAAAAGCTTCCCATCACATTCCCCCATCCCACTAACCACATCAAAAACCATACCTACCACCCTAAGCCACGCTGGCAATCCCATTCCCCTCACAAATGTTTTCCCGCCCAAAAGTGAATTGAAGGTCAGGATCTCTTATAACCTAATTGAATGGTTGGGATTTGTAGAAGAAGGCACAAGGATCAAGTTTTGAAGTTTTTATCTCACAGAGGAAGCACAAGGAAAGGAGTAACCCTTGTTTTTAGCTTGGTATAAATAGGAGGTCACTTGTAAGCCTTAGGCATCAGTTTTTCTTTGTATTTTTCCTGCTTTCAATTTAATTCTCTAATGTAATGATTTATCTTTGAAGTAATTTAAGTTTCATTCAGCAATTGATAAATTTAAAATTCCACTTATTTTTCTCAATTCTTGCAAATTTTGTTACTTTCTTTCATTTATGCTAAGCCTGGTCTCAGAAATCATCTTAAGTTACTTGAGATAATGTATAGGTTTCAAATCCAGTAAAATCAGAAACATAAAAAAAATAGAAAAATACAAGAAAAACATTAAAAAAAAAGGTAAAGAAGAAGAACATGGCATGGAGCAGGGTTAGTACTGGATGGCCCTTGGTTTAGTACTCAGGGGAGTGTTTGGATTTTGGTTTTGTTCCTAGTCCACCCTGGTTCTTAGCATCGGCTAAATTGTAAGCTTTTCTTATATATACTGTTGGTATAATCTGTTACTTGTGTTAGTTGTTGTTCAATTTTACTTGTTTGGGTTTGGCTTTGATTAGAACATGGTAAATCTTTGGTCTGATGGTTTTCTTTATTAAGTTCCTTCATAAACCTGTCAAAAATCTATTTCTAAGTGAGTGTTTGGTTTAAGCTTTAAGTCCTTGTTGTTGTTGTTGTTATTTTGGTCTAAGTTTACTTAGTTTATGTGACTTAAGATATATACAGTCAAAATCAAACAAGTTCTTGGTGGTTTTCATTAAAAAAGTCAAGATTTGCTTTGTAATCCATTAACAGTCACTTGTGTGAAGAATTGAGTACCAAGTCTTGAGAACCAACTTAGGGTTAAGTAAGAATGATTGCTTTGGGCGTATTTAGTGGTTACAAACATAAATCAACCATATGTACTCATTCCAAACTCAACTAGGTCAACTTGCTCAAAAATCTTTCAAAAGTCAAAATTGGATACTGAAATTTTACCCAGACTTCAAACCAAGGTATAAACCTTAAGGGTGATGAGAAATGCATGAATCTTGTTGATTTATGTTGTTTCCCAGCTTGTCTACATATTTCAAAAAGAAACTTTGGGTTTGAAAGTGGATAGCACATAGAAAAGAGATCTTGAAGTCGGTAGTTTGACTGAGCAATTACCCTGCATCTCAGTTTTTGCAATTATTCAAATAGTCGTAGATTGTTCATTAGTAGGAGTTAGGCTGTGTAATTTGTGGTTTTAGATAGCCCCCCAGGTCATGTTCGTAGACTAACTTTTAGTTTAAGCTTAGTGCTTATCTAGTGCTTAATAATAAGCACTCTTTTGGAACAATTGAGACTGCATGCTGTGTATTCAGTTAATAGGTTTTGGTTGTTCTTCTTGGATGTTGGTGTTGGTCTTGACCTGATTGCTGTTTATTGTTGTTATCTTTATTGTTGCTGGGTTTGTTCAAACTTGTTCAAGCTTATATAGTTTTTTGGCTTACTTATCTGCTGCTACTTTGCTTTGCTGCTGATTGTTCTTATTGTTCTTGTTCGTGTTGATCTTGTTGATCATTGTTTAGAATTGTTGTGGTTGGTTACTACTGTTGTTGTTATTGTTTTGCTTATTCAAGTTTATAGCTTATTTAAGGCTTGTTTGGTTAATGGCTTAACTTGGTAGTTTCAATTAGAAAACAAAGAAAAGTTTCAATTTTGATTTCTTGATCTTGTGAGATCTCAGTGTTTACTTGATTGTGTTTCCAAAGATTTTGATTTGTAAAATTATTTTGTTGAATGTTCCACTGATTTGCAAAAAGAAAATAAAAAGAAAAAAAAATTGAGAAAAAAATATATATTTTGCACAAAAAAGCCAAGGGCAGGATTCGAACCTGTGTCCCTTGGCTCACAACACACAGACATAACACTACACCCATAAACCAGTTGCCCTAGGGTCTTTTTCGTTTAACCTTCCCTTTATTTTCTATTTAACCCATTTTTCCCTTGTTGGCTTATTTAGATTAATGGCTTATTTTCTGCTTATTTCTATACTGTACCACCATTTTTATATTTTTCTTAAATCAATTTTAGTTTGTTGAATTTATTAAAAAAGTTTCAGATTTTTAAGAATAGTTTTAATATTTATTAGAATTTAATTAGAGTAAATTAGTTTTTAATTCGTAATAAATAGAGTTTTTATTGAAAAATTAATTTTCTTTTTTCTAAAATTTTCTTTTGTCATTTAGTGCGTAAGAAAATTATTTGTAAACCCGTAGGACTTTTGTAGCTTCAATTTCACATTTTTATTTGCGCGTTGACGTTTATCTTAAATAAACGTCACGTTTATTTGTCAATTTGAAATTTAGGATTCCCGATACCTAACTTTGTTTCCCGTAGTGTTTTAGGATTTCCCTAGTTTACCTATTGCCTTTTATTTCCCATTAGGTTGTTAATAATCCGGTTACGTTTGTTAATTCACAATTCTCGTTAATTTAACGTATCACAAAACCAAACAAACCTTCCAACATACAAGATTTTAATCTCAATCTCACTCGAAGCTTTCCATTCATACCTCGTTGGGGTACGACCCGGGAAATCACTTCCCGGTCTCACAATTTGAATATCACTTTCACGAGTTTTGCGAGGTAATCTTTTTCCTTAAAGGTTTACTCGTAGTCCTCCACGTCTTCTTGTCTCACGATAACATAGACTACACGTTTGTTGATATTTTGATAAATTGTTTTTACACACACCAAAACACAACGAATCACTACTAAGCAGATGGCGTGTGGGAACTTTGAGATTCCGGCCAGCATCGGAAATTTGAAATATCTAAACACTTTCGCCGACCAAGGATCGGAAGTAAATCTTATGCTCCTAACTATCTACACCCAACTAACGTCGAAAATGCCAGCCACCACTCGTGAGGCTATCCTTCGCTGGACACTCTTACGTATACCCCCTAGGAATCGCAGAAGATGTGCTGGTTAATGTTGCGGGATTCATGTATTCCATTGATTTCATGATCATCGATGATAAAGGGGGCGGATGCATGCCAATAATCCTTGGGGCACCATTCCTTACCACAGCAAAAGCTGTCATTAGGTATGAAAATAGGAAAATTGAGCTTAAATCAGGAAAAAGAAAGATTAGCTTTCCCATGACCCCGCGGTGTGCGCAAGAAAGTTTGATGAGGTGAAGGCTCAAAACCAATATTGACACATCGCCTATTCATGTTCAGGAGAAAATACTTGCATGGGAGGCAAGAATCAAAAGTTACAAAGAGACTATACATGTAAGAAGCAAAAGCAAAAGCAAAAGCAATGAAGTTCATGTCGAGTTTGAACATAGTCAACCAACAAGGAACCATATACCATTCAAAAAAGGGGACCTAGTACTCTTAAGACACTTGGAGATACCGATACCTCCCGATAAACCGAGTCCCTGGTGGTATGGGACATTCACAATTAAGGGTATAAGCCAAGATGGGATGGCTAACTTGAGTAGTAAAGGAGGAGGAGAGGTGATTGCAAGTATCGACAGATTGAGAAACCACCACCACGATAGTAATGATCGAAACTACATGGGGTACATCATCTCAAGGGATGAGGTCACGTAATATCCCATGACCTTGAGTCTAGCTACAAGACTCATAAATAAAGAAAAGCGCTTCTTGGGAGGCAACCCATGCTTTGTGTGATTTTTAATTGTTTGATTGTTATTTGTTTCTGTATGCATGCTTTATTTTTATTGTTGGTTGATCATGTTTCAAACTAAAATGATGAAAATACTTTATTTTGTTGTTTGGCTTAGTCTTAACTTCATCCAAAGGTATTTCGCAAAAGCTAAGTGTAAGGGGAAACCCGAAATATGTTTTTAAGAAACAAAACCAATCATGATTCTCCACAATATTAAATGAACATGTATATTCGTATATGTTAGAGTCAAATGCTTGTATCGAGTCATAATGATGTTTTGCAGGAAGAAGAAAAATTTTTTACAGAAATTCTCCGGAAACTTAACATAAAGATTTCTGCAGATCACTTCTGACGGTGTCAGGAAGAAATTCCTGATGGCCTCACGTGTAAAAATCTAGAAATTTTACCAGTTTTGTTTTTCTAACGGAGTTTTAAAGTTTTTGTCAAATCTTTAGTTTTATAATCTCTAGGAAATACGCAAACATTCATTCCACAAGCATTATATCTTACTTTGTTTTCTATGATTTGTTAGCATATATAGATTGCCGCCGATTTTACGCGAGGTTGCCTTGTTTATTTTCTCAGGTTTAACAGGTTATGTATGACAAGAAGATGATTTATATTCAGGAAGGGAAGCTTTGATTGTTCATTTTCTTGGAGGAAGATCTAACCTTGTTACCACACTATCCATAACGAGCGAATCAGGGGAGTATTTGATTGCATTCTTTTACCTATTTTTACTTTTACATTCTTTAATTGAACATTGGGGACAATGTTCATCGTAAGTGTAAGGGGAAGGTAAAATGATGATACCTTATAGGATACACTTTCGCTTGAGTTTGTTTGTTTGATGGTAGGTGTGTAATAAAACTATGAGAAATACTTGTTAGTGTAATTTTAGCGCCAAATTTAAATTTTTTTACAACATTTAGGAGTGAAACTTTAGCCTTAGCAAGTGTCTCATGGATAGGAGATTGTATGACTAGCACAAAACCGTATCATTCAGAAAAATTTTCCACCCAAATATGTGAGGTTCGCCTTTAGATTTGATAGGAAAAGCATTCACTATTAGTGCTTATGAGAGTACCGGTAGCATTTAGATTCTAGAACTTGCGTTAGTGATGCATCCCGAGGCCGCTAGTGAGACTACATTCGTGTAGTAGGATTTACTACATGATAAGAGGCATTAGGATCACCCTTGTGTTAAACACGTATCATAATTACTTGACCATTTAAGTCATATTACTTGGCTAGTTAAGTCAATTAATTTTTCCCACACCCTTAGCGTTGTACTCATTTTTAGTACACAAAACCCCTAGTACACCCCTCCGAGCCTATCTTTTCGTTTCTAACTTTAAGCATCTTACTTAAAGGAAGAATTTGTTACACCCCACTTAAATGTACACCCAAATCGCCTTAGCCTTCCGTGTATGCACTCATCTTTAGTGCATTATTGTTATTTGTATAAACCCTTAGTTAATTATCTAATTGATTGTTGCTAAGTCAAGTCATATCCTTGTACGTATTGTTTTGGGACGATTAGGACACATGGGTAAATGATGCGTGGGAATCGCAACAGGCTTTACCTCTCGAGGGATCTTGAGAAGCTTACAACCCCCACCAGGCAATGTACCTGATCGTTGTAGTATAGTATAGTGACAAGTACCGGGGGATTGATCGTTCAGCTTAGGAATAGTGTCGCTCGGATTAGAAAGCCTAAATACTAGTTCTAAAGGTGTTGATTATTTTTGTGTTTTTATATTTTTTAGAAAGCAATTAAAAATCTCGGGTTTGAAGGATTTGGGCGGAATTAGTTGCTAATCAACTAACCCAATACTAAAGATGCAATCAAAATAAAATACTAAAAATGAAAATAAACTAAATTATACTAAAGTTGTGAGCAGTAAGTGGAGAAAATGTGTTTACTTAGATTTCACTACTCCCTAGACATCTTTTACACGTTAATTACTTGTTATAAATGCATGGATGACGGATCGTATTCCTTAATACCATTCATGGGGTGGCACACTTAACTCCCCAAATCTATGAGCTCTTATCTCCTCCTACACCATGCCCAGCACAACTATAAGGATTGTAAACAGTGGCTCATGCATTAAATACAACCAATAAAGACCTAGTGCGCGTCGGTTCATGTTTCTTAAGACGTTCAAGCATGTTACCAATTGGAGATCTGCCAGTTTTCTTAAGCCTAACATATAAATCATTCATCCAAAACAAGTATAAACAAGTAACCAACACATAATTAACATCTAGGCTTCATTAGATCTAAGCAAACACAAGATAGATCTAGCCTAGCATGATGGAATTAAGACAAGAACAAGATATAGACAACCAACACATAGACATATTGATTGAATTGAAAGAACACTTATCTCAATTACACATGCAAGGTATCAAGGGCTTGGAACCCTTGAAAAACCTGTAAAATTCGCACCAAAATCGTACTTAGGGTTTCTCCAAAACTTCTCTCTTAAATGTGAAAAATTAGAAAACTATATATAGGAAAAGAGGTCTGACGGCGTCAAGACAAAGCTTGTGACGCCGTCACCTCGTCGCCAAAACTATTCTCGAACTGCCTTGATCTACATTTGACGCCGTCAAGACTTAATCATTTCCAGGCCGTCATGACTTTTACTCTTGACGCCCTACCTTCATGACGCCGTCAAATCTCTTCTGGATCGTCATGGAATTTTGCTCTTGACGCCGTCAGGGAGTTACACTTGACGCCGTCACCTACTGTTCCCAGCATGGAAAATTAAGACTTTGGCGTTTTCTTCACTTTTATGCTCCAAAAACGTCCGAATTGCTTCCTTTTCCAGATTTCACTCCCAAAGTACCTAAAATCACAAAAGGAACGATTTAGGGCAATATTTTATAAAATAAATTCGAATTCGGGCTTAAATGACCCCCTAAAAACGGATCATTTTTCGCCTCATCATATACCCTTACACTTGAGATATGCTTGTCCTCAAGCAAATGCGCTTTTATTCTACTCAAAATACAAGTTAGGGGTCATTTAACACTAATATAAAAGTAATTACAACAAATAATCGTTCCACTAAAGACCAATAGACAAGCACGGATGTCATATACAAGCACCTCACAAATAGTGTTTAGATACTCACATCTCTCGGGTGTAATAAAGTGTAAATTACAATATGGAAACGGAAGATATCTCTCACTACCTGTCATAGCAAAATAGATTACCATAGGCTTGGGAAAGGATCAAACCTCCACCACATGGCGTAAGCACCTAGGATAAACTATCAAAGAGGTCTTTTGAAGGGTTGTAACGTTAGGTGTAGGGATATGAAATACACGGTTTTGTTGGATAAAGGAAGTTTTACTGGTGGCGAGTTAACAATCTTGGTTAATTACATGTACAATATGGCGTTGCTAAGCCAAGACTAGACTCGACTTAAGCTAATAAATGAAAAATAACAAAAACATAAAATAAACATAGAATGAAACGGGATGGTAGTCCATATGTTTTTTCTCTTTTTCCTTTTTTCTAATTTTTTTTTCTTTTTCTTGATTCTTCGATTTTTTTTTTTTTTTTTTTTTTTTTTTTTTTTTTTTTTTTTTTTGCCTACACTCTTACCCTACCATCCAAAATAATACATCATAGGGAATGAACATTTCCCTTACACTTGAATCTTTACATACTTTACAATTAACTAATCTAATGACTCGAATTAAGAAAATTAAAACACTTGGAGCACTTTTAAGATTAACGTACATATGGGGGTAATAAATGATGTTCTTCCCCATTACTCCATAAAATAAGTACTTACCCATGAGTCCCAATCGTCCCAAAACAATATGTACAAGGATATGACTCGACTTAGCAACCATGTAATCAATTAGATAGTTAACTTAGGGTTTAACAAATAACAATAATGCACTAAAAATGAGCGCATACACGGAAGGCTAAGGCGATTTGGTTGTACATTTAAGTGGGGTGTAACAAATTCTTCCTTTAAATAAAATGCTTAAAGTTAGAAACGAAAAGATAGGCTCGGAGGGGTGTACTAGGGGTTTCGTGTACTAAAATGAGTACAACGCTAAGGGTGTGGGAAAAATTAGTTGACTTAACTAGCCAAGTAATATGACTTAAATGGTCAAGTAATTGTAATACGGGTTTAACACAAGGGTGATCCTAATACCTCTTATCATGTAGTAAATCCTACCACACGAATGTAGTCTCACTAGCGGTCTCGGGATGCATCACTAACGCAAGTTCTAGAATCTAAATGCTACCGGTACACTCATAAGCACTAATAATGAATGCTTTTCCTTTCAAATCTAAAGGCGAACCTCACATATTTGGGTGGAAAATTTTTCTGAATATACGGTTATGTGCTAGTCATACAATCTCCTATCCGTGAGACACTTGCTATGGCTAAAGTTTCACTCCTAAATGTTGAAAAAAAATTTAAATTTGGTGCTAAAATTGCACTAACAAGTATTTCGCATAGTTTTATTACACATCTACCATTAAACAAAACAAACTCAAGCGAAAGTGCATATGTAAGGTATCATCTTTTTACCCTCCCCTTACACTTAAGATGAACATTGTCCCCAATGTTCAAGTAAAGAATGTAAAAGTGAAAAAGTAAAGAGAATGAAATCAAATACTCCCCTGATTCGCTTGGTATGGATAATAAGGTGGCCAGGTTAAATCTTCCTCCAAGAAAATGAACAATCAAAGCTTCCCTTCCAGAATATAAATCATCTTCTTGTCATACATAACCTGTTAAACCTGACAAAATAGACAAGACAACCTCGCGTAAAATCGGCGGCATCCTATATAAGCTACTAAATCCTAGAAAACAAGATAAGATATAATGCTTGTGGAATGAAGTTTGCAGATCTCCTGGAGATTATAAAACTTAATAATTCACAAAAACCATAAGAATCCGTTAGAAAAACAAAACCGGTAAAATTTCCAGATTTTTACACTTGACGCCGTCAAGAGTAAACTCTTGACGCCGTCAGAAGTGATCTGCAGAAATTCTTATGTTAAGTTTCCGGAAAATTTCTGGAAAAACTTGGTCCTACTTCCTGGAAAATCCTGCAAAACTTCATTATGACTCAATACAAGCATTTGACTCTAACAAATACGAATATACATATTCATTTAATATTGTGGAGAATCATGATCGGTTTGTTTCTTGAAAACATATTTGGGGTTTCCCCTTACACTTATCTTTTGCAAAAATACTTTTAGGTGGAGTTAAGACTAGGCCAAAACAACAAAGTAAAGTATTTCCACTATTTAGTTTAGAAACATGATTTACCAACAATAAAAATTAAGCATGCATACGGAAGCAAATAACAAACAAACAAACAAAATCACACAAAACATGGGTTGCCTCCCAAGAAGCGCTTGTTTTTGTTCGAGTCACGAGCCTGACTCTGCCCTTATTTAATGGAAATAAGAGAAGTTTTCCCTACACTTAAGATTAAGTGCGGGTGATAGTAGCGATACACACCTTCTCGGTGAAAGTATGCCACGTGAGGAAAGAGTGGTGGATGAATTATATGCTCAAAGGGTTGTGCTCCTATCATCATAACCTTTCTTAATTCAATCGGGTTAATGGGTGGATTAAGATTTTCTCCTAGAAAGGGATCATTTTCTATCAACTTCGAAAGACTCCTAGTTGGGGATCCTTCTTGACCTAATAAACCCGGTTTAAACCCATAATGTTTCTTGTGATCAATCATGAATGGGTGATGTAAGTATGTAAGGTCATGTTCCATTCCTATGTCAGCTTCCTCTCTACAAGGCTTAGAGTCTACTACCTTTGTCCTAAGACTACCCGAACTATATGGTTTGATGGGTGGATCGGAACCTATTTCAATTCCTAAGTTTTCATCCAAGGATGGAAGATTAGGTAACGGTTTTGGTTGAGGCTCCGGTTCATCAAAACTAGGAACTTCCCTAGAACTAAAAGAAAGGTCATCACTATAAGTGTTAAAACCTATATTCTCTAGTTGTGCTTGGTCCAAGGGTTCTACCTCAATTGGGGTTCCTAAAGTTTCTTCTACTTCTTCCGGGTAAGTCACAGGCGGTGTGTGTGCCTCAAATGATGGTAGGACTTGTGGGGTACTTCGTGGGCTTGGGTTTTCTACTATCTCTTCCATCACATCAATATCACCTATGTGTTCATCTTGTATTATGGTAGTGCCTAACCATGACATGCAACTAGGTGGCTTAACTCTAATCTTTTTATCCCTAAACAAACTTTTTGATTGTGCCTTCCAAATTGAAAATAGGTCTACACTTACGTTTTTTGGGTCCCATGTTCCACTCTTGTATTGGGCATGAATCTCAAAGTTTTCCCATGCGTTTTTGACATCATACTCCCAAAACTCCCCATCTGTTACATAATCAAGCCTCATTTGGGTTTCGTAGCCGATACGAGTGTGAAATAATTGAAGTAGAGGCAATAAATCAAGACCATAGCGAAGGACTTTTTGTAGTAAGTATTTGAAACGAGTCCATGCATCGGGAAAAGATTCACCATGATGTTGTCGAAACATCAAGATGTCATTTTGAAGTGAAAAGGGTAGATTTTGTAGTGGGTTTGATCGATTGGATGAAAAATTTGGCGGATTCGCGTTCTCCATAATGGTGAACAGAAAAGTCAATTGAAAGGTTTTTACGAACAAAGACACAAAGAAAAGATAGACTAAATGAATCTATGAAAATAAAAATAAAATCTTACTAGAAAGGAATCTAGCAAGTAGACCTAATAAAAAGAAATTCTAACCTAGACAATAACTATTCCCCGGGCTGCGGCGCCAAAAACTTGAAGCGTGGGAATCGCAACAGGCTTTACCTCTCGAGGGATCTCGAGAAGCTTACAACCCCCACCAGGTAGTGTACCTGATCGTTGTAGTATAGTATAGTGACAAGTACCGGGGGATTGATCGTTTAGCTTAGGAATAGTGTCGCTAGGATTAGAAAGCCTAAATACTAGTTCTAAAGGTGAGGAATGATTATTTTTGTGTTTTTATATTTTTTAGAAAGCAATTAAAAATCTCGGGTTTGAAGGATTTGGGCGGAATTAGTTGCTAATCAACTAACCCAATACTAAAGATGCAATCAAAATAAAATACTAAAAATGAAAATAAACTAAATTATACTAAAGTTGTAAGCAGTAAGTGGAGAAAATGTGTTTACTTAGATTTCACTACTCCCTAGACATCTTTTACACGTTAATTACTTGTTATAAATACACGGATGACGGATCGTATTCCTTAATACCATTCATGGGGTGGCACACTTAACTCTCCAATTCTATGAGCTCTTATCTCCTCCTACACCATGCCCAGCACAACTATAGGGATTGTAAACAGTGGCTCATGCATTAAATACAACCAATAAAGACCTAGTGTGCGTCGGTTCATGTTTCTTAAGACGTTCAAGCATGTTACCAATTGGAGATCTGCCAGTTTTCTTAAGCCTAACATATAAATCATTCATCTAAAACAAGTATAAACAAGTAACCAACACATAATTAACATCTAGGTTTCATTAGATCTAAGCAAACACAAGATAGATCTAGCCTAGCATGATGGAATTAAGAAAAGAACAAGATATAGACAACCAACACATAGACATATTGATTGAATTGAAAGAACACTTATCTCAATTACACATGCAAGGTATCAAGGGCTTGGAAACCTTGAAAAACCTGTAAAATTCGCACCAAAATTGTACTTAGGGTTTCACCAAAACTTCTCTCTTAAATGTGAAAAATTAGAAAACTATATATAGGAAAAGAGGTCTGACGGCGTCAAGACAAGCTTGTGACGCCGTCACCTCGCCGCTAAAACTATTCTCGGACTGCCTTGATCTACATTTGACGCCGTCAAGACGTAATCATTTCCAGGCCGTCATGACTTTTACTCTTGATGCCCTACCTTCATGACGCCGTCAAATCTCTTTTGGATCGTCATGGAATTTTGCTCTTGACGCCGTCAGGGAGTTACTCTTGACGCCGTCACCTACTGTTCCCAGCATGGAAAATTAAGACTTTGGCGTTTTCTTCACTTTTATGCTCCAAAAACGTCCGAATTGCTTCCTTTTCCAGATTTCACTCCCAAAGTACCTAAAATCACAAAAGGAATGATTTAGGGCAATATTTGATCAAATAAATTCGAATTCGGGCTTAAATGACCCCCTAAAAACGGATCATTTTTCGCCTCATCAGTAAAGTACTTATTTTATGGAGTAATGGGGAAGAGCATCATTTTATTACCCCCATATGTGCGTTAATCTTAAAAGTACTCCAAATGTTTTGATTATCTTGATTCGAGTCATTAGATTAGTTTATTGTAAAGTATATAAAAATTCAAGTGTAAGGGGAATATTCATTCCCTATGATGTATTATTTTGGATGGTAGGGTAAGAGTGTATGCAAAAAAAAAAAAAAAAAAAAAAAAAAAAAAAAAAATCGAAAAAATTAAGAATAAGAAAAAAAATAGAAAAAGAAAAGAAAATAAAAACATACGGACTACCATCCCGTTTCATTCTATGTTCATTTTATGTTTTTGTTATTTTTCATTTATTAGCTTAAGTCGAGTCTAGTCTTGGCTTAGCAACGCCATATTGTACATGTAATTAACCAAGATTATTAACTCGCCACCAGTAAAGACTGCCTATATCCAACAAAACCGTGTATTCCATATCCCTACACCTAAGGTTATAACCCTTTAAAAAGACCTCTTTAATAGTTTATCCTAGGTGCTTACACCATGTGGTGGAGGTTTGATCCTTTCCAAAGCCTATGGTAATCTATTTTGCTATGACAGGTAGTGAGAGATGTTTTTCATTTCCATATTGTGATATATACTTTGTTACACCCGAGAGATGTGAGTATCTAAACACTATTTGTGAGGTGCTAGTGTATGACCTCCGTGCTTGTCTTTGGTCTTTAGTGGAACGATTATTTGTTATAATTACTTTTATATTAGTGTTAAATGACCCCTAACTTGTATTTTGACTAGAATAAAAGCGCATTTGCTTGAGGACAAGCAAATCTTAAGTGTAAGGGTATATAATGAGGCGAAAAATGATCCGTTTTTAGGGGGTCATTTAAGCCAGAATTGGAATTTATTTGATCAAATATTGCCCTAAATCGTTCCTTTTGTGATTTTAGGTACTTTGGGAGTGAATTCTAGAAAAGGAAGCATTTTGGACGTCAGAACTTTCCTCTTGACGCCGTCACCTCATGAAATCTATATATACTTTTCTAATTTTCATTCACTGTGTGTGGAACTTAATAGGAGAATTTTAGGGCCGAACCTAGTAAACCCTAGCTCGTTTGTAAAAGTATTTTCAAGGGTTTTCACCCCTTGAAACCCTTCATGTTCAATTGAGATAAGTTTTCTTTCAATTCATTCAATATTTCTATGTGTTGTTTGAATATATCTTATGCTTGTCTTGATTTTAACATGCTAGGCTAGATCTTTTGTGTGTTTGCTTAGATGTAATGAAACCTAGATGTTGATTATAGGTTGATTGCTTGTTTATAGTTGTAATGGATGAATGATTTCAATGTTAGGCTTAAGAAAACTGGCAGATCTCCATTGTGTAACTTGCTTGAACGTCTTAAGAAACATGAACCGATGTGTACTAGGTTTTTATGGTTGTATTTAATGCATGAGCGAATTCTAGTGATCCCATGTTAGGAGCTTCTTGCAGGCTCGACATAGGAGTGAAGTAGGAGCTTATAGAATTGGGGAAGTAAGCACGCCACCCCATGATTGATATTAAGGAATATAACCCATCATCCACGCAACTATAACAAGTAATTAACCTGTAAGAGATATCTAGGGAGTAGTGAAATCTAAGTAAACACAATTCTCCCATATATTGTTCACACCACTAGTTTAATTAGTTTTATTTACATTTATGTTATTTTATTTTGATTGCATCTTTAGTTATTGGGTTAGCTGAATAGCAACTAATTCCACCCACTCTTCCAAAACCTGAGATTTTTACTTGCTTTTATAAAATATAAAAATACAAAAAGAATCATCCCTCCCCCTAGACCTAGTTTTTAGGCTTTCTAATCCTAGCGACACTATTCCTGAGTTGAACGATCAATCCCCCGGTACTTGTCACTATACTATACTACAACGATCAGGTACACTGCCTGGTGGGGGTTGTAAGCTTCTCGAGATCCCTCGAGAGGTAAATCCTGGTGCAATTCCCATGCATCAGTAGCCACTTTTTCGTCCTGTCTATGGTCCTATGATGCAGGATCAGTACCTATATGATCAGTATCTCACGTCTCAGCAGTTTCTTGCGGCTGATGACCGTCCTACACCACCTGCTAGTCACCATTCTGGTTCAGATGCTGATAACGAGTCTTCTGACTCAGATACTTCTGACACTGCTGCATCTATCCCACCACCATCCCCGCCTGCACCGAATCGTCGATGCAAGCGAGTGAGGACCCTTGAGCCCTTTGAGCCTGAGCCTTTTGGAGAGTTGTTTCAATACCATGATGATAGCTTCACCCCGCAAATGCACGGCTCGAAAACGAGTCTGTATTTTGCCTACTCCTACTGTTCCATCACCTGTACCTGTATCTGTTCCGTCACCCACACCTGTACTTCCACCTATTCTTGTGTTTGTGCCTGAGCTGACACCTGTGTTATCACCCGCACCTTCACCATCTCTGTCACCATCACCTGTATCACCACTACCTGAGCCACATCCTTATATGTTGCCTACTTACAGCGCACCCCATTCTTCTGAGGTTTTACCACCCATGCCAACACCTATGGTTTTCTACTCTCAGACTACTACTGTGCCGACACCATCACCTGCTTCATCACCTATCCCATTACCTTCATCTGTTCCTACTGAGACCAATACTTCACCTAGCATTCATAGGATGGTTGATGCCCGCCGATGGTCATTCTTGTTAGAGTGCATTCGCCACTAGAGTTTTATTGAGGGATCACCTAGGGCTGCTGAGCTTGGAGAGAGCTCCTCAGCAGTGTTACCGATTACTAGGGAGCCGATACACTATACCATCCCTTTACTGGCTGCTAGATTGGTTAGACATGAGGATCGCCTTGATGAGCTGTTGAGTGTTATAGAGGATATATCCTTGGAGAGGATTGAGATCAGGCAGGAGGAGGTCGAGAACCTCATTGTACATAGGACAGCTCTGGAGACTGTGTTTGAGATGATGGGTACTGAGATCGGGGAGGCGCAGGCTACCATTACTGAGTTCGGTCATAGACTCGATATGTAGAGACACGAGATGGAGGATCTGAGAGAGATTGCGGTCATCACACAGCAGATGTTGGAGCATCAGACCCAGGAGCTGGCAGCATCTAGTGCGACTATCCACACTTTGTCAGTCACGCTTGAGGAGGTACAGGCCAGAGAGTGATCCAGAGACCTAGAGATGTTGGAGATGATCAGGATCATTAGAGAGCTAGAGAGGAGATCAGGAGGCGCACCTGGAGCTTCATAGATCTATGACGTATCATTACATTCAGAGATATCTTAACTTGCCCTGTGCGACATTAATAATGTTGTATCTTATTTTTTTTGTAACAATGAATACAAATTATTAAAACTTTGTGTTGGTTATGATTGTACTGTACTGATATTGATTTATGATGTTTTGGTTGTTTGATCTTATGTTGTGCTCCCATATTTGAGATTCATTATAATTTCCATGTGTGTTGTTACATGTCGTGATGATATGGTTTATGTAGATATATGTATTCATGGTGTGATTGTGATGTATTTTATGATGATCTTGACTATTATGAGCTTGGTTATGTTATTTCTCTTGTTATTTATCGATGTTTGGGATTTTACTTATACACTTGCGATTTTATAGAAACGTGGACCCTAAGAAAACCGCAACTACCACCGCATCACCCGCTATGACTCAAGCTGCTATCAAGAAATTGGTTGACGACAGTGTTGCTGCAGCTCTGGAAGAGCAAGCTGCTGCAATGGCGCGATCAAGTAGCAACAACCGACCAACTGCAGAAAGCGAGTCCTCTGCGACTCGGAAGTGTACCTATAAGGACTTCAAAGCTTGTAAGCCATCTCATTTCAAGGGTACTGAAGGAGTAATAGAACTTGATCGATGGTTTGAGCGAACTGAGATTGTATTTGTGAGGAGCGGTTGTGCCGCTGAAAACAGAGTCTCGTTTGCTACTGAACGTTGCTGGAAGACGCGTTGTCTTGGTGGAACGCAACTGCTCAGAAGATAGGTGTGGAGGAAGCCTATCAGATCACCTGGGCTGACTTTAAGGAAAAGATGTTGAAGAAGTTCTGCCCAAGGGGAGAGATCAAGAAACTCGAAGATGAGTTTCACCTGTTGGTCGTGAATTCAAAGAACTTCACCTTGAAACACCTCTTACGCAAGACCTTGACGATGAATTCAAAGAACTTCACCTTGAACGCCCCGTCATTGATGTCTTAGCGCGTGCTCCCTACTATAGTGCCCTCCTAGAAAAATATGAGAAGTGTAAGCTAGGCAAAAATGGGACCGCCTTCGTTCAAAACAAGTTGCCTAAAAAGCTTGATGACCCGGGTATATTTGTTTTGCCTTGTAAGATAGGAAGATCCGAAGCTTTCGACACACTAGCCGATTTAGGGTCAAGCCTCAACTTGATTCCCTTATCCTTATTCACCGCTCTTAAGCTAGGAAAGTTAGAGGAAACGGAGGTATTAATAGGGCTAGCGGATGGGAGTATTGCACACCCGGTTGGAATGATTAAGGATGTAGTTGTTCACGTAGGAAAGTTAACTATATTAGCGGATTTTCACGTCCTAGACATGGTTAGTGACACTACATGCCCATTATTGGTAGGAAGAGGATTTTTAGCAACCGCTAGTGCCATGATAGATTGCAAGGAATCAAAGATAACGGTAGGTGAAGGCGATACTTGGTCGGTGTATGATGTTAAGAAGCATAGTTATGATTGTGATGATGAACCAACACCGCATTGGGTAGAGATGAATAGGAGACCATCTAGATATGGACCTTGGATAGAAAGGAACTTTATAGGACCTCAATGCCCATTCTATCTAGAAAAAGACTTTGTTGAAATGACACATTCGGTAGAACAACTCATAGCTAGAGATGAAGAGCTAGACCCCTTTGAGGACCCCTTAGTCTTTAGGAAGATGATTGAGTTATTAAGCGTAATGCCCATTAACATAGAAAGGAATAAATGGAAAAGAGAGGGAGATAAGTGTAAATGGAGGTGGGACAAGCCACCTAAAGAAGGTGACGGGTCATGGCATATTAGAATGACCTTGTATGATCCGGATGGAGAAAAGTTTGAAAGGTCATACCATACTAAGGAAACCGATAGAAAGTTGAAACCTAAGTTTGATCCCAAAGATGTCCTCAACGAGGAACTCACCCGAATCACGTAGTAACCCATGACCTTGAGTCTAGCTACAAGACTCGTAAATAAAGAAAAGCGCTTCTTGGGAGGCAATCCATGTTTTGTGTGATTTTATTTGTTTGATTGTTATTTGCTTCCGTATGCATGTTTTATTTTTATTGTTGGTTGATCATGTCTCTAAATTAAAAAGTGGAAATACTTTACTATGTTGTTTGGCCTAGTCTTAACTCCAACCTAAAAGTATTTTTGCAAAAGATAAGTGTAAGGGGAAACCCCAAATATGTTTTCAAGAAACAAAGCGATCATGATTCTCCACAATATTAAATGAGCATGTATATTCGTATTTGTTAGAGTCAAATGCTTGTATTGAGTCATAATGAAGTTTTGCAGGATTTTCCAGGAAGTAGGACCAAGTTTTTCCAGAAATTTTCCGGAAACTTAACATAAGAATTTCTGCAGGTCCATTCTGACGGCGTCATGAGTTTACTCTTGACGGCGTCAGGAGTTAAAATCTGGAAATTTTACCGGTTTTGTTTTTCTAACGGAGTCTTATAGTTTTTGTGAATTATTAAGTTTTATAATCTCCAGGAGATCTGCAAACTTCATCCCACAAGCATTATATCTTACTTTGTTTTCTAGGATTTAGTAACTTATATAGGATGCCGCCGATTTTACGCGAGGTTGTCTTGTCTATTTTATCAGGATTTACAGGTTATGTATGACAAGAAGATGATTTATATTCTGAAAGGGAAGCTTTGATTGTTCATTTTCTTGGAGGAAGATTTAACCTGGCCATCCTATAATCCATACCGAGCGAATCAGGGGAGTATTTGATTTCATTCTCTTTACTTTTTCACTTTTACATTCTTTACTTGAACATTGGGGACAATGTGAATATTAAGTGTAAGGGGAGGGTAAAAAGATGATACCTTACTTATGCACTTTCGCTTGAGTTTGTTTTGTTTAATGGTAGATGTGTAATAAAACTATGAGAAATACTTGTTAGTGTAATTTTAGCGCCAAATTTAAAATTTTTTACAACATTTAGGAGTGAAACTTTAGCCATAGCAAGCGTCTCATGGATAGGAGATTGTATGACTAGCACATAACCGTATATTCAAAAAAATTTTCCACCCAAATATGTGAGGTTCGCCTTTAGATTTGATAGGAAAAGCATTTACTATTAGTGCTTATGAGTGTACCGGTAGCATTTAGATTCTAGAACTTGCGTTAGTGATGCATCCCGAGACCGCTAGTGAGACTACATTCGTGTGGTAGGATTTACTACATGATAAGAGGCATTAGGATCACCCTTGTGTTAAACCCGTATTATAATTACTTGACCATTTAAGTCATATTACTTGGCTAGTTAAGTCAACTAATTTTCCCACACCCTTAGCGTTGTACTCATTTTTAGTACACGAAACCCCTAGTCCACCCCTCCGAGCCTATCTTTTCGTTTCTAACTTTAAGCATCTTACTTAAAGGAAGAATTTGTTACACCCCACTTAAATGTACACCCAAATCGCTTAGCCTTCCGTGTATGCGCTCATCTTTAGTGCATTATTGTTATTTGTTAAACCCTAAGTTAACTATCTAATTGATTACATGGTTGCTAAGTCGAGTCATATCCTTGTACATATTGTTTTGGGACGATTGGGACTCATGGGTAAGTACTTATTTTATGGAGTAATGGGGAAGAACATAATATTATTACCCCCATATGTGCGTTAATCTAAAAAGTGCTCCAAGTGTTTTGATTTTCTTAATTCGAGTCATTAGAATAGTTGAATGTAAAGTATGTAAAGATTTAAGTGTAAGAGGAATGTTCATTCCCTATGATGTATTATTTTGGATGGTAGGGTAAGAGTGTATGAAAAAAAAAAAAAATTAGAAAAAGAGAAAAAACATACGGACTACCATCCCGTTTCATTCTATGTTCATTTTATGTTTTTGTTATTTCTCATTTATTAGCTTAAGTCGAGTCTAGTCTTGGCTTAGCAACGCCATATTGTACATGTAATTGACCAAGATTGTTAACTCGCCACCAGTAAAAACTTCCTTTATCCAACAAAACCGTGTAATTCATATCCCTATACCTAACGTTACAACCTTTTAAAAGACCTCTTTGATAGTTTATCCTAGGTGCTTACGCCATGTGGTGGAGGTTTGATCCTTTCCCAAGCCTATGGTAATCTATTTTGCTATGACAGGTAGTGAGAGATATCTTCCATTTCCATAATGTTATATTACTTTATTACACCCGAGAGATGTGAGTATCTAAACACTATTTGTGAGGTGCTAGTGTATGACCTCCGAGCTTGTCTATTGGTCTTTAGTGGAACGATTATTTGTTGTAATTACTTTTATATTAGTGTTAAATGACCCCTAACTTGTCTTTTGAGTAGAATAAAAGCGCATTTGCTTGAGGACAAGCAAATCTCAAGTGTAAGGGTATATGATGAGGCGGAAAATGGTCCGTTTTTAGGGGGTCATTTAAGCCCGAATCCGAATTTATTTGATCAAATATTGCCCTAAATCGTTCCTTTTGTGATTTTTGGTACTTGGAGAGTGAATTCTGGAAAAGAAGCCATTTTGGACGTTTTTGGAGCATAAAAGTGAAGAAAACGGCAAAGTCTCAATTTTCCATGCTGGGAACAGTAGGTGACGGCGTCAGGAGTAATTTCCTGACGGCGTCAAACATCAATAATAAAAATCCGTGGTTGATGACGACGTCACACACAGGGCGTCAAGAGTAATTTGTGTGACGGCCTAGGCCTTGACGGCGTCAGAAGTAGATCAAGGCCGTCCGAGGAAGTATTTGGCGGCGAGATGACGGCGTCACACCTTTGTTCTTGACGCCGTCATACCTATTTTCCTATATATAGTTTTCTAGTTTTTCACATTAAAAAGAGAGAAGTTTTGGGGAGAAACCCTAAAGACAATTTTGGTGTAACTTTACAGGTTTTTCAAGGGTTCCAACCCCTTGATACCTTGCATGATTAATTAAGATAAGTGTTCTTCTAATTCAATTAATATGTCTATGTGTTGGTTGTCTATATCTTGTTCTTATCTTAATTCTATCATGCTAGGCTAGATCTCTTTTGTGTTTGCTTAGATCTAATGAAACCTAGATATTGATTATGTGTTGATTACTTGTTTATTCTTGTCTTGGATGAATGATTTATATGTTAGGCTTAAGAAAACTGGCAGATCTCCAAATGGTAACATGCTTGAACGTCTTAAGAAACATGAACCGAGGCGTACTAGGTCTTTATTGGTTATATTTAATGCATGAGCCACTATTTACAATCCCTATAGTTGTGCTGGGCATGGTGTAGGAGGAGATAGGAGCTCATAGAATTGGGGAGTTATGTATGCCACCCCATGAATGGTATTAAGGAATACGATCCGTCATCCATACAATTATAACAAGTAATTAACGTGTAAAAGATATCTAGGGAGTAGTGAAATATAAGTAAACACATTTTCTCCAATTACTGCTCACAACTTTATTATAATTTAGCTTATTTTCATTTTTAGTATTTTATTTTGATTGCATTGTAGTATTGGGTTAGTTGAATAGCAACTAATTCCGCCCACTCTTCCAAAACCTGAGATTTTTACTTGCTTTCCATAAAACATAAAAATACAAAAATAATCATCCCTCACCTTTAGAACTAGTATTTAGGCTTTCTAATCCTAGCGACACTATTCCTAAGCTGAACGATCAATCCCCCGGTACTTGTCACTATACTATACTACAACGATCAGGTACACTGCCTGGTGGGGGTTGTAAGCTTCTCGAGATCCCTCGAGAGGTAAAGCCTGTTGCGATTCCCACGCATCACCAAGAATTGACGATCTGTTTGATCAACTACAAGGATCGAGTGTCTACTCGAAGATGGATTTGAGATTGGGTCATCACCAACTGAGGTTAGGGAAGAAGATATCCCTAAGACGGCTTTCAAGACAAGGTACGTCCACTACGAATTCCAAGTAATGCCATTCGGTCTAACAAATGCACCCGCTGTATTTATGGATTTAATGAACCGAGTGTGCAAACCCTATTTGGACAAGTTTGTTATTGTATTCATCGATGATATCCTTATCTATTCACGTAATAAGGAAGAGCACGCAGAACACTTAAAGGCTATACTGACACTGCTCAGAGAAGAGAAATTATACACCAAATTCTCCAAGTGTGATTTTTGGATCGAGAAGGTAGAATTTCTTGGGCATGTTATCGACAGTAAGGGTATTCATGATGATCCCACCAAGATCGAAGCTGTTAAAAATTGGGCGTCACCTACTAGTCCTACCGAGATACGCCAATTTTTAGGTATTGCCGGATACCATCGGAGATTTATTGAAGGCTTTTCAAGGATTTCTAAGCCTTTGACTGTGTTAACACAGAAGTAGAAGAAGTTTGACTGGGGAGAAGAGCAGGAATCAGTATTTCAGTTTTTGAAGCAGAAGCTTTGTGAAGCACCGATATTAGCATTACCCAAAGAAAGTGAGGATTTTGTGGTATATTGCGATGCATCAATCCAAGGTTTGGGTGCCGTTTTGATGCAAAGATTTAAAGTAATCGCTTATGCTTCTAGACAACTTAAACCCCACGAGGAAAACTACACCACTCATGATCTAGAACTAGGAGCGGTAGTATTCGCTCTTAAGATATGGAGACACTACCTATATGGAACCAAATGTACGGTCTTCACTGATCACAAAAGTCTTCAGCACATTTTAGATCAAAAGGAGTTGAACATGAGGCAATGCTGATGGCTAGAGTTATTAAGTGATTATGATTGTGAAATTAGTTATCACCCTGGGAAGGCAAATGTTGTAGCAGATGCCTTGAGTCGAAAGGAACGACTTAGACCCCTCAGAGTCAGATCGTTGGGAATGACAATCTGATCACCACTTCCGTCTCAAATTCTTGAAGTTCAAGTGGAGGACCTTAAAGAAGAGAATAGACCGCACGAGAAGATTTACGGCATGCCAGAAAGCACAAATGGATTTGTCAAGAAACCAGATGGAAGGCTGTGTTTCAAGGACAGAAGTTGGATTCCATTGTATGGAGGAATACGAGACCTCATCATGCACGAGTCTCATAAATCTAAATATTCCATCCATCCTGGCTCAGACAAAATGTATCATGATCTTAAGAAGTTGTATTGGTGGTCAAACATGAAGGCTGTCATTGCAGAATATGTCGGTAAGTGTTTGACCTGCTCAAGAGTAAAGGCTGAGCATCAAAGGCCATCCGGTGTTTTGATTCAACCAGAGCTACCAATGTGGAAAGGAGAGAATTACAATGGATTTCATTATGAAATTACACAAGACATCGAGTGGATTTGACACTATTTGGGTCATTATCGATCGTCTCACGAAAGTCAGCACACTTCTTGCCAATCAAAGAGACTGATGGTATGGACATTCTTGCACGTTTATACTTGAGGGAGATAGTTTCCCGGCATGGAGCGCCGATTTCTATTATCTCAGATCGAGACAGCCGTTTCACGTCTAACTTTTGGCAAACTTTACAGAAAGCCTTGGGAACTAAGTTAGATATGAGTACCGCTTACCATCCACAGACTGATGGTCAAAGTGAGAGGACTATCCAGACTCTAGAGGACATGCTTTGGGTATGTGTGATCGATTTTGGAAAAGGCTGGGATAAGCACCTACCGTTAGCAGAATTCTCATATAACAACAGTTATCATGCCAGTATCAAGGCCACATCGTTTGAAGCACTTTATGGAAGAAAGTGTTGATCACCAGTTTGTTGGGCTGAGATTGGGGATGTACAACTCTATGGTCCCGAGTTGATTCTTGAAACCACTGAGAAGATAGTAAAGATTAGACAACGGTTGCAAGCCGCCAGGGATCGGCAAAAGAGCTATGCCGATGTGAGGAGGAAACCAATGGAGTTTCAAGTTGGAGATAGGGTCATGCTAAAGGTATTACCTTGGAAAGGGATGATTAGGTTTGGAAAACATGGAAAGTTAAATCCAAGATACATTGGACCCTTCGAGATCATTGAAAGTATCGGTCCTGTGGCATACAAACTCGAACTCCCTGAGGAGCTCAGTAGAGTACATAACACCTTCCACGTGTCAAATTTGAAAAAAGTGTTTATCGGATGAAAACCTCGTGATTCCGTTGGAAGAGATCAAAATCGACGATAAGTTGAACTTTGTTGAGGAACCCATCAAGATTATGGATCGAGAGGTCAAACGACTTAGGCATAGTCGTATTCCCATTGTTAAACTCAGATGGAACTCTAATAGAGGACCCGAGTTCACCTAGGAGCGCGAGGATCAAATTCATGCAAAATACCCATAACTATTCGACAAGACAACCCCGAGCACCGATTCAACTCTAGATTCCGGGACGAATCCAATCTAACGGGTGGGTACTGTAATACTCTGTAAAATCCCAGGTCATTTATTAATGCTAATTATCGAAACTATTCTAATCAAAGCCATTTTTACAGGCTAATTTAAATTTTCATATGAGACACCGTTTGCTTGACACCTGAAACACCTTGGTCACCAAATATTTTGCCACTTAGTATCACCATTTATCACTCTTGGATGCCGCCCAATGAGGTTAACACCGGTACCTCCCACTTGCGACCCGACACCTTGTAACGACACCGAAATATATATATATATATATATATATATATATATATATATATATATATATATATATATATATATATATATATATATATATATGAGTATATACGTATACGTATGAACAACCCTGTTAATATTTCAAGTTTTGCACAACACCGACACCTCGTTATCGTTTTGGGCATGTGACTTTCCAAAGCCCACTATATTTCTTTTCTTTTTCTGTTTGGGCCGCGTATCACCTAAGCCCAAAAATTTGTCCCCTTTCTTTGTTTCTGTTGGACCGCACTATGCCATAAGCCCAAGACACAATTTCTTTCTTTGTTTTCTATCTGGGCCGAGAGTGCCAAGCCCAATGGCTGATTTGTTTGCTTAAATACCCAACGAGCTCAGCTCGTGTACAATATATATATTACACACTTCGTCTCGTTATTTTTACTACTCGACACCACCAAAACATTGTTCTCGTGCCATGATGTTCTTCCTTGGATTCTGACTCGACACCATAGTCCACGTAAACTACGCAATACAATCATGTCGACACCCTTGGTTAACCTTTTCCCTTTTCTTTGGTTCCCACACAACTCGAGTCAAACACAAGACAAACCCACGTTTTTCTTTCTTTTGCGTGAGAGACATACCAAAACCAACACCTATAGCCACCCTAACACACCCTAACTCTTCCTAAGAATCCTTACCCAAAGGTTCTTGTGTTTCATTACCCACAAACAAAGACCACCCTTGGCTCTTCTCTACACTAAACAAATCCACAAGGACATCCACATGTCCCTAATCATTCTTTACCCTAGTACTAAATAAATTCAAAGTATCATTATAGCCCCTAAAGACTACTAATCAACTTGACATGACATAAGGAGATTTGGACCATGCTTGTCTTTGTTCGAATGACACCTCCAAGGACATAAGTCACATGTGAACCATGCTAAGTACTTGGGATCCTCCTATAAATACCCTCACATTAAATGCTCACCCTCACCAAACATTTAAATTACACTAAGATCTCAAATCGCAAACTCTTTCCTTCTTTCTTGCTTACTGTCGAAGGCCACTAGCACACACAAGTAGAAATTGGAGCAAGGATACTAGTTGGGTAGCTATTTAGGATAAAGAGTCACTATACGAGGAGGGTGCCACATTTGCTCATTTTCTTGTCTCGTATCACACGAACTCTCCACCACCTTATTGGTGTTGTAAGTTATCACTTCTCTTTTCAATTCCTACCTTACTTACTTCATGCATGACACGCATTACACATGTTGTATATCACTTTGAAAACACTTGGGTTTTTAACATCACACGTAACACTATATAAATATATACACCTCGACACCTTTAGAAAGGGCCTTATAAATTCGTTTTCTCACGTACGATGTATACATATTTCTCGATTACCTACTTCTTCGAACCAAACTAAACTAAATTAGCCTAACAGGCATGATTTATGAGACCTAACGCTATGTAAAATGAGCTAGTTCTTAAACCCTTTTGAACACCCCTATAACTAAGAACTCGTTTGGGCCTGCCTTAGGCTAACGAGGCCCAATGAAAGATTTCTTATTTTTTCTTTGATTCATGAACTAGCTGGAAACTCGTCACTATAGTGATTCAAAAACGATTTTTGTAAAGCTTTTATGAGATTAAAATGTTACTTTCATTGTACAAAAAATTGGTTTTTCAAAAACTTAACCAAGGACAATTTTTGCAAAAACTTTCGTTAAGGGGTTAAAAATGACAAAACTGTAAAACTTACGGACTAAAAGCTAAAACAGTCGATTTATGATAAAATTTGAGGGTAGAAACTGTAAATACTTTAAAGTGAAGGTCTAATGTGTAAAAGGATTAAAAAGGACTAAAAATATAATTGCTTTAACCAATGGGTAAAAAGTGTAATTTTCTTAAAAGTTAAGGGTAACTTTAATAATGATGTTTTATTACTTTACCTAATTATTTTAATATATATACATATATATTATAGTGTTAGGTTCTTTTCAGAACCAAATAAATTGTGAGAACTGCGAGAACCAATATTAACCATTAAATATTTGATCAATGGCTAAAATAATTCGTGGCATTTTTGTAAATTAAGTAATTGTTAAGGAATGTTTTATAAATAAACAAGGGGTAAAACCAGAATTTAAAGGTAACCCATAGAGGTAACCGCTTCGCTATAATTAGGGGTTTTGATACATCATTTATGAAGAAAAAAGGAACACGGTTTTTCTCTTCCTTCCCCTCAAAACGTGCCGCCTCATCTCATCGCAAAATTGAATCATGGTTTTCTTCTCCCTTATCCACACCACGAATTAAGAAATAATCATTTGTGTAGCCACATCATGGTTAAACAACCGAACATCTCATAATTTTAAATTTGATATTTTGGTCATCTCAAATCTAGAAAATCAAATTAAGTGGTTTAATGTGATTTTGTTTTTTGTATGTGTAAAACATAATCGAACTTTGATTATGATACAAAATATCTTTTTGTATAATCTTATATTATATTATTGTCTATTAGTATAAAAAGATGTTGCGATTGTAAATTGTTGTCGTTAGTGCAATCTCTAATTATTGTGATCGGTTAATGGATCGGTGGATGAACGTTGTTTTTTTTTTCTTTTTTTTTTCAAGATCTTTATTTGTTCTAGCGAGACATCATGGCCCGTGCGATGCACGGGCTTTGTTCACCATGATTAAATCCTACTTGTATTTTGGGTAAAAAGTGTTCGGGTTATGTTGATACATTGATTTATTTTGTATACAACATTTAAATTAATCAGTTTACTCATTATACTCTGTTACCTTATGATAAACGATACATCTCACACATCAAATTTATTCTAGACAATGTCACGAATGTGAACAAAAAACACAACTTAACAAAGAAAGACCATTAAGATGCTAAGACACGTACAAAATTGTATATTCCAGTCACAAATTAAGGTGAAACCATTCTATAGTTATGCTATGTTTTTTCAACGCATGGACATGAATATTGTTTTTTCTGTTATTAAAAATTCGGTTACCATTATTGTCATATTTGCATTGTCAAAATAAAATTTGTTATTGTCATTGTAAACAACATTATTCGTTCAATTTAATTGCTTGAAATAATATTGATTAACTCAAGTTTAGTACATAGATAGTTTACTTTTTACACTTGGTCGTTTTTAAACATGTACGAAATGGTTCTCTCTAAATGATCTTTTTTCTATGTGCATTTTTGTTGCATATAATTGAAGAGTATTTAATCATGGTGAACAAAGTGCATACAAAGAGTTTGCTGCAATTAATTTCTTGCATGCATGTACTTATGCTTGATACATTAAAAATGATTTGTTTGTAATTAAATGTATTTACTAAAAGGAAATGAACAGATGCCTTGCCATTAATCAAATTGAAGATATGATGTAATAATTGTTTCATTCAAGAGCTTAACAATTCTTTAATAATAAGAACTCAACCATAATAGTGTTTAATACTCACATTTATACATGGAGGTGTTTCGAAAACTCAATATTAATGAAAAGTTAGTAATTTTAAAAATTACAAATAACAGTTCATTGGTATTGCAAATCACAGCTAATCAGTATTGACCGACAAAAAAATGCCTTTTTTTTGTATCATTATCTGGTAACGTGTAAAATCATGGCAATATACTTCACAAAACATGCTACATTTGATTTGCAAATATCATCAAAAAGTAAATTTTCGGATTCATTAAGCAAAGGAATAGAGTATAGTCTAGTTCAACATAACTTTTAACAGTAGAGTATGACCAGCCCATCAGATACAACTAATCTTGTTTTGTACATCTTCTTTTGTAATTATAGCCGAAAACCAACAATTGCAGCGAGTTGGCTTCCACTGGCTTAGTAAGCGTTGTCACAAAGTAATTCCTGAAAGGACCATCTCTAGTGAAATATGCAAGATCAAACTGGCATACTTAAGTTTGATTTCAGTTTAGCAACCTGTTGTCTATTATCATAAGTTCGCAGAAGAGAAACACAGCCAAACATCTATATAAATTTCTGTGGAAGTAAAGAGGTTGAGGTGTTTGCGTGAGATTGTATGAATATAGTTGCATGTGGAAAAAAAATGGTCAATTTACATATAGGCATAGTCATCTCTCTACTAAACCTTTAAACATTACTATAATAATGGAACAATAGAAAGTAAAGTAATAGATTACGTAGAGTTAAACAACGATTACATTTCCACACAATCACCATATTATTAGCATTCTGATGGTTCATGACACATTAAAAGTTATATTTGCTAAGCAATTCTCAAAGTTTTCAAAGATTACATTTCCACACAATCACCATATTATTAGCATTCTAATGGTTCATTTCCACACAATGATAACATGAAACTAATGATCAGGGTATGCACCTCTCCACATGATAACAAACATATTAGTAGTAAACATCTCTTCAAAAGTCCTCTTCCTCAATCCAGTCGTTCTTCTTAATCTTCTTAAAACTCTTCAACAACATCAACATAGATGCAACAACATCTTCAAAAGTAGCACTTGTCATAGGTTCTCAAACAAATTCAGCAAATACCAACCTAAGGCTGGCAGCAACCCCGCGGTACAGACTATGGGCAATTTCGGCGCTGTACAAAAAACCTCAGATTAACAATCAACCAAAAATAAAATAAAATGAATATGAAAATATTGGCATGTCATAAAGTTGTATCTCGGTCTATTTTACTCAACAATTATCAATCAAAAGGTTAAAAAGAAAAGTAGCATGCAAGCAAACTTGCATACCGTTATTACAAAATTCCTTACTAAAAGTTTAACAAACCATAACATGTCTCTTTGGCAGTGATACAACTTCAAGGAAATACAGATCATATGTAATGATGGAACCCGATCTCCTTGGCTGATGTAGACAATAAAACCCTCTGGTCCGGAGCCCAAGCCACCTTAAACACTTGCCCAGACAAAAGCGAGAGAAGGATAAGCTCAAACCGGGTATGTGTCTCTAACATTAAAACATATAAACACATGTAAACTATTGTAATACATGCAAAATATGAATATAATATGAAATAATTAAATATTTACGGTGAACAAAGTCCTATGGTTTAGGACAGATGCAAGTATTGAGTGTTCTTGTTTTGCGGTGTGGTCGTTTGGTGCCTCGAGAATGGTTGCGAATGGTGATGTACATGGAGAAAGAGGGGTGTGTTTACAGAGAAATATGGTGGTTGTGAGAAGGGAAGAATAAGGTGGTGGTCTTTATATAGAGGAGTGAAGGCAAGATGTTGTGTTACTTGTGCATAATCGTGGAATTAGCAAGCAAGTGAAAAGACCAAAACATTAAACATTGGAGACTTGAAAAGAACTTGGTTATTGTGAATATTTATGTATCCATAAAAGCTCTTAAAAGGCTTCAAAATAAGCTTCGAATGTAGTAATTTCATTAGCTTAAACAACATATTTGAGTTTCTTGACTTAAGACATAAATGCTCACATTCAATATGAGGAACTCAATTTTTATATATATATATATAGATTTGAAGGTAGTATTTAATACCTTTTTTTGGCTTTGGGTCTTTTGCATTTTATATAGTTGTACAGTAATGGAAATGATCAAGTTTACATTAAGTTTAAAAGTTCATTGTTGACAGATCTATGTATCTTTTTTGAGATTTCATTTGTTGTTTTTACCAAAATAATAGTGGAAATAGACGTGCTTATTTGTTTTATGGTTGATATAAAATTAATATAAATGTGTGCATATTTATTTCAAGGTTAATATAAAATCAATCAAATGATGCACATGTGTTTTGCTGTTGGTATACAATCAATGAAAATGGTGTGTATATGTGTTTTAGCCTTGATATAAAATTAAGGAAAGAGATATGCACATGTGTTTAGATTGTGCATGTGTGTTTAGATTGTGCATAAAATCAATGAAAATGGTGTGCATATGTATTTTATTTAATCGAAAATAAAGGATTTAAAAGAAAATATAAATTTTCATAACTATAAAAAGATTCAGTCACCTTCAATTCTCTTAAAGAATGGTCTATTTAGTTTTCGTCATTTTATTTATTTTAATTTTTTTATTTATTATTATTTTTTTGATCTCTCGTAGGATGTTGTAGGTTAATGTTTAGATACTGAACAAACCTCTATAAATCAATTTTGCAGGTTTTTTAAATATGTTTGTCAACAAATGCACATGTGCAAAGAAATCCCATGAGTCTGTTCAAGACAATAAAGAGGTGAATGCGCCTGATTCATGAAGTCGAAGAACAAAAATATATTTATGCATAAAGTTCTTTCTTTGTGTTCAAGATTACGAAGATGGTGAATGCACATATATATGCCTGGACTATGTATAAATTATAAAAATGCAACACATGTGCATAAATTATTCAGTTTTGTTTATTTTCACATTTTTCGCTTTTGTAAGAAGTAAATGGCATCATAATGCATATTTTTGTTATTTATTTTCTAAGTATTTATGTAATCAAAGTGTTTTCATCGCACTTTTGTATATGATTTTTTGACAAGGTGTATGCACATGTATATACATCATTTTTTATAAGCATGCACATGTGTTTTTGAACATAACTTAAAAAAGTGTTGATAAAAAAGAAAATTATAATATAGAAAAAAATTAATAAAAAAAAATGAATGCATAATAGTGGTATAAAAAAATGTCAACGTAAATAAAAATGAAATTCCTACAATCTTGGAACTTCCCAAAATATAAAGGTAGTTAACTATTTGTAACACTAAATATTATACTGCAACAATTTTACCAATGTACCATTTTTAATTAAATTTAATTGTTTAATAATTGAAAATTGATGAGTGCTTAAAATTAGTTCTCGCAGTTCTCGCAATTTATTTGGTTCTGAAAAGAACCTCACCCATATATTATAACTTATATAATAAATACTAAAAATATTTAAACTAAATATTTTTATTAACGTTATTATTATAAACTAACACCTATTGATCACCTATTCGTATCAACGTTTTAAATAACCATGTAAAGTTATTTTGGAATATTTTAAGACACCCGAATCGATATCACCGTACTCGAGACATATCACATGTCATTCACGTATCCAATCTGAAACACCGATGGTAATGCATATATTACATCAATATAGGTCGCAAGTCGGAGGATTTTCATTGCTAGTCGTAGCAATACACCGTCACCTTTGAGCATAGTTGTGATTCATACACACCCGTCAGGTGAGTTCATGGTCCCACATTTTAATTGTTTCTAAACCCCGTGAGGAGATACATGCTATAAACCGAACACAAGTATTTTTCAGTATGCTATTACTATCTGATATTGCCTAAGTTGACACCCGTACTACAAGTCCCTCATATAACGAACCTTAATCACTTGCGAGTGAGCGCGATTATAGCTAATAGATCCATTGGAACGGCAGCCCATCTCTGTCAAAGTGATTATTTGGCAGGAGGTGTGCTATATTCGAGGTACCATGGAAACTGAGTACATTTCCATCACCGAGGGCCCCTTTGTTATCTACACCCTCGTGGTGTAGGTGATTTTATCTTTATGATATTTCGATACGATGTTAAGGCATGAGTTTCGTGTGGCTTAGGAACAATATGACACCAGTTTCGTCAAGACCGATCTATATTGGCTTGTTTATTTCAAAATACATGACTTGTGTTCACACAATTACTAATTTAAACTACTATGGATTAACTAAACCGTTGTGTTGAATTTTTAGCATGTTTAGCTCAGGAAACTAGCAGGCATGACGGCACGGAGCTGGCAAAAAGGGGCACACATGACCTCCCTGTGGAAAACTAGAAGCGGGGGGGGGGGGGGGGGGTTGAATAGTTTTACGTCTTTTTAATTTGTTATAAAAGATTGTTTGAAAGTTTTCTTTGTTTTCAAAAATATAGATTCGATGCTATATGAAATAAATTCATGCACAATATGAACAACACTAAATATGTGTGATAAATCAATAATAATGTAAGTAAAGAAATAGATGAGAGTTGGAAAGATCGAACCACGAGACAAGAGATTTATAGTGGTTCGGCTACAAGGTCACCTTCCTTGCCCTACTCCACTCCCCGAGCACCTAACTCGAGAGTTTTTTTCACTATGTCAACAAGCTCCTTTATGGCGGAGAAAACCTTACATACCAATTTACACACCACAACTTTGTCACAACTTATTCACACCTTCTACAGAACTATTTCACACCACTTCTTCACACCTATCTTCTACACACCAATCTTCTTCACACCTATCTTCTACACACCAATCTTCTTCACAACTATCTTCTACACACCAATCTTTTTCCTAACCTTTCTTCTTCACAACAAACTACTAATCAATCACACTATATATATATATATATATATATATATATATATATATATATATATATATATATATATATATATATATATATATATATATATATATATATATATCTAACTAAACTATCTTCTAACAAATATTCACAACTAATCACACAATGAGATAAATACAATGATGATGCTCTAATAACTTAGATGTGGAGATCACAACAAGTTGTAATACTTCTTGTCTTGAGGGATAGAAGTATTCTTCTCTTGCACTTGATAGGATGATGTTTGGATCACTTTGAAACAAAGATTTAAAAATTTATGATCAAAGGATTGAGAGATAAGAAATTGAGATCTTGAACAGAAAGTTTAGAGGTGCAAAAGGTGAGAAAAAATCCAGATTTAAGGTGGTATTTATAGGCAACAGATTCTGACAGAGGAGTGTGGCCGGTCCCCTTAAATCAAGGCTGGCCCCCCTTAAAATTAAGGGGACCGCCCTTTATAATTAAGGGGGCCGCCTAGCTGTAACGGCTAGATTTTTTTGTTTTTTAGTGGGGAAAGTTTATTTGGTGAAAAACTAACTGATTTTGGTTAAAAATTTGAATTCATATATTTAATATGAATAAAACATTTTTCTTTATTACCAAAAGTGTTTTTCAAAAATATATAATATGTTTATATAATTAAATAAACTTTGTAAAACTTAATTAAGTTTTCCTTTGATCATAAATTGCACTAAACACTTTGTTTATTCATACCTTAAGTGATTTGGATGTAAAGAGAAATGTTAATCACTAAATACTTGTTTATGTCACAAGTTTTAGTTCTATGAGTTTATATTTTGTAATAATCAAAACATAGAGATATTGATAATATGTTAATAATGTTTTTAAGCATTATTTATGTCAACACTCCCTTTTATCTCAATAATTATATCATTCTTTTCAAACTCATCATCTCTTTTGCGAAACTATTAAAATTTGGAAAATGTTTGTAACTCAGACTACTTTGAGTTTTCATGGAATGATATTAACTATCTTTTGAATTGTTTTCTATAAGTATGACTGTGTTCTAAACTATAATGACCCCGATTAGACTTCCGCTGCTTACCAAATTTTCGGGGTGTTACAGATTGGCATCAGAGCCAAGGTTATAGAGAACCAAATGATTTTTCAAAACATTGGAATAACCACACCAGATTTCTAAACAAACTATTTATCACCAAAGTGCCCTCTGTGCCAGCACTTGCCAACATCATGTTTTAAGGTTTGATTTTTAGCACTCATTGCACTAAGTTCACTATGACACCATGATCACTGTTCATGTAGCATTATGTAGACTAAATGACTTATATTACTATTAATTCTGAGATTTTTTACAGTACCATGTCGCCCCCGGTTATTATCTTGTCTAACAGCGATGACGTCATGCAGGCATCATCCACCTTCCCTACCATTGACCTATCTTACTATGACATCCACGACACCCGAGACACCCATGATTCTCCTAATACCCATGACACTTTACCAGTATCACCTGTCATTCCACCTACTGTTCCATCTGGGGACCCATCTGCAGAGACTGAGCCCTTCGAGGTGGGTGAGATTGCTTCGACACCCATTGATTCTTTTACTGTGCAGCCACTTTTCTGTCCTGTCTATGGACCTATGACGCAGGAACAGTACCAATATGATCAGTATCTCATGTCTTAGCAGTTTCTTGCGGCTGATGACTGTCCTACACCACCTGCTAGTCTACCATTCCGGTTCAGATACAGATGACGAGTCTTCTGACTCAGATACTTCTGACACTGCTGCATCTATCCCACCACCATCCTCGCCTGTCCCGACTCGTCGATGCAAGAAACGGGATGGTAGTCCGTATGTTTTTTTCTCTTTTCTTTTTCTATATTTTTTTCTTTTTCTTGATTTTATTTATTATTATTATTATTATTTTTTTTTTGCATACACTCTTACCCTACCATCCAAAATAATACATCATAGGGAATGAAAATTCCCCTTACACTTGAATTTTTACATACTTTACAAATAACTAATCTAATGACTCGAATTAAGAAAGTCAAAACACTTGGAGTACTTTTAAGATTAACGTACATATGGGGGTAATAAATGATGTTCTTCCCCATTAATCCATAAAATAAGTACTTTACCCATGAGTCCCAATCGTCCCAAAACAATATGTACAAGGATATGACTCGACTTGGCAACCATGTAATCAATTAGATAATTAATTAAGGGTTTAAACATGTAACAATAATGCACTAAAGATGAGGGCATACACGGAAGGCTAAGGCGATTTGGGTGTACATTTAAGTGGGGTGTAACAAATTCATCCTTTAAGTAAAATGCTTAAAGTTAGAAACGAAAAGATAGGCTCGGAGGGGTGTACTAGGGATTTCGTGTACTAAAGATGAGTACAACGCTAAGGTGTGGGAAAAATTAATTGACTTAACTAGCCAAGTAATATGACTTAAATGGTCAAGTAATTATGATACGGGTTGAACACAAGGGTGATCCTAATGCCTCTTATCTGTAGTAAATCCTACTACACGAATGTAGTCTCACTAGCGGTCTCAGGATGCATCACTAACGTAAGTTCTAGAATCTAAATGCTACCGGTACACTCTAAGCACTAATAGTAAATGCTTTTCCTATCAAATCTAAAGGCGAACCTCACATATTTGGGTGGAAAATTTTTTCTGAATGATACGGTTATGTGCTAGTCATATAATCTCCTATCCATGAGACGCTTGCTATGGCTAAAGTTTCACTCCTAAATGTTGTAAAAATTTTTAAATTTGGCACTAAAATTACACTAACAAGTATTTATCATAGTTTTATTACACATCTACTATCAAACAAACAAACTCAAGCGAAAGTGTATCTGTAAGGTATCATCATTTTACACTCCCCTTACACTTAGGATGAACATTGTCCCCAATGTTCAAGTAAAGAATGTAAAAGTGAAATGAGTAAAAAGAATGAAATCAAATACTCCCCTGATTCGCTCGATATGGATAATAAGGTGGCCAGGTTAGATCTTCCTCCAAGAAATTGAACAATCAAAGCTTCCCTTCCAGAAAAATAAATCATCTTCTTGTCATACATAACCTGTAAAAACCTGAGAAAACAGACAAGGCAACCTCGCATAAAATCGGCGGCAATCTACATATGTTACTAAATCCTAGAAAACAAAATAAGATATAATGCTTGTGGAATGATGTTTGCAGATTTCCTGGAGATTATAAAACTAATAATTCAACGAAAACTTTAAAACTCCGTTAGAAAAACAAAACTGGTAAAATTTCCAGATTTTTACACGTGACGCCGTCAAGAGTAAACTCATGACGCCGTCAGATTTGACCTGAAGAAATTCTTATGTTAAGTTTCCAGAAAATTTATGGAAAAACTTGGTTCTACTTCCTGGAAAATCCTGCAAAACATCATTATGACTCGATACAAGCATTTGACTCTAACAAGTACGAATATACATGTTCACTTAATATTGTGGAGAATCATGATCGGTTTTATTTCTTAAAAACATATTTGGGGTTTCCCCTTACACTTATCTTTTGCAAAAATACCTTTGGGTGAAGTTAAGACTAGGCCAAACAACAAAGTAAAGTATTTCCACTATTTAGTTTAGAAACATGATCTATAAACAATAAAAATAAGCATGCATACGGAAGCAAATAACAAACAAACAAAATAAAATCACACAAAATCATGGGTTGCCTCCCAAGAAGCGCTTTTCTTTATTTTACGAGTCTTGTAGCTAGACTCAAGGTCATGGGTTACTACATGACCTCATCGTTGGTTTCACTCTCTGATTGTAAATGTTCTTTGTAGAAACCAATCTCCTTTTTCTCAATCGCTCCTATAATCCTATGGGCAAATTCCTTATCGACTTTATACTTTGGTCCTAGAGTCAAGCAATCTTTGTAGAAAAGACTCCTCTTTTCCCATACATAATCCATGCCATTTTTCTTATCCTCTTCATTGATGTCCTCAAAAGCACCAATGTTATCCTTGTCAAATTGAGATATAAAGCGAAATTCTTTCATTCTATTGGGCATCCTATAGGTGATCCTATCGGTGTTACTTGCAAATCGGATTGTCCCTTCCATCTCATCATATTCTAACTTGGACTCCTCAACAAACGGTTTACCAAACACAACATTGGATAATCGACAATCAATAACATTAGCAAGATCTTCCACAATCATAAAGTCAGTGATATAAGTGAAATTCCCAACAAAGATATGTAGACCTTTAACTCTCCCGAAAAAGTTACAAACTCCACCGGGGTATTTGGGATCTCTTCTAGGTTCAAGTCTTGTTTTCACTATATCATTATAAACACTTGAGGACATAATGTTGATTGGGGATTTAAAGTCAATGTAAGCATTGTCAACGTGTCTATACCCAATCATACATGGTATCTTAGCATTCTTAAGGTCGCCTCTCTTTATCTTAGGTTCGATTCTAGTAAAAGGAGATCGAGGGTCATCAATAAGATTATTATAATATGCAATCTCCTCCTTAGTGGGGTATAGATTAAAATAATCATTTAGCTTCGGATCTATTTCCCCTTCCTCAAGTTCCTCAACAACATTCACAAAATCATTAGGCCCTAGGTCCTCTTTTGAATACAAGGCAGTCGCCAGGTCACTAAACGCATGGTCGAGCTCAACCTTAATCAACCTATTAAGCTCCCTAAGTTCCCTAATATCACTCTCAATTTGTTCACGTAGCACAGCCACTTCTCTAGGGGAAAGGGGTGGATTCGCGTTTTCTATAATGGTCAACGGAATAGTCAATGAATTTAATTTACTAACAAAGGCACGAAGAAAAAGATAGACTAAAGAGAACCTAAAAATAAAAATAAAATCTTACTAGAAAGGAATCTAGCAAGTAGACCTAATAAAAAGAGATTCTAACCTAGACAATAACTATTCCCCAGGCTGCGGCGCCAAAAACTTGCTGCGTGGGGTTTGCACCAGGCTTTACCTCTCGAGGGATCTCGAGAAGCTTACAACCCCCACCAGGTAGTGTACCTGATCGATGTAGTATAGTATAATGACAAGTACCGGGGGATTGATCGTTCAGCTAGGAATAGTGTCGCTAGGATTAGAAAACCTAAAGACTAGGTCTAGAGATGAGGGTTGATTCTTTTTGTATTTTTATATTTTTTAGAAAGCAAATTAAAATCTCGGGTTTGAAGGAGTTTGGCGGAATTAGTTGCTAATCAACTAACCCAATACTAAGATGTAATCAAAATAAAATACTAGAAATGAAAATAAAACTATATTAAACTAAGGTTATGAGCAATATATGGGGGAAATGTGTTTACTTAGATTTCACTACTCCCTAGATATCTTTTACACGTTAATTACTTGTTATAGTTGCGTGGATGACGGATTGTATTCCTTAATACCATTCATGGGGTGGCGTACTTACTTCCCCAATCCTATGAGTGCCTACTTCACTCCTATGTTGAGCCGGCTAAGAAGCTCCTAACATGGGATCATTAGAATTTACTCATGCATTAAATACAACCAATAAAACCTAATACACATCGGTTCATGTTTCCTAAGACGTTCAAGCATGTTACACAATGGAGATCTGCCAGTTTTCTTAAGCCTAACATTAAAATTATTCATCCAATACAACCATAAACAAGTAATCAACACATAATTAACATCTAGGTTTCATTAGATCTAAGCAAACACAAGATAAATCTAGGCAAGCATGTTGAATTCAAGACAAGCACAAGATATAGACAACCAACACATAGACATATTGATTGAATTAAGGGAATACTTATGTCAATAGCACATGAAAGGATTCAAGGGGTGAAAACCCTTGAATATACTGTAAAATATGAGCTAGGGTTCACAAAGTTCGGCCCTAGGGTTTCTCCACCCAAGTTTCTTCCCAATGAATGAAAAATAGAAAACTATATATAGAGTTTAGGAGGTGAAGGCGTCAAGAACAAATGTCTGACGTCGTCATCTCACCGCCAAATAGTTCCTCGGACTACCTAGATCTGGGTCTGACGCCGTCATGTGTACACCTTATGCAGGCCATCATGATTTTAACTCTTGACGCCCTTGTTATGACGCCGTCAGGTTTGCACAAGGTCGTCACCACTTTTACTCCTGACGCCGTCATGATTTTCCTCTTGACGCCGTCAGGTACTGTTCTCAGCATGGAAAATTAAGTCTTTGGCGTTTTCTTCACTTTTATGCTCCAAAAACGTCCGAATTGCTTCCTTTTCCAGATTTCTCTCCCAAAGTACCTAAAATCACAAAAGGAACGATTTAGGGTAATATTTGATCAAATAAATTCAATTCCGGGCTTAAATGACCCCTTAAAAGTGGTTCATTTTTCGCCTCATCAGTGAAAAATGTGAAATGTTGGTTGAAATGGGCTAAAAAGCAGAAAAGATTTTGTAAATCCGTCCAGTAGATGGCCGGTCCCCTTAATTAGGGGGCAGTCCCCTTAAAAATAAGGGGGCCGCCTTACATAATTAAGGGGGCCGCCCATCTGATGATTCCCAGATTTCCAGAAAAGGGTTTTTGGCAGAAAATTTGGAGAAAAGTTGTGTTTTTGGATTTGGATTCAAGCAAGTTCAATTCCTTTAGGCAATATAGCATCTAATCTAATCAAGATATAGCATGCATGCAAAAACACTTAAGCAAAAGAGCAAATAAGCAACACATAATAAGCTAAAGGAAACAAATAAAGGCAAGAGCACTTATACTTCCTAAGGCACCTATCTTAGATCAAAAGCAAAGGCAACTAGTCAGTCAAGCATCTAGTGATGAAACAAGATGACAATGTTATGAGTGATTTTGTCCAAGTGTGTGCCTATATGCAACAAATGTGGAGTTGTGATTGTTTCGACTTCTAAATGAAAAAGAAATTCTTAAGAAACAATCCAAAATCTCCTGATTCGATTTTTGCTCGATCATGAATGTCAAAGATATATATTAGATTATATACCTTGACAATTTATGTGAGAGTTTATGCATGATTTTGGAAGAAAATATTTTTAGAAAATTGATGTTCATGTGATTCCTAGATGTGAGAACAATTTTAAACAAAATTGATTGGGTTTTACAAAAGAGTATATGCAAAGAAAATAAAATTTTCCAATCTTTAATTTTGTGCGAAATAGATTCCTAGACTCAGAAATGGAGAAGTGGAAGAAAAGAAAATCTTATGCAAGAAAAAAAAATTGTCTAAATGCAATAAAATTTAGTCAACTTGTTCCATTATTCCTAATCCTAAACGCAAGTGATTGAATAATTCACGCTTAAGGGGTTTAGTGAATATATCCGCAATGTTATCTTCCGATGCAACCTTTTCTATAGATATGTTCCCTTTTTGTACATTATCCCTAAGAAAGTGGTGGCGTATTTCTATATGTTTAGTCCTAGAGTGTTGCACCGGATTTTTACTTAAATCTATCGCACCTTTGTTATCGCACATAATGGGAACGTTTTCTAACCTAATGCCATAGTCTATAAGAGCTTGTTTCATCCATAGTGCTTGTTGACATGCCTTTCCAGCGCTTACATATTCGGCTGCGGTGGTAGAAATAGCAAGAGCGGTTTGCTTCTTCGAAAACCAAGATGTTAGACAACATCCCATAAACGTGCAAATACCGCTAGTGCTTTTTCTATCTACGTAGTCTCCCGCATGATCCGAATCCGCATAGACGATGGTTTATATGCCGGATCCCTTAGGATACCATAATCCTAAGTGTATAGTGCCTTTAATGTATCGGAAGATACGCTTAACCGCTTCTAGTTGGGAGGTTTTGGGATCCTCTTGAAAACGGGCACAAAGGCATGATTTTGGCAAATTCATCACACGTGTCTTGACAAGTCGATCCAAATATAATGTCATCAACATATATTTGAACAATGATGAGATTTGGGTCTTTCCTTTTAGTGAAAAGAGTTTTATCTACCATTCCCATGGAATAATCATGTTTAATAAGGAAAGCTTTTAATCGATCATACCAAGCTTTGGGAGCTTGTTTGAGTCCATACAAAGCTTTCTTTAACTTATAAACATAATCAGGTTTTACGAAGTCAATGAAGCCTGGAGGTTGTGCCACATATACCTCCTCATTGATAAAACCGTTAAGGAATGCACTTTTCATGTCTATTTGGAATAACTTAAAATATAGGGCTCATGCATAGGCAAGTAGTATCCTAATAGATTCTAATCTAGCTACGGGGGCATAAGTTTCGTCATAATCAATTCCTTCTTGTTGATTATAACCTTGGGCGACTAACATAGCTTTATTCCTAGTAACTACTCCATTTTCATCTAATTTATTCCTATATACCCATTTAGTTCCTATGATGGTCATATTCATTGGATTTGGGACTAATTCCTAGACATCATTTGCCTTAAATTGATTTAATTCTTCTTGCATAGCTATAACCCAACTTTCATCTTTTAAAGCCTCATTAATATTCTTAGGTTCTATTGCTGAGAGGAAACAAAAGAAATTATTTTTATCTTGAGCTTGTGACCTAAGGGTTCTTTGGTTAAGATGTCCTATTATAATATCTAGTGGATGTGATCTAGATTGTTTAACATTTACAATTTCGTTATTTCCTAAGTTAATGTTTTCATTATCATTGCCTATGGGTTTTGTTTTACTAACCTCAATAGCTTCTTCTTCGACTAAGTCGTCATCCTCTAAAGGTAAAGTTTTAGGAGGTGGTGGTGTTTTATCAAATGTTACATTTAGTGATTCTTCTACTTTCATGGAGTGCTTGGTAAGTATTATATATGCTTTACTATTTTGTGAGTATCCTAAAAATATTCCTTCATACGATTTTGGATCAAACTTAGTGAGGTAGTCCTTAGTGTTTAGAATGTAACATTTACTTCCAAATACCTAAAAGTAGCTTAAGTTTTTTTTTCTACCTCTTAGTAACTCATAAGGAGTTTTTCCTAGAATTCTCCTAATTGATACCCTATTAATAATATATGTTGAAGTATCTACGGCGTGACACCAAAATTTTTGTGGGATGGATTGTTCATTTAACATTGTTCTACTCATTGTAGTGACCTATTTTTTCTTTCTACTACACCATTTGATTGAGGAGTACGAGGAGCGGAGAAATTGTGAGATATTCCATTTAAATCACAATATTTTCCGAATTGTACTTCATTGTCAAATTCCCTACCATGGTCCGTCCTAATGGCTACTATTGTGCATCCTAATTTATTTTGAATCATTTTACCAAATATTTCGAATTTTCCAAAGGCTTGGGTCTTGTCACTTAAAAACCTAGTCCACGTGTATCGTGAGTAGTCATCTACTATTACTAAGGTATATTTGTTTCCTCCGTAGCTCCGCACAGCGGATGGACCAAAAAGATCCATATGTAATAATTCTAGGCACCTAGTAGTGGATACTTTATTCTTAGCTTTGTGACTAGCATGAACTTGTTTTCCAATTTTACATGCATCACAAAAATGCTTGTCATATTTTAGATTAGGAAAATTTCTAACTAGTTCCTTAGAGGCCAAATATTGTATTTGTTGCATGTTAGCATGTCCTAATCTCCTATGCCACAATGTGGAGTTTTCATCTAGGGTCGTTAGGCATATCCTATCCTCAGGCTTGTTTCCTAGTTTCATAACATATATGCCTCCTTTCCTAATTCCTCTACGTATAATTTTTCCATTCTTAACTATTTTGCTATCCGCTTCGGTAAAAGTGACTCTACATTTATTATCACATATTTGTCCTATACTAAGCAAGTTATATGTTAAATTATCTACATGCTCTACATTTTCAATAGCAAGTGAGTCTTGAGAAATCGTACCTTTGCCAATGATTTTTCCACGTAAGTCACTACCGAAAATAATGTTACCTCCATTGTATGCCTTGTATGTAGAGAATAGCTTGCGGTTCCCCGTCATGTGCCTCGAACATCCGCTATCCTTGATCCATTCGTCAGGCTCCAAGTTAATTCCTAAACATATTTCGTCGGTTCCTTTTGCCATAAAGCACTTTTCGTCTCTTGACTTTTCTACTTCTTCTTTGTCACTATCACTCCATGTTCCACTAACAAATGCGCCTTGATTTTCATAACCCGGCGGCTTTAGACATTCGCCGATGAGATGATTTGGACTTCCACATCTAAAGCACTTTCTTTTCCCGTAGTTGTCACTTCTATTTCTTTGGAACGGTTTTCTTTCGTCTCGTGATGATCTAGTGAATCTTCCTCGTCTCTTGAAGAATTTCTTGAATTCTCTTACGGCCATTGCATATTCTTCGTCTTCACTTTCGTCACTTGAATCATCATCATCACTAGGTTCCTTTTTGGCTTTTAGAGCAATGGATTTGGTTTGTTCTTTCTTGACTTTGACCGTTTCCGAATCTCTTCTTATAATTTCTTCACGGACCTTCAAGTTGCCAATAAGTTCATCTAGTGATAACGTCATCAAGTTCTTTGATTCTTCAATTGTCGTGACCTTAGCTCGCCATTTCGGATGCAATGCCCTAAGAAATTTCCTAACACAATTTTTACTAGAAAATGTCTCATCAAGTGCTTTTAAACTTGTGATAATAGTGTTGAATTTAGCAAAAGCATTATCAATTGTTTCCTCTTCCGGAATCGTAAATTGTTCATATTGTTGTACAAGAAGATCTATTTTGTTATCTTTAACTGGACTATTACCTTGGTGAGTAATTAGTAAAGAACCCCAAATTTCTTTTGCGGTTTTACATATAAAAATTCTTTCATATTCTTTGCGTGGTAACGCATTATAAATGACCATTTTAGCCTCATTATTTTTTGCTAGTTTCTTTTTCAAATCATCATTTTGTTCTTCAAAAGATACAATTTCATCCATTTTAGTTTCAACATTATATTGAGTAGGGGGAAAATCACCAAAGGTAATAATATGCCAAAGATCAAGATCTTTTGATTTCACATAAGTTTCGAATCTATTTTTTCAATATAAAAATCAATCACTTTCAAATAGTTGTGGTCTTTGCATAGATTGCCCTTCTAAATATTTTAAAGATTCCATAGATCGTTACAAGTTTTAAAATACAATATATTTTAAAAAATCTTGCTAGACGTGGCTCTGATACTAATTGTGGAAAACTAGAAGGGGGGTTGAATAGTTTTACGTCTTTTTATTTTGTTATAAAAGATTGTTTGAAAGTATTCTTTGTTTTCAAAAATATAGATTCGATGCTATATGAAATCAAGTCATGCACAATATAAACAACACTAAATATGTGCGATAAATCAATAATAATGTAAGTAAAGAAATAGATGAGAGTTGGAAAGATCGAACCGCGAGACAAGAGATTTATAGTGGTTCGGCTACAAGGTCACCTTCCTTGCCCTACTCCACTCCCCGAGCACCTAACTCGAGAGTTTTCTTCACTATGTCAACAAGCTCCTTTATGGCGGAGAAAACCTTACACACCAATTTACACACCACAACTTCGTCACAACTTATTCACACCTTCTACAGAACTATTTCACACCTATTCACTACTTAATCACACCACTTCTTCACACCTATCTTCTACACACCAATCTTCTCCACAACTATCTTCTACACACCAATCTTTTTCCTAACCTTTCTTCTTCACAACAAACTACTAACCAATCACACTATATATATATATATATATATATATATATATATATATATATATATATATATATATATATAACTAAACTATCTTCTAACAAATATTCACAACTAATCACACAATGAGATAAATACAATGATGATGCACTAACAACTTAGATGTGGAGATCACAACAAGTTGTAATACTTCTTGTCTTGAGGGATAGAAGTATTCTTCTCTTGCACTTGATAGGATGATGTTTGGATCACTTTAAAACAAAGATTTAAGAATGTATGATCAAAGGATTGAGAGATAAGAAATTGAGATCTAGAACAGAAAGTTTAGGATTGCAAAAGGTGAGAAAAAATCCAGATTTAAGGTGGTATTTATAGGCAACAGATTCTGACAGAGGAGCGTGGCCGGTCCCCTTAAATCAAGGCCGGCCCCCTTAAAATTAAGGGGACCGCCCTTTATAATTAAGGGGGCCGCCTAGCTGTAACGGCCAGATTTTTTTTTATTTTAGTGGGGAAAGTTTATTTGGTGAAAAACTAATTGATTTTGGATAAAAATTTGAATTTATATATTTTGTATGAATAAAACATTTTTCTTTATTACCAAAAATGTTTTCCAAAAATATATAATATGTTTATATAATTAAATAAACTTTGTAAAACTTAATTAATTTTTCCTTTGATCATAAATTGCACTAAACACTTTGTTTATTCATAACTTAAGTGATTTGGATGTAAAGAGAAATGTTAATCACTAAATGCTTGTTTATGTCACAAGTTTTAGTTCTATGAGTTTATATTTTGTAATAATAAAAACATAGAGATATTGATAATATGTTAATAATGTTTTTAAGAATTATTTATGTCAACACTCCCTTTTATCTCAATAATTATATCATTCTTTTCAAACTCATCATCTCTTTTGCGAAACTATTAAAATTTGGAAAATGTTTGTAACTCAGACTACTTTGAGTTTTCATGGAATGATATTAACTATCTTTTGAATTGTTTTCTATAAGTATGACTGTGTTCTAAACTGTAATGACCCCGATTAGACTTCCGCTGCTTACCAAATTTTTGGGGTGTTAAAGATTGGCATCAGAGCCAAGGTTATAGAGAACCAAATGATTTTTCAAAACATTGGACTATAACCACACCATATTTCTAAACAAACTATTTATCACCAAAGTGCCCTCCGTGCTAGCACTTGCCAACATCATGTTTTAAGGTTTGATTTTTAGCACTCATTGCACTAAGTTCACTATGACACCATGATCACTGTTCATGTAGCATTATGTAGACTAAATGACTTATATTACTATTAATTCTGGGATTTTACAGTACCATGTCACCCCCGGTTATTATCTTGTCTAACAGCGATGACGTCATGCAGGCATCATCCACCTTCCCTACCATTGACCTATCTGACTATGACACCCACGACACCCGAGACACCCATGATTCTCCTAATACCCATGACACTTTACCAGTATCACTTGTCATTCCACCTACTGTTAAATCTGGGGACCCATCTGCAGAGACTGAGCCCTTCGAGGTGGGTGAGATTACTTCGACACCCATTGATTCTTTTGTTGTGCAGCCACTTTCCCTCCTGTCTATGGACCTATGACGCAGGAACAGTACCTATATGATCAGTATCTCATGTCTTAGCAGTTTCTTGCGGCTGATGACTGTCCTACACCACCTGCTAGTCTACCATTCTGGTTTAGATACAGATGACTAGTCCTCTGACTTAAATACTTCTGACACTGCTGCATCTATCCCACCACCATCCTCGCCTGTCCCGACTCGTCGATGCAAGAGAGTGAGGACCCTTGAACCCTTTGAGCCTGAGCCTTTTGGAGAGTTGTTTCGATACCATGATGATAGCTTCACCCGTAAATGCACGGCTCGGAAACGAGTCTGTATTTTGCCTACTCCTACTGTTCCATCACCTGTACCTGTACCTGTATCTGTGTCGTCACCCACACCTATACTTCCACCTATTCATGTGTCTTTGCCTGAGCTGACACCTGTGTTATCACCCGCATTTTCACCATCTCTGTCACCATCACCTGTATCACCACTACCTGAGCCACATCCTTATATGTTGCCTACTTACACCGCACTTCATTCTTCTGAGGTTTTACCACCCATGCCACAACCTATGGTTTTCTACTCTCAGACTACTACTGTGCCGACACCATCACCTGCTTCATCACCTATCCCATCACCTTCATCTGTTCCTACTGAGACCACTACTTCACCTAGCATTCATAGGATGGTTGATGCCCGCCGATGGTCGTTCTTGTTAGAGTGCATTCGCCTCTCGAGCTTTATTAAGGGATTACCTAGGGCTGCTGAGCTTGGAGAGAGCTCTTCAGCGGTGTTACCGGTTATTGGGGAGCTGATACACCATACCATCCCTTTACTGGCTGCTAGATTGGTTAGACATGAGGATCGCCTTGATGAGCTGTTGAGTGTTATAGAGGATATATACTTGGAGAGGATTGAGATCATGCAGGAGGAGGTCGAGAACCTCGTTGTACATAGGACAGCTCTGGAGACTGTGTTTGAGATGATGGGTACTGAGATCGAGGAGGCGCAGGCTACCATTACTGAGTTCGGTCATAGATTCGATGTGCAGAGACACGAGATGGAGGATCTGAGAGAGATTGCGGTCATCACACAGCAGATGTTGGAGCATCAGACCCAGGAGCTGGCAGCATCTAGTGCTACTATCCACACTCTGTCAGTTACGCTTGAGGAGGTCCAGGCTAGAGAGAGATCCAGAGACCTAGAGATGTTGGAGATGATCAGGATCATTAGAGAGCTAGAGAGGAGATCAGGAGGCGCACCTGGAGCTTCATAGATCTATGACGTATCATTACATTTAGAGACATCTTAACTTGCCCTGTGCGGCATTAATAATGTTGTATCATATTGTTTTGTAACAATGAATTCAAATTATTAAAATTTGTGTTGGTTATGATTGTACTGTACTGATATTGATTTATGATGTTTTGGTTGTTTGATCTTATGTTGTGCTCCCATACTTGAGATTCATTATAATTTCCAAGTGTTTTGTTACATGTCATGATGATTATTTATGAATGATATGGTTTATGTTGATGTATGTATTCATGGTGTGATTGTGATGTATTTTATGATGATCTCGACTATTATGAGCTTGGTTATGTTATTTCTCTTGTTATTTATCGATGTTTGGGATTTTACTTATACACTTGCGATTTTATAGAAACATAGCCCCTAGGAAAACCGCAACTACCACCGCATCACCCGCTATGACTCAAGCTGCTATCAAGAAATTGGTTGCCGACAGTGTTGCTGCAGCTGTGGAAGAGCAAGCTGCTGCAATGGCGCGATCAAGTAGCAACAACCGAACCACTGCAGAAAGCGAGTCCTCTACAACTCAAAAATGTACCTATAAGGACTTCATAGCTTGTAAGCCATCGCATTTCAAGGGTACTGAAGGAGTAACAGAACTTGCTCGATGGTTTGAGCGAACTGAGACTGTGTTTGTGAGGAGCGGTTGTGCTGCTGAAAACAGTGTCTCATTTGCTACTGGAACGTTGCTGGAAGACGCGTTGTCTTGGTGGAACGCAACTGCTCAGAAGACAGGTGTGGAGGAAACCTATCAGATCACCTGGGCTAACTTTAAGGAAAAGATGTTAAAGAAGTTCTGCCCAAGAAGAGAGATCAAGAAACTAGAAGATGAGTTTCACCTGTTGGTCGTGAAAGGGAATGATCTCAGGGCTTATGATAGGAGATTTCACGAACTTGCCACACTTTGCCCTTCAAAGGTTCCTGATTTGGAAAAGTTGTTGGAAAGATACATTGAGGGACTGCCTTGGAGCATTGAGGGAAACGTCACCTCGTCAAAGCCTCAATCTTTGGAAGAAGCAATGACTATTGCCCAAAGACTGCTAGACCGGGAGATTAAGCATAACTCTGCTCAGGGAAACAATGATCACAAAAGGAAGTTTGATTATCAGAAGACAAATAACAAAAATAGCAACAACAACAGCAACAGCAACAACCGTAACCCCAACCGTAACTATCACCATAACAGAAGCACCCACCACAACCAACAAAACCGACGAAAGGAAGCTTCCAGAGCTTATGTCGCCGCACCAGTTAAGAATGCTGGGTATGCTGGACCTGCCCCATTCTGCAACAAGTGTAAGCTGCACCACACTGGACTCTGCTATGCTAAGTGTGGAAAATGTTCAAGGACTGGTCATAAGACACAAGATTGCAAAGCTACAAGAGCTAACTTGCAACCCGTAGCTGTGGTATACCATGCTTGTGGAGAGAAAGGACACTACAGGCGTCAGTGCCCAAACAAGGACAACAATGTACGAGGAAGAATGTATGTGCTGGGAGAAGGAAACACTCAGCAAGATCCGAACGTAGTCACGGGTACGTTCCTTCTAAACAACCACCTCGTTAACGTTTTATTTGATTCCGGAGCCGATCAAAGTTTCGTATCTATATCTCTTGCACCTCTACTTAATATTACACCAACCAAACTACACACCACATACGAAATTGAACTAGCCGATGGAAAGCTAGTAAGCACTAACATTATACTCCGGGGTTGCACCCTACACCTATTGAGGACAGCCTTCGTCATAGACCTTATGCCCATTAGATTTGGTAGTTTCGACATTGTCATAGGAATGGATTGGCTATCCAAGAACCGTGCTAAAATCATTTGTGACGAGAAGGTCGTTCACATCCCTCTTAAAGACTAAACCCTAATTGTTTGCGGTGAGCAAAGTAAAACACGTTTAAGCATCATTTCTTGCGTCAAAGTTGTGAAGTACATCGAACGAGGATGTCAAGTCTTGTTAGCTCAAGTCACCAAGAAGAAGTCGGAGGAGAAGCGACTTGGGGATGTGCCAGTAGTCATGGACTTTCCTGAAGTATTTCCTGAAGACTTTCCTGGCCTTCCGCCAACACGTCAAGTGGAATTTCAAATTGAGTTGGTGCTAGGAGCAGCACCCGTAGCCCGAGCACCTTATAGACAAGCACTGTCAGAAATGAAGGAGTTATCTGAGCAATTGCAGGAATTGTCAGATAAAGGATTTATTCGCCCAAGTTCGTCACCATGGGGAGCACCAGTGTTGTTTGTAAAGAAGAAGGATGGAACCTTCAGGATGTGTATCGATTATCGTGAGTTGAACAAACTTACGGTGAAGAATTGATATCCGTAGCCAAGAATTGACGTTCTGTTTGATAAACTACAAGGATCGAGTGTCTACTCGAAGATTGATTTGAGATCGGGTTACACCAACTGAGAGTTAGGGAAGAAGATATCCCTAAGACAGCTTTCAGGACAAGATACGACCACTACGAATTCCAATTAATGCCATTCGGTCTAACAACTGCACCCGCTGTATTTATGGATTTAACGAACCGAGTGTGCAAACCCTATTTGGACATGTTTGTGATTGTATTCATCGATGATATCCTTATCTATTCACGTAGTAAGGAAGAGCACACAGAACACTTAAAGGCTATACTGACACTGCTCAGAGAAAAGAAATTATGCGCCAAATTCTCCAAGTGTGATTTTTGGATCGAGAAGGTACAATTTCTTGGGCATGTTATCGACAGTAAGGGTATTCATGTTGATCCCGCCAAGATCGAAGCTGTTAAAAATTGGGTGTCACCTACGAGTCCTACCGAGTTAACATAGAAGAAGGCTTTTCAAGGATTTCTAAGCCTTTGACTGAGTTAACATAGAAGAAGAAGAAGTTTGACTAGGGAGAAGAGCAGGAATCGGCATTTCAGTTTTTGAAGCAGAAGCATTGTGAAGCACCGATATTAGCATTACCCGAAGGAAGTGAGGATTTCGTGGTATATTGCGATGGATCAATCCAAGGTTTGGGTGCCGTATTGATGCAAAGATTTAAATAATCACTTACGCTTCTAGACAACTTAAACCCCATGAGGAAAACTACACCACTCATGATCTAGAACTAGGAGCGGTAGTATTCGCTCTTAAGATATGGAGACACTACCTATATGGAACCAAGTGTATGGTCTTCACCGATCATAAAAGTCTTCGGCACATTTTAGATCAAAAGGAGTTGAACATGAGGCAATGTCGATGGCTAGAGTTATTAAGTGATTATGATTGTGAAATTCGTTATCACCCTGGAAAGGCAAATGTTGTAGCAGATGCCTTGAGTCGAAAGGAACGACTTAGACCCCTCAGAGTCAGATCGTTGGGAATGACAATCAGATCACCACTTCCATCTCAAATTCTTGAAGTTCAAGCAGATGCCCTTAAAGAAGAGAATAGACCGCACGAGAAGATTTACGGCATGCCAGAAAGCACGAATGGATTTGTCAAGAAACCAGATGGAAGGCTGTGTTTCAAGGATAGAAGTTGGATTCCATTGTATGGAGGAATACGAGACCTCATCATACACGAGTCTCATAAATCTAAATATTCCATCCATCCTGGCTCAGACAAATTGTATCATGATCTTAAGAACTTGTATTGGTGGCCAAACATGAAGGCTGACATTGCAGAATATGTCGATAAGTGTTTGACCTGCTCAAGAGTAAAGGCTGAGCATCAAAGGTCAACCGGTCTTTTGATTCAACCAAAGCTACCAATGTGGAAATGGGAGAGAATTACAATGGATTTCATTACGAAATTACCCAAGACATCGAGTGGATTTGACACTATTTGGGTCATTGTCGATCGTCTCACGAAGTCAGTACACTTCTTGCCAATCAAAGTGACTGATGGTATGGACATTCTTGCACATTTATACTTGAAGGAGATAGTTTCCCGGCATGGAGTGCCGATTTCTATTATCTCAGACCGAGACAGCCGTTTCACGTCTAACTTTTGGCAATCTTTACAAAAAGCCTTGGGAACTAAGTTAGATATGAGCACCGCTTACCATCCAAAGACTAATGGTCAAAGTGAGAGGACTATCCAGACTCTAGAGGACATGCTTCGGGCATGTGTGATCAATTTTGGAAAAGGATGGGATAAGCACCTACCGTTAGCAGAATTCTCATATAACAACTGTTATTACGCTAGTATCAAGGCCGCACTGTTTCAAGCACTTTATGGAAGAAAGTGTCGATCACCAGTTTGTTGGGCTGAGATTGGAGATGTACAACTCTTAGGTCCCGAGTTGATTCTTGAAACCACTGAGAATATAGTAAAGATTAGACAACGGTTGCAAGCCGCCAGGGATCGGCAAAAGAGCTATCCCGATGTGAGGAGGAAACCAATGGAGTTTCAAGTTGGAGATAGGGTCATGCTAAAGGTATCACCTTGGAAATGGATGATTAGGTTTGGAAAACATGGAAAGTTAAATCAAAGATACGTTGGACCCTTCGAGATCATTGAAAGTATCGGTCCTGTGGCATACAAACACGAACTCCTTGAGGAGCTCAGTAGAGTACTTAACACCTTCCACATGCCAAATTTGAAAAAGTGTTTATCGGATGAAACCCTCGTGATTCCGTTGAAAGAGATCAAAATCGACGATAAGTTGAACTTTGTTCCAATCTAACGGGTGGGTACTGTAATACTCCGTAAAATCCCAGGTCATTTATTAATGCTAATTATCAAAACTGTTCTAATCAAAGCCATTTTTACTGGCTCATTTAAATTTTTATATGAGACACCGTTTGCTTGACACCTGAAACACCTTGGTCACCAAATATTTTGTCACTTAGTATCACCATTAATCACTCTTGGATGCCACCCAATGCGGTTAACACCGGTATCTCCAACTTGCGACCCGACATCTTTAATGACACCGATATATATATATATATATATATATATATATATATATATATATATATATATATATATATATATATATATATATATATATCCCAACCTATATAAAACACAAGTGTGATTATTATTTTTAGAGGTATAAATTCATCCCAAAATCCTGAAAAAACGACACGTGGATAATATCTACTATTAGAAAGTTTTTGAAATTTTTTTCAAACCGGATTTAGGAGAAAAATAAGGGAGATAAATTAGGGAGACATTAATTTTTTCTTCAATGGCAGTCAAACTAGATCTCAATCATCATCCCCAATTGCACTCGGCATTATCAAATTCAAATCCCCAAATAACAAAATGCATATTATAATTCATCCCATCCCCATTCCATACAAGCTATGGCATCGGCATCATCGTCAGGTCTCACATATTCTGATCCGGTTATCTCACCACCAAAAGAACTCACAGGCTACGACATCATCATCAAAGGTATCTTCAAAGGGCATTATAACCCTAATTCCCAAAATCTTCAACTTTGACTAAGTGATTTAATAGCAAATTAAAATTTTCCAATTGATATCACAAATACAAAATTCGAAAAAGTTTAAATTGAATCAATTTGTGGGTTTTGTTTGCTAATGATTTGAACTTTATGATCAATGTATGTAAATGATTTGCGTATGTTATTGGTTTTTTATTTTTATTTTAATTGTAATGATGATATGAAAAAGAGGTTAGCAATCTGTCTTTTAGAAGTATATGTTTGCACACAATATGTTTGATGAAATGCATTCAAATATGATCCATTAGTTTTAGCCACAATAGCTAAGTTTTTCTTAAATGAGTAAATAATACCAATTATTTGTTTCTCTTCCAGCATTAACCAATTTGTGTATATGATGCAACAAATGTTGCTGATGAAGGCAGCTTTGCTCTTAATATTCAATTGATAATAGTTTCAAGTCATGATATATCATGTTGTCATCAGTTTAAATTCTCATAATTGTCTTTAGACAAGACATCGCCTTTTTATGATTTAGGAAAACGAGGGTGAGTTCCCAAAAACATCTATTACTCAAGCCAGTTATGAGGTAACTAATTAAAAGCCACTATTTTGTAGTAATTATATATACTTTTTAAATATGTTCTCGACATAATGACATTACACACATTTCCAATGTAACATTTTTATAGGTTTTCATTGGAATGGATGATGTTGCATCTCCATTATATGCAAAGGACAAGAACTATGATATGAACTTCAAAGAAGATGCCAATTTTTCATCCATTCTCATTATTAGTAATTTCACGCCAATGTAAGAACGAATTTAGTTATAGACCTGATTTAGAATTATACATACTGGTATGATTTGGCTAAACCTGTAATAGCTTTTACATTTATTGTTTTAATTATGAAAATATAATAATAACTATGTTACATACTACAGGTATGGAGTTAGAAAAGAGAGACGTGCGCAACTCAAACAAGCAGAGACGAAGGAACCTCACTGATGACATGACTGGAGACGCTATAATATAGAGATTGATGATGAGATTACAGAAAAAGTGAGACAGATGGCTACGGAGAGGAAATAAGTTTCAAAATGTTTAAAAGGCGTGGCGAGAGGACTTAACGGAGAATGATCTTGTATGGTAAAAGTAATGTAGTACTTGAGGTTAAATATGCAATATATAATCAAACCAACCATACTTGAAATGCTATTTTAAGAATGCATGCCAACATTCGTTTTCTAATGTTGCATTTAGTTAGGCTTATACATCTTTTAAAGTTTGTTAACCTCCCATACATGGTCAAGTAGGCTTTGTATAACTGTAGTAATATTCATTCTCTCAAAAATGCATATGGTTTTCTGGTAAATCCAAACATGGACATTACGTTGCCTTCTTGATATGAATAATGTTGCTGAATGGATGTACTATTGTTTTCTTTCTTTTTGAAGATCAAATATTGTGTTTGTGCTTTTTATATGTGATAAATAATAAAAAGATTTGTTTCTTCAACACTTCTTTTAACAATAGTCTTTTTAGTATTTTGATAATAATAATATTAGTATTGGATAAATAATAATATCTAATAGTCATTTTAGTGTTTATCGCATATTAAAAGGACAATGATTGTATGGGGTGTGGCATTGTCTTTTGAAAGTTATTATTTAGTTATAAGCTGTAATTTAAAATTCTTTTGTGAATAGTTTTGAGTAATACATGGTTGTGGTAATGGGTTCAAGCACCGTGGATTAGTCGGCCAAAAGGTAAAAAACCATGGTTACCTACAAAAAAAAAAAAAAAAAAAAAAAAAGGTAACACATGGTTATGTCGGTGTTTATCTTGCTGCATTGTGCACTAAAGCTGCCCTTCAATGCATTAGAGTAAATATGGATGCCATATATTGGAGAGACGACTCTATTGACGCCGAGATACTGAACTCTATGTCTCAATGGCAGTCTCAAATGAACATTTCCAAATAGCTCTTGGAACTAGCAACCCATCTGCTTTGCATGAGACGGTACGTATATTCATACTTTATGAAATTATTCCAAGCTACTCTTTTAAATGAATCATCATTTTTGTTTTTGGACCTAAAATAGGTTGTGGAAGTTCCCAATTGCAGCTGGGATGATATTGGAGGTCTCGAGAACGTTAAGCGTGAGCTCCAAGAGGTAATGAAAAACTGTGCGCTATGTTTAACTATCACATCATCACACGTTTTTATCACTCATTTGAGAATATGTTCCCTTTATGTTTAACTGTAATAGACCGTCCAATAATAAACCAAAGTAAGTATAAAACTTTGCAATAATCTGTCATTTCAAGAAATTAAGATTTTAAGATATATGCATGACTATAGATGTTTAATTCTTAGTATGTCAAAGATTTATTGCATGTTAGTTCTTTTATATAGGTTTCCAACAAAACGCTAGGTTTAAGATAATAATAATCGATATTCCTTTCGTCCATTCCATTCGGTAATTTTTTATCTTTATATATAATCTACAATTATTTGGGTAATTATTGAGTTAATGCTGTTTTTGCGAGTTTCACTTGAATTACTGAATGGGCTTATGTGAAAGTGTGATGGATATATATTCATGATTGTAAATTGGGATACACAATAGAGAAATGGAGAAACATGTGCAGGGGTAAAAAAGGAGCAATTCAAAATATTTAGAAAAGATCAGGCAAATGACCCAAATGTTATCTCCACAAATCAAACCACACCGCTGATTTTGCAGTTCAGAAATCGCATGAATGGACAGTTGCAACTTTTTCGAATGGTCAGAAAGTGTAACGTATAAGCTAATGACATTTCTCTACAATCTAAAGTGAGTGATTTTTTGTTATGACGACAAGCCATCTATTTTTGGTTCATAACTTCATACTATACAATATATATTATCTATTATTTACTTAATTGATGTTATATGCACTTTTCACACAGAGGCATAAGCACAACTCAATGAGACAAAATACTCAAGAGTGTAGAACCTGATACGCATCAGATGAACGCGCATTTGGATTTGGGACACAAAATGGACTAAAAATTACAACTAAGAAACTGAATAATATGTATATATTGGGTCTTTATCTATTTACACTGAAACAAAGCATAGAGTGGTTTATCAGATTACTAATCTGGGCGGTTGGGAATTGGGTCAGAGCGAGTTGGGTGGGAATTAATCGTTAACACGTGAGATGGAATAAATTTAATAACTTGTCTAAATTGATGATAAGATGGCAGAAAGTCACTAAAACTGTATCTTGGTGGAAACTAGCAAAATTGCTGATTGTAAGCATATGTTGGCCACGTGTCTATCTGGTTGAGGGTTAGTCGGGTTGGGTCTGTTGGGTTGTTTGGTTAGTTATGGATATCTTCGCACTTGATGTATTTGATCTTTCCAAACTTCTTCTGAATTTACTTACAATTTAATTAATTAAGTTTTTAAAAATTAAATATAAGCATTAACGTTTATTTATGTCACATATCATTTTCTAACTGGTATGTTTATTTTACAGGTCTTGAAGTGTTTTAGGGGACTTTCAACAATTATTATACTTAATACACTAAAATTACACTAAGTGGTGATCGAATCATAATCTCCATAATGATCAGCAACGCTGGAAGCTAACTAAAATGGTTCATTAAACGAGTCCAACAAATCTTCATTCATCAATGGTGTCCGATAGAGTGGGCAAGTGTGCCTTTCATGATCTATCTAATGGTCAATGAAAAACCTGTAGAATACATGTCTGCAATTCATTAATCTGCGTATATCATTACTAGCTTCAAACTCTTACAAACACACAACACAACCCTCTGGAAGGTTCACGAGCTCAAATAACTTCCGTATTGGAATGAGGTCACGAAAGGAGGATGTGTTGCAACTGGTCTGATTGTTTAGATTTTGATGATGTGAGTATAAAGGAAATGAGGTTAGTAACAAAACTTAGAAGAGTTAAGATATAGAGATTTAACTTTGGGAGGAACATTTCAGTGTAACTAAATGGGAAGCCTATTAACTGAGCTTTTTCTTAAAAGATGCTTGGTTTGAAGTTTGATATATTTATGGGGTTGATGATGCTTTGAATGTATATGAGAATCTGGAGAAAATAGATTAGAGAATGCATAAGTAGGGGCTGTTTAATGACATATAAAAACATGTTTTCATTTTTTTTATTGAGTATCAATGATACGATGCAAGGTTTCTTTATGAAAGAATAAGAAAATCCAAGGATGATATACTTGCAGCGCCTGAGCTCGGATGTTATAATCGGTAAAAAGATTGTTAAAATGATGTTTGTTGTCGACCATAAGACTTTCAAGTTTTCTCTTGAAATATGCTTCGACTATTTATGGATGCCAAATTCTGGACTATGAAGTATGCATCTTTGAAATGACCATTGTATCATGTTTGATTTTATTAATATTTTTTCAAACGCCAGAGTTTTGACATGATAAATGCTTTTGAGGTTATTCTTTGCATGTAATAATGTAGCTATGTCACACATATGAGTTGTTTCCTTTGTTTCTTCTAAGATATATGTCTTTTATCATACTAATATTTGTTGACTACTTTTCTGTTATGAGTTTATTTTTTTCATCAACAGTTACATAAAATAGATATGGTATAGAACATACTGATATGTTTAAGAGATGCACACATATTAAGTTTTCCTTTCATGTAAATGTAACTAACAATTAAAAAACGGTACCGTGTTTATTACTTAAACTATCAGATGAGCATAAATGACCGCAATTTGTTTTTTAATTGGAAGTGGTGCATATTGTGGTTGTTCCGAGTGAGAAAACATATGTCTTACATATATAGAAGATTTGTTACTTAGTAACGGTAGAAGTCCACAAAATACAATCAATATGCCATATAATCTGAATCAAGGAAGTATAATATTAATTAAAATTAAATTATAGAGCTAGCCCGCCCATCGGGCGGGTCTTGAAGCTAGTATATATATATATATATATATATATATATATATATATATATATATATATATATATATATATATATATATATATATATAGGGTAAAGATCAAATAAAAAGACAAATTTCAGTAAAAAAAATAAAAATAATTTTTTTTAAAAAAAAGTTCTCGAAAAATTCTAAAAAAATTCCATAAGATCGGGTATGTTGGTGCATGAAAAAGTTCTAATGGAAGTTTATCTAAAAGTGGATACTTTATCCCGAAAAAAATTATAAAATAATACGTTTGTGCATTAAATCGCTTTTTTATGCATCAAAAATTCGTTTTTGGACCCAACATCTTTTGACTTTTTTCATCAAAATAACTTTGCACATCTAACTAAAACCAGTTGAAAATTTTGTGCATTAAAATTTTTTTTTTGTGCATTAAAATTCGTTTTTTGTGCATTAAAAAATGTATGAAAACTCAAAATTAGAAAAACTTCTTTAACAAAAGTTTTATGCACCAACATACCCGATCTTGTGGAATTTTTTTGAAATTTTTCGAGAACTTTAAAAAAAAATCATTTTATTCTTTTTACGGATATTTGTCTTTTTATTTTAACTTTACCCTATATATATATATATATATATATATATATATATATATATATATATATATATATATATATATATATATATATATATATATATATATATATATATATATATATATATATATTAGCTATTACAAAATTATTATTATACCATGTATATATGAGTATATACGTATACGTATGAACAACCCCGTTAATATTTCAAGTTTTGCACGACACCGACACCTCGTTATCGTTTTGGGCCTGTGACTTTCCAAAGCCCACTATATTTCTTTTCTTTTTCTGTTTGGGCCGCGTATCACCTAAGCCAAAAAATCTGTCCCCTTTCTTTGTTTCTGTTGGGCCGCACTATGCCATAAGCCCAAGACATAATTCCTTTCTTTGTTTTCTATCTGGGTCGAGAGTGCCAAGCCCAATGGCTGATTTGTTTGCTTAAATACCCAACGAGCTCAGCTCGTGTACAATATATATATTACACACTTCATCTCGTTATTTTTACTACTCGACACCACCAAAACATTGTTCTCGTGCCATGATGTTCTTCCTTGGATCCTGACTCGACACCATAGTCCACGAAAACTACGCAACACAATCATGTCGACACCCTTGGTTAACATTTTCCCTATTCTTTGGTTCCCACACAACTCAAGACAAACACAAGACAAACCCACGTTTTTCTTTCTTTTGCGTGAGAGACATACCAAAACCAACACCTATAGCTACCCTAACACACCCTAACTCTTCCTAAGAATCCTTACCCAAAGGTTCTTGTGTTTCATTACCCACAAACAAAGACCACCCTTGGCTCTTTTCTACCCTAAACAAATCCACAAGGACATCCACATGTCCCTAATCTTTCTTTACCCTAGTACTAAACAAATTCAAAGTATCATTATAGCCCCTAAAGACTACTAATCGACTTGACATAACATAAGAAGATTTGGACCATGCTTGTCTTTGTTCAAATGACACCTCCAAGGACATAAGTCACATGTGAACCATGCTAAGTACTTGGGATCCTCCTATAAATACCCTCACATTAAATGCTCGCCCTCACCACACATTCAAATTCCACTAAGATCTCAAATCGCAAACTCTTTCCTTCTTTCTTGCTTACTGTCGAAGGCTACTAGCACACACAAGTAGAAATTGGAGCAAGGATACTAGTTGCGTAGCTATTTTGGATCGAGAGTCGCTATACGAGGAGGGTACCACATTTGCTCGTTTTCTTGTCTCGTATCACACGAACTCTCCACCACCTTATTGGTGTTGTAAGTTATCACTTCTCTTTTCAATTCCTACCTTACTTACTTCATGTATGACACACATTACACACGTTTTATATCACTTTGAAAACACTTGGGTTTTTAACATCACACGTAACACTATATAAATATATACACCTCGACACCTTTAGAAAGGGCCTTATAAATTCGTTTTCTCACGTACAATGTATATATATTTCTCGATTACCTACTTCTTCGAACCAAACTAAACTAAAGTAGCCTAACATGCATGATTTACGAGACCTAACGCTATGTAAAATGAGCTAGTTCTTAAACCCTTTCGAACACCCCTATAACTAACTAAGAACTCGTTTGGGCCTGCCTTGGGCTAACGAGGCGCAATGAAAACTTTCTTATTTTTTTTCGATTCATGAACTAGCTGGAAACTTGACACTATAATGATTCAAAAACGATTTTTGTAAAGCTTTTATGAGATTAAAATGTTACTTTCATTGTACACAAGATTTGTTTTTCAAAAACTTAACCAAGGACTATTTTTACAAAAACTTTCATTAAGGGGTTAAAAATGACAAAACTGTAAAAATTTTTGGACTAAAAGATAAAATAGTCGATTTATGATAAAATTTGAGGGTAGACATTGTAAATACTTTAAAGTGAAGGTCTAATGTGTAAAAGGATTAAAAAGGACTAAAAATGTAATTGCTTTAACCAATGGGTAAAAAGTGTAATTTTCTTAAAAGTTAAGGGTGACTTTAATAATGATGTTTTATTACTTTACCTAATTATTTTAATATATATACATATATATTATAACTTATATAATAAATACTAAAAATATTTAAACTAAATATTTTTATTAATATTATTATATAAATTAACACCTATTGATCACCTATTCGTATCAACTTTTTAAATAACTATGTAAAGTTATTTTGGAATATTTTAAGACACCCTAATTGATATCACCGTACTCGAGACATATCACATGTCATTCACGTATCGAATATGAAACACCGATGGTAATGCATATATTACATCAATATAGTTCGCAAGTCAGAGGATTTTCATTGCTAGTCGTAGCAATACACCGTCACCTTTGAGCACCATTGTGATTCACACACACCCGCCAGGTGAGTTCATGGTCCCACATTTTAATTGTTTCTAAACCCCGTAGGGAGATACATGCTATAAACCGAACACAAGTATTTTTCAGTATGCTATTACTATCTGATATTGCCTAAGTTGACACCCGTACTACAAGTCCCTCATATCACGAACCTTAATCACTTGCAAGTGAGTGCGAATATAGCTAATAGATCTATTGGAACGACAGCCCATCTCTGTCAAAGTGATTATTTGGCAGGAGGTGTGCTATATTCGAGGTACCATGGAAACCGAGTACATTTCCATCACCAAGGGCCCCTTTGTTATCTACACCCCCGTGGTGTAGGTGATTTTATCTTTATGATATTTCGATACGATGTTAAGGCATGAGTTTCGTGAGGCTTAGGGGCAATATGCCACCAGTTTAGTCAAAACCGATCTATCTTGGCTTGTTTATTTCAAAATACATGACTTGTGTTCACACAATTACTAATTTAAACTACTATGGATTAACTCAACCGTTGTGTTGACTTTTTAGCATGTTTATCTCTGGAAACTAGCAGGCATGATGGCATGGAGCTGGCAAAAAGGGGCACACAGGACCTCCCTTTTATCTCAATAATTATATCATTCTTTTCAAACTCATCATCTCTTTTGTGAAACTATTAACATTTGGAAAATGTTTGTAACTCTGACTCCTTCGAGTTTTCATGGAATGATATTAACTATCTTTTGAGTTGTTTTCTATAAGTATGACTGTGTTCTAAACTGTAATGACCCCGCTTAGACTTCCGCTGCTTACCAAATTTTTGGGGTGTTACAAGTAGTTTAGTTTTTTTAATTAAAGTCGAATTCGAGTTTGAAGCTCTGTTAAAACTGATTATTGCATATTACCGAATCACCTGTGAAATTTTTGGCGTTGCAGGTAAAGGCTAGGGATGCACGTGTTCAGCAAGCATATGTATTCACAAATTGATTGGTTTTATTTAATCAAGTCATGTGACAAATTGATTTGTGCCCATATTGCTAACTTGATCAATTGCTTTTAAGTATACAAAACGCGCCGCATCGAAAATAATGGAAATAATAACTCTACGAACATCCCGCCGTGAAGCGCGGACCTAAAAATCTCGTTAAGTACAACCAACTTTCAAAAAATATATATTAAGTACAACTAATGAATACATATGACATACATATATTTTCTTTTATGCGAAATTAACAACATTCTTCACTCGATTATAATGAGGTGATATATTCAATAGCGTGTCAGTTTTAGTTCACTGACGTAGTGACGTGTCTCGTACTCATGTATTCCATTGTGGTATCAGAGAGCTACTGGTATAAAAGGATTGTTAAAAAAGGCCTTATACATCCCTTATGAATGCATATTTATCTTTCTTAATTTTTTACTTTTGATGAATTTATGATTACTTAAAAATAATATTACATACTATGTAAAAATAAATTGTACGACAACATATTAAACTGCATGTTTGCATCATTGATTAATGTACTCACCAGAACTTAAGAATGTTGATGTTGATTCCCCATACGATAGCATTGATAATTCATGCCCATACGTCACTGACTTGGTATTAGTCTGAACCATAGATGGAATATGCGACGTTCTTATGGTTTCTAACTCTACAGCTACTTCTTTCATTGTTGGCCTATTCTTTCCATTGAAATTCAGACATCGCATTGCGAGGTTAGCTACTGCCAATAGGTCATCTCTAGTGTCTTCTTTAATAATCATTGCATCAAATATAGACAGAACACGTCCTTCTTCCATAGCCAACATAAAGTGTGTAGCCAAACTTCTGTTTTCACCAAATCTAGTTAATGAGATGGGCCTTTCTCCAGTTAAAAGCTCAACCAAAACAACTCCAAAACTATAAACGTCACTTTTTTCAGTGAATTGGCTAGATTGAAAATACTCAGGGTCTAGATAGCCAAATGTACCTTTGACTAAGGTAGTTAAGTGAGTTTGATCTATTGATACGAACTTTGAAGTTCCAAAGTCAGAAACTTTGGCTCTATATTTATCATCTAAAAGTATATTAGCCGTCTTGATGTCCCTATGGTATACTGGAATGGATGTAGCTGAATGTAAGTAAGCAAGTGCTCCTGCAACCTCTGTAGCAATTTGCAGTCTCGTGTTTAAAGACAATGGGTCCTCATAAGTCTCGCAATGAATGCGATCATACAATGTTCCATTTGGGATGAACTCTGAAACTAGTAGAGGAACATCGGTCTCTAAGCAACATCCCAATAGTTTGACCACATTCCTATGATTGACTTGTGAAAGAATCACCACCTCATTGATGAACTGCTCTAATTGACTTTCATCAACAATTTTTGATTTTTTAACTGCCACAATTCTTCCATCAACTAACATACCTTTGTAGACTGTACCTTGGCCTCCTCGACCAAGAACTCTGTTCTCATTGAAGTTGTCAGTAGCCTTCTCCAATTGACGTGATGTGAAAAGTATGGTTTGATCAACTAAAGATGGGTCGGTTTGTTGTTGTTGTTTTAAAAGTAAACCACCATTGCGTTTAAAAAACTTCTTTCTTCGTCTCCTTTCTTTTGTTTTCTTGATCACCTTGTATAATATATAGGCGATGACCACAAGAAAAAGTAGACCCATGCTTATGCTAACACCTAAACCAAGGCCAATACACAAAAGTAAGTAGCCTTGACTAGAGAAAATGTTAATGATTCATGTCCAAACTATCTGGAATTCTAAATTAGTTATGCTGATAATGGAAGCTACTTAATTACAAAGACAGAGAAAAGCTTTATATTTCCTTAAAACTATAATTGTAGTTATCACACTAGCTACATCCTGCCATTTTCTCTTCGTTATTTATTTTTGAAGGCAGAAGTTGTCCCAAAGGTATAAACTATAAATTCTTTATTTTTTCACCTTTTTGCAATAAACAAAGAATAAATGCAACTGCTATAACCTGTGAAAAATGTCAAATCAAATTAAATAGCAGTTTCCATTTGATAAGGTATCGAATGACAAACTAGTCTTGTAATTTGATTTAGCAATAATAATTACAACTATGATATATATATATATATATATATATATATATATATATATATATATATATATATATATATATATATATATATATATATATATATATATATATATATATATATATGGTGTAACTTTCAAACGAGAACCATTTTAACTGCGAGAACTGAGAAAACCACCAAAAACATACATGCACGCCTTCAATAATTGTATTTTTGCACATATGTTTTAAAAACAACACATATGTTTTAAAAAAAAACATAGTTGTTCTAAAGAATTTGATAAGAAATTGAAAATACAAAATTTTTCTTTGAAGGTGTGCATATATGTTCTTATAAGACGTGCAACGACAATATTGCGGCCGTGGGTAAGGTTTTTGTGAAAAAAGATGATGAGTTCATAATGATATTGAAGAACATAGGTGGATGCTTACGATTATTGATGACTTGCATGTATTTTTATTTTATTTTAAAAGGCGTGCATGCATGTTTTTTGTGGTTCTCTCAGTTCTCGTAGATAAAATGGTTCACGTAAGAAAGTCCCCCTATATGTATATATATATATATATATATATATATATATATATATATATATATATATATATATATATATATATATATAGTCAAGCGTTCAAATGAGAAACTTAAATTTTGTGAGAACGCGAGAAGCAATTCTAGCCACTCATTTTATCCTTCTTTAACATTAATCTAATGGTTAATATTAGTTAATCAACTTTTTGAAAATTTCTTAAAAAATTTTGAAAAATTTAAAAAAAAAAACCGAAAATTTTAAAAAAAGTTTCGAAAAAAAAATTTTTTTCGAAAAAATTTTTTTTGAACAAAATTTTTCGAAAAATTTTGTTTTCGAAAAAAAAATTTCGAATTTAAAAAAAAAAAATTTTCCAAAAATTTTTTTTTCGAAATTTTTTTCTCGATAAATTTTTTTTTTCGAAAATTTTATTTTCTAAATTTTTTTTTAGAAAAATTTTTTCGAAAAAAAAAAATTTCGAAAAATTTTTTTTTGAAAAAAAAATTTTTTTTTCAAAAAATAAATTTTTTTTTCGAAATTTCTTTTTCCGAAAATTTTTTTTTCGAATTTTTTTTTTCTGAAATTTTTTTTCGTCACATGTGAAAAAAATTGAAAATTTTCACGAAATTTTTTTTGTCACGTGTGAAAAAAAAATTTCGTCGCATGTAAATTTTTTTTTTCGTCACATGTAAAAAAAAATTCTGTCACATGTGAAAAAAAAAATCGTCATATGTGAAAAAAAATTGGAAAATTTCACGAAATTTTTTTGTCAGGTGTGAAAAAAAAATTCATCACGTGTGAAAAAAAAATTCCGTCACATGTGAAAAAAAATTTTGAAATTTTCACGAAATTTTTTTTGTCACGTGTGAAAAAAAATTTCGTCGCATGTAAATTTTTTTTTCGTCACATGTGAAAAAAAAAATTCGTCACATGTGAAAAAAAATTCGAAAATTTTACGAAAAAATTTTCAAAAATCTTTCAAAAAAAATTTCGAAATTTTTTTGAAATTTTTTTCAAAATTTTTTGAAAATTTTCATAAAAAATAGTTGGCTAATAATAGCCATTAGATCAAAGTTTAAGGAGGATAAAATGAGTGGTTAGGATTAGTTCTCGCGTTCTCACAAAAATTAGATTTCTCACATGAATGGCCCCCTATATATATATATATATATATATATATATATATATATATATATATATATATATATATATATATATATAGCCTACAATCAACAAAAAGAATTAAGATTCTATAAAACGAGCCAAATTAATAAATATAATTAATCTGTTTCATAAAAAGTACTGAAACATTATGAAAAAGAAACTGATAACAAAGAGCTGGTGAATACAAAACTGCTGCATATTATTGTTTGTCATTTGTTGTTAGAAATATTTGTAAATAAAATTTTGAACAATTTTTTAATTCTTTTGTGTTCGTCAAAGGACACATGTGAGCGCCTTCTTCATTTGAAAGCTGAAAAGCACATTGTGTTTGGGTAATTAGCCTTATTTAATTTCATGGCAGTAATTAACAGTGTTTTTTATTCTTGGGCACTAAACCTCGTCTTCAATGACACAAAATTAACAGTTCATCAAAATAAATAATTATTGGACTTTTTTTAAACTCGTTAAGCTATGTATGGTTGCAATAGATCGAATATAACTAGGGTACGTGTAAGACAATTTTATAAGCATAGAGAAAAGAATACCTAGAATAACACCCAATGATGTTTTGCTTTCATAATCTTCAATACACCGGACGCTAATTGAGCTTTCAATGTAACAGAAACCCCCTCTATTCTGGCACCTTGCACACTCTTCGGTAAGTTTAGGCACACCTGCTTGCATAGCTGTAGGAGAAAGTTCCATATTAAAAAGAAATAAAAAAAAAAAAAAAAGAACACTGGAAAACAAGCAATTAATACTTTCATATAGAAATACATACCAGCGCATCCATCAACCAAATAAGGGTTTCCTATTTGGAAGTCGATTAAACATTTCCAAGTATCCACTATCATACCTTTACCCAGACCTAGTTTATGACTATAGGGCGTATGCACTCCTCTCTTATATGGATCACAACAAGTTATTTGGTCTTTATCACGGTCTGAAAGGGTCCACAGCAGTGATGTTGGAACATATGAGCTGCCCTCTCCAGCAGATGATTGGCGAGAAATGCTTCCTCTATCATATAAATTTTTATCCACCAAAAAGGCCGACCCACAACCTCCATCTCCACCTAGCTGACTGTGTAAAGCTGTGAGATTCATTTTGTACGAACTTAGATAAAGAGAAAATGTAGTTTGGCAACAATTGATACCAAAACATTTTTTAGCATCGATGATAACAGTAGTATTAGTAGTGGTGTCATTGTTACAAGTAGTGGAACACCCTGTGAGAGCAGCACCGTCATCATCCATCATGACAGCATTACCGCAAAACCCTTCATAAATTAATTTATTGTGTATATTGGAATACAGAAAGGGGCTCCAACCCAGATCCATACTCTTGAGCGGCTGTCTGCAATCAGAGAGCTTTGGCATATTAACGGTGACTGTCTGATTTTCCAAGTCAACACCCACCAATTGGAGATTAAGTGCAGCTAGATATGGCTTCGAGGAGCTGCAATCGACAGTGTACCATTTGTTTATAGAACAGCTTGCTCCAATTCCAAAAGGAAATGGAATCACCACGTTGTTCCCACAAGTGTCGTTGCACCCTGGCTTGGCGTATTTCAGAGTTCCCGTTCCTGTTAATGAAGGAAGGTAAGTAGGTAAAGGTTTAAATTTTAAAAAACACCAAAATTCCATATATGCCCAAACATGCATAAAAATCATTGCACAATATGCATTATTCACTTGTAAATTGGGTAAATATGGTATTTTGAGTTTTATATTGGGTATATATGGATGTATCCCTAAATTTTATTATTATTACTACTACTATTATTATTATTATTATTATTATTATTATTATTATTATTATTATTATTTAATAAACATCACTTTATTAAAAAATCAAAAGATTTACAATAAAATAGTGGGGAGCCGAGACACTATCTGGGCCCCACTCCTCTAGCTATAGCAAAGCAAAGCCTACTAAAAATATGGATAGCGACACGCGCACCAATATCTTGAGTAACGGAGAACTTCCGGATCCGCTTTAGTAAAGTCATCGCATCTTTCTCAAGTTCCCCAAAAGAAGAGAATGAGAAAGGAAGAAACTCGTATCCAATTGGCTACAATCATTCACAAAAAGTACACATGCAATGAATATGGGACCCATAAAAAAGAATCAAGGACCCACAAAAAGAACCATGAACCCGCATTTATAGCACAAAATTATAGCCAATTGACTAAAATAAATTTTAGCTAATACACACATACACACACACACACACACACACATATATATATATATATATATATATATATATATATATATATATATATATATATATATATATATATACACACACACTTAGGATCAAATATGAAGAATAATTAAAATAAGAATGATAAGAAGTTAGCATAACCACACATTTCAGATGCACTTACAAAAGTGGATGCATATTCTTTTAAATTTTCCCTCCTATTTGAAATGTGTGGCTAGAAATCTTTCTTATTTTTCTCATTTTAGTTTTTTCTTCTTACCGGATTCCTTCCCTATATATATATATATATATATATATATATATATGCATGTATGTTTGTATGTATATATATAGAGACTTTTTTGCGAGAACAATCTTATCTGCGAGAATTGCTAGAACCACTTTTTAACCATTGGATTAATTAAAAACATGTATGCACTTTGATTATTTTGGGGAAAAAACCATGTATGCACATTTGCCTATTTGGGAAAAAAATGCACCTTGATATTTCAAAAAATAAAATAAAATGATTAGGTATAAAAAACATGTATGCACCATGACTAATATGAAAACGGGAAAAAAACAAAAATAATATGAAAATGTATTTTACTATTATACTCTTTTGAATTAAATAAAAATAACAAAATGCTATGGAACATTAAATGATATACATTGTGTATTATTAGTTGTAAAAAGGTGGTTTTCGCAGTTCGCCCACTTAGAATGGAATCTATATATCACAAATTTGATTCACAAATCTTTGTAAAAATCTAGTTATGGTAATGATACATTAAATTTGTGTAGATGAGTCACAATGGTACTTAAATTGCTGTAAAAATGCTCATGTTAACGGTAAGGGCCCGATGAGATTGATATGTAGATTAAGAAGCTCGGGTAACACTTAAACAAGAATCATGATGCACTATTATGAGACACTATTTGCCCAAGTGTGTGAAAATTTTTGTGATAGTGTGTGTTGCTCTCCTTTTATAGAGAGGCTTGTAGGGTTTAGAAATAAACCTTTGTTGGATGATCAACGATTGCAAGGGAGCCAAGTGTTGATCGTTCGAGAGCAAACAAGGATGAAATGAATCATTCATCCTTTAGCTCGTAGTAGCGTTTTTCGTGCGTCCCAACTGTGCGATAGCAGATGGTACATCTTAATCGCTAGTGACAGTTGGGGAGCAGTAACTTTGTCATTACTTAGTTAGGCCTGAGCGGTCTTTCCAGACTCTATGAAAATTGATGTGAAAATGCCACTCCAAAATATATTGTTGATTAATCCATTCAATTATATTTTAATTGTTAAAAAAGCATTTTGGCTTGGCTGATTTTTTGGTTGAGATGGATTGATTATGTTGATGTTAACGTAGACTTATTAAACATTGTCATTGATAATGAATCTTAGTTGGACAAATACAAATACAAATATAATGTCAAATGAGTTTTCCACATCACCATAACCAATTTGTTTTGGCATAAAATAACAAGTGAAAGTTGTTAAAATGACTTTTTTAACAATTAAAACATAACTAAATGGGTTAATCTATCAAAAATAAAATATTTTAAAGTGGTTTTTCCAACAATCTAGTTAAAGCATGTTGAGCGTTTTTTTCTTATTATTATTTTTTTTTTTTTACACTAGCAAGGTACCTTACGCTATGTGCAGGTAATCATGTATATGCATTTATTTATAACGAATACTCCGTAGTAAATTGGTAAATGATGTGTTAAGCTTATATTATATTAGGTCCATTTTATTAAATCTATATATTCTTACTCAAAAAACAAACACACACGAATGCTGGAAATGAATATTGTGAGCAAAATAAACAGACAAATACTAAATATAGAGGTACGTACCATATCCAATCAAATATGGGTTTCCTTCGATTCCGGCGACAGGACAATGCCAAGAATTCATCAGAGTACCATTACCCAGATCTGTCGGTGTATACGATCTATAGTGACAACTTACTTGATCTTGGTCATGGTCATGGTCCGATAAGAACCATTCTAGTGTTGTTGGAAAATAAGAGATTCCCTCTGTAGCATTTTGTTGAAAGAACTTGCTTCTTTTAGTGGCTGATAAGTACGCAAACCCGCAGGCTCCATCTCCACCCATCTGCCTTTCCATACCTGTGAGATGCATGCTGTACGACTGCAAATATTGAGGAATTGTTCTTTCGCAACAGTTGATGCCAATACATTTGTTTCTATCAATAACAGTAGCAGTGTCATTGCTACAAGTGGTGGAACATCCGGTAAGCACACTACCATGATTGTCCATCATGACAGCATCACCACAATACCCCTCATAAAAAAGTCTATTGTTAGTTTTGGAAAATAGAAAGGGGCTGCTACCAAGATCCACACTCTTTGTTTGACCGCAATTAGAGAACTTTTGCATTTTAACAATGACTGTTCGATTTCCTAAGTTAACACGTAAGACTTCGAGGTGGTTGAATGACGATAGATATGGCGTCAAAGAGTTGCAATCAACATTGTACCATTCATTGATAGAACAGTTTGCTCCGATTCCAAAAGGGAATGGGATCACCACGTTCCCGCACGTATCTTTGCACCCTGTCTTGGCGTATTTTGGAACTGAGCCCAATGTAGTTGATGAAAGGACGATAACTAGTAGTAAAATATGGTAAGCTTGAAATAACTTCATAGTTTTGTTTAGAAAAATGATATGATTATTCAGAACAGAAAATGGAAGGAACCATTTACGTTTATATATAAATGTAGCTATGATTGATAGGATGAACCTACTACGAAATTATCCAGAGATCCAAGAGTCTACGCCGTGCATGTTTAGAATTAATGACTGGGATATTTTCTAGTCAAAGACTGCGATGGTTTGAAACTTCATGGTTTTGGAACTAATTGCTTAATTTCATATATACCCAAAGTGCAACTATTGAATGCATAATGTACAATATTTTTAATGCATGTTTGGGTATATATCAAATTTCCAACTAAAATGAGGGGAGATATGAAATTGCCTCTAAAAAGGATTAATTTCATATATCACCCTACTAATTTTATGATTAATAAAAAATTATCAGTAACTATTATTTCTACATGTGATATAAATGTCCATACGTACTATTAATAACTTTTAGCAATCTTTGTGACATTCATTGGGCTGAAAACACAACATCCATACTAAAATGTTTGGAGTAATCTATGACATGAGTTTGTATGGAGAAAGTGTTAGCCCGTAATGTATTGTAGAGATGTAACGGGCTCAAGCCCGAGTCTAAAATATTCCTAGTATTGCTATAAATGTGTACAAATGTAATCAATCAAGAGATCAATCAAATATTCATTCATCATTATATTATTTTGGGTTATCTCGTTTGTTTTAGCTATAGGGGATACTTTGGGTTATCCCGTTTGGTCAGGATACTTTGGTATATCCTGTTGGTTAAGGGATACTTTGGTTTATTCCACTTGGTCAGGATACTTTGGTTTATCCTGTTTGGTACGGATACTTTGGTTTATCCGCTTTGTTTCCTTGCTGCTGAAGATGTGCTTGCTTGCTGTCGAATGTCTTCATCAACAATTATTTATTTTTTTACTTTAATGTTTATTAGCTTTTAATCTCTAGTCCGAGCTTTCGTGATTTCGCCGCTCGGACTGCGAGGGAGTGTTAGCCCATAATGTATTGTAGAGATGTAACGGGCTCAAGCCTGAGTCTAGAATATTCCTAGTATTTCTATAAATGTGTACAATGTAATCAATCAAGAGATCAATCAAATATTCATTCACCGTTATATTATTCTTTGTATACTTACAGAAAGCATATGCCTTTAATAATTTGTTTCTTAATTGGGAGCAAAGTGGATCATTAAAGTATAGCAAATAAGGGGGTGTTAATAAGCAGCTTATGAATTTTGGTTAAAATTGACTTGACCCGTTTGGCTAACTTAAAATTACCAGTTTACCAATTATCCAACAGTGAAATGATATACTTGGGAAAACAGTGATAAAACTAAATGCTCCCTTAATCAGTAAAATGTTATCCGAACAAACTGTTAAAGAACAATTATCCAACCCATCTGTTTACATACCCAATAGTCTACACCGTGCATGATAATCTAGAACTTTGGAATAAGTATCTGGGATACTTTTCTAAGTCCAAGATTAGGATGGTTTGGAATATTATAATGGTGGAAAAATTTGCTTCAATAATTTTGAAAAGTATTAATAACTTTTATTTCTACATTTAAATTATATATCCATATTTAGTCTAATAAATACTATACATTGTTTACTGTTGTAATTCTTTTTTCATTTACCATCATACTTTATAATAAAGTTAAGATAGGTATAATTACTTCTTTTTTGTCAACAACAACGATTAATACTGATTATAATTTTGGCTAATGGCACCAAAATGTATCATAGTTTTCACTTATTCCTTTTATATGTATCCGACAATTTTTTTGGCATTTTTGGGTAGTTTATGACCATTTTGCCCCTCATTTTATTAACATGGGAGGGACCAAATGGTCATAAAGTACATAAAAATGCCAAAAAAACCAAGTTTAGTACACATAATTGTAAAAAAAAAAATTGTTCGATACATATAGAAGGAAATGATGACAACTATGACATATTTAGAGTTCATTAGCCCTTATAAATTATAAGAAGGGGTTTGTACATATGATTGTTTTACAAAAGGCTTATCACCCTGAACAATGCATGGGAAATCATTTGTGATTAAAATCAGAGAAAAGTTCATGCATGAAAAATCTGACTTGATCAGGTGATAAGTAACACTACGGCTAACCCCATCAACCTGCAGCATCATTTATATATCGATTAATAACATTTAACAAACAATGTGAGATCCATTGTCCTCCAAACTTAAGCAATGATCAGTCAAATAATTAATGTAAAGTACTAGTAAAAGTTATCAATTCTATTTTTATTTTATAAATAAGTATTTATTTCACAGTACTAAACCGTTACAATCCTTTTACTCACTATTATACCTTTGTAGACTATTAACTGTACCTTTTTTTCTTTAAAAAATTGCTCCTTTGTCTAATCAGAATTGCAACAGCAAACTCTACATGGATACACTAAGATGTTTGAAGTAAACTTTTATCTTGAGATGTACGAGAAAACTTAACAGAATAATTTTTTGTTTCCTGAGCACAAAGTATATCAATTTAAAGTATACCAACTCCTAAATCATTTACTAGAAGTATTTATAGATAAATTATCATTTTGGCAGGAAGCCTTTTAGGTCAAACTAGCCTGACCCATTTAGGCTCGCGTAAATTAAGATTTTGATCAGTTTACAACTCACCCACCCACATAACGATGTAAAATGAAATGGCATCGGAAAATAGTGATAAAAGAAAATACTACGTTTATTAGGAAAAGGTTATTTCAGCAAACTGTGTTAATGCTTAATTTCTTAGTATTATAGGCAACTTGTAGACACTAGTACAGATATTGCCTTTCGTCACATATGCTCGATTTTGAACTATCGCACTGTAACGTATTTACGTGACTAAATGTACGAGAATTAAACAAACAGCCACACTTGATCCGACTTGTGTGACCATTTCGGAAAATATATGTCACACATTTGTGTATTTATGTGACTAGAGGGTAACTAGTAAATATTTTTCGATTATTTAGTCACTCTTAATTCGGGACGTGTGACAGATACAAATCAGCTTGAAACATTAGTCATACTATATATATACATATGTGACAAATATATGTCACACAATTGAAAAGTGTGACCAAAATAGATTTATGGTCACATGAGGTAATTGTGTATGTGGCTAAATTATATAGTCAAATTTGTCACGCATTATTTAAACATGACTGCTATTCTTTGCTGAATATTTAGCCACATAACGTTTGAAATGTGTGACAACTGAAAAGTAAGTTTGAAGTGTTAGTCACGATATGCATTTAATAGTGACAAATATATGTCACACACTTGACGAGTGTGACCAAATGTCATATATGGTCACACTAAACCATAGAAACATGATTAAGTGTAACGAAAATTTGATATATATGGTCACGTAAGTTAATATGTGTATCTAAAGTTTAGTATATGTTTGCTTGCCAAATCCTAATGTGTATAGTCACACTTAATTGAAGCACAATCATGTGACTATAGGCTTTACAATAGTCACACCATATCACAAATGTGTATCTAAATGATGTTTATGGCACCAATCATAGTCATATTTTGTTGCACATCCTTATATGTTGCCTACTTACACCGCACTTCATTCTTCTGAGGTTTTACCACCCATGCCACAACCTATGGTTTTCTACTCTCAGACTACTACTGTGCCGACACCATCACCTGCTTCATCACCTATCCCATCACCTTCATCTGTTCCTACTGAGACCACTACTTCACCTAGCATTCATAGGATGGTTGATGCCCGCCGATGGTCGTTCTTGTTAGAGTGCATTCGCCTCTTGAGCTTTATTGAGGGATTACCTAGGGCTGCTGAGCTTGGAGAGAGCTCTTCAGCGGTGTTACCGGTTATTGGGGAGCTGATACACCATACCATCCCTTTACTGGCTGCTAGATTGGTTAGACATGAGGATCGCCTTGATGAGCTGTTGAGTGTTATAGAGGATATATACTTGGAGAGGATTGAGATCATGCAGGAGGAGGTCGAGAACCTCGTTGTACAAGGACAGCTCTGGAGACTGTGTTTGAGATGATGGGTACTGAGATCGAGGAGGCGCAGGCTACCATTACTGAGTTCGGTCATAGATTCGATGTGCAGAGACACGAGATGGAGGATCTGAGAGAGATTGCGGTCATCACACAGCAGATGTTGGAGCATCAGACCCAGGAGCTGGCAGCATCTAGTGCTACTATCCACACTATGTCAGTTACGCTTGAGGAGGTCCAGGCTAGAGAGAGATCCAGAGACCTAGAGATGTTGGAGATGATCAGGATCATTAGAGAGCTAGAGAGGAGATCAGGAGGCGCACCTGGAGCTTCATAGATCTATGACGTATCATTACATTTAGAGACATCTTAACTTGCCCTATGCGGCATTAATAATGTTGTATCATATTGTTTTGTAACAATGAATTCAAATTATTAAAATTTGTGTTGGTTATGATTGTACTGTACTGATATTGATTTATGATGTTTTGGTTGTTTGATCTTATGTTGTGCTCCCATACTTGAGATTCATTATAATTTCCAAGTGTTTTGTTACATGTCATGATGATTATTTATGAATGATATGGTTTATGTTGATGTATGTATTCATGGTGTGATTGTGATGTATTTTATGATGATCTCGACTATTATGAGCTTGGTTATGTTATTTCTCTTGTTATTTATCAATGTTTGGGATTTTACTTATACACTTGCGATTTTATAGAAACATAGCCCCTAGGAAAACCGCAACTACCACCGCATCACCCGCTATGACTCAAGCTGCTATCAAGAAATTGGTTGCCGACAGTGTTGCTGCAGTGTGGAAGAGCAAGCTACTGCAATGGCGCGATCAAGTAGCAACAACCGAACCACTGCAGAAAGCGAGTCCTCTACAACTCAAAAATGTACCTATAAGGACTTCATAGCTTGTAAGCCATCGCATTTCAAGGGTACTGAAGGAGTAACAGAACTTGCTCGATGGTTTGAGCGAACTGAGACTGTGTTTGTGAGGAGCGGTTGTGCCGCTGAAAACAGTGTCTCATTTGCTACTGGAACGTTGCTGGAAGACGCGTTGTCTTGGTGGAACGCAACTGCTTAGAAGACAGGTGTGGTGGAAACCTATCAGATCACCTGGGCTAACTTTAAGGAAAAGATGTTAAAGAAGTTCTGCCCAAGAAGAGAGATCAAGAAACTAGAAGATGAGTTTCACCTGTTGGTCGTGAAAGGGAATGATCTCAGGGCTTATGATAGGAGATTTCACGAACTTGCCACACTTTGCCCTTCAAAGGTTCCTGATTTGGAAAAGTTGCTGGAAAGATACATTGAGGGACTGCCTTGGAGCATTGAGGGAAACGTCACCTCGTCAAAGCCTCAATCTTTGGAAGAAGCAATGACTATTGCCCAAAGACTGCTAGACCGGGAGATTAAGCATAACTCTGCTCAGGGAAACAATGATCACAAAAGGAAGTTTGATTATCGGAAGACAAATAACAAAAATAGCAACAACAACAGCAACAGCAACAACCGTAACCCCAACCGTAACTATCACCATAACAGAAGCACCCACCACAACCAACAAAACCGACGAAAGGAAGCTTCCAGAGCTTATGTCGCCGCACCAGTTAAGAATGCTGGGTATGCTGGACCTGCCCCGTTCTGCAACAAGTGTAAGCTGCACCACACTAGACTCTGCTATGCTAAGTGTGGAAAATGTTCAAGGACTGGTCATAAGACACAAGATTGCAAAGCTACAGGAGCTAACTTGCAACCCGTAGCTGTGGTATACCATGCTTGTGGAGAGAAAGGACACTACAGGCGTCAGTGCCCAAACAAGGACAACAATGTACGAAGAAGAATGTATGTGCTGGGAGAAGGAAACACTCAGCAAGATCCGAACGTAGTCACGGGTACGTTCCTTCTAAAAAACCACCTCGTTAACGTTTTATTTGATTCCGGAGCCGATCAAAGTTTCGTATCTATATCTCTTGCACCTCTACTTAATATTACACCAACCAAACTACACACCACATACGAAATTGAACTAGCCGATGGAAAGCTAGTAAGCACTAACACTATACTCCGGGGTTGCACCCTACACCTATTGAGGACACCCTTCGTCATAGACCTTATGCCCATTAGACTTGGTAGTTTCGACATTGTCATAGGAATGGATTGGCTATCCAAGAACCGTGCTAAAATCATTTGTGACGAGAAGGTCGTTCACATCCCTCTTAAAGACTAAACCCTAATTGTTTGCGGTGAGCAAAGTAAAACACGTTTAAGCATCATTTCTTGCGTCAAAGTTGTGAAGTACATCGAACAAGGATGTCAAGTCTTGTTAGCTCAAGTCACCAAGAAGAAGTCGGAGGAGAAGCGACTTGGGGATGTGCCAGTAGTCAGGGACTTTCCTGAAGACTTTCCTGGCCTTCCGCCAACACGTCAAGTGGAATTTCAAATTGAGTTGGTGCTAGGAGCAGCACCAGTAGCCCGAGCACCTTATAGACAAGCACTGTCGGAAATGAAGGAGTTATCTGAGCAATTGCAGGAATTGTCAGATAAAGGATTTATTCGCCCAAGTTCGTCACCATGGGGAGCACCAGTGTTGTTTGTAAAGAAGAAGGATGGAACCTTCAGGATGTGTATCGATTATCGTGAGTTGAACAAACTTACGGTGAAGAATTGATATCCGTAGCCAAGAATTGACGTTCTGTTTGATAAACTACAAGGATCGAGTGTCTACTCGAAGATTGATTTGAGATCGGGTTACACCAACTGAGAGTTAGGGAAGAAGATATCCCTAAGACAGCTTTCAGGACAAGATACGACCACTACGAATTCCAATTAATGCCATTCGGTCTAACAACTGCACCCGCTGTATTTATGGATTTAACGAACCGAGTGTGCAAACCCTATTTGGACATGTTTGTGATTGTATTCATCGATGATATCCTTATCTATTCACGTAGTAAGGAAGAGCACACAGAACACTTAAAGGCTATACTGACACTGCTCAGAGAAAAGAAATTATGCGCCAAATTCTCCAAGTGTGATTTTTGGATCGAGAAGGTACAATTTCTTGGGCATGTTATCGACAGTAAGGGTATTCATGTTGATCCCGCCAAGATCGAAGCTGTTAAAAATTGGGTGTCACCTACGAGTCCTACCGAGTTAACATAGAAGAAGGCTTTTCAAGGATTTCTAAGCCTTTGACTGAGTTAACATAGAAGAAGAAGAAGTTTGACTAGGGAGAAGAGCAGGAATCGGCATTTCAGTTTTTGAAGCAGAAGCATTGTGAAGCACCGATATTAGCATTACCCGAAGGAAGTGAGGATTTCGTGGTATATTGCGATGGATCAATCCAAGGTTTGGGTGCCGTATTGATGCAAAGATTTAAATAATCACTTACGCTTCTAGACAACTTAAACCCCACGAGGAAAACTACACCACTCATGATCTAGAACTAGGAGCGGTAGTATTCGCTCTTAAGATATGGAGACACTACCTATATGGAACCAAGTGTATGGTCTTCACCGATCATAAAAGTCTTCAGCACATTTTAGATCAAAAGGAGTTGAACATGAGGCAATGTCGATGGCTAGAGTTATTAAGTGATTATGATTGTGAAATTCGTTATCACCCTGGAAAGGCAAATGTTGTAGCAGATGCCTTGAGTCGAAAGGAACGACTTAGACCCCTCAGAGTCAGATCGTTGGGAATGACAATCAGATCACCACTTCCGTCTCAAATTCTTGAAGTTCAAGCAGATGCCCTTAAAGAAGAGAATAGACCGCACGAGAAGATTTACGGCATGCCAGAAAGCACGAATGGATTTGTCAAGAAACCAGATGGAAGGCTGTGTTTCAAGGATAGAAGTTGGATTCCATTGTATGGAGGAATACGAGACCTCATCATACACGAGTCTCATAAATCTAAATATTCCATCCATCCTGGCTCAGACAAATTGTATCATGATCTTAAGAACTTGTATTGGTGGCCAAACATGAAGGCTGACATTGCAGAATATGTCGATAAGTGTTTGACCTGCTCAAGAGTAAAGGCTGAGCATCAAAGGTCAACCGGTCTTTTGATTCAACCAAAGCTACCAATGTGGAAATGGGAGAGAATTACAATGGATTTCATTACGAAATTACCCAAGACATAGAGTGGATTTGACACTATTTGGGTCATTATCGATCGTCTCACGAAGTCAGTACACTTCTTGCCAATCAAAGTGACTGATGGTATGGACATTCTTGCACATTTATACTTGAAGGAGATAGTTTCCCGGCATGGAGTGCCGATTTCTATTATCTCAGACCGAGACAGCCGTTTCACGTCTAACTTTTGGCAATCTTTACAAAAAGCCTTGGGAACTAAGTTAGATATGAGCACCGCTTACCATCCAAAGACTAATGGTCAAAGTGAGAGGACTATCCAGACTCTAGAGGACATGCTTCGGGCATGTGTGATCGATTTTGGAAAAGGATGGGATAAGCACCTACCGTTAGCAGAATTCTCATATAACAACTGTTATTACGCCAGTATCAAGGCCGCACCGTTTCAAGCACTTTATGGAAGAAAGTGTCGATCACCAGTTTGTTGGGCTGAGATTGGAGATGTACAACTCTTAGGTCCCGAGTTGATTCTTGAAACCACTGAGAATATAGTAAAGATTAGACAACGGTTGCAAGCCGCCAGGGATCGGCAAAAGAGCTATGCCGATGTGAGGAGGAAACCAATGGAGTTTCAAGTTGGAGATAGGGTCATGCTAAAGGTATCACCTTGGAAATGGATGATTAGGTTTGGAAAACGTGGAAAGTTAAATCAAAGATACGTTGGACCCTTCGAGATCATTGAAAGTATCGGTCCTGTGGCATACAAACACGAACTCCTTGAGGAGCTCAGTAGAGTACTTAACACCTTCCACATGTCAAATTTGAAAAAGTGTTTTAGGAGAAAAATAAGGGAGATAAATTAGGGAGACATTAATTTTTTCTTCAATGGCAGTCAAACTAGATCTCAATCATCATCCCCAATTGCACTCGGCATTATCAAATTCAAATCCCCAAATAACAAAATGCATATTATAATTCATCCCATCCCCATTCCATACAAGCTATGGCATCGGCATCATCGTCAGGTCTCACATATTCTGATCCGGTTATCTCACCACCAAAAGAACTCGCAGGCTACGACATCATCATCAAAGGTATCTTCAAAGGGCATTATAACCCTAATTCCCAAAATCTTCAACTTTGACTAAGTGATTTAATAGCAAATTAAAATTTTCCAATTGATATCACAAATACAAAATTCGAAAAAGTTTAAATTGAATCAATTTGTGGGTTTTGTTTGCTAATGATTTGAACTTTATGATCAATGTATGTAAATGATTTGCGTATGTTATTGGTTTTTTATTTTTATTTTAATTGTAATGATGATATGAAAAAGAGGTTAGCAATCTGTCTTTTAGAAGTATATGTTTGCACACAATATGTTTGATGAAATGCATTCAAATATGATCCATTAGTTTTAGCCACAATAGCTAAGTTTTTCTTAAATGAGTAAATAATACCAATTATTTGTTTCTCTTCCAGCATTAACCAATTTGTGTATATGATGCAACAAATGTTGCTGATGAAGGCAGCTTTGCTCTTAATATTCAATTGATAATAGTTTCAAGTCATGATATATCATGTTGTCATCAGTTTAAATTCTCATAATTGTCTTTAGACAAGACATCGCCTTTTTATGATTTAGGAAAACGAGGGTGAGTTCCCAAAAACATCTATTACTCAAGCCAGTTATGAGGTAACTAATTAAAAGCCACTATTTTGTAGTAATTATATATACTTTTTAAATATGTTCTCGACATAATGACATTACACACATTTCCAATGTAACATTTTTATAGGTTTTCATTGGAATGGATGATGTTGCATCTCCATTATATGCAAAGGACAAGAACTATGATATGAACTTCAAAGAAGATGCCAATTTTTCATCCATTCTCATTATTAGTAATTTCACGCCAATGTAAGAACGAATTTAGTTATAGACCTGATTTAGAATTATACATACTGGTATGATTTGGCTAAACCTGTAATAGCTTTTCCATTTATTGTTTTAATTATGAAAATATAATAATAACTATGTTACATACTACAGGTATGGAGTTAGAAAAGAGAGACGTGCGCAACTCAAACAAGCAGAGACGAAGGAACCTCACTGATGACATGACTGGAGACGCTATAATATAGAGATTGATGATGAGATTACAGAAAAAGTGAGACAGATGGCTACGGAGAGGAAATAAGTTTCAAAATGTTTAAAAGGCGTGGCGAGAGGACTTAACGGAGAATGATCTTGTATGGTAAAAGTAATGTAGTACTTGAGGTTAAATATGCAATATATAATCAAACCAACCATACTTGAAATGCTATTTTAAGAATGCATGCCAACATTCGTTTTCTAATGTTGCATTTAGTTAGGCTTATACATCTTTTAAAGTTTGTTAACCTCCCATACATGGTCAAGTAGGCTTTGTATAACTGTAGTAATATTCATTCTCTCAAAAATGCATATGGTTTTCTGGTAAATCCAAACATGGACATTACATTGCCTTCTTGATATGAATAATGTTGCTGAAACCTTGGATGTACTATTGTTTTCTTTCTTTTTGAAGATCAAATATTGTGTTTGTGCTTTTTATATGTGATAAATAATAAAAAGATTTGTTTCTTCAACACTTCTTTTAACAATAGTCTTTTTAGTATTTTGATAATAATAATATTAGTATTGGATAAATAATAATATCTAATAGTCATTTTAGTGTTTATCGCATATTAAAAGGACAGTGATTGTATGGGGTGTGGCATTGTCTTTTGAAAGTTATTATTTAGTTATAAGCTGTAATTTAAAATTCTTTTGTGAATAGTTTTGAGTAATACATGGTTGTGGTAATGGGTTCAAGCACCGTGGATTAGTCGGCCAAAAGGTAAAAAACCATGGTTACCTACAAAAAAAAAAAAAAAAAAAAAAAAAAAAAGGTAACACATGGTTATGTCGGTGTTTATCTTGCTGCATTGTGCACTAAAGCTGCCCTTCAATGCATTAGAGTAAATATGGATGCCATATATTGTAGAGACGACTCTATTGACGCCGAGATACTGAACTCTATGTCTCAATGGCAGTCTCAAATGAACATTTCCAAATAGCTCTTGGAACTAGCAACCCATCTGCTTTGCATGAGACGGTACGTATATTCATACTTTATGAAATTATTCCAAGCTACTCTTTTAAATGAATCATCATTTTTGTTTTTGGACCTAAAATAGGTTGTGGAAGTTCCCAATTGCAGCTGGGATGATATTGGAGGTCTCGAGAACGTTAAGCGTGAGCTCCAAGAGGTAATGAAAAACTGTGCGCTATGTTTAACTATCACATCATCACACGTTTTTATCACTCATTTGAGAATATGTTCCCTTTATGTTTAACTGTAATAGACCGTCCAATAATAAACCAAAGTAAGTATAAAACTTTGCAATAATCTGTCATTTCAAGAAATTAAGATTTTAAGATATATGCATGACTATAGATGTTTAATTCTTAGTATGTCAAAGATTTATTGCATGTTAGTTCTTTTATATAGGTTTCCAACAAAACGCTAGGTTTAAGATAATAATAATCGATATTCCTTTCGTCCATTCCATTCGGTAATTTTTTTATCTTTATATATAATCTACAATTATTTGGGTAATTATTGAGTTAATGCTGTTTTTGCGAGTTTCACTTGAATTACTGAATGGGCTTATGTGAAAGTGTGATGGATATATATTCATGATTGTAAATTGGGATACACAATAGAGAAATGGAGAAACATGTGCAGGGGTAAAAAAGGAGCAATTCAAAATATTTAGAAAAGATCAGGCAAATGACCCAAATGTTATCTCCACAAATCAAACCACACCGCTGATTTTGCAGTTCAGAAATCGCATGAATGGACAGTTGCAACTTTTTCGAATGGTCAGAAAGTGTAACGTATAAGCTAATGACATTTCTCTACAATCTAAAGTGAGTGATTTTTTGTTATGACGACAAGCCATCTATTTTTGGTTCATAACTTCATACTATACAATATATATTATCTATTATTTACTTAATTGATGTTATATGCACTTTTCACATAGAGGCATAAGCACAACTCAATGAGACAAAATACTCAAGAGTGTAGAACCTGATACGCATCAGATGAACGCGCATTTGGATTTGGGACACAAAATGGACTAAAAATTACAACTAAGAAACTGAATAATATGTATATATTGGGTCTTTATCTATTTACACTGAAACAAAGCATAGAGTGGTTTATCAGATTACTAATCTGGGCGGTTGGGAATTGGGTCAGAGCGAGTTGGGTGGGAATTAATCGTTAACACGTGAGATGGAATAAATTTAATAACTTGTCTAAATTGATGATAAGATGGCAGAAAGTCACTAAAACTGTATCTTGGTGGAAACTAGCAAAATTGCTGATTGTAAGCATATGTTGGCCACGTGTCTATCTGGTTGAGGGTTAGTCGGGTTGGGTCTGTTGGGTTGTTTGGTTAGTTATGGATCTCTTCGCACTTGATGTATTTGATCTTTCCAAACTTCTTCTGAATTTACTTACAATTTAATTAATTAAGTTTTTAAAAATTAAATATATGCATTAACGTTTATTTATGTCACATATCATTTTCTAACTGGTATGTTTATTTTACAGGTCTTGAAGTGTTTTAGGGGACTTTCAACAATTATTATACTTAATACACTAAAATTACACTAAGTGGTGATCGAATCATAATCTCCATAATGATCAGCAACGCTGGAAGCTAACCAAAATGGTTCATTAAACGAGTCCAACAAATCTTCATTCATCAATGGTGTCCGATAGAGTGGGCAAGTGTGCCTTTCATGATCTATCTAATGGTCAATGAAAAACCTGTAGAATACATGTCCGCAATTCATTAATCTGCGTATATCATTACTAGCTTCAAACTCTTACAAACACACAACACAACCCTCTGGAAGGTTCACGAACTCAAATAACTTCCGTATTGGAATGAGGTCACGAAAGGAGGATGTGTTGCAACTGGTCTGATTGTTTAGATTTTGATGATGTGAGTATAAAGGAAATGAGGTTAGTAACAAAACTTAGAAGAGTTAAGATATAGAGATTTAACTTTGGGAGGAACATTTCAGTGTAACTAAATGGGAAGCCTATTAACTGAGCTTTTTCTTAAAAGATGCTTGGTTTGAAGTTTGATATATTTATGGGGTTGATGATGCTTTGAATGTATATGAGAATCTGGAGAAAATAGATTAGAGAATGCATAAGTAGGGGCTGTTTAATGACATATAAAAACATGTTTTCATTTTTTTTATTGAGTATCAATGATACGATGCAAGGTTTCTTTATGAAAGAATAAGAAAATCCAAGGATGATATACTTGCAGCGCCTGAGCTCGGATGTTATAATCGGTAAAAAGATTGTTAAAATGATGTTTGTTGTCGACCATAAGACTTTCAAGTTTTCTCTTGAAATATGCTTCGACTATTTATGGATGCCAAAGTCTGGACTATGAAGTATGCATCTTTGAAATGACCATTGTATCATGTTTGATTTTATTAATATTTTTTCAAACGCCAGAGTTTTGACATGATAAATGCTTTTGAGGTTATTCTTTGCATGTAATAATGTAGCTATGTCACACATATGAGTTGTTTCCTTTGTTTCTTCTAAGATATATGTCTTTTATCATACTAATATTTGTTGACTACTTTTCTGTTATGAGTTTATTTTTTTCATCAACAGTTACATAAAATAGATATGGTATAGAACATACTGATATGTTTAAGAGATGCACACATATTAAGTTTTCCTTTCATGTAAATGTAACTAACAATTAAAAAACGGTACCGTGTTTATTACTTAAACTATCAGATGAGCATAAATGACCGCAATTTGTTTTTTAATTGGAAGTGGTGCATATTGTGGTTGTTCTGAGTGAGAAAACATATGTCTTACATATATAGAAGATTTGTTACTTAGTAACGGTAGAAGTCCACAAAATACAATCAATATGCCATATAATCTGAATCAAGGAAGTATAATATTAATTAAAATTAAATTATAGAGCTAGCCCGACCATCGGGCGGGTCTTGAAGCTAGTATATATATATATATATATATATATATATATATATATATATATATATATATATATATATATATATATATATATAGGGTAAAGATCAAATAAAAAGACAAATTTCAGTAAAAAAAATAAAAAGAAATTTTTTTAAAAAAAAGTTCTCGAAAAATTCTAAAAAAATTCCATAAGATCGGGTATGTTGGTGCATGAAAAAGTTCTAATGGAAATTTATCTAAAAGTGGATACTTTATCCCGAAAAAAATTATAAAAAAATACGTTTGTGCATTAAATCGTTTTTTTATGCATCAAAAATTCGTTTTTGGACCCAACATCTTTTGACTTTTTTCATCAAAATAACATTGCACATCTAACTAAAACAAGTTGAAAATTTTGTGCATTAAAATTTTTTTTTGTGCATTAAAATTCATTTTTTGTGCATTAAAAAATGTATGAAAACTCAAAATTAGAAAAACTTCTTTAACAAAAGTTTTATGCACCAACATACCCGATCTTGTGGAATTTTTTTGAAATTTTTTGAGAACTTTAAAAAAAATCATTTTATTCTTTTTACGGATATTTGTCTTTTTATTTTAACTTTACCCTATGTTTATATATATATATATATATATATATATATATATATATATATATATATATATATATATATATATATATATTAGCTATTACAAAATTATTATTATACCATGTATATATGAGTATATACGTATACGTATGAACAACCCCGTTAATATTTCAAGTTTTGCACGACACCGACACCTCGTTATCGTTTTGGGCCTGTGACTTTCCAAAGCCCACTATATTTCTTTTCTTTTTCTGTTTGGGCCGCGTATCACCTAAGCCAAAAAATATGTCCCCTTTCTTTGTTTCTGTTGGGCCGCACTATGCCATAAGCCCAAGACATAATTCCTTTCTTTGTTTTCTATCTGGGTCGAGAGTGCCAAGCCCAATGGCTGATTTGTTTGCTTAAATACCCAACGAGCTCAGCTCGTGTACAATATATATATTACACACTTCATCTCGTTATTTTTACTACTCGACACCACCAAAACATTGTTCTCGTGCCATGATGTTGTTCCTTGGATCCTGACTCGACACCATAGTCCACGAAAACTATGCAACACAATCATGTCGACACCCTTGGTTAACATTTTCCCTATTCTTTGGTTCCCACACAACTCAAGACAAACACAAGACAAACCCACGTTTTTCTTTCTTTTGCGTGAGAGACATACCAAAACCAACACCTATAGCTACCCTAACACACCCTAACTCTTCCTAAGAATCCTTACCCAAAGGTTCTTGTGTTTCATTACCCACAAACAAAGACCACCTTTGGCTCTTTTCTACCCTAAACAAATCCACAAGGACATCCACATGTCCCTAATCTTTCTTTACCCTAGTACTAAACAAATTCAAAGTATCATTATAGCCCCTAAAGACTACTAATCGACTTGACATAACATAAGAAGATTTGGACCATGCTTGTCTTTGTTCAAATGACACCTCCAAGGACATAAGTCACATGTGAACCATGCTAAATACTTGGGATCCTCCTATAAATACCCTCACATTAAATGCTCGCCCTCACCACACATTCAAATTCCACTAAGATCTCAAATCGCAAACTCTTTCCTTCTTTCTTGCTTACTGTCGAAGGCTACTATCACACACAAGTAGAGAGTCGCTATACGAGGAGGGTACCACATTTGCTCGTTTTCTTGTCTCGTATCACACGAACTCTCCACCACCTTATTGGTGTTGTAAGTTATCACTTCTCTTTTCAATTCCTACCTTACTTACTTCATGTATGACACACATTACACACGTTTTATATCACTTTGAAAACACTTGGGTTTTTAACATCACACGTAACACTATATAAATATATACACCTCGACACCTTTAGAAAGGGCCTTATAAATTCGTTTTCTCACGTACAATGTATATATATTTCTCGATTACCTACTTCTTCGAACCAAACTAAACTAAAGTAGCCTAACATGCATGATTTACGAGACCTAACGCTATGTAAAATGAGCTAGTTCTTAAACCCTTTCGAACACCCCTATAACTAACTAAGAACTCGTTTGGGCCTGCCTTGGGCTAACGAGGCGCAATGAAAACTTTCTTATTTTTTTTTCGATTCATGAACTAGCTGGAAACTTGACACTATAATGATTCAAAAACGATTTTTGTAAAGCTTTTATGAGATTAAAATGTTACTTTCATTGTACACAAGATTTGTTTTTCAAAAACTTAACCAAGGACTATTTTTACAAAAACTTTCATTAAGGGATTAAAAATGACAAAACTGTAAAAATTTTTGGACTAAAAGATAAAATAGTCGATTTATGATAAAATTTGAGGGTAGACACTGTAAATACTTTAAAGTGAAGGTCTAATGTGTAAAAGGATTAAAAAGGACTAAAAATGTAATTGCTTTAACTAATGGGTAAAAAGTGTAATTTTCTTAAAAGTTAAGGGTGACTTTAATAATGATGTTTTATTACTTTACCTAATTATTTTAATATATATACATATATATTATAACTTATATAATAAATACTAAAAATATTTAAACTAAATATTTTTATTAATATTATTATATAAATTAACACCTATTGATCACCTATTCGTATCAACTTATTAAATAACTATGTAAAGTTATTTTGGAATATTTTAAGACACCCTAATTGATATCACCGTACTCGAGACATATCACGTCATTCACGTATCGAATATGAAACACCGATGGTAATGCATATATTACATCAATATAGTTCGCAAGTCAGAGGATTTTCATTGCTAGTCGTAGCAATACACCGTCACCTTTGAGCACCATTGTGATTCACACACACCCGCCAGGTGAGTTCATGGTCCCACATTTTAATTGTTTCTAAACCCCGTAGGGAGATACATGCTATAAACCGAACACAAGTATTTTTCAGTATGCTATTACTATCTGATATTGCCTAAGTTGACACCCGTACTACAAGTCCCTCATATCACGAACCTTAATCACTTGCAAGTGAGTGCGAATATAGCTAATAGATCTATTGGAACGACAGCCCATCTCTGTCAAAGTGATTATTTGGCAGGAGGTGTGCTATATTCGAGGTACCATGGAAACCGAGTACATTTCCATCACCAAGGGCCCCTTTGTTATCTACACCCCCGTGGTGTAGGTGATTTTATCTTTATGATATTTCGATACGATGTTAAGGCATGAGTTTCGTGAGGCTTAGGGGCAATATGCCACCAGTTTAGTCAAAACCGATCTATCTTGGCTTGTTTATTTCAAAATACATGACTTGTGTTCACACAATTACTAATTTAAACTACTATGGATTAACTCAACCATTGTGTTGACTTTTTAGCATGTTTATCTCTGGAAACTAGCAGGCATGATGGCATGGAGCTGGCAAAAAGGGGCACACAGGACCTCCCTTTTATCTCAATAATTATATCATTCTTTTCAAACTCATCATCTCTTTTGTGAAACTATTAACATTTGGAAAATGTTTGTAACTCTGACTCCTTCGAGTTTTCATGGAATGATATTAACTATCTTTTGAGTTGTTTTCTATAAGTATGACTGTGTTCTAAACTGTAATGACCCCGCTTAGACTTCCGCTGCTTACCAAATTTTTGGGGTGTTACAAGTAATTTAGTTTTTTTAATTAAAGTCGAATTCGAGTTTGAAGCTCTGTTAAAACTGATTATTGCATATTACCGAATCACCTGTGAAATTTTTGGCGTTGCAGGTAAAGGCTAGGGATGCACGTGTTCAGCAAGCATGTGTATTCACAAATTGATTGGTTTTATTTAATCAAGTCATGTGACAAATTGATTTGTGCCCATATTGCTAACTTGATCAATTGCTTTTAAGTATACAAAACGCGCCGCAGCGAAAATAATGGAAATAATAACTCTACGAACATCCCGCCGTGAAGCGCGGACCTAAAAATCTCGTTAAGTACAACCAACTTTCAAAAAATATATATTAAGTACAACTAATGAATACATATGACATACATATATTTTCTTTTATGCGAAATTAACAACATTCTTCACTCGATTATAATGAGGTGATATATTCAATAGCGTGTCAGTTTTAGTTCACTGACGTAGTGACGTGTCTCGTACTCATGTATTCCATTGTGGTATCAGAGAGTGTCACACCCCGTCAAAAGGCGGAAACACGAGGTGTAACGAAGAAAGGCACATTGCGTAACATCATAGATTCATACCTTATAATTATTTCAACAATAGTTTACAACTTTTTACAAACGATTCCTTGTCTCAAATATGATAGAAAAACATGTCGCTTTTGAAATCTTGTTGTCTTGAAAACATAGTAGCAAAATGACAAATAGTCTGACTCTAATAAACGTGCCTTCAAATACCTAAACAATGATCCACCTGAAAATGGTACTAGAAAACGTCAACATAATGTTGGTGAGCTCGTAGGTTTGAAAGTTAAACCACGAAGCTGTGAATCATATAGCGTAGGACAATAGTGAGCAAGATGTAAGCATATATGCATATAGTTGAAACACAGCGTTAGCGACAACTGAACCTACCAATAGTGTTACACACGTGTTACTCATAGTGGGGAGCTACCCCTGATAGTACTATCAATTCGTTTCGGCTCCAAACGGAGTTAAACAGTTGCGCATTCATGTTACACAAATTTAGCATCACAATGGGTCACATATAGCAATCAAACACACATATTGTCCAAAAACAGAAAAAAACATTGTATCACAGCATGAAAACAGTTAAAACAACATTTGAGTACCATTTTCCCCCAAGGAAAAACATTATGAAAAAGGGGCTACGAGAACTCACTTCAGTAAAGCAGTCTGAATAGAGTAAAGTCAAATAGTATAAGTGTGCGGCACCGTCACGCGACCTAGATTAGTATGGCAAGTTTAGTTTACAGATTCAAGTTTGAGACTCGATGAAGTTTAAAAGTTTTAGAGTGTTTGTGTTGTTGTTGCTTGTGTGGCAGCATATAAGTTTGAAAACAATTTCTAAGTGTGTGTAAGTATTGGCTCGTAGAAATGTATAAGTGGACAACAAGAAAATGTCAAAGACGAATAAACATTTGGTTCGACAATAAACGAAAGACGGAGTACGGAAAGTAATTACAACGAGTATTAGACGTGGACGGAATTATGATAGCCTTGTCGTTCGAAGTACATACATATATACATTTTCATGTCACCATTACTAGGTAAAATAAAAGCATTTAAGTACTATCTTAACTTAAATTTACTTGGAACTAGAAAATCCGATGTAAGTTATGATATGAAGTTGCTATTTGTTATTACAAAAAAACATGATATGCTATATATTTATTTTATCAAGTTAAGTGCTAAAATTAATAATTGTAAGTAAATGTTTACGAGTTTATTTTTAGTAGTATATGAAATATTAACTAATGATTCGAAAATTAAGTTTAATATATACTCCCTCCGTCCCATAATTATTGTCCACTATTGACTTTTTAAGTCTTTAGTTCTCAACTTTGACCTTATATATTTATATTTGGATTATATATTACATGATGAAAAATATATGGATAGATTGTGTTTTAAATGTATTTTCATTTGATATAATTTTCATCAAGTATCGTATACGACAAATAAAAATATCTAAGGTCAAACTTGTGAAGTAAAGACTTTGAAAGTCAATACTGGACAATAATTATGGGACGGAGGTAGTAGTTTACAATCCATTTTATAAAAATGTGTTTAGTGACTCGATTAAAACAATGACCCGAGTATATGTTACGCTACCCATCATGTTGTTTTACATCATGAAGTTTTATAGTAGTATGTTTATAATAAACATTGCGTCAATTTAATTAGTCGTATACATGTTTAGATGTAGATATGTTGTGTCACGTTGTTATATACATGCCGGAAAGTATGTTAATAATAATAGTGGACGAGTAAAATGAAAAACCGTTAAAGTGAGTTTCGTAAGTTTTGCGTCTTTAGTCCGAGTATAAATTTTGAAAACTTTTTACTTTCTACAAAATGTTTATTATCTAGAACAGATTATTAAATGGGCCTTATGGACTGATAATTTGATTTAGATCATTAGAAAAGATTGGGCCATGAGTTGGGCTGTTTCATTTTAGGCCGTGAGTTGGGCTTGGTTCAACTGTCTCTTCGATACCAACTAAACATCACCATCCGAATATCAATTTCAACAAGCGACAATTTACGAACTCATGTCTATATTTTTTTTTAGGCGTTACACAAACAAGTTTGTGGGGAAAATTTATATATGATCCGGACTTTAAGACGAAGCAAGCCAACAAGAAGAAAAGATCACAACTTAATATTGATTCACTCGGAATATACTTTCGGTTAACATGTTTTAAGCCACACAAAACAACAATAACAACATATGAAACATACTTGGTTTTACATATTTTGGGACTAAACCTGATATATCAAAATAATTAACACCATGACACTTTCTTGGAAAAATCAAGTCGCAGGTTCAAAAGTTTGACAATTTTATTAACCCATCAATAACAATATTCACAACATGAAAAATCAGTAAAAATCAAGAAACCCTTACAATGAGTCGATTGACAAGGAGACCCAAGTGAGAACCCGATTATAGGATAGACCAAGATCCGATCAGGAAGCACCGAAACCCAGCAGGAACTTCAAGCACAAGCCAAATCCAACGACCCAAAATCACCGAATCAGAACAAACATGAGAGCCTCTTTCTTTTGGGAGTATATTGTAGTTGGATTTGTGTGGAATCCCTGCTGTGCGCGGTTGGATAAAAAGGAGAATAAGAAGATTGTTTGACCATTACTTTCTTGGTCTCGAGTTGTGGAGTAGCCAAAACAAGCACCAATCACTATCCCTTGCTTCTTTGTATCACATCTCGTGATCCTTGACCTTGATAGAATCGAGACTCGCCTAGGAAGATGGAGGAACAGTTGATGGTGATAGGAGAGCCGAGGGGAAGATGTCGAGATTATGATAAAAAGAAGAGAAAGAAGAAAGCGATGTAGGATAGATGTGTATTTTTTTGACTTTGAAAAAAAATGAGCTTTATCAAAAGATGGGGTGGGAGGCTGGGATTAGGATAAGGAGTTATAAGCTTGTTTTATTTTTAATTAGTGTATTGTGTTTACCCCGTGTCCCGTTAAGTTCCGGTGAAAACACGATATCTTGGTTTCGTAAATGCGAGAAGTATATTTCTGGAAACGTTTTTATAAAAATAATATAAGGGCAAAGTTACTGACGCC